>JASDDO010000010.1:69691003-70891003 GCA_030015575.1 Agapanthus africanus
TCAATGGGAAGTTTTGGTTCACATAGAATTTTTCCCTAATTAAATATTATTTTAATGTGTTATTTATGCACTTAATTAGTGGAAATTACTTTTTTGTGTGGGTTAATTAGTTCTAATTGGGATCATTGCTAATCTAATCACTAGAATTAGCTTAGAACCTTCTCTTTTAATATCTAGATATTTTGTGGTGACAAAAGGTTTTTAATTTTTAAAAAGAAAAGAAATGAATGAAATGGTGGCATTTGCATTTAATGAAGCATTTAATGAATTTTGCTAGAACTTTCTTCACAATTTACACAAACACCCCCCTACACCACTTGGCCGAGCCCCTCCCCAAAGTCTGCCCCATTTTCTTTCCTTGCTCATTTCTTCATTCTATTGTTTTCAAAACTCATCAAAAATCCCAAAAATAAATCCACAAATTCCTAAATAAAATTAAACCATCATTTCCCTTCACTAATCTTGCTTGGACCATCAAGAAAAACTTGGTTTTTGGAGGCTAAGGTTGATGAATCTAGTTGCTTTGGGTGGTTCTTGAAGAGGTATAATTTCCACTTAAATCTTTAATTGTTGTATTAAAACCACTTAGTTAGTTAATTAAATGGTTATTATAGCTTTAAACTCTTGATTAATTCATTCATCATAATTTTTAAGAAATTCAAGTTAGGGTTTAAACTTGATGAAGTGTTAAATGTTAATTGAAGGTTAGGAAAAACTTATTCTAGTGGCAGAATATGTTAATTACTATTTTGTCTAATTAAGAGTTTTAGCTTACTAGATTTTTACTAAAGCTTAATTAAGAAAGTTTAAAAATATAGAGGTGGTTTCGATAACTTAGTTAAGCTAATTTAAGATGTTTGAAATCGCTAGAATTATATTAGTTTTAGACTTGTGCAAAATATTGCGATGAGTTGCTTACTAGGTTTCGGTGTATTTTGGACGTGGGTTCAATTGGTCGTTGCGAGGTTTATATCTATTATATTCCCGTATTTGATTGTGTTGTGTTTTGCGCGATCGGGACGATCGGAGTCTAGACTTGGTTTTTCGTAGTTTAGCGACCCTAGTTAGGGGTTTTGCCGATGTCTGTGCGCATTTGGTGCGCTAGGTGCGCAGTGTAATTTTCTAGGCGTTATCCTTGCGTTTCGTTATCTTTTGCGTCGACGTAGGATATTTAGCTTATGTGATGTGTTTGTGAAATTTTAGGATCGCAAGCGGGGACTTCGGACGCTGCGAACAAGGGGAAACAGGTGGTCGGATTTTCATAGCTCGAGGACCATCGGTGAGTAGATTTAACATCTACGGGGAAATCGCCCGTATGGCGTTATGCGTCGGGGCTGATATGATATGATAGCTGCATGTTATTGCATATTAGTTGATTTCATATGAACGTCATTGCATAGTATTACCTGTTGTACTTTGACTTGTACTTTTTGGACATAACACATTACTGACGGTTCATGTTGCACGAGTACTAATTTGTATGCTACACCCACCCCGTCGGTAATTGCCATGACACGCACAACCTACATACATACATGATATTGTATTGGACATGGATAGTTGAGATAGTGACTCTTATTTCATTTCACGTATACCTTGCTATAGCTACTTGTACATCATGCATACATATTGACATGTACACCTATATCTCTTGCTATAGTTGCATACACCCTAAGTGTTATTGTATTGACATGTGATATTGAGACGTAGGTTATTGCGCTATGAGATGCATCATACATACTTGCTTACATGTAGATACTTAAACCTTGCTACAATTACATGTACACCTCATATGATGCTGCACTTGATTTCGGAGGATTTGGGAACCGCATGATATATTTTAAAGCTCGATTCATTTAAAAGAGCGGCTTTCCCTTAATATGCTCATATTGTTGTTTTATGTTGCATATATCAGTTTTCATGGATTTACGCATTGAGTTATGAATTTCATGTGATTTATGGATATGAGAACCGTAGGGGTATTTCAAGAAAACTATATATTGTTTGAAAACCCGGTTTCTCTTGATATGATATTTCAGTGCGTCCACCATGTGATTTCTCGGTTCCGAGATTTGGCTTGTGATACCCGATTCGAGGAGCAGGAGGCACCGTCTGCGGGTACATGGTGGACACGGTATGGTACCCCGGGACGAGTGGTGATTTCGTGGTGTAGACGATAAGCCTGACAGAGGGATCACTACCTATCGGTGATTTTATTTGGACTCGGCGGTTATCGTGGGGATACCGACCGGAGTGATATATGACATATTGTCAGGGCCAGTCGTGGTGACAACGCCTGAGTTATGAGGATTTACGTGTCGATGCTAGACACGGGTTTCATGACGTTTCGAGTGTCGGTGTTTGACACTCAGGTTTCCATGATTTTTACGTATCGTCGGTGGACATACGTGGTTGATATCCTCATATATATATATACATACATACAGGTATATGTTTTCATGATCTTTTGGGTGTCGATGTTTGACACTCAGGTTCTATGAGACTTACAGGATGTGAGGGCCGATCTGAGGATGCGGTGCTTGAGGATGTTGGGATTTGATGTGTCAGTGAGGGACACTGGGGTTTTTTCCATGCTGATGATTTTGCATGAGGTTTTATATTATATATCATCCCACACTCAGGATTATGTTAATATGCATTGCTTCATGTAGTTGTAGTACCATGATGATGAACCTTTACATGATTGTTGCATATTCATATTACCATACTCATGCTATCAGATTACCTGTGATAGATTTATCGCTGTTCGTGCATACTTGCGATTACAGTATGATGTTATTTACTATTCACGAATTGGCAATTCACCCCCGTTGTTCCATAGTGTTTTGCAGGACTTACCCTCAGAGTAGTCGCGGCAGAGCGTCTTATCATCTCTACTTTTGCGGATACCGCTACGGTTGGCTGTGAGGCCTTTGCTTTTAGGTGGGTTTGCGGTTATCCGTTTGTACATTGTATATATTTTTGTTGGATCTAGTATTCTCCATCTACCACTTCTTGTATTTGAGTTAGAGACGAGTTGTGAAGATTCGGTGTTGTAGTATTTTGGTGATTTTGGGTGCCGTGCTCGTGAGAGCCGGTCTTGTTGTAAAGTTTTACTTCTTTATGCAGTTTTCCTTTTTATTTCTTCGCTTCGGTGTCTTATATGTGCTTGTGGTGGTTGTTTCCGCCGTTGGGCGTGATTTGCTCCCGTTTGGGATGCTTTATATATTATCTATGTTGTACCCATTTTTGGGGCTAGTTTTTACAAAGGAGGTGCTGCCGAAATTTTCAAGAAAGAAAACTAAAGTTAAAGATTTTACTTGAGATTTTCCGAATGATTTAAACTATGTTTTTCTCCACTTATCCAGTTTTGGGTGGTTTAGATTTCTGGGTTTCGGCTTACTTAAATTACGTACGCCTGTAGACGTTACGTGGTTTAAGGGCCGGTCATGTGCCTAATTTTGGGTCGTGACAGTATCATTTAGATGGCGGTTACGGAATTGATACTCGCATGTTTGCATATTCCGTGATGAATATTGCTTAGAGGTTATGGTTGTGTTTGATTTGTCGCGATGGATAGTCCGGTGTATATAGTCTTAAATATAATTCTCTGTGATATAATGTATATTCATATTGCGTGACGAGCGTCCGACATGTGGACTGCCGTCACTACGACTTGTATATTATTTTTTAGGGCGCGTCCTTGTTGTAGACGTAATCACTGTTATATATTCATGTTTTCATTACATGCACTAAGATTACCCCGCGGCGGAGTGCTCGAGTAGCCGAGTTCTAGAGGGAAACGGGTCTCCATTTCATGGCGTTGAGACCGGGGTGCTTTACTCTAGAATTGGTGGGCTATTCGCCGCACTCGTACGGGGTATAGGATGAAGTGTTTCCTATCACCACCAAAGGGTTTATATCGGCATCAAGCATGCAATTTTCAAAATTTTAGGGTGCTAAGCTACACTATCCAAAGATCTAACTAGATTATTAGGGTTTATAGCATGATATTATAAAAACTACACTAAGTGAAGAATGCTACAACCTTTGTAGACCAAGTCCTTCACTTCTAAACCTCCGGGTTGTAGTCACGACTCCTCGTAGCTCCACTTGAAGAAGTGCACGAACTTGCTTCGCGATCTTCATGTCGAAGATGATCCATCCAAAGTTTCTCTAATGCAATCTACCTCTTCACTAATCTTTCTTTAGTGAAGGAAACACCCTAAACTCAAGTGCTAATCAAGTGTAGGATGGTGAAGTAGGGGTGTTAAGCTCACTGGCTTTGTCCAAAACCCTATGGTTCACATCACATGTGAGGGTTGAGCTTGGAGAGGGAGGAAGAAGAAGATGGAGAGAACTAGAGAATGAACTAAGACAAAAATGATCAAGTAAAGAAAATGGCTCTCATATATCCTCTCACTTATTGAAGCATGGATAATATCTCAATATAAAATCCAACCATGCTTCAATAGTGAATGAAAATGAATAAACAAATAAACAAGCCATGCTTTAATCCATTCCTCAAAAGTCTCCCTATTTTCCACCTCATTTTTATTTCTCAAAATAGAAAATCCATGCCATACTTCATAACACACACACACACCCCATATTTCTCACACACACACACACACATTAAGAAAACAAAATAATTAGTGAGCAATAATATTAGTTAATATATAACTATATCAAATATAAATATATATCATATTATTAAATCAACACTTGATTCAATAATCCGGTTATATCACATATAACCGACTAATATCATTTATCTGTATATCACATTATCAAATCAACACTTGATTCGATAATCCGGTTATATCACATATAACCCAACCGATATCAAATTACTACCAGATTAGAATACGGTATCACAAACTCATATTTAATCAGGCCCCCGCACATATCAGCATATGTGCCCTACTTCGTTTCGCTTGAACTATGAAACCTCTGTGTGGGACTCTAAAGACTCGTCAATATGCCAACAGTAGGTGATGATCACATCAGTCACCCACAAGCCGTCAGCGGTACTAGCTGGATGTAATGGCTACCCAGGTATTGTGCGAATAGAAGATCAACAAGCAAGATTTTCCAAACTCCCATGAAACCTATAAGTAAATCTTACCCTACAATCCGGTCTCTTCATCTGATATGTTGCATATCGAGTCTAGGGGTGGAATCATCAGACCACAATAACTTGATAAGTCATGCCGATGTATGGCTCCTAACGGTTCGAGAAACTACTGATAACACTTACCAGTAAATCTCATTAGCCCTGGCTAGGGACTTACTATTATAGCCAATCGAGTATAGCGCAACATTAACTCTTAATACCGGGAGAGACGAAACCCCTACTATCGCTCACTGCCTCCATGTGACTCGGGACTGTACCCAAAATCTACCTGTTTGCACGACTTCTTTGAGCCGTGGTAGGGAGGAAATCAAAGCACAGTGGGAGCTACACAAGACACTATGACGATCTCGGGTCTACAGACTAACCTGTACCAGTGTCACTAGAGAACTGCTATCTGACGATAGGTATGGTACCATATAGGAGTTCTCGGCGAGTCTTATTCGGTTACCCATTCTCTAATGAGCTCATGTGTGCAATCTTGGATGTCAAACACCAATGGTTATGGGATCAACCATCGCCACCTACAGGGTCAAGAAACGTACACACTAGTCTACTCTGGAATATCGATGCCCTATCTCGATATCCCCTCGACTAGGAACAATTATAGGATGTACTTGTGGACTACATAAGTCCCAGTAGTATGATCCGCATCATAGTCCTGGTAGTCAAGCAAACATCCTAAGGGTTTTATCAACATGTATCAGAGAGACAGTATAATAATACAAGTGTTCATATTAAGATAAAGAGCAACCAGATAGCATACTATCATGTCGAGCAAGAAAGTCCTCTATATATATGTCCAAGCATCCACTATATCATACAATAATGGCCTCTAGGGCATACATATTCCTAACAATCTCTCACTTGCACTAAGGCCAGTTGTTGTAGTATCTCATACCCAACATCCCAAAAAGTCTCTCAAACTGCGTCTAGGGGAGGGCCTTTTTGAGTGGATCCGCTACGTTATCTTTCGTGTCAACTCTCCTGACCTCGATCTCCCGTCGATCTACTATCTCCCGGATCAGGTGATACCGCCTAAGAATATGTCTGTATTGCTGATGGGACCGGGGTTCCTTGGCCAAAATCACAGCTCTATTGTTATCACAATACACATGTATTGGATGCTCAATGGATGGAACCACACCAAGTTTAGCTATGAGCTTCTTCATCCAGACAACGTCTTTGGCAGCATCGTTGGCAGCGATGTATCCAGCCTTCATCGTCGAGTCTGCTACGGTATCTTGTTTGGAACTCTTCCAATATACCGCCCCTCTATTGAGGGTGAAAACAAAACCCGAGACCGACTTACTGTCGTCCTTTTCACTCTGGAAGCTCGAATCCGTAAAGGACTCCACCTGGAGTTCACTGTTACCATACACCAAGAACATTTCTTTAGTCCTTCTCAAGTACTTAAGAATGTTCTTCGCAGCTGTCCAGTGTTTCTCCCCAGGATCTGATTGATACCTACTCACTACACCTAATGAGTAAGCTACATCCGGTCTGGTACATAACATCGCATACATGGTTAACCCGACTACCAAAGCATAGGGTATCCCTTACATGCGAGCCCTCTCCAAATCAGTCTTGGGAGACATCTCTTTGGAGAGAGTGATTCCTGAACAAGCGAGTAAGTTACCACGCTTAGAATCTTCCATATTAAACCTCTTTAGTATGGTGTCAATGTACCTGTATTGGGACAATCCTAACATCCTCTTAGATCTATCTCTATAGATCTTAATCCCCAGGATGTCGAAGGCATCACCCAGATCTTTCATGGAGAACTTGTGTGATAAGAAAAGCTTGACCGAGTGTAGCATAGGAACATCGTTTCCTATCAAGAGTATGTCATCCACGTACAATACGAGGAAAACAACATTACTCTCTACAACCTTCTTGTATATACATGGTTTATCTACATTTTTGATGAAGTCAAACTCTTTGATAGCTTCATCAAAATAGATGTTCCAGCTCCATGATGCCTACTTTAATCCGTAAATTGATTTAAACAGCTTGCATACGCTTCCGCTGCTCCCACTGTCTACGAAGCTCTCTGGCAGTGTCATGTACACGCTCTCTTCTAAATCACCATTTAGAAAAGCGGTCTTGATCCAACTGCCAGATTTCATAGTCATGGTATGCAGTAATGACAAGTAGGATCCTGATGGACTTAAGCATAGCGACATGAGAAAATGTTTCATCATAGTCGACATCTGGTCGTTGATGAAAACCTTTTGCTACAAGTCTAGCTTTGAAAGTCTCAACTTTTCCATCTACACTAAGTGTCTTCTTAAAGATCCAATTATTCCCGATGGGTTTTACCCCTTCAGGAGCAACTTCCAAAGTCCATACTTTGTTGGTGTACATGGATTCCATCTCAGATTGCATAGCATCCAGCCATTTCACAGAGTCCCCACTTGTGATGGCCTGCTCAAAACTAGTTGGGTCATCATCTTCAATGATGCAATTCTCGCTCCCACCGTCTATGAGAAAATCGTAGTATCTCTCAGCTGGATGAGAAACCCTACTAGATCTGCGGAGTGGCTGTGGTTCATTGGGGACTATTGAATCCTCCGGTTCTACCAAATTGTCAGTTATAGTTTGTGTAGCTGGAACTTCTTCCAGTTCTACCTCATCACCACAAATTTCATTCACAAGAAATTCCTTTTCTAAAAAGGTGGTGTATTGAGAAACAAATACTTTTTGTTTCTCAGTATGGTAGAAGATATATCTATATGAATCCTTTGGATATCCCACAAACTTGCACAAAACAGACCTTGTCTCGAGATTTTCCGGATTTTGCCTTTTAACATAGGCCGGACAACCCATATCTTAACTCGTTTAAGAGATGGACTCTTCCCATTCCATATCTCATATGGAGTGGTGGGCACGGTTTTGGTCGTAACCCTAGTCAATAGGTATGCAGCTGTCTTAAGTGCATAACCCCAAAAGAAAATACGCAATTCAGCAACACTCCTCATAGAGCGCACCATATCTAATAGGGTGCGATTCTTTCACTCCGATACACCATTGTGCTGTGGTGTATACGGAGGAGTAAGCTGAGAGAGAATCCCATTCTCTTTTAAGTAGTCTTGGAATTCCGTGCTCAAGTATTCTCCTCCCCAATCAGATCGAAGGATTTTAATACTTTCACCCATTTGGTTCTCCACTTCGCACTTATATTCCTTGAATTTCTTAAAAGATTCTGATTTTTGTTTCATCAGGAACATATGTCCGTATCTTGAGAGATCATCAATGAATGTAATGAAGTATGAGGAACCATTCCTGGCATGTGTAGACATAGGACCGCATACATCACTATGTATCAGTCCCAAGAGTTCAGTAACTCTTTCTCCGTGTCCAGTAAACGGAGTTTTGGTCATCTTCCCTTTGAGACATGACTGACAAGTTTCATAAGATGTAAATTCAAACTGATTTAAATATCTATCTTTATATAACTTAGCTAGTCTTTTCCTATTGATATGACCTAGTCTACAATGCCATAAGAAGATTTCGTTCATTTCTGAACTTTTCCTCTTGTGTGTGTTCTATATATTTAGAACTGTGGTTTGATTCAGAACGTATATATCGTTCCACAACGTACCAAACCCAATCAACACTTGATTTAGAAAAATGTTCATAACATTATTCTCCAATACAAAATTATATCCTTCTTTATGCAACAAAGAAACTGATATAATATTGCACATCATATTTGGTACGTAGTAACAGTCGTTCAGAATCATTGTATTACCATTTGGTAATACTAAGTGATATTCGCCAACAACTTTGGCTGCAACAATTGCACCATTCCCTACTTTGAGAGACATATCACCATTTCCCAGTTCTCTACCTCTCCTTAGCCCATGTAACAAATTACATACGTGGGATCCTGATCCGGTATCCAATACCTAGGACGTAAAACAAACTGAGAAACAGTTCTCGGTTATGAACACACCTGAAGAAGATGCATCAGCATGCTCTTTCTTCGTTCGGGTTGCGTAGGAATCATGATATTCCCCTATTCCTTACTCAGACTTATGACAATCATAAGAAAAAGAGGAACCAACGTTCCACAGTTCAGTATAATAAGCGGGTTCGGTCAATACATCCATATTATTATCTTGATTAAGGCGTGCCATTGGTTGCTACCTGGAGAGAGAGAGAAGGAAACGCTTTAACGTGCGCTCTTTGCAAGATTAGATTGATTATTATCTTATCTAATCAGGATGGATCCCACTGTTTTTATCAAACCATAAAAGGTAAGATTAGCCGGGATTAATTACACCCTACAAGTTCGCCAATCGGCCAGCCAGACAGGTATTGGTACTCCGAGGGAGTCTCCCCATACTTTCGCATGTAACTAATTAAATAACTTCGTTTCCGCAGGGGCATAACCCCGTTAACACCTTTCTTAGACACCTACTGGATTAGCTAATTGTAAAGTGGAAAACTTTCCCAGGAGTAACACTTACTCGCAGTGGGTATCGGGATCCAACTATCTCATAGAAGGTATGCAATCTCATTGCAAATTTCAACACTTGAAATTCCCAATATCTGTTTTTACCCCTATCAACTTATAATCTAAACTATGGTCAAAAAATCAAAAGCGCTAGCCAAGTTCGACCCGTCATTTCGTGATTGAATTAAACCCACCCGTACGACCCTTAACAAGGTCAACAAAGCCGTACGACCACTCTAATCCAATCGCATCATATGCGGCAGATAAGCACTAATCAGCTACCGTACACTACGCATTGACGAAGGCCAACAAACACAGCACGAATACTAAATAACACTTATCTGAAATGATGGAGGGATATGACTGTTTTTGTAAAAAACCTTTAACGTAATGAACTTGATATCGTTGTAGAATCTAGTGATTTGAAAAGGAGTGTTTTTGTAGCATTTGCTAGTTTTGCTAAAGAGGTCACTCCCGATGAAAGGATCTCGGCTCTTTCCTCATCGAATGAGGTGCTA
Organism: Agapanthus africanus; assembly: GCA_030015575.1. Taxonomy (NCBI): domain Eukaryota; kingdom Viridiplantae; phylum Streptophyta; class Magnoliopsida; order Asparagales; family Amaryllidaceae; genus Agapanthus; species Agapanthus africanus. The sequence goes on from JASDDO010000010.1 coordinate 69,701,118, forward strand.
GATATTCATCAAGGAATACCACTATCCAAAGCAAGAACTAGAGAAGCTATAAAAAAAACCGAGTGGGTTTTAGCATTTGCTAGTTTTGCTAAAGAGGTCACTTCCGGTGAAAAGATCTCGGCTCTTTCCTCATCGAATGAGGTGCTGGATATTCATTAAGGAATACCACTATGCAAAGCAAGAACTAGAGCTACCTTTTAAAAAATTTTGATTCTACAACATCTTTAGGTTTATTTTCTTTCTATTAATCTCATTAATGAAGTTCCATCATTTATGTTTCCCTAAACATCAAAGAAAAGAAACGAAAATAGAACGTACGCTTATCCCATCCGCATTCGCCACGGGGCCCCGTCATGTACCATTAGGTTACTTAACTAACGGCAGAGCGGGGGCTGGACTAGCGCGGGTGCAAAATATAAGAAACGTTTATAATATATATATATATATACATACATACATACATACAACATTCGTCTTATGCAGTTATATGATCACATCACAGAACTCAAGTAGCAGAAGTCAACATATGAAATATTGGATATACTAGGAGGTCCGTGTTTTAAATTTAGACAGTAACAAAAAAAACGGATTCCACGGTCGTGATGAATATCCAACCCCACATCCCTAGACCCCTACGAGAGCGGCAAGCAACCCTGCCAATTCTAGAGTTAGGAGACCCGGTCTCGACTCCTCGAGATAGCCTCCTACTGGATTCTAGAACCCGGTTACTTGTGCTCCCCGCCTTGGGTCTATCCTAATGCGGAAAAGTAAAAATATACATCAATGGTGACATCATCCTCAACCCGGAAGTGTCCCAATAGAAGAATATTACATACATTTTTTACATGAATGAAAATTAAAAAAACTCTCATCTCATGCAAAACCCCCCGGCTATTCAATCACGACAATCCAATATAACATATCACAGCAACACATAACATCACATGTCATCAACGTAGGTAAATATGCGTATCCCGAATTCCGTTGACATATAGCAACAAGATCAGGGATACCTTATATATTACACTTACGGTCGCAGAAAAAAATTGAAAAACTACAATAATTAGAATCCGCAAATTCCTTAGACATCATAAACCCGGAATATCTTATATTCCAAATTTCATGCCTAACCCTATAATCCTTGCATTTTAGTCTCAAACTGAAAACTCTTTTCAATAATTAGTCGGATAATTCAACAAGATTCCTGACTGTCGTGTTCGCATACTATATGCGATTGCGATGGAGTTTTGATCCGAATCGAAACTCCGTGGCAATCGATCAACTAAAACCAAAATGCTAGATTTATAAAAAAACTAACTAGTTTTCACAAAACTAATTATTGTGGATTCTAAATATTGTATCACATATCATAATAATCTAGACGACGTTAAACATTTCGATCGACTTATCAAATACCCACAAATCCTAGAGAGCTCAACAACTTGAGTCTCATTAAAAACATCCAGAAAGTGCCAAATATGTCAATAGAGCAGCACAAGAAAATAGATCACATAATCCCATAAACATGCGGCGGAACTACGGCCAAACTGGGGGTTAGGCCGTGATTGATATGTTTTTAAAAAGAAGTGTTTTTGTAAAGTAGCCGCAATCAATAACGGTGTCGCTAGTAGCTATCCAGCATGAGTACGAGCTGTCCTTAGGGAAACGTCGAATCTTTAATCTTGCCTCAGACGAGTTGATTGAAATTATGGTGATTAGTTGTAGATCTATGTTGAACACGGATGTAGATTTTATGAAGAAGAGGTATTTAGGGTTCATAGAATTTAGTAGTAATGGATGATTAATTAAAAATGACTCCTTTTATCTTTTAATAGATTTAAAACTAGATCGATAGTGATAAATGTGGATTAAGGTTCTTTTTGGAAGAAACTACGATTTCCCCACTCTTAACCCTTATCCTTGCATTAATATCTATTCATGTCTAGATTTTACCAAAATAATTGTTAATCTAATCTCAAATCACGGTCGAGACTATCAATAAATTGATAGCGCGCCCAATAAGGATGTTAACAATTACTTTACTAAACTTTATAAATTTTATAAGATGTAAAAGAAGTTAAGAGATTTTATCATCCATTGATCTACCCTAATCCTACGAACCCTAGCAAGCTAGGAATTACTCACGCATGGTTGAGATAGAAGAGAAGATGAAGAAGGAGATCATATTGTAAATGCAGAAAATAATGCAGAAAGTAAAAATGCAAAATATTAAATTAAAGATCTACCTTTTTATTAATCAACTATCATTTACAAATCCATCGAATTTAGAGTACAAGAACCCTAGTTTATGCTCCCGATCTTTGTCTTGTAGGAAGTAGATGATGCGTTGATTGATCTCCTGGATTCGTGGATCGCTGTGGACCTCTTGATCGCTTCGGATTTCTCTATTTGGTGATCATTCAGTGATCTATTTTCAAGATTAGATAGATGATTTTTAGATGAAGCTCTCGGTCCTTTAAATAGCATTAGAAGCAGAAACCCTAAATCCTATGTGTTAAGATATTCTGATACAATCCCACTGAAGAAAATCCACATCCAACGGCCACAATATGGCCACGGATCCACTGTAGATAGAGGGTATTGGCCGTGGTTGGGTGGTAGTTTGGGGAGATCAGGGTTCCAAAATTCTTTAGCTTCCTCATGTTGACACGTGGAGATTGTTGTGATGTCTAGAATCTTTAAATCTTCTCTGAGTCTCTGCCATTTAAGATTTTACGATTTGATTCAACTTTATCGGCATATTTTATTCCTGACATCTTGGATATCTCGATCTCCAGACCTGAGCTAAATCTGCACAATATCTCAATTCATAGTATTAATAATATTTGTTATATTTGAGATATTATCCTAACCATTTTATATGATATGATATTTTAAGAATATTGATTAAGGATATTTGATATGATATGCATATTTAAATTATCAAAATATCATATAAATATTATATACATATATTTTCCTTCATAATGTTAAGTATAGTGTATAAACATATGATAGAGAGTATTTTGCAGATAAACCCACATATGTACCATAATTACCATAAACACCTTTAAGTACTTAACAAAAGTAAGGAAAATGTTCCATCAAATATGCAATATTTTCAACTGAAAAAATACCCCCAAACTTAATTTTGATCGTCCCAAGCAAACTAGTTATTCAAGAGAGGGAGAAGAAAGGAAAAGAAAAACCTAGCATACTTTCGTAGGCAACATGATTGCACTGAGCACGTGCAACAAGCCGTTAAACCTCTAGATGTCCCTAGTAGGAGGAGTGTTATCTCCTGAGGGTTTTCAGCGGATTACATCCATAAAATCCCACAATAAAAGAAAGAAGATGAAAGTTACATACAAAAATAAGGATCATATAAAAGAAAAAACTTGAAAAAGAAGAGTTTCCAACTACACTAGCTTTTCGGTTGCCATGAGCCCTATCTTAATGGTCATGAAAAGTTGTCGGAAATCACATCATCTCTCAATAAAATATCGCCTTTAGTTTTCCTCCCTACCTTTCTTCCAAATATCAATCATATACCCCTACGTGTGTGAAAAATACATCCCTACACTTAGAGAATTCAATTTAAGCTGTCATACTCTTGTCCATCTTCCTTAGTACTTTTTAGTCGGTGAATATTTTAAATGGAATTGCTCACACATTCTTCATGCGACTGTTAATAATTCTTGAGGTACAAACCGACCGATTACTAAACACGCTCACTCATTTATGCGTAATTAGCAATTTTCTTGTCTTGCAACACCTAAGGCTTAGCAGTGGCTCCCGAACCAGTTGGTCTAAGGCACAAGGTGATAAAGCACCCTCGCTATTTTTTTTATGCTGCCTTAAGCAATTACAAAACCAGTGTTCATTTTTCTTCACCATTTTTTTGCTTATATTTTTTTGTTTGTATATTTATTTTCCTTTATACTAAGGCTTTTAGACAAGAGCATTTCAAGGTATTCTCTACTATCCCAAGTTTCAAGATGTGTGCAAGTGCGAATAGTAGGATATCAACGTTCAAATGTTTGGACCCAAGAATATGGACTATTTTTCAGACTCAAATCTATCCTCATATTAGTAATTTCCTTCATCTTACTACCCCTTGGGACAACAACTCATAACTACTTATTACTAGCTTCGTTAAGAAAACACCTAACTTTCTTACTTTTCTCAAACTATTTCTATCTTTCATATGTAAATTTTCACTTTCTAACTTTTATTATCAATAAAAACTATTGTGCTTATATTTATGATAATGCAAAATAATGCGTGAATAAGCACAAACCTTCCCCAAACCTGTTTGCAGCAGTGTCCTCACTGTTGTCATCTTTTAATCTAAAAAAAATGTAGACTTGGGAGGAAAAGTTATTAAAGTTGACAAGAATTAATGACAGTTAAAATCCCCCCAAACTTATTTTTGGCTCACCATTTTGTAAAAATTTTCTTTTCATTCAAGAGCCAAAATATTTTTCTCCCCCCAAACTTGGTGAAACCGTATTAAGCATTTTAAAATTATGAGGGGGGGTTTAAAGTTATTGGTCAATATAAATCTTTACAAAGACCAAAAGTCAACACCAACTATTCAAATATTTTATCAATATAACACCAATGTTGATAGAAGATCATGTCACCTATAGACATGAAGAAGTGGGGAGGAGATAAGAAGTGTAATAGAACGGGTTTACGTCTAGGTTTGTAGAGACGAAACAATAATGATGGATTACTCACATTCTCGTTCTTGATAAGAAGAAGAGGCGACGGTTCAACTTCTTTGGGTTGGGGTTGATTCATCACAACTCCCATGTCTTCTAAGAATGCGATTTCTTCAGCGAAAATGTCTTCAAAGTTTTCATCGATATTCTGAATGATAATCTCATCAAGAAAAGGTATGATCCTCGGACTCCATAAAAGGTTCATATTTAGCGTTAGATGTTGACCCGGACAGCTCGGCTAACTTATTCGACAAGTCAAAGGATTCAGACTTGGGTGTGGACTTGTCGATAGAAGGGTCCTCATGTGTATAATAAATAGCAGGATCAAACAACAACGCACTAGTAGAGTCAAGATAAGTATCGTGAAGCTTTTCAAGTTCGATGCTATCGGAATCTATCATTTCGACAGAACATACATGAGCATAGGGTTCGGAGGGTTCACTTCCTGATTTGTAAATGTTAAGCTCAATTGACATTTTCCCTAAGGATAGGGTCATAGAGCCGTTTCGATAATTGATTATTGCGTTGGAAATTGCTAGAAAAGGTCAACCTAGAATCACCGGGATTTGGTTTTGGGAGTTTGCTACAAGCTGTGTATCAATAACTGTGCAGTCCACAGGGAATATAAATTCCCCTACTTTGATTAACACGTCCTCTAGCTCACTCTTAGGTTGGGTGATAGATCGATCGGCCATCCGAAGAGTGCAGTGCGCCGGTTTTAACTCCGATGCCTAATTGCTCAAAGACAGAATACGGAAGCAAGTTAACACTCGCATCTAAATCGAGTAGAGCATGATTGATATTTTTACCCCCAATAGAAATAGATATTGTAGGACTCTCGGGGTCCTTTTGTTTCTTTGGTATTTGTTGGGTAAAAGCAGTGCTCACATTACTCGCTAAGAAATTTTTTTTAGGCACTTGAATTTTCCTTTTCCTAGTGCACAAGTCTTTTAAAATTTTCGCATAGGACGAAACTTGTTGGATAGCATCCAGGAGAGGAATATTTATGTTAACTTGCTTAAAAATTTCCACAATCTTCTCCATTTGGGGACTCGGTCTATTTCCCCTTAACCTGTGTGGAAAATGAGCTTTATCAATAAGGGTTGGATCTACCATTTGTGGAGAAGTTTGTGAGGATGGAATCGATCCCAGAATTGGAGTTAGGATCGTTTTAGGTTAACTCGAGGGCTGAGGGTTCGAGCCTAGTGGAAAACGGAGAATAGGCTCGGAAGAAGAGGGTGGACTAGACGAAGGAGGAGTAGAAGTAGAAACCGGGGTATCATCAATATCATCAACATCAATATGTTCACCCACTTGGTTATTCAGCACTCTTCCCGATCTCAACGTGGTTACGGCACACACATTATAACTTTGTGAGTGGCCAGGATTCGGTAGAGATTGAGATGGAATTTTCCCTTTCTCTCTCTCTCTCACTCATCGTGGCATTTAACTGTGCAAGTTGTGCTTCTATCGATTTTATGCTTTCACCGTAGGAAGCGGTGTGTTGCACTAATATTTGGATAGATGACGTTAAATTAGCCGTCGTTTGTGCAGATTGGTTAATGAACGTTTCTAAGTTACGTTCGAGTGCAGAGATTTTATCGGTACCGGCCGTTTGAAAAGAATTATTATAAGGTGCAAAATTGTTGGCCGGATTTTGAAAAATTTGCGGTTGAAAGGAGTGCTGATTTTGTTGTGGTGGTTGCTGTTGCTGTAGGGGAGGCCTTTGATAGTTGCTTGGAAACTAGTTTTGATTTTGAGTTTGGTTTTGGTTTCGGTTTCAAGAAAAATTAGGATGATTCCTCCATCCCTGATTGTATGTGGAAGAATAAGGACCGTTTCTAAGTCGTTGCTGAAAAGAAGTATTTGTTTATTCTTGACCTTGAAACGGAGGATTCAAAGGACATTCTTCCGTTAAATGCGATGGGTCGAAACAACAACCACACACGGTTTTGGGAAGCGTAACTTGGTTTAGGGAGGTAGATGAGAATTTGTTTTCGATAGCGTCGAGTTTCTTTTGCATCGCGGCCATTTCGGCTTACTACGACGGAAACGTCGAGCTGATGGATACCTCCCTTAGACTATGTTGGTCTAAAGATTTCCCACTGCAAAGTTTGTTCAGCGAGATCTTCCAGAAATTGCCAAGCTTCACCATCGTCTTCAAACATGAAATGGCATTGACAAATGGTTTCAAGTATCTGTTTTGTGGCAGGATTAACGCCCTCATATATAATTCAGCAAAGTTGCCATTTATCAATTCCGTGATGGGGGCATTGTAGAAGAAGATCCTTGAACCGTTCAAAGCATTTCCAGAATGGTTCGTTGGGAAGTTGGGTAAACTGGTTAATCTCGCTTCGAACACGGGCAGTCTTGTGATTGGGATAAATTTTTTTAAGGAATGCTATAACGAATTCGTCCCATTTGGCGATAGAATGTGTGATAGTGCTAAAAAGCCATTTTTCTGCTAGGTCGCACAAGGTAAAAGGGAGAAGACGTAATCTCTGAGAAGACGTAATCTCATAGCATCCATAGAAAGTTGTGTAGTGCCCATCATTGCGCATACGTTTTCGAATTTGGTGATAAAAACGTATGCGTTCAGACTCAAGCCCATGAAATTTGGGCAACAGGTTGATGAAGTGGGGTTTAATTTCAAAATTATCCCTATTGGCTGGTGGAATAGATAGACAAGTAGGAAGGGGACCGCGTATCGGATAACATCTTTCTTGAAGAAAGATGCGAGGTGTATTCTGCGCACCTATGGGTGGTGGAAGGGGTGTGTTGGTAAAATCTGATGGAGAACCGTCCATCTCGGTCGATGTAGTGGGTGGAGGGGAAAAAGAAGATGAAGAAGTACCGACTTCGGAGTCGATAGCAGAAACGTGGACAATACGGGTACTAGAATTCCGTGTCCAGCCGATCATGCACTAAGCGGGTTTAGCGCACGTGGCAGCGTGTGCGGAAACAATTTTAAAATGGTTTGTTTTGAAAAAGGGTTGGACCTGATGCTTGACTCGACAAATCACAAAATGCACAATCAACCCTAGAACTAAGATCACCTAGGTCAAGCACTAGACCGCTCCTAGACTTTCAAAGGACAAGTCGCAGGATCAATACTCTACCACCTCTTTATCACTCTTGTGGCCAGGTAAGTGCCAGGTAAGTGGGAGGTATCCTCTATACGAATCACTAAAAATAGCAGGCCTAATTAAGTAACCACTTGCCTTAGTCATACTTTCCTAGACACCACAAGAAAGATGCAGATAAGCGATAGATTATCCACGACCCTCCTCTGTCTTAATTGACCGCGACGGTCTTTATAGTCTTGGTCTAAATATTTTTTAATTAATGTATGGTTATGCGGATGCTCGTTTTGTGATTCATAGGGTCTAGGAAGGGTGATGAAATCCCCACCTAATCTGAATTTGGGTCTTTCCCCTTAAAGTACGGTTAAAATACGCACAAACAAACCAACTACTAAAACACACAAAAGATTTTTGAGCGGCGCTTATTGCAAAGAATCCAGCAGGGAAATCAGATTATTGGATTTGAGAGGAGAGATAAAGATCAGAGAAAGGTACCTGAGGAGTTTGGAGATCTAATTCCTCCACTAAGCCGCGGTTCTACTGCACTTTGCACACAATTGCCGTAGTTCCGCTGCAGAAAGGAGAGTTCTTTTGATCATTTTTCTTCAATGCACCCCCTTGCTTCTCTGGGCTTTGATGAAAACTTTTGAATCTCTAATTCCTCGTTCCAGTGACTCCAGATTCCCTCGCAAAAAGTTGCACAATAATCGTTAAATACACAATATGCGGTTTTGGTTCTCTTTTATGGATCGGATAAGAATTCAACCCGAATAGCAAGAAAAAAAATTACGCACGTTTCCCCGGTAACGGCGCCATTTGAAAGATGTGTTTTTAAAAAGAAGTGTTTTTATAAAGTAATCGCAATCAATAACGGTGTCGCTAGCAGCTAGCCGAGATGAGTACGAGTCGTCCTCAGGGAAACGTCGAATCTTTTATCTTGCTTTAGACGAGTTGATTGAAATTAGGGTGATTAGTTGTAGATCTATGTTGAACACAGATGCAGATTTTATGAAGAAGAGACTTTTAGGGTTCATAGAATTTAGTAGTAATGGACGATCAATTAAAGATGACTACTTTTATCTTTTAATAGATTTAAAACTAGATCGATAGTGATGAATGTGTAAGTGCACGGCGGCGCCCCGGCCGTCAATCCGACGCCGGAATGCGGAAACGGTGAATAACTTAAATTTTGCGGACTTTGCAAACCGGCACCACCGCGCACTAAACTCCGGATCGTAACCATTAACAAGTCTAAGCTAACAAGAATACGGGTTAGAGATGTACCGACTGATCCGAGTCCTCCGGTCTTCATCTCCTCTCCGATCTCCTCGCGGGATCTCCGGTCGTCGCCTCCTCGCCGGAAGGGCACCACGTCGCCTGCATCTTTTACGGGCTCCCGCCTCTATACCGAGGCAACTCGGGCATGAAGCCGGCAACTCGACATGCTCAAGATATGCTGTAGGAAGTGTAGTGCTTATGTCTCATTGGGGTTTTGGTGTTGCCTTTTGAAGATGGAGGAATCAAGATGATATGAACTTGGGGATTTTTGAGGCAATGAAAAATGATATGAATCAATAATTTTCTCACACCCTCACCCAAAAATGAAATGAACCCTCATCCTCATCTAATGTGGCCGGCCAAGTCTTTTTGCATGAAATGGAGGGAGGAAAACAACTAAGGGAGGTGAGTGTAGGATCAATCAAGAGGTGACCACATCAAGAGACAAAGAAACATACACCATGCTTCATACTATTGTATACACACCCGCATCTGTATTCCGACCGGATACAAATGCAATGAGACAGAATCTACACTGTACTAAACTAGGATCCGGCTTAAAACAAAGCCGGCTAGTAATATCCGTCCGATCCTGATCCGTGCAATACCGCACGTATCTGATCGAACGCTGCCATATAACTATACGGCCACTAGTACAAACCGTCCGATCCTGATCCGTGCAATACCGCACGTATCTGATCGGACCCTGCCATATCTCCATACGGCCTCTACAGCGTTTCGCCCGAAAGCTTGAGTAACTGAAAGTGTGGTGGACTCTAAAGACTCGTCAATACTATGGCTGTGGATTTAACCACTAGCACGTCAGAGGTATAAGCCAATACGTGACGGGCCACCAGCTATTGACCAAAAGGGACGTCGATGAGGAAGCTCACCCCGACACCCAACTGAGCCTGTCAGTGACAATATCCGTACAGTCCGGTCCGTTCGTCTATGAGCATCGCATGGCGGGCCTAGGGGGTTGGTAAAAGTCAGACCCCCAAAAGCGGTACAAGTCGTGTCGGAGTGTAGCCCAGAACACCCTGAGATACTACTGGAATACCTACCAGTAAATCTCCTGCCTTGGCCAAGGTCTTTGTGTAATGGCTCTCCTAGACACAGCGCGACCTCACCCCCAATACCGGGAGAGACGAAACCCCCGAAGATCCGCTCACTGCCTCCATGTGGCTCGGGACTGTACCCAACTAAAACCTGTTTGCACGACTCCTTTGAGCCGTGGTAGGGTAGTAATCAAAGTACAGTGGGAACTCACACGAGACAAATGACGATCCCCAGGTCGATGAACTAACCTGTACACATGTCACCTGGGAACTGCTATCTGACGTCAGGTATAAGACCAACTAGCATGTTCCCGGCGAGTCCTGTCCGGTGTACTCATAACCCAATGAGCACCTGTATACATCTTAGGTGATCCAACTGACACCAGTGGCTTGCAAGACCGGCCACCGCCCCTCGTCGGGGTCTCGACTGTATACACTAGTCTACTCTGGAGTATCGATGCCCTGTCTCGAAACTCCTACGACTAGGGACCTTTTAAGGATGTGCTTATAGACTCCAGCTCTCACTTATATGATCGCCCTCATACTGCTGGCAGTCAAGCAAGAATCCTAGGGGCTCTATCAACGTGCAATAGCGACCTCTCAGGTCACCTAAAGCAGTACACGATGATAAAGGTAAACCAGATAGCATACTATCATCTCGAGTAAGACTGTCCTACCGGGATAGGTCCTCCCTCAATCATTGCAATCACGTGCCTGTGATCCAATAATTGACTCTGAGGGCACTATCTCCAACAATCTCCCACTTGCACTCAAGGCTAATTATTGCGATGTCGCATACTCACAGCCCGTGTGATACCGAACACCCAACTCCTCTACTAGTCAGTCTCACAAATCCCGTTTGTGAAACTATTGCGGTCGAGGAATAGCCTCAGTGAGTGGATCCGCCTTGATGTTTCTTTCTATGTCTCTCTATATCTCAAGTTCGCGGAGAAAACCATCTCCCGAAATGAGCAATACCTGTCTTAGAATGTCTGGATGTCTGATGGGACTTAGCTCATAAATGAACTCCAAATCCAAACTTCTTCGACTGTATCGTCAACTGAACTCAATCAGTATCCAGCGCCATGCCACCCTCAGTATTGCCTCGGATCACCTGTCCAAAATACTGCCCCTCGTCAGAAGGAAAACTATAACTCTGACGATCACCCTGTCTTCCATGTCACCTTGGAAGCCTGGAATGATAACTGTCTCCCTAATGAGGCTGTCGTTGTCATATCCCTAGAACATCCACTTATGTTCTAAAACTGCTTCCTACCGTTTCTCCAGGATTGGATTAATGTCAACTTATTGCATCTAGTGCAAGAACAACATCTGGTGTGGTACTTGACATCTCATGATTGACTCAATTGCCTAAGCAAGTGATCTGCCAATCATGCACATCCCTCTCTACTTTAGTCTAAAAGACACCTTTAGAGAGGGCGACTCCATTACTTGCAGGTACACTACCGTGCCAGGAGTCGTCCATTCTAAATACTCATAGAATGCTGTCTAAGTACCCTTATTAGGAAACCACCCAAATCTAGATCTAAAACCATAGATCTAGTAACCAGTATGTCTGATATAATGTCCAAGTCCTTTGTGGAGAAACCACTGTGTGACGACCAAAGTATAACCGATCGCAGTAAAGGAATATCACTTCCTACTACCTTCTCAACAGATCCATCCCCTATTCTGATGACGTCAAACCTATGACTGTCACATCAGAAATGGATGATCTATCTCCGCTACATCTGCTTTAGTCTATAAATAGACACAAGCCTGATGTCCACCAATGCTTCTGCTGCTCCCACTGACTACGACAACCCTCTGGCAGAGTCATATAGACGTGCACTTCTAAAACTAGTTTAGAAAGACGCTATACTCATCCTCCTGCCGGGTCTCGCAGCCTGGAACAACAGCAATGGCAAGTGTGGGTAAACAAGAACTTCCCTGTCACCGTCCTTGAGGCTACCGGAGTACCTCTCGGGTGCCTGAAGTTACCCACCTTATCTGCGGAGTGGCCAATGGAATGTCAAATCAGATTGAATCTTTAGGTTCCTTATCAAATCTTCAGTAATCGTTTGCGGTTCTGGAATCACTTCCAGTTCTACCATACTCCCACTGCTGTTTTTGAAAAAATCCATTTTTGATAAAACTGTGGCGAGTCTAGAACAATATTGCTATTGTTCATCCAGATGGTAGAAAGTCAACCCGCGTCATAGCCTGGGTCAACCCACAAACAGCCATTACAGAAACGTGCCTTGAGTTGTCCAGTGTCTGGTTTTAAGCATAAGCCGGACAACTCCCCGTACCTTAACAACGTTAAGATATGAACTGTTCTACATCCAATATAGAACCAGAGGCACTGATTTAATTGAACCAGATTCAAATCATGCAGCTATCTCCAGTGCATGTCAACTAAATGGAAGGAGGCCGATCAGCGTTACTCAACTTAGGAGTGCTTCCAATTATGAGTAACCCGAAAGAGAATCAAGTTCTCTTTATCATTACTATCAACTGAATACCAAACACAAGTATCTACATCTTCGATCACTTTGAAGAATCCCGATACTTGCTACACCTGGTTCTCTACTCTATTCAAATACCTATAACTCCTCAAAACTTAGACCCTGTGTTTCTACGAAACACATGTCTAAGAACTAGAGAAGTTAAAAGTAAACTGAATATAGTATGAGGACCAACCCTTCTGTCCTAATGGACACTGGACAACATACAATACTCTGTATAAGTCCGCTGAGTCTAACAACTCTTTCACTGTGTGTCGTAGGTTGAAAACTGTACTTATGGTTAAGAAGAATTACACCGCTGTTTAATGCTCCTTACCTAACCATCCACTGATATAGGTAAATGTCATAGACATAATTTCAGAAAGGTATATCTCACTCTATGAAAATAGACGTACAGATATATCAATTTGAAATTGGTGCATAAAAGCGGATATTCAAAACCAAATATTTGCCGACCGGCAAACAATCCAGGTGGCATCCTCAAATATCACCAATTACAACGAATCGCGATATAATGAGGATGATCACCCAATTCCCAATAACTTACTCCCACTCATCATCTGTAAAACCATACAGATGTGAGAATCATACCTGGTAAATACATACCCTGGAGCAAGTGTCTAATTGGGAAATCAGTTTTCTATTAACTGTACACAGTGAACCTGAAACATTGAAATGTTTCGATAGGGTATCCTGGTATTCCTAGTAATGCCTCTTCCATTATCCAGATTCACAACTATAACCGTATAATTCTTTGCCACCTCTCCAAATCCCTTTATATGTCTTCAGTCATTACCTTCTGTACACCCCTTTAGGCCAATTGGTTTTCTTCCTTCCCTACCGTTCGGCACCAGCCTATGGTTTGGAAGAAGACTATCCAAAAAGCATAAAGGGTGTACTGTCCTAATCCTAGGAGCACTCGCAACGCGAGAGAAGGTGAAGATAAAAGACAACTGAATGTACTTTATTCCTATTTCTCCTGGACCAGAATCCATCCCCGAACCGGAACAAGTTCCTTTCGAGTTCGTATATAACCATACGATGGAGTATCCAATAAACTGTGGATCTTCGTAGTGATACGGAGTGTCCTGGAGAAATACAAAGGTGATTTAGGATTGGCGAAGAAATACTTGGTTTGGTCGTGAATATCAGTCGCAAGTTACTTTGCCCTCTTACTAATCCCTTGCTTTGTCTGAACTTAATACCTTCTGTACACCGTTTAGGCTAATTGGCTTTCTTCCTTCCCTACCGGTCGGCACCAGCCTATGGTTTGGAAGAAGACTATCCAATTTGCGTAATAGGTGTACTACTCCTAAACCAAGGAGTACTCGCAACCTGAGAGAGGGTGAAAAGAAAAGACAACTGAATAATCCTATCCGTTTTCTCCAGAACCGGAAACCATCCTCGAATTCCTTCGAGTTCGTATCTAACCATACGATGGTTTTGTCCAATGGAAGTGGACGTTCGTAGTAATACGGGGTGTCCTGGAGAAAAGAGTAAAAGTAGGAGTGGCAATGAGGTCTGCAACTCTGACAATCCAAAAGCCAGTGTTAAGTAGGTTCGGTCAACTTGGTCACTGAGTCATAGTCTTAGGGTCGGGTCAATGGTCGCTGCCAGAGAGAGAGAAAAAAGAAACACTCAGCGTGCACTCTATCCTAGATCAGAATGGTTATCACTTTTTCTAATCAGGAAACCTCCCACTGTACCTCAAATTCTTCTCCAAACCTGAAAGAAGAATTAGTCGGGGTCACCCGAGGAGTAAACCAACTCATCAGTGGGAATCGGGATCCAACTCTCATCGCACGATAACGTGACGGAATCCGCTCACGGTATCACACTCCAGAAGGTATGCGCATATCTGGCAAGTTTCAGTTCTTTTGAAACTCCCGATGTGATTTCTGCCCCATGCTCTTATGACCTTGGCGAAGGTCAACAAATCATAAGTCACATGTCAAGTTCTACCCGTCATTATCCAGGTTAATTTGAATCCACCCGTACAAGCCCTTGACGAAGGTCAACAAGGCTATACGACTGTCCCAAACCAACGCATCTACCTATGCAGCAGAAAGGTAACAAGCAGCTACCATACACTATGCCTTGACGAAGGTCAACAAACATAGCATGAATACTACGTGCTACCCGTCTGAAACGACGGAGGGCTACGAATGGTTTCTGGCGAAAACCTTTAACGTAATGAACTTGATATCGTTGAAGGAACGGATAGCTTTTTAGAAAATATAGTGACGAAAACCATTGCTAAAGAGGTCACTCCCGGTGAAGGGATCTCGGCTCTTTCCCTGTAGAATGAGGTGCAGGATATTCCAACTGAATACCACGGTGCAAAGCAAAAGTAATCGGCTATAGTGAAGTTAATGCCCTGACGCAAACTTCTGTCCAAGGGGTCACTCCCGGTGAAGGGATCTCGGCCCTTGCCTCGTCGACTGAGGAGCAGGATATTCCAACTGAATACCACGATGCAAAACAAAAGAGAACGTCCTTGCAATAACAGCTTTTTGAAAAGTGTTCCAACAACATCAGAATAGGTTTGTTTTAACTTGCATTGATCCGAATCAACGCAGTCCCATCAATTAATCACACCACAAAGAACGAAAATATACTGACGTACGTATATGCCATCCGCATTCGCCACTGGGTCCCGTCATCACCCGTTAGGTTAGCTAACTAACGACAGAGCGGGGACTGGACTAGCGCGGATGTAAAACATATACAACATCTACTAATATATATACCAATATATTATATTTCGCTCAAGGCGTGAAAGAAATGCAACATCACAGAAATGTACAGCATCACAGAACAATACAGATATCTGGGATCCCCGGGTTTCACAGAGCCACTACTGAAACCCGACGTTCCCCTGGTCGTGTGGATAGCCTGTGCAATGAAATCCTAGACCCCTACGGGCGCGGCAAGTCACCCTCCAAAACCTGAAGCGAGGCAGCCCCCTCCATCTCCGTGAATGGACCACCCAGCACTCCACGGAATCCGGCAACTTGGACACCCCTCCTGGGTCAACCTGTACCCCCTACGAGTGCGGCGAATAGCCAGCCAATCCCAGAGTGAAGCCCCCTCCGTCTCAATGCCATGAGATGCGGGCTTGTTGCCCTCTAGAACCCGGCCATCCGTGCACCCCACCGCGGGGTAAGCCTAGTACAGAAAGTAAAATATACATACAACGGGTACATCGACCGCAACCAGGTCGTGCCCCAAAATAATAATACAAACAGGCAGTGACGGCAGTCCACATGTCGGACGCTCGCCCCGCAATATCAAATGTACATAATACCACCACAACAGTACTAGCATTGCAACCAGGCTATCCCCACGACCGATCCGCAACATCACAGCATAAACATAGAACATCAACGTGAAAGTCACGTTCGCAAATCCGTCTAACCGGGCTATAGCAGTTAGACAGGATTTACCGATCGAGTGACATTCACGGTCGCAGATATAATGTAAATACTGTGAAAAAATGTGTTTAAAATATCCGATCGATCAAAAATTAACAAGTGGGCCCTCAAACAAAACTGTAGCACTCACAGAAACCCTGGGCCCAATTTTAATATTCCAAAACCCATATTTTAAGCCCAGAAGGCCTCTGAAAAAATTTGGTGATGTGATGTGAATAGTGCGCGGCGGAAGGGCCGCGCGAGGTGGGGTTTCGCGGCGGATCCGCGCTCCAACTGTGGAGTTACATCGTCAAATTTTTACAGAACCCTTAGATTTCCCAGTACATCAATATTTTACAACCAGAAAAATTTTTCGAGACCAAAAATTTTCAACAGAAACTGATTCGAACTAAAATGCAGTTTTGGAACATTCGATCGATCGAAACAGAAAAACACATTACACCAAGCTAGACTATGTTAATGGCGAGGCTCTGATACCAATGTAAGTGCACGGCGGCGCCCCGGCCGTCAATCCGACGCCGGAATGCGGAAACGGTGAATAACTTAAATTTTGCGGACTTTGCAAACCGGCACCACCGCGCACTAAACTCCGGATCGTAACCATTAACAAGTCTAAGCTAACAAGAATACGGGTTAGAGATGTACCGACTGATCCGAGTCCTCCGGTCTTCATCTCCTCTCCGATCTCCTCGCGGGATCTCCGGTCGTCGCCTCCTCGCCGGAAGGGCACCACGTCGCCTGCATCTTTTACGGGCTCCCGCCTCTATACCGAGGCAACTCGGGCATGAAGCCGGCAACTCGACATGCTCAAGATATGCTGTAGGAAGTGTAGTGCTTATGTCTCATTGGGGTTTTGGTGTTGCCTTTTGAAGATGGAGGAATCAAGATGATATGAACTTGGGGATTTTTGAGGCAATGAAAAATGATATGAATCAATAATTTTCTCACACCCTCACCCAAAAATGAAATGAACCCTCATCCTCATCTAATGTGGCCGGCCAAGTCTTTTTGCATGAAATGGAGGGAGGAAAACAACTAAGGGAGGTGAGTGTAGGATCAATCAAGAGGTGACCACATCAAGAGACAAAGAAACATACACCATGCTTCATACTATTGTATACACACCCGCATCTGTATTCCGACCGGATACAAATGCAATGAGACAGAATCTACACTGTACTAAACTAGGATCCGGCTTAAAACAAAGCCGGCTAGTAATATCCGTCCGATCCTGATCCGTGCAATACCGCACGTATCTGATCGAACGCTGCCATATAACTATACGGCCACTAGTACAAACCGTCCGATCCTGATCCGTGCAATACCGCACGTATCTGATCGGACCCTGCCATATCTCCATACGGCCTCTACAGCGTTTCGCCCGAAAGCTTGAGTAACTGAAAGTGTGGTGGACTCTAAAGACTCGTCAATACTATGGCTGTGGATTTAACCACTAGCATGTCAGAGGTATAAGCCAATACGTGACGGGCCACCAGCTATTGACCAAAAGGGACGTCGATGAGGAAGCTCACCCCGACACCCAACTGAGCCTGTCAGTGACAATATCCGTACAGTCCGGTCCGTTCGTCTATGAGCATCGCATGGCGGGCCTAGGGGGTTGGTAAAAGTCAGACCCCCAAAAGCGGTACAAGTCGTGTCGGAGTGTAGCCCAGAACACCCTGAGATACTACTGGAATACCTACCAGTAAATCTCCTGCCTTGGCCAAGGTCTTTGTGTAATGGCTCTCCTAGACACAGCGCGACCTCACCCCCAATACCGGGAGAGACGAAACCCCCGAAGATCCGCTCACTGCCTCCATGTGGCTCGGGACTGTACCCAACTAAAACCTGTTTGCACGACTCCTTTGAGCCGTGGTAGGGTAGTAATCAAAGTACAGTGGGAACTCACACGAGACAAATGACGATCCCCAGGTCGATGAACTAACCTGTACACATGTCACCTGGGAACTGCTATCTGACGTCAGGTATAAGACCAACTAGCATGTTCCCGGCGAGTCCTGTCCGGTGTACTCATAACCCAATGAGCACCTGTATACATCTTAGGTGATCCAACTGACACCAGTGGCTTGCGAGACCGGCCACCGCCCCTCGTCGGGGTCTCGACTGTATACACTAGTCTACTCTGGAGTATCGATGCCCTGTCTCGAAACTCCTACGACTAGGGACCTTTTAAGGATGTGCTTATAGACTCCAGCTCTCACTTATATGATCGCCCTCATACTGCTGGCAGTCAAGCAAGAATCCTAGGGGCTCTATCAACGTGCAATAGCGACCTCTCAGGTCACCTAAAGCAGTACACGATGATAAAGGTAAACCAGATAGCATACTATCATCTCGAGTAAGACTGTCCTACCGGGATAGGTCCTCCCTCAATCATTGCAATCACGTGCCTGTGATCCAATAATTGACTCTGAGGGCACTATCTCCAACAGAATGTGGATTAGGGTTCTTTTTGGAAGAAACTAGGTTTCCCCACTCTTAACCCTGTTGGCTATAGTGCCCTTAAGTCAATTATTGAATCACAGGCACGCGATTGTGATGATTGAGGGAGGACCTATACCGGTAGAACAATCTTACTTGAGATGATAGTATGCTATCTGGTTTTTCTTTATCATCATGTACATGCATTAGGTGGCATTACAGATCACTATTATATTTTGATAGAGCCCATATGATTCTTGTTTGACTACCAGCATTATGATGGCGATCATATACGTGGGAGCTAAGTGGTCTATAAGCACATCCTTAAATGTCCCTAGTCGTGGGAGTATCGAGACTGGGCATCGATACTCCGGAGTATACTAGTGTATACTTATCGAGACCCCGACGAGGGGCGGTGGCCGGTCTCACAAGCCATTGGTGTCAGCTAGTCACCTAAGAAAGTATACAGGTGCTCATTGGGTTATGAGTACACTGGATGGACTATCCGGGAACCTGCTAGATGGTATTATACCTATTATCAGATTGCAGTTTCTAGGTGACATAAGTATAGGTTAGTCTGTCGACCTGAGATCATCATTTGTCTTGTGTGAGTTCCCACTGTGCTTTAATTACTACCCTATCACGGCTCAAAGGAGTCATGCAAAAAGGTTTTAGTTGGGTACAGTCCCGAGCCATATGGAGACAGTGAGTGGATCGTCGGGGATTTTTCTCTCCAGGTATTGGGGGTTGATGTCGCGTTGTGCACGGGTGGCCATCACCAGAAATCCTTGGCCAATGTAGTCGAGAATTACTGATCTAGGATCAGTAATTTCTCAGGTGGTGATGGGTTTCACACCGACACGAAATGTCGCGTTATTAGGGGTCTGACTTTATCCACCCTCCTAGACTCGATATGCGATACTCTTAGACGAACACACCAGACTGTATGGAGATTATCATGGACATGCTCAGTAGAGGTTTGGATGAGTTTGCTCATCGGCCTACCTTTCGCTCAATACCTGGGTAGCCGTTACGTACAGCTAGTGCCCGTTCCCTTCCGAAAGACGGCCAAGACTGAACGTGAAGACGTCTTGCCTGAGATTCGGGGCAGATGCTATTTGGTTTTATCCGTCTACCTCTCCGAAGATGCCAAGTTGATTTATGGCACCGTGTATCGGAGGTTTAGACGGATGCGGCCGATGTAGCAGACTTCGTCAGATTCCCCCTCGCTTGAGGAGTTTTTGATTGTGGGGACGCTCTTCCCTGCAGGCGCAAGCCCCTGTAGTTAATTACGCTACCGCATCGCGGTAACAACTTTCTCCTTCTCCAGAATTTCACTTCGTGTCGTGTGTGTTTGTTTTGTTTGTGGATGCCCGTGGATTGTATACGGAGACTAAGTTATGCCGTCGCCCGTAGGACGTGGATTAGTCCAAATCCGTATTTACTTAGATTTGGGTTTGGTGTTTTAGTTTAAGGATACGTTAGCCGTATTTGAGGCTAAGATCAACTTAAACGTTCGTTAAGGATACGTTAGTCT
Source organism: Agapanthus africanus (assembly GCA_030015575.1). Classification (NCBI taxonomy): domain Eukaryota; kingdom Viridiplantae; phylum Streptophyta; class Magnoliopsida; order Asparagales; family Amaryllidaceae; genus Agapanthus; species Agapanthus africanus. Next base: position 69,721,205 of record JASDDO010000010.1, read on the forward strand.
GATTTGAGACTAAGATCAACTTAACGTAGCGATCCATTTAATATATGGCCGTCGGGACCCGTCACCTCTCTGACGACGTTGAAGGATTACAACGACAGGTGTCAGAGGAGTTCAGAGATGTACCCTCGAACCAAAGTTGATTGAGGGTCTTATAGTCCAATTTGGGACTAAAGTCTGTTTGAATGTTTAAGGATACGTTAGCCAGATTTGAGGCTAAGATCAACTTAAACGGGATCGTTTAGATCCGACAAAAGAGCGTTTGGGGCTCTATTGCTCCAGTTTAGGGACGTAGTGGTCCATAGGTAGTTTAAGGACATTGCGGTCCATTGCCAGTTTAAGGACATGGTGGTCCAACATTCCCATTTTGGGACGAATATTAGTTTAAGGACGTTCCGGTCCAACATTCCCGTTTTGGGACGAATATTAGTTTAAGGACGTTCCGGTCCACGAGTTTAAGGACCCCATAGTTCGTATGGATGTGTGGTTGTCGGGACCCATCACCTCCCTGACGTCGTTGAAGGATTACAACGATAGGGGTCAGAGGAGTTCGGGGATGTACCCTTGAACCAGATGTAAATTGATTTAAGAGAGCAATCGTACTCAGTTAATTTAATTTGAGGACTTACGGCCATGATTGGGCTAAGTCCAGTTGAAAATATTCAACGTTTTTATCTTTGACCTAGTAGGCCTGTGCTAGGGCTTTGCCCCTGTTTAATATTGCACTGCATTTTATTCTGGCCTGCTAGGCCTTCTTGATTTGGGCTCTGCCCTTTTTAAAATAATGCATTGCATTTAATTTGGCCTGTTAGGCCTTTTTTTAATTGGGCTTGGCCCTTCTACAAATAATGCAGTGCATTAATTATCTGACAGTGGCTTGTCAGGCGCTTTGCGCCAATTATTGAGCGCAAACGCATGTAGAGGTGACACGTGTCACGCTCTGATGAGCGCAAGCGCAACAGCGCAGTGCGCTGCGTCAATGCGCTGCGCTGTTGCGCTGCTGACATGTGGCGCACTCTGGTGAGTTGCGCCAACTTCAGAGAGCAATGCTCTATTTTAAAAGCGCAGATACAAGTGCAAGGCACTGTTTAATCTCTTGATCCAATTTTGGATCCAAGAGGAGAATCTTTCAAGATTCCAGAACCAATGGTTCACAGAAAAGTGCAAGGCACTGTTATTATTATTTATTATTTTTTATTTATTGAAGATCATTGATCTTGTTCTTAGATCAATGATCTATTCAGAAGAAATTCTTCTTTTTATAAAGGTTTTTACCTTTTTTCTCTTCTTGAGTTCTTCTCAAAAATTCTTCAGAGTTCTCTCTATTCTCTGTGTTGTTGTTTTTTATCTTGATGTTGTTTTGAATTGAGGTCTAGGGGCCTTTATTAGTGACCATTAATTGGTTAAATTTGTTAAAGAGATCATTCTCTGAGTGATTTGGGGAATTTTCCCCACCGTTGGATCTTTGATCCAAGGGCTTCTGTTTTACAGAAGACAATATTCTTGTTTTAACAAGAACAGAAAGATCTTACTGGAATTTTAATTCTGTTTGGCTTAAACGCCCCAGCGCTTGACACGTGTCGCGCAGCGCAATTGCGCCAGCGCAATTGCGCTGGCGCAACTGCGCTGACACGTGTCGCGCAGTGCAGCGCTTGCGCAACTGCGCTGACACGTGTCGCGCAGCGCAGCGCTTACGCAACTGAAGCGTTACTTCCTTTAATTTTTGTTTTAAATAGAGTCTTGCTCTGATTGGGCGCACTGCCATGGGCGCTGCGCTGACGTATCAGTTTTTGACAAGTGGCGTGTTGCGCGCAGCGCACGGAATTTGAAGCGCTGCTTCAATTTTTGAATTTTTTAAATTCAAACAGAGCTTTGCTCTGATTGGGGGAAACAAATGCCCCCCTACTGTTGCGCTCACGTGGCGCACACGTGAGTGCAGCGGTGACAAGATCTTGGCCGTTGGATCAACGTGTGAGTTGAAGGGGCGCAGGCGCCTATAAATAGGACCCTTGGTCCTTAGAAAATGTTTTACCATTTTTCAAGAACTTAAATTTTCAGAGGCTTGCTCTTGTTTAAGAATTTTAGAGCCTTGCTCTCGTTTCTTCCCAAGAACTTCAGAGTTCAGAACCTAGAATCATCTTAGGTAAAATTAAATTAAATTAAATTAAATTTAATTAACAGAGCCTTGCTCTCATAGATCTTTGATCTAAAGAAAACCCCTTTGGGGTTTCATCAACAGAGTCTTGCTCTCAAAAGTCCATATATCTACAGAGATCTTGTTCATGGGTTTTAACCCATGAACAGAGCTTTGCTCATGGATCAAATGTAGATCTTTTTTGATCTGAAAATGAAGAACTCCTAAGAGTTTTCATGGATCTTTAAGATTCCAAATTTTTAATCTTTAGGAGTTAAACTTTTCTTTTGATGGATCTTTCCATCATTTTTACAGAGCTAGGCTCTTTTTAGGAAATTTTATTCCCTTGAGACCAGAGTTTGACAAATGTCACTCTGTGACAGAGCTTTGCTCTGAAAGAGGAGATTTTCTCCTTGTCTCTAGGGATTTCCTATTAATGAGAATATTCTCTTGGGGATCTCTTCATTAATTGACAGTCTCATCCAATGATGGGTCTGTCTTATTAAATAATGCACTGTCATCCAGATTTTGTGGGTCCCCCTTTGGTCCCCTATCCACTGCATTGCAATGTGGTAAAAAAAAATTAAAAACGCCAAGCGTTGGAATTACAACACCGACGGCTGACTTTTGTCCCTCTGCAGGAAACATGTCTTTCGATACCTCGTTCCCATTTGTTCGTTCGGAAGGAGGATTCCCCGGAGCACCTGTAGACCGGGAGGTCTTAGCTATAATCAGGGACTACGATCCAGAATATAAGAATCTTCACCTTTGGGGGTCGTGGTACAACCAAATCATCATGGATCGACAGAGCTTTTTATGCGCAGTACCATCAGAGCCTATCACGGCGATTCACTGTGCTAGCCCACCCCTGGTGAAGTATTCCGTGGAGATGGTCGATTGGAATTCAAAGGGCCTACTTCATCCTGCCACAGATGCAATTCCGGTTCAGCCTTTTATGGTTTTGGATATCCTGGGACACCGTATTTATCAAGGCGAGGCGCGGCCTTGGGGGCAATCATATAACATAGGTCTGATCCCCCGCCATCCGATCGGCTATCTGCCATGGGCTCGCTACATTTTGTCAGCAAAGAAGTCGCAGTTGATGAGGCTAGGGTTGTACACTTCAGTTTATGTTTCCCTCTTCCAATATCCCACGCTTCCCACCTGGTGGTTTAAGGCCTTTTTGGAGTAGTGGAACATCCCTACTCACACTTTCCTCGCAATGGATCGGGAAGTGTCGATTTCTTTGGAGGAATTCACAGAGGTTTCCGGCTTACCGGTTATAGGGGAGCACTATGAGGAGCTGCTTCCTACAGAAGAATATGTCTTCGGTGCTAAGCCGGCAATAAGGGGCCTCACTCCGGAGAATGCTGTTCAACATCAATTTCCAAGTTTGATCAAAGTGTTGAACATCTATGAGGCCCTTTTTATCGAACGTGGGAGCCGCGGAGTCAGTTTCGAGGATTTCATCGCTCGATTCCTTCACCCAAACGTCCTCTCGGCAGAAGCTACTAAGTTTACCACGCTTGATGACCCTTTCGGTTTAGGTTTGGACAACCTGCCGGCGAAGGAGATAGATCAAAAGGGTTTTTTCCTTCCTAACTCCCCGGTTGTCTTTTTTGCGGAGGTTGCAGCCCCTGGGATGGACGAGGAACCGTTCTTCTTTGGATTTCTTGGGCTATGGCTGAGTTGGTTTGCGCTCCCGATGCATTCTCGCCATATGAAGCCCTCTGTCTTTTACCTAGCTCACCGAATGACAATTGGGGTAAAAGTGGCCGTTGGGATCGCCGGCCTGGCACACCTGTATCACGGCCTTAGTCAAGTGGCGGATGCTAATGAGTCTTGAGTACTGCACGTGATATTCCCGATTCATTACTTCATATCATGGCTTGAGCTACATACACTGGGCGTCTTCGGTATGCACAAAAGGCTCTCGTTCTATGACTGGTGCAGCTTCCCTCGAATTATATGACTGATCGGTGCCTCAATTGTGACTCCATCACCACGGAATGCCAGGGGTTTTTTCCTTCGTCCTCATACAGTTGGAGACGGGATGTCTTTCACTGACAAAGTGCTGACCATTGGAAATGCGTCTACTACCACAGTGCGGCCATTGCAAGACACTTTCAAAGATGGAGCCTCAGTTCTGACGGCCCGGGAGACCCTTCATCTATATTCCATCAGACCAGGTTTCCTGGTGTTTAGGCAAAATGATGCGGCGCTTTTCATGAGATACAACCCGCATCGTTTTGCCCAGCAACTGAGCTACAATCAAGGGGTGCCGTTGGAGGCTTTCCTGATGGAACCTGTTGTTACTGAAGAAGGGATGCGGAGCGCGCTGCATCACTTCATGCATCTAAATACGGGCTCTCATTTTTTTATCAGCGAACCGGCTTGCGCCCCATGAATCCTTAATAAATATACAGTGTGGTACCAGCATTCGACGGGCGCCGTAATAAAGGAAGAAAAGCGATTGTTGGTCGACTGTAAGGGTGTGCCTCCCGGCAGCGACCGCAAAGCTCCCTTGGTGCCAAGGACCCCCGTAGTCTCTCCGCTAAAAGATGCTGGAGCCGAACCACCGTGTGTGCTGAGTCTTCCAAGTGGATTTCCGCCTCCTGATACTGCGAATGCACCACCAGCGCCCCGTGCTCCAGTGGAGACGGTAAATGTGGCCTCGCCGGAGTCTGGCGTGGGCGCGGATATCGGGACCCGCCGCCCTAAGGTGCCTGTAAAGCGCAAGTCGATCTCGGGTGCACCCAGGGCAGGCGGGCAGAAGAGGAAGAAGAAGTCGCTCCTTTCTCTCGATGCTATCCTCGGTTTAGAGCCTCAGGCCCCTCTTACCGAAGGTATATGCGAATATGGCAGCAATGAAGGCTTCCCGGTAGATCCCGCAGACACCGATCTGGTGGCCGCCATTGCGGCTTCTGAGCGATCAGCGAGGCTCGAAGCGATGTTGAATAAACTCACACAGTCAGGTAATCATTAGTTGCATTCTTCTTCATTTTATCGCATTTTTATCATTATTTTTGACTAATACTTTCCCCCCTTTTTAACAGGTGTTACTACCGAAGAAGCCATCGCTGCCTCTTTAAAAACCTTCCAGGAGGAGGAAAAGAAGCGCGCTCTAATGGGCGTTGGTACATCTCGCTTCATTAAGTTTTTTTTGTCCTCTTTTCTGATGGCCAACCTAACCTTCTTCTTTTGTCTCTTTGCAGGGACTGCGCCAGCTGATGCGGGGACTCTCCCCGGGCCCGCTACAGAAGTGTTAGTGTATATGCCCTAGAGGCTATTACTGTATCATACTAGCTTGTATATTACTTGATGGAAGCTTGGGATATTCACAGTTGTATAGACAATCTTGCTCAAAATGGTAGTATGCTACTTGGTTTGTCTCTACTTCAATATGTGCATGTGTTTCTTTTAGCATATCGCTTATATACATATTAGTAGAGCCCTTAGGATCTTTGCTTGATTACCAGCGTTGTGATGGCGCTCACACTCGTGGGGGCTGGGTAATCCATAAGCACATCCTTATACTGGTCCCTAGTCGTAGGACTATCGAGACAGGGCATCGATACTCCAGAGTAGACTAGCGTATGCGCTTCTCATCAAAGCGGGGGAGACGGTCTGTCCCACAGCCGTCAGTACGTCGTACTTGAGATAGTATGCGGGTGCTCGTTAGGTTACGAGTACACTGGACATGACTCGTCGGGAACTGTTGGTTGGTATTATACCTATCGTCAGTTATCAGTTCCCAGGTGACATGAGTACAGCTTAGTCCGCCGACTTGACACTGTCACTTCGCCTCGAGTGTGTTCCCACTGTACTTAGATTACTACCCTACCACGGCTCAAAGGAGTCGTGCAAACAGGTAGTAGTTGGGTGCAGTCCCGAAGCACTTGGAGGCAGTGACGGTTAGACAGGATTCGTCTCTCCCGGTATTGGGGGTTGACATCGCGCTGTGTCTAGGAGAGCCATTACACAAGTAGTCCCTGGCCAGGGCAAGCGAGATATACTGGTAGGTTTCCAGTGTTATCTCAGGGTGTTCTGGGCTTCACTCCGACACGACTTGTACCGCTATTAGGGGACTGACATTTATCGCCCCCCTAGGCCCGCCATGCGATGTATCAGACGAACAGACCGGACTGTACGGAGATTGTCACATACAGGCTCAGTAGGAGTTCGGATGGGTTTACCTCATCGGCCTTCTTATCGACATCTACCTGGGGACCGTTACGTACAGCTAGTGCCGCTTGCGGTTTGTGGTTAAACCCACTACCAGCGTAGTGTCGAGTCTTTAGAGTCCCACACAGAGAGTTTCCCTGCACTGGGCGAAACGTGTAGATGCCGTATGGTTTTACGGCAGGGCTGCGATCACTTGCGTACACTTGTGTGCGTATGGTGTTCGGGCAGGCAATACTAGTGGGCTTTGGTTTAAGCCGGATTCTAGTATTGCACAGATGGATTTGTTTTGTCTTCTGTGCATTCGCATTCTACGGAATGCGGATGCGGGTGTGTATGCACAGATTTGCGGAGTGGAGAAGGAGGAGGTGCCTCATTAGGGTTTTGACAGTTGGTTCGGTCAAAACCATTATGAGCCGGAAACATTATTTACTAATCCTTTTATTGATAATTATGTTATGGCTAATTACATTGACCATTTGACCATCTTGACTTTGTTGACCGTTTGACCAAAGTTGACTAGGATCTTCTTGAAAGGACTAAAGTATTCTTTGGTTTTCTTTTTCCTTTTTGTTATGAAAATGGTCATGTCATTTGTGCCATCAACTTTATCATGATAGGATTAGTAATGATGAAAATGAGTATTATTGCAACCACGGTTGTGTTTTCTCTTGGTTAAGCTTTTCATTTGTTCATTCTCATTCTCTCTCATAGAAAAGAAATGAGAAACATTTCTATGGTTGCTCCTCCTTCTTCCTCCTCTTGATTCTTCCTTTGATCTCATGTGTTGAGAGAAAAAGGATTCCACTTGACAAACACATCCATACATCTCCTCTACACATCCTAGGGCTTCTAGACTAGCAATCTCTTTACCCTAGTTGCCTCGGCTCGAGGTGGAGCTCGGTGTACATCTCTCGGGTGGATCGTCTTCGACTCAAGAAGGCCGCGGAGGTGCCCAAGGTCCGGATCGACACTTGGAGCTTGGATGGACGAGCGGGACAGCAGAATGAAGACCCGAAGGACCGGTTTCGTGAGGTATACTTTCTACAGCATAGTAGTTATAGCCTCTTGTAGTTTACTAGTTTCTAGTTTAGCAAAGATCCGTGCTCTAAGTCCATGTCGCCTTGCGCCAAATTATTGTTTTTCGTCGTTTCCGCCTCCCCGTAAGAATCGGGATGAGCAACGTGGACTTACAGTGGTATCAGAGCTTAGCTAAACATAAACTAGTAAGTTAGCAAAGTGTTAAGAATATCGATCGGAAAAAAGTCGCAAAACACATCCACAAAACCTCAAGTTTCTGTCGATTCTTATACTGCTCAAAAAGTATTTTAAAATATATGAAAAATCGTCTCAGGGTTTTGTGAAAACACTGCAGAAAAACGATCCAGTGATTCGATCAAACGACCGCGGTTCCGCGGCAATGACATGCTCTTTGCCGCGGTTCCGCCGCCGTTTTGACTCGGCACTGGATCGGGTTTTGTGCAGTGTTTTAGTTTGGATGTTTTGGGATTTTTAATACATGTTTTTTCTACCCAGATTTTCCAGAGAGCAAATTGACTTTTGGGGTGGTTAAAAATCCGTATTTTGATCGATATTCCGTAGACTTTGGCTAATACATATTTTCTGTGATGTGATATATGTATTGAACGTCCGCTAATCGCTATACGTCGATTAGTGGGGGTTATACATATCTGTGATCTGTAATGTTGATGGTTTGTGTATATGAACTCGGTGGATTGTCGCGGATGAATAGCCGGGAATGGGTGTGAGATGAGAGTTTCTTTTTCTTTCATTCATTGTAAAATTTGTAAATTGATGTAATATTATTTGTTTGGCCGCACAACCGGGTCGGGGTTGTAGCCGTCATTATATAATTTCTTTTTACTGTTTTTGCTCCTAGGATAGACCCAAGGTGGGGTGCACAAACTACCGGGTATCTCGAAGTGCCGAGTGGCCTACTCACGGTGTTGAGGGAGGTTGCTTCGCTTCGGGTACTTGGCGGGTAGTTTGCCGCACCCATAGGGGTCTAGGGTGGGGTTTGGCTATTCATCGCGACCGTGTAATCCGTTTTTCGTTGCAGGCTCGAACGAATCGCGGATTCCTAGTATATCCAAAGTGTTCATCTGTGATCTGTAATGTCTATCATTGCTATATATCTATATATAATAACTATTTAGGTGTTGCTTATGTTTTGCATCCGCGCTAGTCCATCCCCCGCTCTGTCGTTAGTTAAGTAACCTAACGGGTGATGACGGGGCCCCGTGGCGAATGCGGATGGCATAAGAGTACACCATATTTTGGTTGTTTTCTGCAATGGTAGGTTTAAATGATGGGACGCATTAAAAGAACTAATGCAAGAAAATAAACCAAGTAAAAGTCGTTGGAACACTTTGAAAACCACTCGGTTCTTTTCAAAAACCAGCATTTTAAACGCGGAGCTTGAACCACTCCTTTTAAAAGCTATCTCATTCCATCGACTATATCAAGTTCACTACGTTCACGGTTTCGCCAAAACCATTCGTAACCCTTCGTCATTTCGGTTAAATATTCAGTAGTATTCAAGCTATGTATTTTGACCTTCGCCAAGGCATAGTGATTGGTAGCTACTGAATATTTATCTGTAGCATAGATAGATGCGTTGGTTTGGGACAGTCGTACTACTATTTTGGCCTTCGTCAAGGGTATGTATGGGTGGGTTCAAATTAACCTGGATAATGACGGGTAGAACTTGACATGTGACTTATGATATGTTGGCCTTCGTCAAGGTCATAAGAGCATGGGGCAAAAATCCACATCGGGAGTTTCATAAGTACTGAAACTTGCTAGCGCTGCATACCATTTAGAGTGTGATGATTCTGGTAGGATTCCTTCGGTTTTATCACACGATGATATTTGGATCCCGATCCTACTGTGAGTATATGCTACTCCTTGGGAAGTTTCTCACTTAACGATCAATGCTATAAACCAAGTAGGTGTCTAGAAAGGTGTTAACGGGGCTACGCCCACAGGGAAAAGAGGTTACTTAATTAAGGAACTTCGCGAAAGCGTTGGAAAACCTCCCTCGAAGTATCGACACTGGCCTGGCTGAACGGTTAAGCAAGTATTGTACGGTGAGATTGATCCTGACTAATTCTTCCTTTATGGTTTGAGGAGGGATTCGAGAGACAGTGGGAGCCATCCTGTTTAGATAAATTAAAAACCAATCTAAACTTGCAAGAGCATCATACTGAGTGTTTTCTTCTCTCTCTCTTAATTGCAGCGACCCAGTGACCGCACCTAGGTTACATCTAGATAATAAAATGACTGAATCTGACTGTTATGACCGGCAAAGGTCTGTCCAGATGTCCGTTGCCCATGACAAGCTGGGACACCTCTTGACTGATCCAACCCCTGCCGTCTCAGGTCCAGTTTCCCTTGTCACGGATATTCATATCCGCGAGACATCGGAAAGGAACTCTGCGAAAGCCAAGTGCCTCGTGTTAGCCTCAGTTGATGGTGCAAACCAGAGGCAGCACGAGAAGATGGACTCAGTTTCTATCTTCCTCCATAACAAAGTTTTATATGGAGAGCAATCTCGTATCGCAAGATATGAGACCTTGAACGAATTGCTTCCAGCGAGGTTGGCTATCGGGTCATCTGTAGGGGCAACGTCCTTATAGAGACCAGCTCTTTTGAGCTCTCAGACCTGAAGACCACGTTGAAGAACGGATCAGATGCTGCCTTAGTTCAACAGTCTCTACCTACTACCCTGAAGGAAACCAGGGAAGTAGAAAGAAAGAGAAGGGCAGAAGTTTCGGGAATGGATGCAGTAAAAGAGGGATGTTCCTATTGTTACGGGAATGAACATGGGCAGAAGGATTGCAGGGCTTGCAGAGCCAGTAGCCAGAATTCGAAGCATGTTGTGGCTTCGGCTTCGGGTGTGTTTGTAATAGAGAACTGTATGTCAGTTAACCCTACTTCCTGGGTATTGGATACCGGATCAGGATCTCATATCTGTAATTCGTTACAGGCTCTGAGAAACCGTAGGGTTATCAGGAAAGGTGATATGACTCTCAGGGTTGCTAACGGAATGAGCATGTATGCTGAATCCGTAGGGGAATATCATCTAGGACTGACAACTGGGCAGATATTGATTCTGCGTGACTATTTTTATGTACCAGGTGCGACTTATAACATCATATCTGTATCCTTACTTTCTAAGGAAGGATATGATTTTACTTTTGTAAGCGATGTAGTAAACATCCACCTAAATCAAGTACTGATTGGGTCAGGTACATTGAAATACGGTATATACGTTTTGAATCAAGCTCAGGTCTTCAGTGTCCAGAACACACTTAAAAGAAAGTCTTCGGAAATAAATCAGGCTTTCTTATGGCATTGTAGACTGGGTCACATTAATGAGACACGGTTGACAAAGTTACATAAAGAAGGATACTTGGATCCGTTCGAGTACCAGTCTTATGCCACTTGTGAATCTTGTCTCATGGGAAAGATGACAAAGACTCCGTTCACTGGACACGGAGAAAGAGCGAGCGAGCTCTTGGGACTCATACACAGTGACGTGTGTGGTCCAATGTCTACACATGCACGAAGTGGTTATTCATACTTCATTACTTTCACAGACGATTTCTCTAGGTATGGATATGTCTTCTTGATGAAGCACAAATCCGAGGCCTTTGAGAAATTTCAGGAATACAAGAATGAAGTTGAAAAACAAACAGGAAAAAGTATCAAGACACTGAGATCTGATCGAGGTGGTGAATACTTGAGTGCCGAGTTTCTGGGCTTCTTAAAAGAGAATGGAATTCTCTCTCAGCTTACTCCTCCATACACACCACAACACAACGGTGTATCAGAAAGGAGGAATCGAACCCTATTGGATATGGTTCGTTCCATGATGAGTAAGGCTGAGTTGCTGCGATCCTTCTGGGGTTATGCACTAGAATTAGCTGCATACCTTTTGAACCGAGTTCCAACTAAGACTGTGCCTACTAAACCATATCAGATGTGGTGTGGGAAGAAACCCTATCTTAATCATATTAAGACATGGGGATGTCCAGCTTTTGTAAAAAAGCAGCATGCGGACAAGCTCGAGGTATGTTCAGTACAGTGTAAGTTTGTGGGATACCCAAAGAGCTCCAAGGGGTATCTTTTCTATTGCGCAGAGGAACAAAAGGTTTTTGTTTCTCATCATGCCCGCTTCTTGGAAACTGAGTTTTTGGAAAACCATATAAGTGGGAGCGCAATAGAACTGGAAGAAATTCCAGAACCACAAGCTATTACTGAAAGCTTAGTAGAACCAGAGGGTTCGAAAGAACAGGACATCCCAGCGCCACTCCGCAGGAGTAGTAGGCAGTCTCATCCGTCCGAGAGATACTACGGTTTTCTCATTGACGGGGATAGAGAGGATTGCACTATGGATTATGGTGAGCCTACTAGCTTCCAGCAAGCCATTCAGAGCAGTGACTCGGTAAAATGGCTGGATGCAATGCGGGCCGAGATGGAGTCTATGTACACCAACAAAGTTTGGACTTTGGACTTTGCTCCAGAAGGGGTAAAACCCGTAGGCTGCAAATGGATCTTCAGAAAGAAGATTGGTATAGATGGGCAGGTTGAGACCTATAAAGCTAGACTTGTTGCAAAGGGTTTTCGTCAAAGACCTGGTTTGGACTATGACGAAACCTTTTCTCCAGTGGCTATACTGAAATCTATTCGGATCCTTCTTGCCATTGCTACCTTCCACGATTATGAAATCTGGCAGATGGACGTAAAGACGGTTTTCCTAAATGGTAATTTGGAAGAGTGCGTCTATATGGATCAGCCGGAGGGATTCATTCAGAGTGGGAGCAGCGGCAGAGTGTGCAAGTTGCTCAAGTCCATTTATGGACTTAAGCAGGCATCGCGGAGTTGGAACATCTGCTTTGATGATACTGTCAAAGAATTCGACTTTATCAAAAACCCAGATGAACCATGCATTTACAGTAAGATTGTAGGGAGAACTATGGTATGTAGGATTGCTAGGCACGCGCACAAGGGTCTACGAGGCATCAACCATGCCCGATTAAAAAATTAGCCGTGCCGAACAACCCGAATACGGATCTTTAAACTAGAGATTAGGCGAAAACTAACATGCTAAACATTTTAACACTAAGTGAGAGGGATTACAACCTTTGTAGATCTGGTCCTTCACTTCATATGCTCCGTGTTGTGGTCCCTTCGCTGCGATCATCGGGTTCCGGACTCTCGAGAGGTTCCACGAAGAGAAAGATGCAACCTTTGCTTCCGATCTTCGATACAAAGATGATCTACCTTGAAGTTTCGTTAACACAAGCTAACACTCATGAAATGATGTGGACACCCTCATCTAAATGGCAAGGGAAGATGAGGATGATGAAGTAGGATTTTTGCTCTCTTTATTTATCTTTTTCTCACATATTTTCATCACAAATATCAAAGCAAGAAAGCTTTGTAAGCAAAGAAGAAGAAGGAAGAAGATGAACAATAATAGAATTATGATATATTTCTTTTTGTGATGAATAATGCAAATGAGATAATAATGAATACTGCAACCATGGTTGACTAAACCTTTGTAGAGAATTAACCAAGGCTAGGGTTTGGGTTAGGTTAAGAATGAGTCACTTGAAAATATCTTTCACAAAACAAAACCAAAACCTTCTAGAATCATCTAGAAAGCTTAACCCTAATCCAAACCCTAATCATGTTTAAACTCCACTAAACATGTTGCATTAGTTATCATATCATGTTACAATATTATATATCACATATATAATATTTATTGTAACCAAATAAAATAATACATTTAACGTATATCGCATATATATCAATGTATTACCCGAGTGAGAAAAAGAATCTTTTAGTGAGCTAATATTAGTTAATGTAATTTAATATATCATATATATTATTATACATTAAATTATCGAATCAACACTTGATCCGACAATCCGGCTATATCGCATATAACCGACTAATATTTATCTGTACCGATTCATCGAATCAACACTTGATCCGATGACCCGGCTGATATCAAATATCGCGAGAATAGAATACGGTATCTCATATCGTATTATTCTCGGTCCCGCACATATCTCATACGTGCCCCTACTCCGTTTTTCCTAAGTCAAGAAACCTTTGTGTAGGACTCTAAAGAATCGTCAATACGCCGGCAGTAGGTGATGATCATATCAAACACCTACAAGCTGCAAGCGGTCAGCTAAACGTAACAGCTACCCAGGTATTGAGCGCTCAGAAGATCAACAAGCAAGCCTGTACATTCTCCTGTGAATCCAAACAGTAACACTCCCGTACAGTCCGGTCTCGTTGTCTGATATGTTGCATATCTCGCCTAGGGGTGGTAAACGTCAGACCCTAGTAGCTCGATAAGTCGTGTCGATATGAGGTCTATAACAGTTTGAGAAACTACTGATAACACTTACCAGTAAATCTCAGCAACCGTGGCCAGGTATTTCCGGTTATAGCCAATCGAACACAGCACAACATCAACTCCCTATACCGGGAGAGACGAATCCCCTCCTATCGCTCATTGCCTCCATGTGATTCGGGACTGTACCCAAAAGCCACCTTTTTGCACGCCCTCTTGGACGTGGTATGATGGAAATCAAAGCACAGTGGGAATCACACAAGACTCTATGACGATCTCGGGTCAACAGACTACTCTGTATTAGTGTCACCGGAGAACTGCCATCTGACGTGAGGTATAATACCATCTGGGAGTTCTCGGCGAGTCCATCCAGTGTACCCAGTCTCCACCGAGCACCCGTACACCATCCTTGATGTCAAACACCGATGGATATGGGATCATCCATCGCCCATCATATGGGTCAAGATGCGTATACGCTAGTCTACTCTGGTGTATCGATGCCCTGTCTCGATACACTCTCGACTAGGAACAGTTATAGGATGTACTCATCGACTACCGTGGCCCCACTAGTATGATCTCATCACAGTCCCAGTAGTCGAGTACATATCCTAAGGGCTTTATCAACATGTAACATAGAGACAAACAGAGTACATGTTAAGATAAAGTACAACCAGATAGCGTACTATCATTTCGACCAAGAAAGTCATCCCTATATATGTTCAAGCATCCATTACAATATACATCGTATGTACAGCAATGGCCTCTAGGACATACATACAACTAACAATCTCCCACTTGCACTAGGGCCATCTGTTGTGGTATCACATACCCAACAATTAGCCGTGGTCGAAGTATCTCATACTCAACCATCCCATAAAAGTCTCTACTGGGAAAAAGGCCTTCGTGAGTGGATCCGCGCTGTTGTCCTTTGTGTCTACTCTCCTAACCTCGATCTCCCTGGAGATCAACCATCTCCATGATTAGGTGATACTGCCTAAGAATTATATCTGGATTTCTGATGGGACGGTAGTTCCTTGGCTAAAGCCACAACTCCATTGTCACACAATGGTAGGAACGAAGTTCATCTTATGAACTTATATATATCCAGACTGCCTCTTTGGTAGCATCCTTGGTAACGATGTATCTTGCCTTTAATCGTCTAGTATGTCACGGTATCTAGCTTGGAACTCTTCCAACATACCGTCCCTCCACTGAGGGTATAGACAATGCCTGCGACTGACATTCAGTCGTCCTTATCACCCTGGAACCTTTCCAGTGATTCCCCCAGGATCGATTGATACCATCTCACTACAACTAGTGAGAATCCTAACATCCAATTAGATCTATCTCATAGATCCAAAATACAGGATTTAGGAGGTATCAACTTCGATCTTATATGGAGAATCCTTGTGATAAGCGGAGATTGACCGAGCGTAGCATAGGAAACCCCTTCCCTATCAAGAGTATGTCATCCACGTACTCTACGAGGATCACCACCATACTCTCTACTACCTTTTTGTATATACAAGGTTCATCTACCATTTTGATGAAGTCAAACTCTTTGACTACCACATCAAAATAGATGTTCCAACTCCGCGATGCCTGTTTTATCACATAAAACATCTTGCACACGTTTCCGCTGCTCCCACTGTCTACGAAGCCCTCTGGCTATGTACTTATAGACGCTCATTTCTAAAACATCATTTAGAAAAGCAGTCATGACACCCAACCGCCAGATATCGTAGTCATGGTATATAGCCGTGGCAAGTAGGATCTGGATGGACTTAAGCATAGCTTTGAAAGTCTCAACTTTTCCATGTACACCTAGTAATCTTCTCAAGATATACTTGCTCCTGATGGGGATTTAACCCTTCAGATAGAGCAACCAAAGTCCATACTTTGTTGGTGTATAAGGATTCCATCTCAGATCGATAAGCATCCAGCCATTCTTACAGAGTCTCACTCCTGATGGCCAGCTCGAAACTAGTTGGGTCATCATCTCATGATATAATCGTCGCTCCCACTGTCATAGAGAAACCGAAGTATCTCTCAGGTGGGTGAGGAACCCTGCTAGATCGAAGGAGAGGCTGAGGTTCGTTGGAAACTATTGAATCCTTTGGTTCTACCAAATCATCAGCTGCAGTTTGTATAGCTGGAACCATTCCAGTTCTACATAACAGACCTTGCCTCGAGCTTGTCCGGATTTTGCTTTTAGGCATAGGCCGGACAACCCCAAATCTTAACAAACTTAAGATATGGGCTTTTCCCTTTCCATATCAAATATGAAATGGTAGGCAACTGATTTGATTTGAACCCTATTCAATAGGTATGCATCTTCTCAAGTGCATAACTCCCAAAAGGAAATATGAAACTCAGTAGTACTCATCATAGAGCACACCATATCATATAGGGTGTTATTGCTCCGCTCCGATATACCATCGTGCTATGGTGTATACGGAGGAGTAATGCTGAGAGAGAATCTCATTCTCCTTTAGAACAGTTCAGAAATTCCGTGCTCAAGTATTCTCCTCCTTTATCTCATCAAAGGACATAATACTTATACCCGTTTTTGGTTCTCTACTTCTAATTCATATTCTATGAATATCTCAAAAGTTTCGGACTTGTGTTTCAACAGGAACATATGTCTGAATCTTGAGAGATCATCAGAGAATGTAATGAAGTACAAAGAACCGGTCCTGGCATATGTAGACAGGAGACCTTCATACATCAGCATGTATCAATCCCAAGAGTTCACTAACTCTTTCTCTGTTCCCAATAAACAGAGCTATGGTCATCTTATCTTTGTGACATGACCGGCATGTTTCACAAGATGTAAATTCAAAATAATTTAAATATGCATCTATATGTAACTTCAGCTAGTGGGGTCTCATTGATATGACCTAGCCTACAATACTTCAAGAAGGATTCGTTCATTTCTGAAGTTTTCCTCTTGTGTGTGTTCCGTATACTAAGAACTGTAGTTTGATTTAGAACGTCAATGCTTTTAGATAACGTGCCTGAACCGATCAACTCTTGATATAGGAAATGTTCAAAACATTATCCAACTATACAAAATTATATCCTTTCTTTATAAAATAAAGAGACTGATATGATATTGTATATCAGGTTCGGTATCTAATAACATTTGTTCAGAATCAATGTATTCTGGTAATACAGGGTGATAGTGACCAACAGACTTGGCTGCAACACTTGCACCGTTTTCTGTCTCATGAAACTTATCACCCGTTCTCAGTTCTCTACCTTTCTGTAGCCCATGTAACAGATTACATATGCGGGATCCTGATCTGGTATCTTATACCTAGGACGTAAAGAATACTGAGAAACAGGTCTTTGTAATGAACACACCCGAAAAAGATGCATCAGCATGCACTTTCTTCATTTGGGCGGCACGAGAAATCTGGTATTCCCTAGTTTCCTGCTCTGTCTTATAACAATTATAAGTTGGAGCGGGACCAACGTTCCCCAGCTCAGTATAACAAGCGGGTTCGGTCAATATATCCGTTTTATTATCTTGATTAAGGCGTGATATGGTCGCTACCTGGAGAGAGAGAGAAGAAAACACTCAGCGTATGCTCTTGCAAGATTAGATTGGTTATCTAATATATCTAATTAGGATGTCTCCCACTGTTTTAATCAAATCTTCCTTCAAACCCTAAAAGGAAAGACTAGCCGGGATTAATTACACGCTACAAGTTCGCCAATCTTTCAGCCAGGCCAGTGTCGGTACTTTGAGGGAGGTCCCCCGTGCTTTCGCACGAACCTAATTAAAGTAAACCTCGGTTTCCCAGAGGCATAACCCCTTTAACACCTTTCTAGACACCTACTTGATCGGCTAATTGTAATGTGTAAAACTCTCCCAGGAGTAACTCTTACTCGCAGCGGGTATCGGGATCCAACTATCTCATAGAAGGTATGCAATCTCATTGCAAATTTCAACACTTGAAATTCCCAATAATATTTTACCCCTAGCATCCTATGACCTTGACGAAAGCCAACAAACCATAGCTACTAGTCAAGTCCAACCCGTCATTTCCCGATTGAATTAAACCCACCCGCACGACCCTTGACGAAAGCCAACAAAGTCGCACGACTACCCTAACTCAATCGCATCATATGCTAGCAGATAAGCATAAATAGCTACCGCACACTACACCTTGACGAAAGCCAACAAACGCAGCACGAATACTATGAAGTACTTATCTGAAATGACGGAGGGCTACGACAGGTTTTTAAGAAAACCCTTTGCGTAATGAACTTGATATCGTTGTAGAATCGAGTGATTTTTAAATGGAATGTTTTTGAGGCTTTTCTAGTTTTGCTAAAGGGGTACTCCCGGTGAAGGGATCGTCGGCCCTTTCCCCGTCGAATGAGGTGCGGGATATATCATATATTTCACTGTGCAAAGCAAGAACTATAGAAGAATCAAAAGACAAACCGAGTGTGTAGCATCTGCCAGTTATTGCTAAAGGAGTCACTCCCGGTGAAGGGATCTCGGTCCTTTCCTTATCGAATAAGGTGCTGGATGTTCTACAAGGAACACCGCTATGCAAAGCAAGAACTAGAGCTACCAGTTTTTTTAAAACAAGTTTCTACAACATCTTAGGTTTCTTTTAGTTTCATTAATCTCATTAATGAAGTCCCATTTTATTATGCTTCACAAGCATCTCATTTGAAAACGAAATCTGCAATATAACATATATCTCATATATATAATATAAACATTCGTCACAGGCAGTAATATGATCTCATCACAGAACATTGCAGCAGAAGAACATATATGAAATATTGGATATACTAGGACGTCCGTGTTTTCAATACGAGCCTGTATAAAACACGGATTCCACGGTCGCGATGAATAGCCAAACCCACATCCCTAGACCCCTACGAGAGCGGCAAGTAACACTGCCAATTCTAGGGTTAGGAGACCCGGTCTCGACTCCTCGAGATGGTCTCTCTCTGGACCTTAGAACCCGGTTACTTGTGCTCCCCTCCTTGGGTCTACCTATTGCGGAAAAGTAAATAATATACAACGGTGACATCTTCCGCAACCTGGAAGTGCCCCAATAAAAGAATATTACATACAAAATGAATTTTACAAGAATGAAAAAGAAAAACTCTCATCTCACATAAAACCCCCGGCTATTCAAAACGCGACGATCCAATATAACATTTCACAGCAACACATAATATCTCATATCATCAATGTAAGCAAGTATGCGTATCCCGATTGTCGTTGATGTATAGCAACGAAGCCGGCGATACACCACATACTACGCTTACGGTCACAGAAAAGAAAGTGTAAAACTACAACAGTTGGAATCCGCAACCTCTTTAGACATCGCATGCCTAACTAAATGAATTCTTTAGACATCTCATGCCTAACTATTATAAACCCCGCATTTTAGTCTCATTATCGAAAACTCTTTTCAATATCAAGTCGGGCAATTCAACAAGATTCCCGACATCCTGATCGAATGCTCGTCACAAACTTTAGTAGACGGCCGCACCCTCGGATGCCGTCGACAAAGTGCACTAAGGCGGAACACCGCTGCCGCGAGCACCCGAACGGATGCTTTCGGCGACGGGGTTCTCCTACAGTCACTTGGTCGGGGCTATGGGGCGTGGCTATCTATTAAGTTTACCCGGCGAGTATCCGTGTACGCTACGTGATTGCGACGGACTTTTGATCACATCAAAATTCCGTGGCAACCGATCATCTGAGACTAAACTGCTATGTTTATAACATTCAAATTAGTTATCTCATAACTACCTGTGGATTCCAAATATTGTATCACATTCCAGATAAATAGACAATGTTAAACTCTCCGATCGAATAATCAAACACCCAAGATTTCCCCAATATATCTCAACACTTGAAATTAGTTTAAAAACATCCATCACATGCCACAGTACCAATGGTCCAGCCGTAGAAGGGTCAAGCCAACGCATCACATGTGGCACGCCGTACCGCCCCAAACCCTAAGGTTCAAAAGGCAGTTCAAGACGGTCACATAATCGAGTTAAGGTTTGTTGTCTTCTAGAGGGTCCACCGCGTTACTTGCACGACTTAGAACGTTCTTAAACACGAGAAAAAATCTAACTTTTGAAAAATTTTCCGACAGGGGAAAAAGTGAGTTATTGATATCCGTTCGAACTTTTTAACAGTTTCTAATTATCCGGAAAACACATAGACAAAATTAGATAATCCGATCGAATCTACGAAGTCCCAATACTACCCCAGAAAACTCAACTGTTGAGTGAATATTAAAAATTCCCATAAAATACAGCACATACAGAAACTAATTACTGTGCAAACCACGTGCATTGATTCTGCACTTTGGCCGCGGAACCGCCGCTCAAGCCAGGGTGGGGCCGCGGTTCCGCGGCGCATCTGTCGAATCAATGGCATGTGCTTCACAGTAATTCATAATATTCCCTGCTGAATTTTTTAGCAATTTTTAATTCACAAAAATCCAAATTTTCAGAAAATTTCTAGAGAGTGATTTGGAGTTAGGGTTTCGGGTTCGATCGGGTTTCTAACATCGTCTACGCATCGCCTAAGGCACTAGCTTGGCTCTGATACCACTGTAGGGTTACTAGGCACGCGCACAAGGGTCTACGAGGCATCAACCATGCCCGATTAAAAAATTAGCCGTGCCGAACAACCCGAATACGGATCTTTAAACTAGAGATTAGGCGAAAACTAACATGCTAAACATTTTAACACTAAGTGAGAGGGATTACAACCTTTATAGATCCGGTCCTTCACTTCATATGCTCTCTGTTGTGGTCCCTTTACTGCGATCATCGGGTTCCGGACTCTCGAGAGGTTCCACGAAGAGAAAGATGCAACCTTTGCTTCCGATCTTCGATACAAAGATGATCTACCTTGAAGTTTCGTTAACACAAGCTAACACTCATTAAATGATGTGAACACCCTCATCTAAATGGCAAGGGAAGATGAGGATGATGAAGTAGGATTTTTGCTCTCTTTATTTATCTTTTTCTCACATATTTTCATCACAAATATCAAAGCAAGAAAGCTTTGTAAGCAAAGAAGAAGAAGGAAGAAGATGAACAATAATAGAATTATGATATATTTCTTTTTGTGATGAATAATGCAAATGAGATAATGATGAATAATGCAACCATGGTTGACTAAACCTTTGTAGAGAATTAACCAAGGCTAGGGTTTGGGTTAGGTTAAGAATGAGTCACTTGAAAATATCTTTCACAAAACAAAACCAAAACCTTCTAGAATCATCTAGAAAGCTTAACCTTAATCCAAACCCTAATCATGTTTAAACTCCACTAAACATGTTGCATTAGTTATCATATCATGTTACAATATTATATATCACATATATAATATTTATTGTAACCAAATAAAATAATGCATTTAACGTATATCGCATATATATCAATGTATTACCCGAGTGAGAAAAAGAATCTTTTAGTGAGATAATATTAGTTAATGTAATTTAATATATCATATATATTATTATACATTAAATTATCGAATCAACACTTGATCCGACAATCCGGCTATATCGCATATAACCGACTAATATTTATCCGTACCGATTCATCGAATCAACACTTGATCGATGACCCGGCTGATATCAAATATCGCGAGAATAGAATACGGTATCTCATATCGTATTATTCTCGGTCCCGCACATATCTCATACGTGCCTCTACTCCGTTTTGCCTGAGTCAAAAAACCTCTGTGTAGGACTCTAAAGAATCGTCAATACGCCGGCAGTAGGTGATGATCATATCAAACACCTACAAGCTGCAAGCGGTCAGCTAAACGTAAGAGCTACCCAGGTATTGAGCGCTCAGAAGATCAACAAGCAAGCCTGTACATTCTCCTGTGAATCCAAACAGTAACACTCCCGTACAGTCCGGTCTCGTCGTCTGATATGTTGCATATCTCGCCTAGGGGTGGTAAACGTCAGACCCCAGTAGCTCGATAAGTCCTGTCGATATGAGGTCTATAACAGTTCGAGAAACTACTGATAACACTTACCAGTAAATCTCAGCAACCCTGGCCAGGGATTTCCGGTTATAGCCAATTGAACACAGCACAATATCAACTCCCTATACCGGGAGAGACGAATCCCCTCCTATCGCTCATTGCCTCCATGTGATTCGGGACTGTACCCAAAAGCCACCTTTTTGCACGCCCTCTTGGACGTGGTATGATGGAAATCAAAGCACAGTGGGAATCACACAAGACTCTATGACGATCTCGGGTCAACAGACTGCTCTGTACTAGTGTCACCGGAGAACTGCCATCTGACGTGAGGTATAATACCATCTGGGAGTTCTCGGCGAGTCCGTCCAGTGTACCCAGTCTCCACTGAGCACCCGTACACCATCCTTGTTGTCAAACACCGATGGATATGGGATCATCCATCGCCCATCATATGGGTCAAGATGCGTATACGCTTGTCTACTCTGGTGTATCGATGCCCTATCTCGATACACCCTCGACTAGGAACAGTTATAGGATGTACTCATCGACTACCGTGGCCCCACTAGTATGATCTCATCACAGTCCCAGTAGTCGAGTACATATCCTATGGGCTTTATCAACATGTAACATAGAGACAAACAGAGTACATGTTAAGATAAAGTACAACCAGATAGCGTACTATCATGTCGAGCAAGAAAGTCCTCCCTATATATGTCCAAGCATCCATTACAATATACATCGTATGTACAGCAATGGCCTCTAGGGCATACATACAACTAACATGGTATTTCTCGTCTTGTACGTGGATGACATTCTCCTAATAGGAAATGATATTCCTATGCTACAGTCTGTCAAAGGATTCTTGTCGCAGAGGTTCTCCATGAAGGACCTGGGCGATGCCAACTACATTCTGGGGATTCAGATCTATCGTGATAGATCTAAGAGGATGTTGGGACTTTCACAGTCAAGGTACATCGACACCATACTGAGAAGATTCAGTATGGAAGATTCCAAGCGCGGTAATTTACCGGCTTGTCACGGGATCACCCTCTCCAAAGAGATGTCTCCCAAGACTGATTTGGAGAGGGATCGCATGTCTATTATACCCTACGCTTCTGCGGTAGACTCTATAATGTATGCGATGTTATATACCAGACCAGATGTAGCATACGTATTGAGCGTTGTAAGCCGGTATCAGTCAAACCCAGGGGAGAAACACTGGATAGCGGTAAAGAACATTCTCAAGTACCTGAGAAGGACTAAGGAGATGTTCCTGATCCGTGCAATACCGCACGCATCTGATCGAACCCTGCCATATAACCATACGGCCACTAGTACAAAACTGTCCGATCCTGATCCGTGCAATACCGCACGTATCTGATCGGACCCTGCCATATCTCCATACGGCCTCTACAGCGTTTCGCCCGAAAGCTTGAGTAACTGTAAGTGTGGTGGACTCTAAAGACTCGTCAATACTATGGCTGTGGATTTAACCACTAGCACGTCAGAGGTATTAGCCAATACGTGACGGGCCACCAGCTATTGACCAAAAGGGACGTCGATGAGCGAACTCATCCTGACACCCTACTGAGCCTGTCAGTGACAATATCCGTACAGTCCGGTCCGTTCGTCTATGAGCATCGCATGTCGGGCCTAGGGGGTTGGTAAAAGTCAGACCCCTAAAAGCGGTACAAGTCGTGTCGGAGTGTAGCCTAGAACGCCCTGAGATACTACTGGAATACCTACCAGCAAATCTCCTGCCTCGGCCGAGGGCTTTGCGTAATGGCTCTCCTAGACACAGCGCGACCTCACCCCCAATACCGGGAGAGACGAACCCCTGAAGATCCGCTCACTGCCTCTATGCGGCTCGGGACTGTACCCAACTAAAACCTGTTTGCACGACTCCTTTGAGCCGTGGTAGGGTAGTAATCAAAGCACAGTGGGAACTCACACGAGACAAATGACGATCCTCAGGTCGATGAACTAACCTGTACACATGTCACTAGGGAACTGCTATCTGACGTCAGGTATAAGACCAACTAGCATGTTCCCGGCGAGTCCTGTCCGGTGTACTCATAACCCAATGAGCACCTGTATACATCTTAGGTGAACCAACTGACACCAGTGGCTTGTGAGACCAGCCACCGCCCCTCGTCGGGGTCTCGACTGTATACACTAGTCTACTCTGGAGAATCGATGCCCTGTCTCGAAACTCCTACGACTAGGGACCTTTTAAGGATGTGCTTATAGACTACCAGCTCCCACGTATATGATCGCCCTCATACTGCCGGTAGTCAAGCAAGAATCCTAGGGGCTCTATCAACGTGTAATAGCGACATTTCAGGTCACCTAAAGCAGTACACGATGATAAAGATAAACCAGATAGCATACCATCATCTCGAGTAAGACTGTCCTACCGGGATAGGTCCTCCCTCAATCATTGCAATCACGTGCCTGTGATCCAATAATTGACTCTGAGGGCACTATCTCCAACAATCTCCCACTTGCACTCAAGGCTAATTATTGCGATGCCGCATACTCACAGCCCGTGTGATACCGAACACCCAACTCCTCTACTAGTCAGTCTCACAAAACCCGTTTGCGAAACTATTGCGTTCGAGGAATAGCCTCAGTGAGTGGATCCGCTGTGATGTTTCTTTCTATGTCTCTCTATATCTCAAGTTCGTGGAGAAAGCCATCTCCCGAAATGAGCAATACCTGTCTTAGAATGTCTGGATGTCTGATGGGACCTAGTTCATAAATGAACTCCAAATCCAAACTTCTTAGACTGTATCGTCAACTGAACTTAATCAGTATCCTGCGCCATGCCACCCTCAGTATTGCCTTGGACCACCTGTCCAAAATACTGCCCCTCGTCAGAAGGAAAAACTATAACTCTGACAACCTCCTTGTCTTCCATGTCACCTTGGAAGCCTGGAATGATAACTGTCTCCCAAACGAGGCTGTCGTTATCACATCCCTAGAACATCCACTTATGTTCTAAAACTGCTTCCGACTGTTTCTCCAGGATTGGATCAATGTCAACTTATTGCATCTAGTGCAAGAACAACATCTGGTGTGGTACTTGACATCTCATGATTGACTCAATTGCCTAAGTAAGTGATCTTCCAATCATGCACATCCCTCTCTCCTTTAGTCTGTAAGACACCTTTAGAGAGGGTGACTCCATTACCTGCAGGTGCACTACCATGCCAGGAGTCGTCCATTCTAAATACTCTTAGAATGCTGTCAAGGTACCCTGATTGGGAAACCACCCAAATCTAGATCTAAAACTATAGATCTAGTAACCAGTATGTCTGACATAATGTCCAAATCCCACACGGAGAAAACACTGTGTGACGACCAAAGTATAACCGATCGTAGTATAGGAATATCACTTCCTACTATCTTCTCAACAGATCCACCCACTATTCTGATGACGTCAAACCTATGACTGTCACATCAGAAATAGATGATCTATCTCCGCTATATCTGCTTTAGTCTATAAATAAACACAAGCCTGATATCCACCAATGCTTCCGCTGCTCCCACTGACTACGACAACCCTCTGGCAGAGTCATATAGACGTGCACTTCTAAAACTAGTTTAGAACGACGCTATACTCATCCTCCTGCCGGGTCTCGCAGCCTGGAACAACAACAATGGCAAGTGTGGGTAAACAAGAACTTCCCTGTCACCGTCCTTGAGGCTACCGGAGTACCTCTCGGGTGCCTGAAGTTACCCACCTTATCTGCGGAGTGGCCAATGGAATGTCAAATCAGATTGAATCTTTAGGTTCCTTATCAAATCTTCAGTAATCGTTTGCGGTTCTGGAATCACTTCCAGTTCTACCATACTCCCACTACTGTTTTTCTGAAAAAAAATCCATTTTTAATAAAACTGTGGCAAGTCTAGAACAATATTGCTATTGTTCATCCAGATGGTAGAAAGTCAACCCTCGTCATAGCCTGGGTCAACCCACAAACAGCCATTACAGAAACGTGCCTTGAGTTGTCCAGTGTCTGGTTTTAATCATAAGCCGGACAACTCCCCGTACCTTAACAATGTTAAGATATGAACTGTACTATATCCAACAAAGAACCAGAGGCACTGATTTAATTGAACCAGATTCAAATCATGCAGCTATCTCCAGTGCATGTCAACTAAATGGAGAGAGGCCGATCAGCGTTACTCAACTTAGGAATGCTTCCAATTATGAGTAACCTGAAAGAGAAGTAATTACTATAAACTGAATACCATACACAAGTATCTACATCTTCGATCACTTTGAAGAATCCCGATACTTGCTACACCTGGTTCTCTACTCTATTCAAATACCTATAACTCCTCAAAACTTAGACCCTGTGTTTCTACGAAACACATGTCTAAGAACTAGAGAAGTTAAAAGTAAACAGAATATAGTAAGAGGACCAACCCCTCTGTCTTAATGGACACTGGACAACATACAATACTCTGTATAAGTCCGCTGAGTCTAACAACTCTTTCACTGTGTGTCGTAGGTTGAAAACTGTACTTATGGTTAAGAAGAATTACACTGCTGTTTAATGCTCCTTACCTAACCATCCACTGATATAGGTAAATGTCATCGACATAATATCAAAAGGTATATCTCACTCTATGAAAATAGACGTACAGATATATCAATTTGAAATTGGTGCACAACAGCGGATATTCAAAACCAAATATTTGCCGACCGGCAAACAGGCCAGATGATCTCCTCAAATATCATCGATTACAACGAATCCCGATATAATAAGGATGGTCACCTAATTCCCAATAACTTACTCCCACTCAGCATCTGTAAAACCATACAGATGTGAGAATCCAACCTGGTAAATACATACCCTGGAGTAAGTGTCTAATCGGGAAATCAGTTTTCTTTTAACATCACACAGTGAAACTGAAACATTGAAATGTTTCATCGGGGTATCCTGGTATTCCTAGTAATGCCTCTTCCATTATCCAGATTCACAACTGTAACCTTGTAATTCTTTTCCATCTTTCTAAATCCCTTTCTATGTCTTTAGTCATTACCTTCTGTACACCCCCTTAGGCCAAATGGTTTTCTTCCTTCCCTACCGTTCGGCACCAGCCTATGGTTTGGAAGAAGACTATCCAAAAAGCATAAAGGGTGTACTGTCCCAATCCTAGGAACACTCGCAATGCGAGAGAAGGTGAAGATAAAAGACACCTGAATGTACTTTATTCCTATTTCTCCTGAACCATAATCCATCCCCGAACTGGAACAAGTTCCTTTCGAGTTCGTATATAACCATACGATGGAGTATCCAATAAACTGTGGATCTTCGTAGTGATACGGAGTGTCCTGGAGAAATACAAAGGTGATTTAGGATTGGCGAAGAAACACTTGGTTTGGTCATGAATATCAGTCGCAATTTACTTTGCCCTCCTACTAATCCCTTGCTTTGTCTTAACTTAATACCTTCTGCACACCATCGTTATGCTAATTGGTTTTCTTCATTCCCCATCGTTCGGCACCGGCCTAAGGTTTGGAAGAAGACTATCCAATTTACGTAATAGGTGTACTATCTCCTAAACCAAGGAGTACTCGCAACCTGAGAGAAGGTGAAAAGAAAAGACAACTGAATAGTCCTATCCGTTTTCTCCAGAACCGGAAACCATCCTCGAATTCCTTCGAGTTTGTATCTAACCATACGATGGTTTTGTCCAATGGAAGTGGACGTTCGTAGTAATACGGGGTGTCCTGGAGAAAAGGGTAAAAGTAGGAGTGGCAATGAGGTCTGCAACTCTGACAATCCAAAAACCTGTGTTAAGAAGGTTCGGTCAACTTGGTCACTGAGTCATAGTCTAGGGTCGGGTCAATGGTCGCTGCCAAAGAGAGAGAAAAGAAACACTCAGCGTGCACTCTAACCTAGATCAGAATGGTTATCACTTTATCTAATCTGGAAACCTCCCACTGTACCTCAAATTCTCCTCCAAACCTGAAAGAAGAATTAGTCGGGATCACCCGAGGAGTAAACCAACTCATCAGTGGAAATCGGGATCCAACTATCATCGCATGATAACTTGACGGAATCCACTCAAGTCACCACACTCCAGAAGGTATGCGCATGCCTGGCAAGTTTCAGTTCTTTTGAAACTCCCGATGTGATTTTTACCCCTAGGATCCAAGTGACCTTGACGAATAATCAACAAATCAAAAGGTCCTAGTCAAGTTCAACCCGTCATTATCTTGATTGCGTTAAACCCACCCGCACGACCCTTGACGAATAATCAACAAAGTCGCACGACTGTCCTAACCAATCCACTTATCCATGCGACAGAAAGCATTACAGAGCTACCGCACACTACGCCTCGGCGAATAGCAACGACAAACGTAGCGCGAATACTATGCAATACTAATCCGAAATGACGGAGGGCTACGAATGGTTTTTGGCGAAAAACCTTTAACGTAATGAACTTGATATCGTTGAAGGAACTGCATAGCCTTTTATAAAAATATAGTGACGAAAACCTTTACTAAAGAGGTCACTCCCGGTGAAGGGATCTCGGCTCTTTCCCCGTAGAATGAGGTGCAGGATATTCCAACTGAATACCACGATGCAAAGCAAAAGTAATCGGCTATAGTGAAGTTAATGCCCTGACGCAAACTTCTGTCCAAGGGGTCACTCCCGGTGAGGGGATCTCGGCCCTTGCCTCGTCGACTGAGGAGCAGGATATTCCAAATGAATACCACGATGCAAAACAAAAGTGAACGTCCTTGCAATAACATCTTTTTGAAAAGTGTTCCAACAACATCAGAATAGGTTTGTTTATCTTGCATTGATCCGAATCAACGCAGTCCCATCAATTGATCACACCACAAAGAACGAAAATATACTGATGTACGTATATGCCATCCGCATTCTCCACTGGGTCCCGTCATCACCCGTTAGGTTACTTAACTAATGACAGAGCGGGGACTGGACTAGCGCGGATGCAAAACATATACAACATCTACTAATATATATACCAATATATTATATTTCGCTCAAGGCGTGATAAAATGCAACATCACAGAAATGTACAGCATCACAGAACAATACAGATATCTGGAACCCCCGGGTTTCACAGAGCCGCTGCTGAAACCCGACGTTCCCCTGGTCGTGTGGATAGCCTGTGCAATGAAAACCTAGACCCCTATGGGCGCGGTAAGTCACCCGCCAAAACCTGAAGCGAGGCAGCCCCCTCCAGCACCGTGAATGGACCACCCAGCACTTCATGGAATCCGGTAACTTGGGCACCCCTCCTGGGTCAACCTGTACCCCCTACGAGTGCGGCGAATAGCCCGCCAATCCTAGAGTGAAGCCCCCTCCGTCTCAATGCCATGAGATGCGGGCCCGTTGCCCCCTAGAACCCGGCTATCCGTGCACTCCTCCGCGGGGTAATCCTAGTACAGAAAGTAAAATATACATACACCGGGTACATCGACCGCAACCAGGTCGTGCCCCAAAAGAATAATACAAACAGGCAGTGACGGCAGTCCATATGTCGGACGCTCGCCCCGCAATATAAAATGTACATAATACAACAAAACTGTACTAGCATTGCATCCAGGCTATCCCCCACGACCGATCCGCAACATCACAGCATAAACATAGAACATCAACGTGAAAATCACATTCGCAAATCCGTCTAACCGGGCTATAGCAGTTAGACCGGATTTACCGATCAAGTGATATTCACGGTCGCAGATATAATGTAAATACTGTGAAATAATGTGTTTAAAATATCCGATCGATCAAACAATTAACAAGTGGGCCCCCAACCAATACTGTAGCAGTTACAGAAAACCTGGGCCCAAAATTAATATTCCAAAACCCACAAAATTAGCCCAAAAGCCCACTGTAAAATTTTGACAAGGTGAGCACAGTAGACTGCGGCGGAACCGCGGCCCCATGGGGGGTTTGGCCGCGGTTCCGCGCTCCACTGTTCGACTGACACTGTCGAAATTTTACAGATGTCTTAGAATGTCATGTACAGCAGTTTTCTACAACCTGAAAAATTTTTTGACACCAAAAAATTCCAACAGAAAACTGATGCAAAGGAAAATGTGGTTTTTGGGATTTCGGTCGATCGGAAATGCAAAACACATTAGAACAAGCTAGGTAAGGTTAATGGCGTGGCTCTGATACCATGTTGCGCCACGGCAGCGCCCCGGCCGTCTAACCGAGGCCAAATTGCGGAATCAAAATTTTTCCTTACTCGGAAACCGGCGCTACCGCGGACAATGAAAACCCGGATCGTTTACCATTAACCTAACGCTAGCAATCAAGAGATGGGAAGAGAAGTATACCGAGTGATCCGAGTCCTCCGGTCTTCTCGTCATCGTCCCGATCTCCCGCGGAAAGTCTTGCCTCCACATCGTCGCCTCCTTGCCGGAAGGGCACCACATCGCCTGCATCTTTTACGGGCTCCCGCCTCTATACCGAGGCAACTCGGGCATGAAGCCGGCAACTCAACATGCTCAAGATATGCTGTAGAATGTGTAGTAGATCATGCTAGTCTCATTTGGGGTTTGTAGTTGCCTTGATGGAGGAATGGGGTTAGGAAAAATGGTGCTTTCATTTTTCCAAAACAAGAAGAAGAAGGAGATGAAGAATTCCTCACAAATCAAAGATGAACTCTCTCATTCTTTTCTTTCTCTCATTGTTCTTTTTTTTCATCAAGTGAGAATGATAATCATGGTGGAGGAATGAGAATACCCACCATAAGAAGGGAGGTGAGTGTAGGAGATAGAAAGAGGTGACCACATCCAAAGACAAGAAAACATCAACCATGCTTACACCTCCAATCACATAAATGCACCATCATGAAAGAATAAGATGCATATCCTATCATAATCAACACAATAGCAAGAAACCCCTTCCACAAATGTTATTTGCACAATTGCAAATAAGCCCCTCCATCGGAAAAGTCCGGCCGGGAAAGAACAAAGGAAAACCGGCCGGAACGGAATGCAAACTGGCAACCCCAGAAAACTGGTCCCGTAATAAATTACAGGAAAAACCCCGATACTGTGCATACACACCCGCATCTGTATTCCGTCCGGATACAAATGCAATGAGACAAAATCTACACTGTACTAAACTAGGACCGGCTTAAGCCAAAGCCGGCTAGTAAAATCCGTTCGATCCTGATCCGTGCAATACCGCACGCATCTGATCGAACCCTGCCATATAACCATACGGCCACTAGTACAAAACTGTCCGATCCTGATCCGTGCAATACCGCACGTATTTGATCGGACCCTGCCATATCTCCATACGGCCTCTACAGCGTTTCGCCCGAAAGCTTGAGTAACTGTAAGTGTGGTGGACTCTAAAGACTCGTCAATGCTATGGCTGTGGATTTAACCACTAGCACGTCAGAGGTATTAGCCAATATGTGACGGGCCACCAGCTATTGACCAAAAGGGACGTCGATAAGCGAACTCATCCTGACACCCTACTGAGCCTGTCAGTGACAATATCCGTACAGTCCGGTCCGTTCGTCTATGAGCATCGCATGTCGGGCCTAGGGGGTTGGTAAAAGTCAGACCCCCAAAAGCGGTACAAGTCGTGTCGGAGTGTAGCCCAGAACGCCCTGAGATACTACTGGAATACCTACCAGCAAATCTCCTGCCTCGGCCGAGGGCTTTGCGTAATGGCTCTCCTAGACACAGCGCGACCTCACCCCCAATACCGGGAGAGACGAACCCCTGAAGATCCGCTCACTGCCTCCATGTGGCTCGGGACTGTACCCAACTAAAACCTGTTTGCACGACTCCTTTGAGCCGTGGTAGGGTAGTAATCAATGCACAGTGGGAACTCACACGAGACAAATGACGATCCTCAGGTCGATGAACTAATCTGTACACATGTCACCAGGGAACTGCTATCTGACGTCAGGTATAAGACCAACTAGCATGTTCCCGGCGAGTCCTGTCCGGTGTACTCATAACCCAATGAGCACCTGTATACATCTTAGGTGAACCAACTGACACCAGTGGCTTGTGAGACCGGCCACCGCCCCTCGTCGGGGTCTCGACTGTATACACTAGTCTACTCTGGAGAATCGATGCCCTGTCTCGAAACTCCTACGACTAGGGACCTTTTAAGGATGTGCTTATAGACTACCAGCTCCCACGTATATGATCGCCCTCATACTGCCGGTAGTCAAGCAAGAATCCTAGGGGCTCTATCAACGTGTAATAGCGACATTTCAGGTCACCTAAAGCAGTACACGATGATAAAGATAAACCAGATAGCATACTATCATCTCGAGTAAGACCGTCCTACCGGGATAGGTCCTCCCTCAATCATTGCAATCACGTGCCTGTGATCCAATAATTGACTCTGAGGGCACTATCTCCAACAGGTATTGTGGGTTGACATCGCGCTGTGTCTAGGAGAGCCATTACACAAGTAGTCCCTGGCCAGGGCAAGCGAGATATACTGGTAGGTTTCCAGTGTTATCTCAGGGTGTTCTGGGCTTCACTCCGACACGACTTGTACCGCTATTAGGGGACTGACGTTTACCGCCTCCCTAGGCCCGCCATGCGATGTATCAGACGAACAGACCGGACTGTATGGAGATTGTCACATACAGGCTCAGTAGGAGTTCGGATGGGTTTACCTCATCGGCCTTCTTATCGACATCTACCTGGGGACCGTTACGTACAGCTAGTGCTGCTTGCGGTCTGTGGTTAAACCCACTGCCAGCGTAGTGTCGAGTCTTTAGAGTCCCACACAGAGAGTTTCCCTGCACTGGGCGAAACGTGTAGATGCCGTATGGT
This sequence comes from Agapanthus africanus, assembly GCA_030015575.1. NCBI lineage: Eukaryota > Viridiplantae > Streptophyta > Magnoliopsida > Asparagales > Amaryllidaceae > Agapanthus > Agapanthus africanus. Next base: position 69,753,738 of record JASDDO010000010.1, read on the forward strand.
TTTACGGCAGGGCTGCGATCACTTGCGTACACTTGTGTGCGTATGGTGTTCGGGCAGGCAATACTAGTGGGCTTTGGTTTAAGCCGGATTCTAGTATTGCACAGATGGATTTGTTTTGTCTTCTGTGCATTCGCATTCTACGGAATGCGGATGTGGGTGTGTATGCATAGATTTGCGGAGTGGAGAAGGAGGAGGTGCCTCATTAGGGTTTTGACAGTTGGTTCGGTCAAAACCATTATGAGCCGGAAACATTATTTACTAATCCTTTTATTGATAATTATGTTATGGCTAATTACATTGACCATTTGACCATCTTGACTTTGTTGGCCATTTTACCAAAGTTGACTAGGATCTTCTTGAAAGGTCTAAAGTATTCTTTGGTTTTCTTTTTCCTTTTTGTTATTAAAATGGTCATGTCATTTGTGTCATCAACTTTATCATGATAGGATTAGTAATGATGAAAATGAGTATTATTGCAACCATGGTTGTGTTTTCTCTTGGTTAAGCTTTTCATTTGTTCATTCTCATTCTCTCTCATAGAAAAGAAATGAGAAACATTTCCATGGTTGCTCCTCCTTCTTCCTCCTCTTGATTCTTCCTTTGATCTCATGTGTTGAGAGAAAAAGGATTCCACTTGACAAACACATCCATACATCTCCTCTACACATCCTAGGGCTTCTAGACTAGCAATCTCTTTGCCCTAGTTGCCTCGGCTCGAGGTGGAGCTCGGTGTACATCTCTCGGGTGGATCGTCTTCGACTCAAGAAGGCCGCGGAGGTGCCCAAGGTCCGGATCGACACTTGGAGCTTGGATGGACGAGCGGGACAGCAGAATGAAGACCCGAAGAACCGGTTTCGTGAGGTATACTTTCTACAGTATAGTAGTTATAGCCTCTTGTAGTTTACTAGTTTCTAGTTTAGCAAAGATCCGTGCTCTAAGTCCATGTCGCCTTGCGCCAAATTATTGTTTTTCGTCGTTTCCGCCTCCCCGTAAGAACCGGGATGAGCAACGTGGACTTACATGAAGTCCCAGTCTCTTCGGGGCTGCCGCGAGAGCCTCAACTCGACAAGTCGACGAGGGATGCCTTGAAGGATTTGGAGGCATCCCTGTTCACGGACGAGGACGTCTCAATGAAGGAGGCTTTGAAGAGGTCTGTCTCAACGGCTCGGGAGGAGAGAAAGCGGCTAAGTCGCGAGGCGAAGGCACGCAGGGCTGCTTTGGCCATGGAAGCTGGCCCAAGCACCGTCCCTCGTGCTGATGCTCCCTCAGAAGAGCCCCCGGTCGCCTTGTCCACAGCTCGCAGACAGGTGGCACGTGCAGTTCGGGGTACTAACGATAAGTCCATCTCAGGTAATGTATCTTTCAAGATTTTGTTGTAAGAATTGTAAATTTGTCGGTTCTTAATGATTATTATTATTATCATTATTCCAAAATATGTGAGAATGGTTGCATTATGAGAGCTCATTCAATCATAATCTTTCTCTCTCTTGAAAGAAAGCTCTCCCTCTTCTTCTCTCAAAGTTCAAGTGTTCTATGAGTTGGAAATCATGAACTTTTGAGACAAAACCACCATAACTCTTCTCTACTCTTTCTAGGGTTCTAGGTTTAGCAAACCAAGCATCTTAGTTACCTCTAGGTTGAGGTAGGAGCTCAAGTTTGAGGCCCTCGGGTGGATCTATCTTCGGCAAAGAGGAGACGAGGAGGAGGAGCCGTTCAAACCACTACAAGGAGAAAGCAAGGAGGAGAACCACAAAAGAAGAGAAGGAGTTCAAGACCTAGGTATAACCATTCTACATAGTAGCTAAAAACTTGTAGTTTATTTGTTAGTTTTTGTTTAGCAAAGATCCTTCATGGATGGTCCATGTTACCTAGTGGGGAAAATTTTGATTTTTACCTATTCTGCCTCTCCGAAAAAACCGGGGTGGGTAACGTGGACCTAACATGCTTCGTGTCCTTGGCTTTGAAATCCATGCAATCCTTTTTCCAGTGCCCCTTCTTATGACAATAATAGCACACACTCTTGTCCTCTTTCACTCTCCCCGCCTTGTTCGTTCCTTGCACCTTCTTGACCCCACCTTTCAGTTTGGTGGCGTTCATCTTCTTCTTCCCCTTAGCTTTTGCTTTAGATTTAGAAGAGGATGATTGGCCAACATACATAACGGGTGTCTTCTCCTTTTTCAAGGAGCTCTCTGCTACCCTCAACATGTTGAGGAGCTTTGGAAGATCAGCTTCCATATCGTGCATGTTGAAGTTCAGCATGAACTGAGAGAAGGTGTGTGGAAGGGACTGCAAAATCATGTCGATGTACAACTCATTTTCTAGCACGCATCCCAGGTTTGTGAGTTCCTCAATATGGCTGATCATTTTTAGGACGTGCTCTCCTACAGGTGATCCTGGAGCTAACCTCATCTGGAATAGTTTCCTCGAGGTCTCGTACCTAGCGATACGAGAGTGCTCTCCATACAAATCCTTGCAATAGAGAAAAATGAATTTAATATCCATACCTTCGTGCTGTATCTGGAGTTCATTATTCATGGACGCCAGCACGATACACTTAGCTTTCTCGCAATCCAGATCCCAAGTTTTGCGGACCACTTTGTCCGCAACTGAGGAATCTGGTCCTGGGACAGGGGGAGCAGTAGCGGTGGTGACATATGCAACTTTGTCATAAGTCAGTGCAATGTTGATATTCTTCAGCCAATCCTTATAGTTTGGCCCAGTCAGTGTATTTTTTTCAAGTAATAGTTTTAGTCCCGTCATGGTAGCTGCCAGAGAGAGAGAAAAGAAACACTCAGCATATGCTCTTGCAAGTTTAGATTGGTTATTAGTTTATCTAAACAGGATGTCTAACACTATTTCCTCAAATTCTTCTTCAAACCCCTAAAAGAAGAATTATTCAGGATTAATCGCACGCCACAATACTTGCTTAACCTTTCAGCCAGGCTAGTGTCGGTACTTCGAGAGAGGTTTTCCAACGCTTTCACGAAGTTCCTTAATTATATAACCTCTTTTCCCTGGAGGCGTAGCCCCACTAATACCGTTCTAGACACCTACTTGGTTTATAGTATTGATTGTTAGGTGAGAAATTTTCCCGAGAGTAATCCTACTCATCAGTGGGATCGGGATCCAACCATCATTGTATGATGACCTAGATGGATGCCACTCTAGTCACCACACTCCAGAAGGTATGCTAAATCTGCAAGTTTCCTTTATGTTTGAAACCCCCGATGTAATTTTTACCCCAAGCTCTTTTGACCTTGACATAGGCCAACAAATCATAAGATGCAAGTCAAGTTCTACCCGTCGTTGTCCTGATTAATTTAGACCTATCAGTACTCGCCCTTGACGTAGGCCAACAAGGTTATACGACTGTCCTAAACTAATGCATCTATCTACGCAACAAATAAGCAACACATTGCTACCATTCACTATGCCTTGACGTAGGCCAACAAATATAGCATGAATACGATGTGTTGTTTATTTGAAACGACGGAGGGCTACGGCTGGTTTTTGGCGAAACTGTTAACGTAATGAACTTGATATAACCGAAGGAACATGATAGCTTTTTAAAAGGAGTGGTTTAGGCTCCGTATTTAAAATTTGCTTTTTGAAGAAAACCGAGTGGTTTTGAAATTGTTCCAACGATTTAGCTTAGGTTTGTTTTCTTTGCATCAATGAATTAATAATCCCATCAATTAATCCTACCATTGTAGAAAACAACGAAAATACAACGTACGTTTATGCCATCCGCATTCGCCATGGGGCCCCGTCATCACCCGTTAAGTTACTTAACTAACGACAGAGGGGGGGCTGGACTAGCGCGGGTGCAAAACATAAGCAACGCCTACTAAATATCATATATAGATATATACATTCGTCTCACGCAATAATAGGCATTCCAGATCACAGATGAACATATTGGATATACTAGGAATTCCGCGCTTCGTTTAAGCCCATAACGAAAGACGGATTCCATGGTCATGATGAATAGCCAAATCCCACCCTAGACCCCTACGGGTGAGGCAAACTACCCGCCAAATTCCCTAAGTAAAGCAACCTCCCTCAACAAAGTGAGTAGGCCATTCGGCACTTCAAAGAACCCGTTAGTTTGTGCACCACTCCTTGGGTCTATCCTAGGAGCAAAAACAGTAAAAGAAAAATAGTACAACGGTGGTTACAACCTCAACCCGGATGTGCCCCGCAAAATAATATTACATCACTTTTACAGATTACATTGAATGAAAGAAAAGAAAACACTCATCTCACATCCCCCGGTTATTCATCATCGACGATCCAATAAAGTTCATATACACAAACTAACATCACAGATATGTGCAATACCCACTAATCAATGCATAACGATTAGCGGACGTTTCGAAACACATATATCATTACAGACAACGACTGAAACTTAAACGATACTAGAAACTACGACTTCGAAGCACTCCGAGATTGCTACAGAAAAAACTTAACAGTGCAGTCAAAATTGGCAAAATCTAGTAACACCTGAAACACTAAATCCAAGAGACAAGAACACAGAACAAAATTCGACGCAATCCCACACTAATGGGCTGGCGATCTCGGAAATTTTGATGATGTGGCTGGCCATTTCTTGGTGGAATTGCCTCGTTTTTGTTTTGTGTTCATTTCACAGCTAAAGAAGCACTCTGCAATTGTTTAAAAAAAATTTTGAGGCTCTGCAAAAATCGACAGAACTTGGATTTACGTTTCGTAGTTGTTTCGGTTTCGTGGTTTCATACTTCGTTTAATCTGTTAGTTAAGGTTTAATTAGGCTCTGATACCAGTGTAAGTCTATGTAGCACACCCCATGTTAGTTGTATGTATGCCCTAGAGGCCATTATTGTACATGAGATGTATATTATAGTGGATGCTGGGACATATATAGGGAGGACTTTCTTGCTCGTCATGATAGTACGCTATCTGGTTGCTCTTTATCTTAACATGTACACTTACTGTCTCTCTGTTACATGTTGATAAAGCCCTTAGGATGTGTACTTGACTTCCAGGATTATGATGCAGATCATACTAGTGGGGCCTGAGTAGTCCATGAGTTCATCCTTCAATGTTCCTAGTCATGGGAATATCGAGACGGGGCATCGATATTCCAGAGTAGACTAGCGTATATCTTCTCGACCCATGTGATGGGCGATAGATGATCCCATATTCATTGGTATTTGACATCAGAGATCGTATACGAGTGCTCAGTGGAGACTGGGTACACAGAATGGACTCACCGAGAACTCCTAGATGGTATTATACCTCACGTCAGATAGCAGTTCTCTGGTGACATTGGTACAGGTTAGTCTGTCGACCCGAGATCGTCATAGAGTCTTGCGTGTCGCCCACTGTGCTTTGATTTCTACCCTACCACGGCTCCACTGAGTCGTGCAAACAGGTGGTTTTTGGGTACAGTCCCGAGTCACATGGAGGCAATGAGCGATAGGAGGGGATTCATCTCTCCCGGTATTGGGGGTTGATGTTGCTCTATGCTCGATTGGCCATAACTGAAATCTCTGGCCAGGATAGAAGAGATTTACTGATAAGTGTTATCATTAGTTTCTCGACCCATTATGGACCTTACATCGGCATGACTTATCAAGCTATTGGGGTTTGACGTTTACCACCCCTAGGCGAGATATGTGACATATCAGACGAAGAGACCGGACTGTACGATAGTGTTACTGATTGGATTCGCAGGAGTATGAGCAGGTTTGCTTGTTGATCTTCTGATCTCTCAATACCCGGGTGGCCGTTACGTTTTGCAGGCCTCTTGCGGCTTGTGGGTGTTTGATATGATCATCACCTACTGCCGGCGTATTGACGAGTCTTTAAAGTCCTACACAGAGGTTTCCTGGTTCATGCGAAACGAAGTAGGAGCACATATGCGATATGTGCAGGACCGAGATTAATGCGCGTATGTGATATCGCATTCTATTCTCGCGATATGTGATATCGGTTGGTTATATGTAATATAGTTGGGTTATCGGATCAAGTGTTGATTCGATAGATTGTTACATTTGATATTAGTACGTTGTATGTGATATAGACGGATTATTAAATCAATTATTGATTTAATAATTTAATGTATAATTATATATGTGATATATTAATTTACATTAACTAATATTAGCTCACTTAAACTTCTCTTTTTCTCACTTGTGTACAATTAGTATATATGTTATATATATTAATGTACATTATTTTGTGCCATGCTAGATGCCATATGCAACATGGGTGTATGAGACTCACACCATGCTTATAATAATGATAAGGTTTTTATTTATCTTGGTAATTCACAAATTAGTGGTAATTAGTCACATGGTTGAAGCTTGTAGAAGCATGTGGAACCTTTGACCAAGTCCACTCATTTTGTTTTACTTGAAGATATTTATTAATCCAACCATTATTGTTAACCCATGGTTTATTCTCTACCTGAGTTAGTGTATGACACTAACTCACCCATGGTTGCTATTCTCACCTCATGAGTTCATTTCTCTCTTCTTCACACTTCATCTTCTTCTTCATGAGAAAAGGCTTGCTAGCTTTTTTCTAAGTGAGAAAATTAAATCTAAAGTGAGCCCATTTCCTACTTCATCATCCTCTACTATTAGCCATTTAGTTTAGGGTGTTTGCTTCACTAATTCACATATTAGTGAAGAGGTAGCATGAGCTTGAGTCTCCTCGACGTAGATCATCTTCGGCCTCGAAGACTTCGAGCAAGCTTGTTCATTTCTTCATGTGAACCCTTACTAGAGTTCAGATGTTCACTACTTGGAGCGAAGGGACTACTACACGGAGCTTTAGAAGTGAATGACCAGTCTACAAAGGTTGTATTCCTCATTCACTTAGTTGTAATGTTTGATTACATGCTAGTTTTACTCCTAATTTTCTAGTTAGATCCTTGGCATGGGTTGCATAGCTCTCTAGGTTTTTTAAAATTGTATACTTGATGCCCCAAAAATCCTAGTTAGGGTGCTATGGAACCCAGCAGTGGTATCAGAGCCATGCTAGAGCATTAGGAGTTGTCTAGGTGAAGTTAGAAGTTTGAACGAACTCCGAAAACCCAATCTTGCCCATTCTCTGAAATTTTTTCAAAAAGTTGGAATTTTTCACATTAAAAATATTCAGAAAAATATGCAGGTAAAACTATGGACCCTCTACAGGAACGACACCCTAACTCGACAACATGACTGCGGAACTGCGGCCAAACCATGCTTTTGGCGGCGGTTCCGTGGCGCTATGTGAGGCTTGGGCCGAGCCTTCTACGGTAGGTCCGTAGCTACTGTGGCATGATTCTGGGTATTTTTGATACTGCTCATGTATTGAGTTTTCTGGGAAATTTTGGGAATTCGTTGATTCGACCGAAATGTTTAACATCATCCAGATATTTATGAAATGTGATACAATACTTGGAATCCACAATATTTGAATTTTATAAATCTAGCAATTTAGTCTCATTTGATCGGTTGCCACGGGATTTTAATGTGATCAAAAGTCCGTCGCAATCACGTAGTGTATGCGGATACTCGCCGGGTAACACTAATAGATAGCCATGCCCCAAAGCCCCGACCAAGTGACTGTAGGAGAACTCCGTTGCCAAAAGCATCCGTCCGGGTGCTAGCGACCGCGGTGTTCCGCCTAAGTGCACTTGGTCGACGCTATCGGGGGTGCGACCGTCTACTAAAGTTTTCGACGAGCATTCGATCAGGATGTCAGGAATCTTGTTGAATTGCTCGACTTGTTTTTGGAAAGTGTTTTCAATATCAAGACTAAAATGCAGGGTTTATAATTGTTAGGCATGAAATCCAAAATATGTGATCTTTTGGGTTTAAGATGTCTAAGGTGGTTGTGGATTCCAAATGTTGTAGTTTTCACTTTCTTTTCTGCGACCGTAAGTGTAATATGTGGTGTATCACCGGTTTCGTTGCTATATGTCAACGATAATTGGGATACGCATATTTACTTACGTTGATGACATGTGATGTTATGTGTTGCTGTGATATGTTATATTGGATCGTCGTGTTTGAATAGCTGGGGGTTTTTATGTGAGATGCGAGTTTTTCATTTTCATTCATGTAAAAACTTGTATGTAATATTATTTTATTGGGGCACTTCCGGGTTGAGGAAGATGTCACCGTTGATGTATATTATTTACTTTTCCGCATTAGGATAGACCCAAGGAGGGGAGCACAAATAACCGGGTTCTACAGTCTAGTGGGAGGCCATTTCGAGGAGTCGAGTCCGGGTCTCCTAACTCTAGAATTGGTAGGGTTGCTTACCGCTCTCATAGGGGTCTTGGAATGTGGGATTGGCTATTCATCACGACCGTAGAATCTGTGTTTTATACAGGCTTAAATTAAAACCCGGAAATCCTAGTCTATCCAATATTTCATATGTTGTCTTCTGCTGCTGATATTCTATGATGTGATCACTTTACATTTTGAGATGGATACATTATATAATATATATGATATATTATAGACGTTGCTTATGTTTTTCACCCGCGCTAGCCCTGCCCCGCTCTGCCATTAGTTACCTAACCTAACGGTGCATGACGGGACTTCGTGGCGAATGCGGATGGCATAAGCGTACGTTGTATTTATCTGTGATGCTTAGGTAACTTAAATGATGGGACATTCATTAATGAGATTAATGAAAGAAAATAAACCTAAAGATGTTGTGGAATCGATTTTTCAAAAATAGGTAGCTCTAGTTGTTGCTTTGCATAGCGGTATTTCTTGTAGAATATGCTGCACCTTATTCGATGAGGAAAGAACCGAGATCCCTTCAGCGGGAGTGACCTCTTTAGCAATAACTAGCAGATGCTACAACCCTCGGTTTTGTCTTTTGATTGCTTTTCTAGTTCTTGCTTTGCATAGTGGTATTGTGAATATCCTGCACCTCATTCGACGAGGAAAGAGCCGAGATCCCTTCACCGGGAGTGACCTCTTTAGCGAAACTAGAAAAAGCCTAAAAAAAACTCCATTTTAAATCATTTGATTCTGTAAAGATATCAAGTTCAAAGCGTTAAAGGTTTTATAAAAACCATCCGCAACCCTCCGTCTTTTTAGGAAGTAGAGTACTTAGTATTCGTGTTGCGTTTGTTGACTATAGTTAAGGCGCAGTGTACGGTAGCTAAGTGATGTCTTCCTACACAGCATATGATGCGATTAATTAGGACAATCATATGACTTTGTTGACCATAGTTAACGGTCATGTGGGTGGGTCTAATTAATCATGAAATGACGGGTAGAACTTGACTAGTGCTTATGATTTGTTGACCATAGTTAAGGTCATGAGTCACAACCATTATCGGGAGTTTCAAGTGTTGAAATTTGCAATGAGATTGCATACCTTCTATGAGATAGTTGGATCCTGATACCCACTGCGAGTAATTGTTACTCCTGGGAGATTGCATACCTTCTATGAGATAGTTGGATCCTGATACCCACTGCGAGTAATTGTTACTCCTGGGAGAGTTTTGCACTTTACAATTAGCCGATCAAGTAGGTGTCTAGAAAGGTGTCAACGGGGTTACGCCTATGGGAAAACGAGGTTTATTTTAATTAGGTCCGTGCGAAAGTACGAGGAACCTCCCTCAAAGTACCGGCACTGGCCTGGCTGAAAGATTGGCGAACTTGTAGGGTGTGATTAATCCCTGCTAGTCTTTTCTTTTAAGGTTTGAAGGAAGATTTGATAAAAACAGTGGGAGCCATCCTGATTAGATAAAATATATAACCAATCTAATCTTGCAAGAGCGCACGCTGAGTGTTTTCTTCTCTCTCTCTCTAGGTAGCGGCCATGTCACACCTTAATCAAGATAATAATATGGATGCATTGACCGAACCCGCTTGTTATATTGAGCTGGGAAACATTGGTCCCGCTCCAACTTATAATTGTTATAAGACCGAGCAGGAAATAGGGGAATACCAGGATTCCCATGCCGCCCAAACGAAGAAAGTGCATGATTGATGCATCTTCTTCGGGTGTGTTTATTACAGAGAACTATTTCTCAGTATCCTCTACGTCCTGGGTATTTGATACCGGATCAGGATCCCGCATACGTAATCTGTTATATGGGCTACAGAGAGGTGGAGAACTGGGTTGGGTGATATGTCTCTAAGTATAGAGAACGGTGCAATTATTCCAGCCAAGGTGTTGGCAGTTATCACCTTGTATTACCAAATGGTAATACATTGATTCTGAACGAATATTATTAGATACCGAACCTGATATGCAACATTATATCAGTCTCTTTATTTACTAAAGAAGGATATAATTTTATATTGTTGGATAATGTTTTGAACATTTCCGATATCAAGAGTTGATCAGTTCAGGCACGTTATCTAATAGCATATACGTTCTAAATCAAACCACAGTTCTTAAACGTACAGAACACACACAAGAGAAAGAGTTCAGAAATGAACGAATCCTTCTTAAGGCATTGTAGACTAGGTCATATCAATGCGACAAAACTAGCTAAGTTACATTTAGATGCATATTTAAATCAGTTTGAATTTATATCTAGTGAAACTTGCCAGTTATGTCACAGAGATAAGATGACTATAGCTCCGTTTACTTGAAACAGAGAAAGTGTTAGTGAACTCTTGGGACTGATACTGTAAGTCTACGGTAGCTCCCCGGCCGTCAATCTGACGCCAAATGCGGAACAAAAACTTTTATAACTGGCGCTATCGCATACTATAACCCGGATCTTGCCATTAACGCTAAACTAACAAACTGTAAAGAGGTAGAAAGGCTATACCGATCGATCCGAGTCCTTCGGTCTTTAGCTATCATCCCACAATACTTTGCGGCATCTGCGATCTCGCTCGATCTCCGGTCTCCTCGTCCAGGTGGCACCACGTCAACGGATCTTTATACGGGCTCCCGCCTTTGAACCGAGGCAACTCGGACATGAAGTTTGCTAGCCGACATGTCCAAGAATGATGTAGAGAATGAGTAGAATACTTTGTCTCGTTTCATCCAAAATCATGGATGAACGGTTAATGAAGTTGCCATTTGGATTGATAAATTGAACTAGGAAATTTATCAAATATGAATCATATCATTTTCATAACCCGATGGCTTCCATAAGGGCCGACCACTAAAAGGAGAGGAGGGGGTGAGTATAGGAGGAAGGGTGACCATAAGTAATTCTTATCATAACAAAAGATCTCACACAAAAAATCCTAAGCATTACAAAATACATTAATGGAAACAATGAGTCACATAAACACCTCATCAACCACTTAATGCAAACAATGAGTCATGAAACCTAGTCACCAATTCTAGAAGCTTCCTCATGACTCACCCTCACGACTCACCCAAAAGAAAAAGATAATTCCGCATTAAACCGAATGTTTAAGACGGGTGATAGAAAACTGACAACTTTGAAAAGCGATCCCGAAACGAATTTCAGGATAACCCCGTAACAGTATAAACATACCCGCATTTGTATTACGACCGAATACAAATGCAACTGAGACAAAGATATTATATCTACTCTATATAATACATGGATCCGGCTTAAACCAAAGCCCACCAGTATTATCTGCCCGAAATATGACACGTGCATAAATGCACGTGCATTTTCCGAACCCTGCTATAAAACCATACGGCCTTTACAACGTTTCGCCCGAACTTGGAAAACTATCTATGGGGGACTCTAATGACTCATCAGTACCCTGGCAATGGCTTTAACCACAAGCACGTCAGCGGCACTAGCAGTGCGTAACGGCTGCCCATGTACTGACCTCAAGGGAAGCCGATGAGCGAACTCATCCTGGAACCCTACTAAGCCTAACGGTGACAATATACATACAGTCCGGTCCGTTCGTCTATGAGTATCGCATATCGGGCCTAGGGGGCTGGTAACGTCAGACCCCCAGTAGCGGTATAAGTCGTGTCGGAGACAAGCCCTGAACACCCTGAGAAACTACTGGAATACTTACCAGTAATTCTCACCTGCCTTGGCCAAGGACTTGGTGTAATGGCTTTCCTAGACACAGTGCGATCTCATCCCCAATACCGGGAGAGATGAATCCCCTGCCGATCCGCTCACTTGCCTCCATGTGGCTCGGGACTGTACCCAAAAAATACCTGTTTGCACGACTCCTTTGAGCCGTGGTAGGGTAGAAATCAAAGCACAGAGGGAACTCACACGAGACAAATGACAACCTCAGGTCGATGAACTAACCCGTACACATGTCACCAGGGAACTGCTATCTGACGCTAGGTACAATACCAACTAGCAGGTTCCCGGCGAGTCCTGTCCGGTGTACTCATAACCCAATGAGCACCTGTATATATCTTAGGTGATCCAACTGACACCAGTGGCTTGTGAGACCGGCCACCGCCCCTCGTCGGGGTCTCGACTGTATACACTAGTCTACTCCGGAGTATCGTTGCCCTGTCTCGAAACTCCCACGACTAGGGACCACAATTAAGGATGTGCTTATAGACTACCCAACTCTCACGTATATGATCACCATCATACTGTTGGTAGTCAAGCAAGATCCTAAGGGCTCTATCAACGTGTAACAATGATCAGTCACCTGAACATGTACACGACTGATAAAGGAAAACTAGATAGCATGCTATCATCTCGAGTAAGACTGTACTACCGGTATAGGTCCTCCTCAATCATTGCAATCACGTACCTGCGATCCAATAATTGACTTTGAGAGCACTATATCCAACAATCTCCCACTTGCACTTAAGGCTAATTATTGCGATGTCGCATACTCACAGCCCGTGTGATACCGAACATCCAACTCCTCTAATAATCAGTTTCACAAAGCCCGTTTATAAAACTCTTGTGTTCCAGAAATAGCCTCAGTGAGTGGATCCGCCATGATGTTTCTTTCTATGTCTCTCTTAATCTCAAGTTCGTGGAGAAATCCATCTCCCGAATTGAGTAATACCTGTCTTAGAATATGTCTGGATATCTGATGGGACCTAGTTCATAAATGAACTCCAAATCCAAACTTCTTAGATTGTATCGATCACTGAAACTAATCAGTGTCCTACACCATGCCTCCCACAGTATCCTCTTGGACCAACTGTCCATAATACTGTCCCTCGTCAGAGGGAAAACTATAACTCTGACAATCACTCTGTCACCCATGTCACCTTTGAAGCCTGGAATGATAACCGTCTCCCGAAGGAGGCTGCCGTCATCAAATCCCTAGAACATGCACTTATGTTCTAAAACTGTTTCCTTATGTTTCTTCAGGATTGGATTAATATAAACTTATCGCATCTAGTGCAAAAACAACATCCGGTGTGGTACTTGACATCTCACGATTGACTCAATTGCCTAAGCAAGTGATCTGCCAATCATGCACATCCCTCTTCCCTTTAGTCTGTAAGACACCATTAGAGAGGGTGACTCCATCATATGCAGGTACACCACCAAGCCAGGAGTCATCTATTCTAAATACTTTTAGAATACTGTCAAAGTACCCAGATTGGGAAACTGCCCAAATCTAGATCTAAAACCATAGATCTAGTAACCAGAATGTCAGATATTATATCCATATCCTTTATGGAGAAACAACTGCTTGACAACCACAGTATAACCGATCGTAGTATAGGAATTTTACTTCCTACTCTGTGTATGTCATCCAAATACCAGAATATCACACCCTACTACCTTCTTAACAGATCCATCCCCTATTCTGATGAAGTCAAAGCCATGACTGTCACATCAAAATTAGATGATCTATCTCCGCTATAACTGCTCAAGTCTATAAATAGACATAAGCTACTTGCCCACTATGCTTCCACTGCTCCCACTGACCACAACAACCCTCTGGCAGAATAATATATACATGCACTTCTAAAGTTAGTTTAGAACGACGCTATACTTAACCTCCTGCCGGGTTTCATAGCCTGGAACAACAGTAATGTCAAGTATGGGTAAACAAGAACCTCCCTGTCACCGTCCTTGAGGCTACCGGAGTACCTCTCGGGTGTCTGAGGTTACCTACCATATCTGCGGAGTGGCTAATGGAATGTCAAACCTGATTGAATCTTTAGGTTCTATTAAATTTTCCGTAATCGTTTGCGGTTCTGAAATCACTTCCAGTTCTACCATACTCCCACTACCGTTTTCTGAAAAAAATCCATTTTACTAAAACTGTGGCGAGTCAAGAACAATATCACTATTGATCTTCCAGATGGTAGAAAGTCAACCCTCGTCATAGCCTGGGCCAACCCACAAACTGCCATTACAGAAATGTGCCTTGAGTTATCCAGAGTCTAGTTTTAAGCATAAGCCAGACAACTGTAGCGTTTTGAAAATTGTTTCGGTGAAATTTCGAAAAAACGGTAAAATAAGGGGGTTTTCTATAAAAAGTCAAAATGCAAATATCTTTATTATAAAATTAAATATACATATTCTAGCTATGAAATTGCTAGTATTTGGTGTTTATTGAGCCATTGGTGAAATTTCAAATTTTCTGAATTTTTTTTTTATTTTCTTATTATTTTAAGCCGTCACTAATACATTTAATTAGGGAAAATTACAAATTGGAATGAGTTGAAACAAATTTTGTGCATCATAAAACATTAAATAAAATTTTATCATGTGGTTTTTGAAATGAAATCGTTTGCTAAAACGGTTTAGAAAATATCGAAGAAAAAGGCTTTTTTTCGGTGAAATTAGTGTTAATGGGAATTGGGGTAATACATTCATCTTTTTTCCTAACCCACACACCCACACCTCACCCTCTCTCCCCCTCCCCACATGGCCGGCCCCACCTTGACAGCCCCCCTCTCTCTCTCCAATTACCTCACCTTTCAAAAGAAAAGAAAAGAAAAGAAAAAGGGAAATGAAAGAAAGTCAAAAGGGGGTGTAGACTTTGTCTTTTTCTCCCCATTTTTCTCCACCTCCCTCTCTCTCCTCCCCCACTTCTTTGCTGGCCGAAAATTCCTGCACCAACAGCCCTCTTTCTCCCCCCATTGTTCCATCTCTTTTGCTTCAAAAAATTCATCAAATACCCATCAAAAAAAATCCCAAAATCTAAATCTAGTTCTTACCCATTTTAGTGTAGCCTTAGATGCATGGATCTTAGTGCAAGGATTTCATTTTGGAGGTCTAGATTTCATGTTTGATCATGGATTTATGAGATATAAATTTTGTGCCCCATGGTTGTTTGTTGATCAGTTGCTTATATGATTTTGTTTATAAGTGTTAAATTGGTTGTTGTGGTTTGTGTGATGAAAATTCAAGAGAAGAACTTGAATGCAAGTTAGGGTTTTGTGAAATTGGTGTATGGTTGTGTAATGTATTTAAGCTCTTATGACATGTTAAAACAAGTTAGTAGCTAGTTGTTAATTGTTAGTTTAAAAATTGTGATAATTACACTAATTCGGTTAACTAGGTTTTGGGAATTTAATTAATCAATTGGGATAAAAATCTAATTAGGGTATCCATGGTATTATTAACATTTTAAATTGTATTTTAATATTTTAGATCATGCAAATCCAAACTAAATTGTTGTTTATGCATTTTTGCTAAAATGGTTGAAATTTGGGTAAAATTGCAAACTAGTTTTTTTGAACGTATATAGTTTGATGAGATTAAATTGCGGTTATGGGTTTTATGACTTATTTAAGTTATTTAATAAAGTATTATGGCCGCTAGAATTGTTTAAACGTCGAGTTTTGTACTAAAACGGGAAATTTTGCTTGCTAGTTTTTCGGAAAAAACGGCTTTTAAAGTGAATTTGGGGTTTTTGTGAGTTTTAACCTATTTTATATTAAAATTAGTGTTCGTGAATGTGCAAATGAGTGTATTTGGGTTTTCTCGATGGTCTGGCGTTTGTACGCCGATGTCGAGGGTTTTTGGGTTGATTTGTGGAAGCAACCATAGGTTTTGACCTATGTGGGATTCGTGTGTCGTTTTGGTCATGAGTTAGATTTTAATGCGATGCGGTGCGTTATGATATGTAGGTACCCCCATGTGGACTTCGAGACGACAAGCAAGCACGTGGCGACGTCGGCACCGGCGAGCGAGGACCAGGTGAGTAGATTTATATCTACGGGGAGAAGTCGGGTGGATGGCGTATAGCACCCCCGCAGTCCGTGGTGGTGTATACGGATGCGTATACACACCAAAAATTATTATTATATGTTATTTGGGATTAATAACGATGTTTAGGATGGATATTGGTGTTTTGGATTATTTTAGTGTTGCGAACCCTAGGGTAGTGTTGCACTACACATACATACTTGCATACATTCCTATTTATATGTGCTCATGGGATTCTTTATAGTTATGTGTTCACATGGGTATGGGACTATGTGTTCACATACGGATTTGAGGATGATACTTGGGATTGAGCTGAGTCTATGAGATTTGTTTTGTGGTTGTGATATCGGTGATATGGCAGGATTCGTACTTGAGGTACGTCCTGGTGTTATAGCGGATCTTGGGGCGGCGATACGGGTGAATAGTGTTATAAATAAAATGGTCGACATGTGATCGTGATATGAGGCATGATATGCTAGGGTATTGATATTAGGCCGTATCGAGCGATGTATACCCCTGGATGATGATATGTGCTGACGATATCGGTTTGTACGAGATTGTCGATCAGTAGTCAGATCATGAGTATATTGAGGATATTAGTATTGTACTAGATATAGGTCAGTACCCTAGACTATGATCTTGGATAAAGAGGATACCAGAGGAATAGTGTGAGGAATATGATATTGACCCGTACCCAGATTTGGGGATGCCGTACGACGGATTTACGTACGAGCTATATCTTGATGATTGATCCGCACTCTTGACTTGGGATGTCTGATTATAGATATGGTATCGGATATGATATTATTGAGGCGGGATCACCGACTAATATATATACAGGTATGTATATGGATCGACTCAGATGTTAGGCGGTTTCCTTACCTGTAGTCCAGCTCGTTAGCTTAGCCCTTTAGTTTAGTTTAGTTTAGTTGTTAGATTAGATTCGATTCTTACCTATTTCAAAAACTAACGAATCGTGGGTATTTTAAAAGACAGACCAAGGGATCCTACGGATATTTCAAAAGACGTATCTTTTCATAAAAACACCGTAGCCCCTATTTTCAAAACCCCATGATTCGTGTTATTTCAAAAGGCACCATTTGTAGGACTTATATTAGATTAATGCAGATTAGTTATAGTTGCGTCTAGTATTCAGCTCCCGCTCATTATTGTGGTTCGTTTCGCATCGCATGCTTATATTATGTTACATACTCCATTATTGATATCATGCTGTTAGGACACCAGCACCATTACCGATGATGCGTATGTACCACGTACACTTACTTGCCGGCTCACACACATCTTCATCGGTAATTGCCATGTCACGTACACCTTAGAAAATATTATTGCTTGACATAGCCTGTTAGCTAATACTTTAGACATGATATTAGTGTACTTGCCTCATATGTTAGTTTAGACATTGTAGTTATTACCTGCTACTTCATGCATACTGTTATTCATTGTTATGCCGCATTCATGGATTCTCATGCATATATTCACTATTTTACGTGTTATTGAGGTTTTGGATTCGGATTTCCATGAGATTTTCTGGATTTGGAGGAAAACCGTAAAAACATAAATAAACCTTTTCTCTCTTTTAAAATAAAAAGTGCGGTTTTCCCATGATGTATGAGTCGTCCACCATGAGTTTGCTGATGGATTTCGAGACCCGATTCGAGGAGACGGATGAACCGTTTCGGGTACATGGTAGACCCGGTAAGGTACCCCGGGGCAAGAAGCGTGTGATGATGACGATGTGAGCCTGGCAGGAGAGCACTACCTACCGGTAATTTTACCCGACGCGTCGGATATCCGGAGGATACCGTCGTGGTCTTGAGATGGATGGTAGAGGCCAGTCCGGACTGACGGCGCCCTAGATATTGTGATTGAGACATTGAGATTTCGAGATATTGAGGTACAGAGACTGTGATACAGAGATATCGAGATATTGGGATTACGTTTTGTGCCGATGCTAGGCACTGTTTTATGCTGATTTCATTATGATATCTCATTTTAAAAATAAAAAGGAAATCTCACTAAATTATGAAAACAGTTCTTCATTTACATGTATTTTGTTTCCATGCATTCATACCTCATTCATATGATATATTGCTACCTGAGGCACTGACACGGGCACATGAAATTACATTCGGGTTAGATATTTACCCTAGCCTTGTTATAGGTTGCATGTTATATATATAATTGAGGATATATTATGATCTTTGACCTAGGTTGCGTTATTTATGCGATTTCTTTTCGTAGATGTTTTTCTATTCACGAGTTGGCAACTCACCCCCGTTGTGCCCCAGTTTCTTGCAGGATTGCCGTACAGGTTTCATTACGGCTTTGCGGGCATAATTTCCTTCGGGTGATTTGCTAGTAGGTGGGTTTACTTGTATCGTACCCCCATTATATATCTTGTATATCATTATTCTGTTGTATCTAGAAGTTCCATCAACCAAACATGTATTTATTTTTGAGATAGAGACCAGTGATGTTATTCTTTCGACCTTAGAGTCGCGCGTTATATTTCTGTGGTTTTCTTGTGGTTTTGAGTTCCTTTTGAGTTTTGATCCTCGCCCTTGGCGTTGTATATTATATTGCTTGTGTGGTTGTGACCGTCGATTGACGAAGAGCTAGCTCCCGCTTGGGGATGCTTTTTTATTGATTTCGTATACTATTCATGTTGTATCCCGTTTGGGGGCCAGTATTTACAAAGGAGACTCTGCCGAAATTTTCAGGAAATATTTGATGTTTTTAAAAACGTATAATTCGGCTTATGCTATTAAAACTACTTGATTTAAATTGGTTTTCCTTCACTCTACTACTTTTCTTGGTTTGGATTTCTGGGTTTTCGGTTTACTTAGATTACGTACGCCCCGAAACGTTTCGTAGTTTAAGTGCCGGTCATGTTTTGTACTTTCGGGACGTGACAACAACTCCCCGTACCTTAACATCGTTAAGATATGAACCATTCTATATCTAATATAGAAACTTTGGCACTTATTTAATTGGAACCAGATTCAAATCATGCAGCTGTCTCTAGTGCATATCAACTTAATGGAGAGAGGCTAATCAGCATTACTCAACTTAGGAATGCATCCAATTATGAGTAACCTGAAAGAGAAACAAGTTTCTCAAAACCATCACTATCAACTGAATACCAATCACAAGAATCTACATCTTCGATCTCTTTGAAGAATCCCGATACTTGCGACACCCGGTTCTCTACTTTATTCTTATACCCACAACTTCTCAAAACTTAGACCTTGTATTTCTACGAAACACTTGTCTAAAAACTAGAGAAGTCATAAGTAAACAGAACATAGTACGAGGACCAACCCCTTTGTCCTAATGGACACTGGACAACATACAATACTCTGTATGAGTCCCCTGAGTTGAATAACTTAGAACCTGTGCATCGTAGGTTGAAAGCTGTACTTATGGTTAAGAACTACTCCGCTGTTCAATGCTCCTTACCCAATCGACAACTGATATTGGTAAATGTCATTGACATAATTTCAAAAAGTTATATCTCACTTTATAAAAATAAACGTACAGATATATCATTTTGAAATTGGTGCACAACAATGGATACTCAAAACCAAATACTTGCCGTCTGGCATAAACTCAGGCGATGTCCTCAAATATCACCAATTACAACGAATTCCGATATAATGAGGATGATCACAATTTTCCCAATAACCTACTCCCAATCATCATCTATAAAACCATACAGATATGAGAATGAAACCTAGTAAATACATACCATGGAGTAAGTATCTAATCGGGAAATCAGTTTTCCTTTAACAATGCACAATGAAACTGAAACATGAAAATGTTTCATAGGGGTATCCTGGTATTCCTAGTAATTCCTCTTCCATAATCCAATTCATGACTATAACCGTATGTTTTTTTGCCATCTCTCCAAATCCCTTTATTTGTCTTTAGTCATTACCTTCTGTACACCATCATTAGGCTAAATGGTTTTCTTCCTTCCCTACCGTTCGGCACCAGCCTATGGTTTGGAAGAAGACTATCCAGTATGCATAATAGGTGTACTCTCCTAAACCAAGGAGTACTCGCAACTTGAGAGAAGGTGATGATAAAAGACAACTGAATAATACCTTATTCTTTTTCTCCCGAACTGGGGAAAAAAAGCAAAGGTGAAATAGGAGTGGCGATGAAGTACGCGGTTTGGTCGTGAATGATAGCAGTTGCAATTTACTTTGCCATCTTTCTAATCTCTTTATTTTGTCTTTATTCATTTCCTTCTATACACCCTACTTAGGCTAATTGGTTTTCTTCATTCCCTACCTTTCGGCACCTGCCTATGGTTTGGAAGAAGACTATCCAATAAGCGTAATAGGTGTACTCTCCTAAACTAAGGAGCCCTCACAACCTGGGAGAAGGTGATAATAAAAGACAACTGAATAAACCAATTCAATTTTTTTAGTTATATGTATGCCCTAGAGGCCATTGCTGTACATACGATGTATATTGTAATGGATGCTTGGACATATATAGGGAGGACTTTCTTGCTCGACATGATAGTACGCTATCTGGTTGTACTTTATCTTAACATGTACTCTGTTTGTCTCTATGTTACATGTTGATAAAGCCCATAGGATATGTACTCGACTACTGGGACTGTGATGAGATCATACTAGTGGGGCCACGGTAGTCGATGAGTACATCCTATAACTGTTCCTAGTCGAGGGTGTATCGAGACAGGGCATCGATACACCAGAGTAGACAAGCGTATACGCATCTTGACCCATATGATGGGCGATGGATGATCCCATATCCATCGGTGTTTGACAACAAGGATGGTGTACGGGTGCTCAGTGGAGACTGGGTACACTGGACGGACTCCCCGAGAACTCCCAGATGGTATTATATGTCACGACCCGATAATTTGGCCCATGACCGGCACTTAGCCACGTAACGTCTACAGGCGTAACGCGACTAAGTAAGCCGAAACCCAGAAATCAAAACCAATAAATATAGAGTGATTAAAACATTTTTGTAAAAACAGTTATACCTGTCTAAGAAACTTTAATTAATTTAGCAGAAATCCCTTTTAAGTTCAAGAGTTATATTTTAATAATTTTGGCAACATTTCCTTTATAAACCTTTGTCCCGCAAGTCGGGTAAAGGCAAGGTGTTGAAGAAATAACATGTGAAATGAATAGAGCATCACAATATGATATACAACGCCGTAGCGAAGAATAAGTAGTAAGGCAAAGACAAATATCATAAAAGGTAAGACTGCATAATAAAAAGTCGGCTCACATGCGAGCTCGACCAGAGTACAAATCATATACATCGTCGTCACAACTGTCTCTAAGTCAATACAGGAAGGTAGATGGAGAATACTAGATACATCAATATACAACTGAAAGATAAACAGATACCGTATAAAACCCACCTAATAGCAAGGGCTAACACGCCTCAGAAATGGTATCTGTGTCAAAAGATGCGGTAAACAGCGAGCCGCGACTACTCCCAAGGGCAACCTGCAAACACTGTGGCACAACGGGGGTGAGTTGCCAACTCGTGAATAGTAGATAACATATAAAGATAATCGCGAGTATGCACGTGCTGCGATACTCTAACTAGCCAACTAATAAACATCTATATGATGAACTGGATGCTCAATATCATGCAACAAGTGCTATCTAATAATCATCTCTATGTGATGATCAAGATATGTGATAATCAGGCATGGCGATGCATCTAACAACCCTATATATGATGAGCAGGGTACGCAATAATATGTAAGCATGTGTACTCTATCAGGTATACTAGCTACAGGATGAGATGTCAAGTACTGAATGCTGAGTATGTAAAGGAATAATATCTACACGGAATATCAACATGGAAAATAACTGGCGTCTATCAATACACCAAAAGCCCAGTACAACTCAAGAGTCGTCATACACATCGGTCCTCAAATCCTGTAATCTCATAAAATCGGGAGTGCCCATCACCAGCACTCAAAATATCATAAAATCAGCCGTGTCCAGCATCGACACGCAAATCCTCCAATATGGGGCGTCCGTCCATCGGATCTGCCCACGGGCTCCGTCTGCGGAATCGGCCCTCGGCCCCGGCAGTACGCGTCGTCCTGTATCCATCAAGCTACTCTGGTCATTATCCTCCGGATAACCGCCAGGTCCAACCAATCACCGGTAGGTAGTAGTCCTTTCGCCGGGCTCACCGTCTAACAATACGAGTCTTCTCGCCCCGGGGTACCGTACCGGGTCCACCATGTACCTGCAATCGGTGCCTACCTCTCCTCGAATCGGGTATACTCACATAAGCTCTCTGGAATCGAGAAAACTCATGGTGGACGCACTAAATATCATATCAAAGGAAACCGGGTTTTCAAACAGAGCGTATTTTCTTAAAATAGTACTCCGGTTCCCAAATACAGAAATCACAGAAATCAAATCTAATGCGTAGATCCATGCAATGTGTCGTATGACACTACGGGTAAAAGAAAGGGAGAACCGCTCTTTTAAAAATATCATTTGCGGTCCCTTAGTTTTAAATCAAGTCAATATCATCCATGTATGTAACATATGAATGTGTATAGGTATGGATGTGCGAATGGATAAGTACGCAAAGTGAATATAGCAATGTACATGTGCACTAATGTAGACATATGATGTATATGCGCCCGAGTATGAATATATGTATATGAATATGTGAGGTATAAGTCACAAGTATGAATATATGTGATGTATATGTCACAAGTATGAATATATGTGATGTATATGTCACAAGTATGAATATGTGAGGTATAAGTCACAAGTATGAATATATGTGATGTATATGTCACAAGTATGAATATGTGAGGTATAAGTCACAAGTATGAATATATGTGATGTATATGTCACAAGTATGAATATGTGAGGTAAAAGTCACAAGTATGAATATATGTGATGTATGCAGCAAATCATGTCAACGTCAAATAAGCAGAATCAATATAATATGCGGTTTATAGCAATCCTACATCGTGAGTGGCATGGCAATCACTAACGGTGTGAGTGTAGCATATAAATCGTGCTCGTGCAACTAGGACCGTTAGTGATAGTGCAGTGTTCTATACTACCAGTATATCTATATGGACACTCATGACTACAAAACCTATTACGCCCTGACTCTTAACGCCATACGGACGATTTTCCCGTAGATGTTAAATCTACTCACCTGGTCGCGTGCTAAGTATAGCCGACCACTTGCTTCCCTTTCCTGGCGACGTCTGACGTACCCGCCTGTGAACCTGGAATTTACACAAGGGATCCAATTATATAAGCAAGAATCTCGCAAAACGTGATATCGAAACAAAACGTGAAACTCGCTTCGCGAATCAACGCGCGTGTGTGCGATACGCTGAAACGTGTGTGCGCGCGTCTACGACTCAGCCCGACACGCCGCGATACGCTGAATCACAAAACCACTCGCGTATCGCGCAAACCAAAAACACCAGAAAACGATATATCGTCCCAGATTCTACCCAGGTTAAAATATTACAAAACTATATATACCAAGGACCTACAAAACATAGCAGATACCCACCATAAAAACCCTAGCTCCTATCTCACAGATCTGGCCGTAATTTGCGGCCAGAAAGATTTTTCCGGCGGCCTAAGGTTGAGCTGGTGGGGTCAGGCTCTGGTGGTGGGGTCAGGGTCTCTCAAGTATGCTACAGTCCACTCAATATTATTCTTAACTCACTGGGGTAACAGCAGACATCAAAAAGCTAAGTTTTTGCTTAAAAAGTCACATTTTGCACAATCATGAAAATTCAGGGTATTTTGGTGTAAACTGGGGTTACCAAGGTTTACTTGGATTCAATAGCACCTAACTAACTTAGTCTAACCAAAACTAACCTTGCTTAAGCAAAGTTTACACTAAACATCACAAATATCACTAATAACACATAATCTAGCACTAACAATCACAAATTTACACTAATAAGCTAAACCGACACACAAGTCAAGCATACGTGCAAGTGAAGCTCAGAGGTTATACCTCAGTCAGGAGAAGAAGAGAAGAAGAAGAAGCTGCCACTGCTGCTGCTGCTCCAGATGCTGTTTCTGTTGCTACTGCTACTGCTGATGCTGATGCTTGCTGTTGCTGTTGATGTTGTTATTGTTGCTGATGGTGTTGTTGATGGTGTAAGTGCTGGGCTGCTGCTACATGTGTTGCTGCGACTGCTGCAAGGAGCTGCTGCTGTTGCTTGGTGATGCTAATGCTGGGACTGAGGCTGGTGCTCTGTTGTTGTTGCTGTTGTGTGATGCTGCTGCTGTGCCTGCAGCTTCTGCTACTGATGATGAAGCTGAGAGTGTGTGTGTGTGAGAGAGAGAGAGTGAGTGAGATGTGAGAGTGACCAACAAAAGAAGGAATGAATGAATGATAACAATAGAGAGTCAAGTCCCCATTTCTCTCTCTCTTGCCACATTAATTGCAAGCATGGGCTTTCCATGATGCACCCCTCTCTCTTTCTCTCATTTAATGCAAGCATGGCTTAGCCATGATGCACTCACAAGTCAACCAATTTAAAAATTTAAATCCCTTTTTATTTTAAAAAAAATACCCTAAATAAAAATCATTTTAACTTAATAATAGAGAGGTTTAATCCACCATGGTTGTTAAACATGGTTTAAACCAAATTTTTAACCTTAGTTTACATGCACAAGTTTGTGCAAGCTTGGAAATTTTTTGAAAAATATTTATTAAATTGGAAAAATTATTTTAAAATCAATTTGGTAAACCTTTTATCTAAAATCACATATTAAAATATAATTAGCCACTAAACACATCCTAGGGTGTTACAATCTTCCCCCTTAAAGAAATTCGTCCCCGAATTTAAAATATAAAGCAACGCATACCTTCAAAGAGATGAGGGAACTTCTTCCGCATCTCGCCCTCGGCCTCCCAAGTGATCTCATCACCATTCGGGCTGCGCCAAAGCACCTTCACTGATGGCAAGACCTTCGATCTAAGTTTCTTCACCTGCCGGTCCAAGATCACGACTGGCTGCTCGGTGAACGTAAGATCGCGCTCGAGCTGAACGGCCTGATGCTGAATCATGTGCGAAGGGTCATGCAGGTATCTGCGAAGCATCGACACGTGGAATACGGGGTGAACATCTAGGAAGTTGGGTGGAAGAGCCAAACGATAAGCTACTGTGCCCACACGCTCGAGGATCTCAAAGGGTCCTATGAATCTGGGGCTAAGCTTCCCCTTCCGTCCAAACTTCATCACTCCCTTCATCGGAGAGACCCTCAGAAACACGTGATCGCCAACTGTGAACTCTAGTCTGCGGCGGCGCCTGTCAGCATACGATCTCTGCTTGCTCTGAGCTATCCTCATCCTATCTTGAATCAGCTGTATCTTCTCAGTCGTCTCCTGTACGATCTGTGGCCCCAAAATACTGCCCTCGCTGAGCTCTGTCCAACAGACAGGCGATCTACATCTCCTTCCATACAAAGCCTCGAAAGGTACCATCTGAATAGTATCCTGGAAGCTATTGTTGTAGGAGAACTCTATCAAGGGTAAATGATGATCCCAGCTACCACCAAAGTCTAAAACGCAAGCTCGGAGCATGTCCTCGAGAGTCTGAATGGTCCGCTCTGACTGTCCGTCGGTCTCCGGATGGAATGCCGTGCTGAAACTCAAACGAGTGCCCAAAGCCTCCTGAAGTCTATGCCATAATCTGCTGGTAAACTGGGTGCCTCGGTCGGACACAATATATGTCGGGACCCCATGTAGTCGTACAATCTCATCGATATAAATCTGGGCGTACTGCGCAAATCCGAAAGTCGTCTTCACTGGCAGGAAGTGAGCTGCCTTTGTCAGACGATCCACGATCACCCAAATGGAGTCATACCCTCGCCTAGTCCTGGATAGACCCACCACGAAATCCATCGAAATCTGTTCCCATTTCCACTCCGGAAATGGTAATGGCTGTAGCTCTCCCGTGGGCCTCTGGTGCTCGGCCTTGACTTGCTGACAAGTCAGGCATCTCGATACGAACTCCGCGATGTCCCTCTTCATTCCGTCCCACCAGTAGGTTTCTCTCATATCATGGTACATCTTGGTGGAACCGGGATGGACACTGTACACCGATCGATGTGCCTCCTCAAGAATATCGCGCCGCAATCCCTCAGCATCTGGTACGCACAGTCTCGACCCAAATCGTAATATCTCCTGATCATCAATCACAAACTCGGAGAATCTGCCCTGTCCAATCTGTGTCATGATCTGTGAGCAACGGTCATCCCTGCGCTGGGCCTCATATATACGGTCAAGCAACTGTGGGCGTGCACGAACATGCGCGAGCTGTCCCCCGATCTGCGTGAACTCGAACTGCACTCGGCTGTCGCATAATATCTGCCAATCTGCCGACGACTGCCTCTGTACTGCACTCAAACACGCTAGACTACCCTCGGGCCTCCTACTCAAAGCATCTGCTACTACGTTAGCCTTGCCCGGGTGATATAAGATCTCGCAGTCGTAGTCCTTCACTAACTCCATCCATCGGCGCTGTCGGAGATTCAGGTCTCGCTGCTGAAATATGTACTTGAGGCTCTTGTGATCGGTGAATATCTGGCACGACTCGCCGTATAGGTAATGTCGCCAGATCTTAAGTGCAAAGACCACTGCGGCCATCTCCAAATCGTGAGTAGGGTAGTTCTGTTCATGTTTCTTCAGCTGTCGCGAAGCATATGCGATCACCCTGCCATGCTGCATCAAAACGCACCCTAGCCCCACTCGGGAAGCGTTACAATAAACTGCAAATCCGCCTGATCCTGAAGGCAACGATAATACTGGCGCCGTAGTCAAACAAGTCCGTAGCTGCTGGAAACTGTGCTCGCAATCCTCTGTCCAATCGAAGGGAACTCCCTTCCGGGTCAATCCGGTCAAGGGTGCAGCAATATGGGAAAAATCCTGTACGAATCGCCTGTAGTAACTGGCCAATCCTAGAAAACTGCGTATCTCAGTTACGGATGTAGGTCTGGGCCAACTCTGAATGGCTCCAATCTTCCTTGGGTCCACACATATACCATCCCGTGTAATCATGTGACCCAAGAAATATACGCTGTCGAGCCAGAATGCGCACTTGGAGAATTTTGCATAAAGCTGGTGCTCCCTCAAGGTCCGCAGTGTGATCCGCAGGTGCTGCTCGTGCTCCTCTCTGCTCTGGGAATACACCAATATATCGTCAATGAATATGATGATGAACAAGTCGAGATACGGCCCGAATATACGGTTCATCAAGTCCATGAAGGCTGCTGGCGCGTTGGTGAGTCCGAACGACATCACAAAAAACTCATAATGGCCATAGCGTGTATAGAAAGCTGTCTTCGGAATGTCCTCCTGTCTAACTCGCAGCTGATGATAGCCCGATCGCAAATCGATCCTCGAAAAATATCCTTCCCCTTGAAGCTGGTCGAACAAATCGTCGATACGTGGCAAAGGATATCTGTTCCGCACGGTCACCCGGTTCAGCTGCCGGTAGTCTATACACAAACGAAAGCTTCCGTCCTTCTTCTTGACAAACAGAACTAGAGCACCCCAAGGAGAAACACTGGGTCGAATAAGTCCTTTGTCCAGCAAATCTTGCAACTGACTCTTCAACTCACTAAGCTCTGCTGGGGCCATCCGATAAGGCGGTATAGAAATAGGCCCCGAGTCGGGAAACAAATCAATACAAAAAGCAATGTCGCGCTCAGGCGGTAGCCCAGGAAGCTCGTCAGGGAACACATCAGGGAACTCACACACAATCGGAACCTGCTCCAACGGAACATCTGTGGCTCTAGTGTCACAAACATAGGCTAGGAATCCCTGACATCCCTTCCTCAAAAGCTGTCCAGCGCGAAGAGAAGAAATCAAAAGGTGAGGAGTGGCACCACTGTCACCCTGCACGACAAAGGCCGACTCGCCGGGAAAACAGAACCTCACTGTCTTCTCGCGGCAGTCCACAGACGCATAGCACGTGGCTAACCAATCCATGCCCAAAAGAACGTCGAAATCCAACATCTCAAGAAGGATCAAATCGACAGGCAGATCTCTATTGCCAATACGGACGACGCAGGATCGGAACACGTGCCTAGCAACAAACGACTCTCCCACGGGAGTGGTCACAACTAGCGGCTGATCAAGCAGACCAGAATCTCTACCCAAACTCGGCACGAAGTGTGTGGACACGTACGAGTGCGTGGATCCGGGATCGAACAACACGTGTGCATCAACAGAACATACTGATAAGATACCTGAGACCACCGCATTGGACGCCTGCGCGTCCTGATGCGTCAAAGCGAAGACTCGTGCCTGTCCTCCACCTGCAACTGGCGGTCCCCTACTAGCAGCTGGCTGTACTCTGCCGGTGGCTGGCTGTCCTCTGCCTCGACCGCCTCGCCCTCTAGGAACAAACCCTCTGCGACCTCGGCCTCTCTGTGCCTGCGTCTGACGCGGAGTAACTGTGGGTACAATGGGCAACGCCCTCTGGGGTGGAGAAGGTGGAAGTGTGACACGCGGTACGGCTGGCTCCTTCTGACGTGTCTCGGTACAATCTCTGACGCGATGATGAGGACTACCACATCCAAAACATCCACGGGACGACTGCTGACCCTCCTGGGGGTATGAGCTAAACATCTGACCTCGCCCCGAATATCTTCCACCTGTACCACGTCTATCACGGCGTCTGAATGGATGTCTCTGAGCTGCTGTGTCAGTACGAACCCTCTTCGGCCCTGGAACTACTGAAGTCTCGGCAAGGCGCTCCTCGACCAATAGGGCTGCATCCACCGCTGCGGCGTAGGTCTCGTAATGCTGGGAGCTGATCGCAAGGAATAGCGGGGTAAGCATGCCTCGGACAAATCTCTTGACTCGCATCTCCTCAGTAGCTACTAGGTACGGAGCATAAACTGATAGCTCGGTGAACAGCACATCGTACTCGGCCACTGTCATCTCTGGCGTCTGGCGCAAGGACTCAAACCTGCGTGCTCGGGCATCCCTAACACTCTGGGGGAGGAAGCGGGCAAGGAACACCATCACGAAATCCGTCCAGGTCATAGGAGGAAGACCTGCTGCTCTGCCCTTCTCAACTGATTCGCACCATTTCTGCGCAAGACCTTCCAGGCGAAAGCTCGCGAACTCGACCCATCTCGCATCTGCGCATCGGAGGGAACGGCATATTCGGGCCATCCTATCAATAAAAGACTGCGGGTCCTCGGCTGCATCTGTGCCTGTGAAGACCGGAGGCTTCAGCCTCATGAACTCTGATAGCGATACTGTAATCACCTCTGTGGCTGCAGGGGCAACTGGCTGTACGGTCGGTACCATCGCGGTCCCTGTGACTGGTGGAGCTGCCTCTGGTCGCTGTGCTCGAAGTGTCTCAACTAGCGATCCTATCATCTGGCGCATCTCCTGCATGCTGGCCCCTAACGTGGCGATCTGCTCTGTCATGGGAGGAGCAGTCTGCTCGGGTACGACGGGTGCACTGCCCGGATCTGTCCTCGTCTCGGACGAGTCAACACGAATCTCGGCCCTCACGGCCGCTCTCTGCGTCCTAGTAGTCTTTGGCGGCATAGTGGCTGAAAAGGAAAGTAGGATTCGATAAGGATACTGAAATCGAATCGCAAAAAGGTATGCAAAAATGAAGGAATTTCAACTAATAAGTCCTAAGGTCGCTTAGGCGGAGTACCATGTCGTGAGTATGCCGCGGAACATACGCACGCTATGCCACTCTGCTGCAGCTACCTACTCCATCATACCAGGGTCATCCTACACTCCGAAGGTAAAACCTACGCTCTGATACCAACTTTGTCATGACCCGATAATTTGGCCCGTGACCGGCACTTAGCCACGTAACGTCTACAGGCGTAACGCGACTAAGTAAGCCGAAACCCAGAAATCAAAACCAATAAATATAGAGTGATTAAAACATTTTTGTAAAAACAGTTATACCTGTCTAAGAAACTTTAATTAATTTAGTAGAAATCCCTTTTAAGTTCAAGAGTTATATTTTAATAATTTTGGCAACATTTCCTTTATAAAACTTTGTCCCGCAAGTCGGGTAAAGGCAAGGTGTAGAAGAACTAACATGTGAAATGAATAGAGCATCACAATATGATATACGATGCCGTAGCGAAGAATAAGCAGTAAGGAAAAGACAAATATCATAAAAGGTAAGACTGCATAATAAAAAGTCGGCTCACATGCGAGCTCGACACCAGAGTACAAATCATATACATCGTCCTCACAACTGTCTCTAAGTCAATACAGGAAGGTAGATGGAGAATACTAGATATATCAATATACAACTGAAAGATAAACAGATACCGTACAAAACCCACATAATAGCAAGGGCTAACACGCCTCAGAAATGGTATCTGTGTCAAAAGATGCGGTAAACAGCCAGCCGCGACTACTCCCAAGGGCAACCTGCAAACACTGTGGCACAACGGGGGTGAGTTGCCAACTCGTGAATAGTAGATAACATATAAAGGTAATCGCGAGTATGCACCTGCTGCGATACTCTAACTAGCCAACTAATAAACATCTATATGATGAACTGGATGCTCAATATCATGCAACAAGTGCTATCTAATAATCATCTCTATGTGATGAGAGAGATATGTGATAATTAGGCATAGCGATGCATCTAACAACCCTATATATGATGAGCAGGGTACGCAATAATATGTAAGCATGTGTACTCTATCAGGTATACTAGCTATAGGATGAGATGTCAAGTACTGAATGTTGAGTATGTAAAGGAATAATATCTACACGGAATATCAACATGGAAAATAACTGGCGTCTATCAATACACCAAAAGCCCAGTACAACTCAAGAGTCGTCATCCACATCGGTCCTCAAATCCTGTAATCTCATAAAATCGGGAGTGCCCATCACCGGCACTCAAAATATCATAAAATCAGCCGTGTCCAGCATCGACACACAAATCCTCCAATATGGGGCGTCCGTCCATCGGATCTGCCTACGGGCTCCGACTGCGGAATCGGCCCTCGGCCCCGGCAGTACGCGTCATCCCGTATCCATAAAGCTACTCTGGTCAGTATCCTCCGGATAACCGCCAGGTCCAACCAATCACCGGTAGGTAGTAGTCCCTCCGCCGGGCTCACCGTCTAACAATACGAGTCTTCTCGCCCCGGGGTACCGTACCGGGTCCACCATGTACCCGCAATCGGTGCCTACCTCTCCTCGAATTCGGTATACTCACACAAGCTCTCTGGAACCGAGAAAACTCATGGTGGACGCACTAAATATCATATAAAAGGAAACCGGGTTTTCAAACAGTGCGTATTTTCTTAAAATAGTACTCCGGTTCCCTAATCCAGAAATCACAGAAATCAAATCCAATGCGTAGATCCATGCAATGTGTCGTATGACACTACGGGTAAAAGAAAGGGAGAACCGCTCTTTTTAAAAGATCCAGTTTTGAAAATATCATTTGCAGTCTTTTAGTTTTAAATCAAGTCAATATCATCCATGTATGTAACATATGAATATGGTATAGGTATGGATGTGCGAATGGATAAGTACGCAAAGTGAATATAGCAATGTACATGTGCACTAATGTAGACATATGATGTATATGCGCCCGAGTATGAATATATGTATATGAATATGTGAGGTATAAGTCACAAGTATGAATATATGTGATGTATATGTCACAAGTATGAATATATGTGATGTATATGCCACAAGTATGAATATGTGAGGTATAAGTCACAAGTATGAATATATGTGATGTATATGTCACAAGTATGAATATGTGAGGTATAAGTCACAAGTATGAATATATGTGATGTATATGTCACAAGTATGAATATGCGAGGTATAAGTCACAAGTATGAATATATATGATGTATGCAGCAAATCATGTCAATGTCAAATAAGAAGAATCAATATAATATGCGGTTTATAGCAATCCTACATCGTGAGTGGCATGGCAATCACTAACGGTGTGAGTGTAGCATATAAATCATGCTCGTGCAACTAGGACCGTTAGTGATAGTGCAGTGTTCTATACTACCAGTATATTTATATGGACATTCATGACTACAAAACCTATTACGCCCTGACGCTTAACGCCATACGGGCGATTTCCCCATAGATGTTAAATCTACTCACCTGGTCGCGTGCTAAGTATAGCCGACCACTTGCTTCCCTTTCCTGGCGACGTCTGACGTACCCGCCTGTGAACCTGGAATTTACACAAGGAATCCAATTATATAAGCAAGAATCTCGCAAAACACGATATTGAAACAAAACGTGAAACTCGCGTCGCGAATCAACGCGCGTGTGTGCGATACGCTGAAACGTGTGTGCACGCGTCTACGACTCAGCCCGACATGCCACGATACACTGAATCACAAAACCCACTCGCGTATCGCGCAAACCAAAAACACCAGAAAACGATATATCGTCCCAGATTCTACCCAGGTTAAAATATTACAAAACTATATATACCAAGGACCTACAAAACATAGCAGATACCCACCCTAAAAACTCTAGCTCCTATCTCCCAGATCTGGCCGCAATTTGCGGCCAGAAAGATTTTTCCGGCGGCCTAAGGTTGGGTTGGTGGGGTCGGGCTCTGGTGGTGGGGTCAGGGTCTCTCAAGTATGCTACAGTCTACTCAATATTATTCTTAACTCACTGGGGTAACAGCAGATATCAAAAGGCTAAGTTTTTGCTTAAAAAGTCACATTTTGCACAATCATGAAAATTCAGGGTATTTTGGTGTAAACTGGGGTTACCTAGGTTTACTTGGCTTCAATAGCACCTAACTAACTTAGTCTAACCAAAACTAATCTTTCCTAAGCAAAGTTTACACTAAAGATCACAAATATCACTAATAACACATAATCTAGCACTAACAATCACAAATTTACACTAATAAGCTAAACCGACACACAAGTCAAGCATACGTGCAAGTGAAGCTCAGAGGTTATACCTCACTTGACCCTACGACGCTGGGTCAGGAGAAAAAGAGAAGAAGAAGAAGCCGCCACTGCTGCTGCTGCACCAGATGCTGTTTCTGTTGCTACTGCTACTGCTGATGCTGATGCTTGCTGTTACTGTTGATGTTGTTATTGTTGCTGATGGTGTTGTTGATAGTGTAAGTGCTGGGCTGCTGCTACATGTGTTGCTGCGACTGCTGCAAGGAGCTGCTGCTGTTGCTTGGTGATGCTAATGCTGGGACTGAGGCTGGTGCTCTGTTGTTGTTGCTGTTGTGTGATGCTGCTGCTGTGCCTGCAGCTGCTGCTGCTGATGATGAAGCTGAGTGTGTGTGTGTGTGTGAGAGAGAGAGAGTGAGTGAGATGTGAGAGTGACCCACAAAAGAAGGAATGAATGAATGATAACAATAGAGAGTCAAGCCCCCATTTCTCTCTCTCTTGCCACATTAATTGCAAGCATGGGCTTGCCATGATGCACCCCTCTCTCTCTCTCTCATTTAATGCAAGCATGGCTTAGCCATGATGCACTCACAAGTCAACCAATTTAAAAATTTAAATCCCTTTTTATTTTAAAAAAAATACCCTAAATAAAAATTATTTTAACTTAATAATAGAGAGGTTTAATCCACCATGGTTGTTAAACATGGTTTAACCTAAATTTTTAACCCTAGTTTACATGCACAAGATTGTGCAAGCTTGGCAAAATTTTTGAAAAATATTTATTAAATTGGAAAAATTATTTGAAAATCAAATTGGTAAACTTTTTATTTAAAATCACATATTAAAATATAATTAGCCACTAAACACATCCTAGGGTGTTACATTATACCTCATGTCAGATGGCAGTTCTCAAGTGACACCGGTACAGAGTAGTCTGTTGACCCGAGATCGTCATAGAGTCTTGTGTGATTCCCACTGTGCTTTGATTTCCATCATACCACGTCCAAGAAGGCGTGCAAAAAGGTGGCTTTTGGGTACAGTCCCGAATCACATGGAGGCAATGAGCGATAGGAGGGGATTCGTCTCTCCCGGTATAGGGAGTTGATGTTGTGCTGTGTTCGATTGGCTATAACTGGAAATCCCTGGCCAGGGTTGCTGAGATTTACTGGTAAGAGTTATCAGTAGTTTCTAGAACTGTTATAGACCTCATATCGACACGACTTATCGAGCTACTGGGGTCTGACGTTTACCACCCCTAGGCAAGATATGCGACATATCAGACGACGAGACCGGACTGTACGAGATTGTTACTGATTGGATTCACAGGAGAATGTACAGGCTTGCTTGTTGATCTTCTGAACGCTCAATACCTGGGTAGCTGTTACGTTTAGCTGACCGCTTGCAGCTTGTGGGTGTTTGATATGATCATCACCTACTGCCGGCGTATTGACGATTCTTTAGAGTCCTACACAGAGGTTTCTTGACTCAGGCAAAACGGAGTAGGAGCACATATGTGATATGTGCGGGACCGAGGATAATGCGGTATGTGATACCGTATTGGATTCTCGCGATATGAGATATCGGCCGGGTATATGTGATATAGCCGGGTCATCGTATTAGTCGGTTATATGCGATATAGCCGGATTGTCGGATCGAGTGTTGATTCGATAATTTAATGTATAATAATATATATGATATATTAAATTACATTAACTAATATTAGCTCACTAAAAGATTCTTTTTCTCACTCGGGTAATACATTGATATATATGCGATATATGTTAAATGTATTATTTTATTTTGTTATAATAAATATTGTATATGTGATATATAATATTGTAACATGATATGATTACTAATGCAACTTGTTTAGTGAAGATTAAACATGGTTAGGGTTTGATTAGGGTTAAACTTTTCTAGAAGTTTCTAGAAGCTTTCTTTTTGTTTTGTGCAAAGATATTTGTTTAGATATTTTTGCATGATATTTCCTTAACCCAACAACACCCCTTAACCCTAGTTCAATCTCTATAAAGGTTACTTGACCATGGTTGCATTATTCATCATAATTATCCTTTCATTATTCATCACAAAAGGATTGATCACTATTCTTCTTCTTCTTCCTCCTTTGCAAAGCTTTCTTGCTTTGATTTTGTGATG
This sequence comes from Agapanthus africanus, assembly GCA_030015575.1. NCBI lineage: Eukaryota > Viridiplantae > Streptophyta > Magnoliopsida > Asparagales > Amaryllidaceae > Agapanthus > Agapanthus africanus. The sequence continues at coordinate 69,788,904 of JASDDO010000010.1, forward strand.
AAAAATGAGTGAGAATAAGAAAACAAATGAGAGCAACAATCTTACTTAATCATCCTCATCTACCCTTGCCCTTTAGATGAGGGTGTTCACTTCTTTTAGTGAGTATTAGCTTGTGTTAATGAAACTTCAAGGTAGATCATCTATGTTATCGAAGATCGGAAGCAAGACTGCATCTTTCTCTTCGTGGAGGCTCTCGAGAGTCCGGAACACGATGATCGCAGCGAAGGGACCTCAACACGGAGCTTATGAAGTGAAGGACTGGATCTACAAAGGTTGTAATCCCTCTCACTTAGTGTTAAAGTATTTAACATGCTTGTTTTCGACTAATCTCTAGTTTAAAGATCCGGCTTTGGGTTGTTCGGCACGGCTAAATTTTGAATCGGGCATGGTCGATGCCTCGTAGACCCTTGTGGCAGTGCCCAGCATCCCCACAGTGGTATCAGAGCTAAGCTAGAGCTTTAGACGAAGTCTGAGCTAAGTTTAAAGTCCGATCGAACCCGGATACCCCGATACGAACCCTTCTCTGGACAATTTTCAAAAATGTGATTTTTTATGAATTAAAAATGCTCAGAAAAACAAGCAGGAAAAACTAAGAATTACTGTGAAGTACGACCCACTAATTCGCTCATTTGGCCGCGGAACCGCCGCCAAACCCTTGGTTTGGCCGAGGTTCCGCGGCCAAACTTTTGAATTAGTCCCTGGAACTTCATATATTTATTCTTAGGTCCTTTCTTGTCATTTTTTTCTGGGAATTTTTTTAATTCCACTTAAGTGTTGAGTTTTCTGGGTTGTATTGGGGACTCGTTGATTCGATCGGATAATTTAACTTCGTTTAGTTTTTCCGGGTAATTTTTAGAACGTGTTAAAAAGTTCGAACGGATATCAATAACTCACTTTTTCCACTGCCGGAAAATTTCCAAGCGTTGGATATTTCCGTTATTTAGGAACGTTCTAAGTCGTGCAAGTGATGCGGTGGACCCTCTAGAAGACAACAAACCTTAACTCGATTATGTGACCGTCTTGAACTGTCTCTAAACCTTAGGGTTTGGGGCAGTACGTCGTACCACATGTGAGGCGTTGTCTTGACCCTTCTACGGCTGGACCATTGGTACTTTAGCATGTGATGGATGTTTTTAAACTAATTTCAAGTGTTGAGAACTATTTGGGAAAACTTGGGTGTTTGATTATTCGATCGGAAAGTTTAACATTGTCTATTTATCTAGAATGTGATACAATATTTGGAATCCACATGTAGTTATGAGATAACTAATTTGAATGTTATAAATCTAGCGGTTTAGTCTCAATTGATCGGTTGCCATGAATTTTTGATGTGATCAAAAGTCCGTCGCAATCACGTAGCGTACGCGGATACTCGCCGGGTAAACTTAATAGACAGCTACACCCCATAGCCCCAACCAAGTGACTGTAGGAGAACCCCGTCGCCAAAAGCATCCGTTCGGGTGCTCGCGGCAGAGGTGTTCCGCCTTAGTGCACTTCGTCGACGGTATAGGGGGTGCGGACGTCTACTAAAGTTTGCGACGAGCATTCGATCAAAATGTCGGGAATCTTGTTGAATTGCATTACTTGATATTGAAAAGAGTTTTCGATAATGAGACTAAAATGCGGGGTTTATAATTGTTAGGCATGCGATGTCTAAGGAATCCATTTGGTTAGGCATGCGATATCTAAGGAGGTTGCGGATTCCAACTGTTGTAGTTTTACACTTTCTTTTCTGCGACCGTAAGCGTAATATGTGGTGTATCGCCGGCTTCGTTGCTATACATCAACGACAATCGGGATACGCATACTTGCTTACGTTGATGATATGTGATATTATGTGTTGTTGTGATATGTTATATTGGATCGTCGCGTTTTGAATAGCCGGGGGTTTTATGTGAGATGAGAGTTTTTCGTTTTCATTCATGTAAAATTCATTTGTATGTAATATTCTTTTATTGGGGCACTTCCGGGCTGAGGATGATGTCACCATTGTATATTGTTTACTTTTCCGCATTAGGTAGACCCAAGGCGGGGAGCACAAGTAACCGGGTTCTAGGGTCCAGTGGGAGACCATCTCGAGGGGTCGAGACCGGGTCTCCTAACCCTAGAATTGGCTGTGTTGCTTGCCGCTCTCGTAGGGGTCTAGGGATGTGGGTTTGGCTATTCATCGCGACCGTGGAATCCGTGTTTTATATAGGCTCGTATTGAAAACACGGACGTCCTAGCATATCCAATATTTCATATATGTTCTTCTGTTGCAATGTTCTGTGATGAGATCATATTACTGCCTGAGACGAATGTTTATATTATATATATGAGATATATGTTTTGTTGCAGATTTCGTTTCAAATGTGATGCTTGTGAAGCATAATAAAATGGGACTTCATTAATGAGATTAATGAAATAAAAGAAACCTAAAGATGTTGTAGAAACTTGTTTAAAAACTGGTAGCTCTAGTTCTTGCTTTGCATAGCGGTGTTCCTTGTAGAACATCCAGCACCTTATTCGATAAGGAAAGAGCCGAGATCCCTTCACCGGGAGTGACCTCTTTAGTGAAACTAGCAGATGCTACAAACTCGGTTTGTATTTTGATTGCTTCTATAGTTTTTGCTTTGCATAGTGATATTTGTGAAATATCCTGCACCTTATTCGATGAGGAAAGGGCCGACGATCCCTTCACCGGGAGTGACCCCTTTAGCAAAACTAGAAAAGCCTCAAAAGCACTCTATTTAAAATCACTCAATTCTACAACGATATAAAGTTCATTACGCAAAGGGTTTTCTTAAAAACCTGTCGTAGCCCTCCGTTATTTCAGATAAGTAATAGTTAGTATTCATGCTGCGTTTGTTGACTCAGTCAAGGCGTAGTGTGCGGTAGCTGATTAGTGCTTATCTGCAAAGCATATGATGTGATTGGATTAGGGTAGTCGTGCGGCCTTGTTGACTCAGTCAAGGGTCGTGCGGGTGGGTTTAATTCAATCGGAAAATGACAGGTTGAACTTTACTTGCGGTCTATGATTTGTTGACTCAGTCAAGGTCATAGATCGCTTGGGGCAAAATATTATTGGGAATTTCAAGTGTTGAAATTTGCAATGAGATTGCATACCTTCTATGAGATAGTTGGATCCCAATACCCGCTGCGAGTAAGAGTTACTCCTGAGAGAGTTTTACACATTACAATTAGTCGATCAAGTAGGTGTCTAGAAATGTGTCAACGGGGTTACGCCCCTGGGAAAACGAGGTTTACTTTAATTAGGTTCGTGCGAAAGCACTGGGAACCTCCCTCAAAGTACCGGCACTGGCCTGGCTGAAAGATTGGCGAACTTGTAGCGTGTAATTAATCCCTGCTAGTCTTTCCTTTTAGGGTTTGAAGGAAGATTTGACTAAAACAGTGGGAGACATCCTGATTAGATATATTAGATAACCAATCTAATCTTGCAAGAGCATACGCTGAGTGTTTTCTTCTCTCTCTCTCCAGGTAGCGACCATATCACGCCTTAATCAAGATAATAATACGGATATATTGACCGAACCCGCTTGTTATACTTAGCTAGGGAACGTTGGTCCCGCTCCAACTTATAATTGTTATAAGACAAAGCAGGAAATTGGGGATTACCAGAATTCCCGTGCCGCCCAAACGAAGAAAGTACATGTTGATGCATCTTCTTCGGGTGTGTTCATTACATAGAACTGTTTCTCAGTATCCTTTACGTCCTAGGTATGTGATACCGGATCAGGATCCCGCATATGTAATTTGTTACATGGGCTACAGATAGGTAGAGAACTGAGAATGGGTGATAAGTTTCATGAGATAGAAACGGTGCAAGTGTTGCAGCCAAGTCTGTTGGTCACTATCACCCTGTATTACCAGAATACATTGATTCTGAACGAATGTTATTAGATACCGAACCTGATATACAACATCATATCAGTCTCTTTATTAGTAAAGAAGGATATAATTTTGTATTGTTGGATAATGTTTTGAACATTTCCAATATCAAGAGTTGATCGATTCAGGAACGTTATCTAAAAGCATTGACGTTCTAAATCAAACCACATTTCTTAGTATACAGAACACACACAAGAGAAAGAGTTCAGATATGAACGAATCCTTCTTGAGGCATTGTAGACTAGGTCATATCAATGCGACCCGACTAGCTAAGTTACATTTAGATGCATATTTAAAACTGTTTGAATTTACATCTTGTGAAACTTGCCGGTCATGTCACAAAGATAAGATGACCACAGATCTGTTTATTGGAAACAGAGAAAGAGTTAGTGAACTCTTGGGATTGATACATGATGATGTATGTAAGGTCCCCTGTCTACACATGCCAAGACCGGTTCTTTGTACTTCATTACATTCACTGTTTATCTCTCAAGATTCAGACATATGTTCCTGTTGAAACACAAGTCCGAAACTTTTGAGATAATCACAGAATATAAGTTAGAAGTAAAGAACCAAAAATGGGTATAAGTATTATATCCTTTGATGTGATCAGGGAGAAGAATACTTGAGCACGGGGATTCCTAGACTATTCTAAAGGAGAATGAGATTCTCTCTCAGCATTACTCCTCCGTATACACCATAGCACGATGGTATATCGGGGCGGAGCAATAGCACCCTATGTGATATGGTGTGCTCTATGATGAGTACTACTGAGTTTCCTATTTCCTTTTGGGAGTTATGCACTTGAGAAGTTGCATACCTATTGAATAGGGTTCAAATCAAATTAGTTGCCTACCACTTCATATGTGATATGGAAAGGGAAGAGCCCATATCTTAAATTTGTTAAGATTTGGGGTTGTCCGGCCTATGTCTAAAAAGAAAATTCCGGACATGCTCGAGGCAAAAACAGATCTGTGGAAGTTTGTTGGATATCCCAAGCATACGCAAGGGAATATCTTCTACCTAACTGAGGAACAAAAATATTTTGTTTCTCAACATGCCACCTTTCTGAAAGGGAATTTCTTATGGAAAAATTAGTGGTCATGAGGTAGAACTGGAAGGAGTTTCAGCTATACAAACTACAGCAGATGAGTTGGTAGAACCAAAGGATTCAATAGTAACCAATGAACCTCAGCCTCTCCACCGATCTAGTAGGGTTCCTCACCCACCTGAGAGATACTTCGGTTTCTCTATGACAATGGGTGCGAGGATTGCATCATGAGATGATGACCCAACTAGTTTCGAGCTGGCCATCAGGAGTGAGACTCCGTAAGAATGGCTAGATGCTTAGTGATCTGAGATGGAATCCTTATACACCAACAAAGTATGGACTTTGGTTGCTTTATCTGAAGGGTTAAATCCCCATCAGGAGCAAGTATATCTTGAGAAGATTACTTGGTGTACATGGAAAAGTTGAGACTTTCAAAGCTATGCTTAAGTCCATCCAGATCCTACTTGCCACGGCTACATATCATGATTACGATATCTGGTGGTTGGGTGTCATGACTACTTTTCTAAATGATGTTTTAGAAGAGAGGGTCTATGAGTACACAGCCAGAGGGCTTCGTAGACAGTGGGAGCAGCGGAAACGTGTGCAAGATACTTTATAGGATAAAGCAGGCATCGCGGAGTTGGAACATCTGTTTTGATGTGGTAGTCAAAGAGTTTGACTTCATCAAAATGGTAGATGAACCTTGTATATACAAAAAGGTAGTAGAGATTATGGTGGTGATCCTCGTAGAGTACGCGGATGACATACTCTTGATAGGGAAGGAGTTTCCTATGCTACACTCGGTCAATCTCCGCTTATCACAAGAATTCTCTATATAGGATCAAAGTGATACCTCCTAAATCCTGGGTTTTGGATCTATGAGATAGATCTAATTGGATATTAGGATACTCACTAGTTGTAGTGAGATGGTATCAATCGATCCTGGGGAGAATAACTGGAAAAGTTCCAATGTGATAAGGACGACTGAATATCAGTCGCAGGCATTGTCTTTACCCTTAGTGGAGGGACGGTATGTTGGAAGAGTTCCAAGCTAAATACCGTGACATACTAGACGATGAAAGGAAAAATACATCGTTACCATGAATGCTACCAAAGAGGCAGTCTGGATATATAAGTTCATGAGATGAACTTCGTTCCAACCATTGTGTGACAATGGAGTTGTGGCTTTTGCCCAGGAACCCCCGTCCCATCAGAAATCCAGATATAATTCTTAGACAGTATCACCTGATCATGGAGATGGTTGATCTCCAGGGAGATCAAGGTTAGGAGAGTAGACACAGAGGACAACAGCGCGGATCCACTCACAAAGGCCTTTTTCCCAGTAGAGACTTTTATGGGATGGTTGAGTATGAGAACTTCAACCACAGCTAATTGTTGGGTATGTGATACCACAACAGATGGCCCTAGTGCAAGTGGGAGATTGTTAGTTATATGTATTCCCTAGAGGCCATTACTGTACATACGATGTATATTGTAGTGGATGCTAGGACATATATAGGGAGGACTTTCTTGCTCGACATGATAGTATGCTATCTGGTTGTACTTTATCTTAACATGTACTCTGATTGTCTCTATATTACATGTTGATAAAGCCCTTAGGATATGTAATCGACTATTGGGACTATGATGAGATCATACTAGTGGGGCCACGGTAGTCGGTGAGTACATCCTATAACTGTTCCTAGTCGAGGGTGTATCGAGACAGGGCATCGATACACCAGAGTATACTAGCGTATACTCATCTTGACCCATATGATGGGCGATGGATGATCCCATATCCATCGGTGTTTGACATCAAGGATGGTGTACGGGTGCTTAGTAGAGACTGGGTATACTGGACGGACTCGCCGAGAACTCCCAGATGGTATTATACCTCACGTCAGATGGCAGTTCTCCGGTGACACTAGTACAGAGTAGTCTGTTGACCCGAGATTGTCATAGAGTCTTGTGTGATTCCCACTGTGCTTTGATTTCCATCATACCACGTCCAAGAGGGCGTGCAAAAAGGTGGCTTTTGGGTACAATCCCGAATCATATGGAGGCAATGAGCGATAGGAGGGGATTCGTCTCTCCCGGTATAGGGAGTTGATGTTGTGCTGTGTTTGATTGGCTATAACTAGAAATCCCTGGCCAGGGTTGCTGAGATTTACTGGTAAGAGTTATCAGTAGTTTCTCGAACTGTTATAGACCTCATATCGACACGATTTATCGAGCTACTGGGGTCTGACGTTTACCACCCCTAGGCAAGATATGCGACATATTAGACGACGAGACCGGACTGTACGGGATTGTTACTGATTGGATTCACAGGAGAATGTACAGGCTTGCTTGTTGATCTTCTGAGTGCTCAATACCTGGGTAGCTGTTACGTTTAGCAGACCGCTTGCAGCTTGTGGGTGTTTGATATGATCATCAACTACTGCCGGCGTATTGACGATTCTTTAGAGTCCTACATAGAGGTTTCTTGACTCAGGCAAAACGGAGTAGGAGCACATATGTGATATGTGCGGGACCGAGGATAATGCGGTATGTGATACCGTATTGGATTCTCGCGATATGAGATATCGGCCGGGTATATGTGATATAGCCGGGTCATCGTATTAGTCGGTTATATGCGATATAGCCGGATTGTCGGATCGAGTGTTGATTCGATAATTTAATGTATAATAATATATATGATATATTAAATTATATTAGCTCACTAAAAGATTCTTTTTCTCACTCGGGTAATACATTGATATATATATGCGATATATGTTAAATGTATTATGTTATTTTGTTACAATAAATATTGTATATGTGATATATAATATTATAACATGATATGATTACTAATGCAACATGTTTAGTGGAGATTAAACATGGTTAGGGTTTGATTAGGGTTAAGCTTTTCTAGAAGTTTCTAGAAGCTTTCTTTTTGTTTTGTGCAAAGATATTTGTTTAGATATTTTTGCATGATATTTCCTTAACCCAACCATACCCCTTAACCCTAGTTCAATCTCTACAAAGGTTACTTGACCATGGTTGCATTATTCATCATAATTATCCTTTCATTATTCATCACAAAAGGATTGATCACTATTCTTCTTCTTCTTCCTCCTTTGCAAAGCTTTCTTGCTTTGATTTTTTGATGAAAAATGAGTGAGAATAAGAAAACAAATGAGAGCAAAAATCCTACTTCATCATCCTCATCTACCCTTGCCCTTTAGATGAGGGTGTTCACTTCTTTTAGTGAGTGTTAGCTTGTGTTAATGAAACTTCAAGGTAGATCATCTATGTTATCGAAGATCGGAAGCAAGACTGCATCTTTCTTTTCGTGGAGCCTCTCGAGAGTCCGGAACACGATGATCGCAGCAAAGGGACTTCAACACGGAGCTTATGAAGTGAAGGACCGGATCTATAAAGGTTGTAATCTCTCTCACTTAGTGTTAAAGTGTTTAACATACTAGTTTTCGCCTAATCTCTAGTTTAAAGATCCGGCTTTGGGTTGTTCGGCACGGCTAAATTTTGAATCGGGCATGGTTGATGCCTCGTAGACCCTTGTGGCTGTGCATAGCAACCCTACAAATTTCTCCTGAACCTTGATCCATCCTCGAAGAAGTCCCTTCGAGTTCGTATATAACCATACGATGGATCTATCCAATGGAAGTGGATGTCCGTAGTAATACGGGGTGTTCTGAGAAATGCAAAGGGTAAAAGAAGGAGCGGCAATGACTTATGCAACTTAGACAATCCAAAAGTCAGTATTTTAAGAAGGTTCAGTCAACTTGGTCACTGAGTCATAGTCTAGGGTCGGTCAAAGGTCGCTGCCAAAGAGAGAGAGAAAAGAAACACTCTGCGTGCACTCTAACCTAGATCAGAATGGTTATCACTTTATCTAATCAGGAAACCTCCCACTGTACTGTCAAATTCTCCTCCAAACCTGAAAGAAGAATCAATCAGGATCACCTGAAGAGTAAACCAACTCATCTGTGGGAATCATGATCCAACTCTCATCGCATGATAACGTGACGGAATCCACTCATGTTATCACACTCCAGAAGGTATGCGCATGCCTGGCAAGTTTCAGTTTCTTTATAAACTCCCGATATGATTTTTACCCCATGTTCTTATGACCTTGACGAAGGCCAACAAATCATAAGTCACATGTCAAGTTCTACCCGTCATTATCTTGTCAATTCGAACCCACCCGTACATACTCTTGACGAAGGACAACAAGGTAATACGACTTTCCCAAACCAACTCATCTATCTATGCAACAGAACAGTAACAAGCAGCTACCATCCACTATGCCTTGACGAAGGTTAACAAACATAGCATGAATACTACGTCCTACCGTCTGAAACGACGGAGGGCTACGGCTGGTTTTTGGCGAAAAACCTTTAACGTAATGAACTTGATCTCATTGAAGGAACCCGATAGCTTTTTATAAAAATATAGTGGCGAAAACCTTTGTTAAAGAGGTCACTCCCGGTGAAGGGATCTCGGCACTTTCCTCGTGGAATGAGGTGCAGGATATTCCAACTGAATACCGCGATGCAAAGCAACATGTAATCGACTATAGTGAAGTTATTACCCTGACGCAAACTTCTGTCCAAGGGGTCACTCCCGGTGAAGGGATCTCGGCCCTTGCCTCGTCGAATGAGGTGCAGGATATTCCAACCGAATACCACTGTGCAAAACAAAAGAAAACGTCTTTGTAATAACACTTTTTAAAACTGTTCCAACAATATCCAAACAGGTTTGTTTTCCTTTGCATTGATCAAAATCAACACAGTCCCATCAATTAATCAAACCAGAAAAGAACGAAAATAAAATGTACGTATATGCCATCCGCATTCGTCACTGGGTCCCGTCATCACCCGTTAAGTTACTTAACTAACGACAGAGCGGAGACTGGACTAGCGCGAGTGTAAAACATATACAACATCTACTAGTATATATACCAATATACAATAATCGCTCCAGGCGTGATAATATGAAACATTACAGAAAAGTAATAAGTATCACAGAACAATACAGATAATCTGGGATCCCCGGGTTTCACAGAGCCGCTGCTGAAACCCGACGTTCCCCTGGTCGTGTGGATAGCCTGTGCAATGAAACCTAGACCCCTACGGGTGCGGCAAGTTACCCGCCAAAACCTGAAGCGAGGCAGCCCCTTACAGGAATAGACCACCCTACACTTCACGGAATCCCGTAACTTGAGCATCCCTCCTTGGGTCAACCTGTACCCCCTATGAGTGCGGCGAATAGTCTGCCAATTCTAGAGTGAGGCCCTTCTGCCTCTCAAAGCCATGAGATGCGGACCCATTTCCCTCCAGAACCCGGCTATCCGTGCACTCCGTCGCGGGGTAAACCTAGTACAGAAATGAAAAATATGTACAACGGGTACATCGACCTCAGCCCGGTCGTGCCCCAAAAAAATATTATACAAACAGGCAGTGACGGCAGTCCACATGTTGGACGCTCGCCCCGCAATATCAAATGTACAAATAAATTCAAACTGCACTACCATTGCACACTGCTATCCACCATGACAAATCCGCAACATCACAGCACAACACAGAACATCAACGCGAATGTCACGTTCGCAAACCCGTCTAAAAGGACTATAGCAATTAGACGCAATTTACCGCTCGAATGACATTCACGGTCGGAGATATAATGTAAGTACTGTAAACTAACAAGTTTAAAATTTCGATCGACAAAACTTCCCGAAGTGGGCCCCACGTACATCTGCAGTACAGTAATAAAATCTGGGCCCAAACAAAATATACCAGAAACCACAATTTCCCATGCAAGAGCCCCAGAAGAATTTTGGTGCACTGTAGCCACTAACTGGCTGCGGAACCGCGGCCAAACCATGGTTTATGTGGCGGTTCCGCGGCAGTACAGTGGATTCAGTCAACCCAATTTCTTCAGTACTCTTAAAAAAGCCTGCTCGATTTTCTGAGATGCTCAAAATAATTTTTAGACCTGTTTAAAAATTCAACAGAAACTTTACACTGAAAATCGCGGTTTCGGAAATTTCGTTCGATCGATATTTTAAACGCGTTAGAACAAGTTAGTAAAGCTTAATGGTGTGGCTCTGATACCATGTAATTCTACGGTAGCGCCCCGGCCGTCAATCTGACGCCAAATGCGGAACAAAAACTTTTATAACTGGCGCTATCGCATACTATAACCTGGATCTTGCCATTAACGCTAAACTAACAAACTGTAAAGAGGTAGAAAGGCTATACCGATTGATCCGAGTCCTTCGGTCTTTAGCCATCATCCCACGCTCCTTTGCGGCATCTACGATCTCGCTCGATCTCCGGTCTCCTCATCCAGGTGGCACCACGTCAACGCATCTTTATACGGGCTCCCGCCTATGAACCGAGGCAACTCGGACATGAAGTTTGCTAGCCGACATGTCTAAGAATGATATAGAGAATGAGTAGAATACTTTGTCATGTTTCATTCAAAACAATGGATGAACGGTTAATGAAGTTGCCATTTGGATTGATAAATTGAACTAGGAAATTTATCAACTATGAATCATATCATTTTCACAACCCTATGGCTTCCATAAGGGCCGGCCATTAAAAGGAGAGGAGGGGGTGAGTGTACGAGGAAGGGTGACCATAAGTAATGCTTATCATAACAAAAGATCTCACACAAAAAATCCTAAGCATTACAAAATACATTAATGGAAACAATGAGTCACATAAACACCTCATCAACCACTTAATGCAAACAATGAGTCATGAAACCTAGTCACCAATTCTAGAAGCTTCCTCATGACTCACCCTTATGACTCACCCAAAAGAAAAAGATAATTCCACATTAAACCGAATGTTTAAGACGGGTGATAGAAAACTGGCAACTTCGAAAAGCGATCCCGAAACGAATTTCAGGATAACCCCGTAACAGTATAAACATACCCGCATTTGTATTACGACCGAATACAAATGCAACTGAGACAAAGATATTATATTTACTCTATATAATACATGGATCCGGCTTAAACCAAAGCCCACCAGTATTATCTGCCCGAAATATGACACGTGCATAAATGCACGTGCATTTTCCGAACCCTGCCATAAAACCATACGGCCTCTACAACGTTTCGCCCGAACTTGGGAAACTATCTGTGAGGGACTCTAATGACTCATCAATACCCTGGCAGTGGGTTTAACCACAAGCACGTCAGCGGCACTAGCAGTGCGTAACGGCTGCCCATGTACTGACCTCAAGGGAAGCCGATGAGCGAACTCATCCTGGAACTCTACTGAGCCTAACAGTGACAATATACATACAGTCCGGTCCGTTCGTCTATGAGTATCGCATATCGGGCCTAGGGGGCTGGTAACGTCAGACCCCCAGTAGCGGTATAAGTCGTGTCGGAGACAAGCCCTGAACACCCTGAGAAACTACTGGAATACTTACCGGTAATTCTCACCGGCCTTGGCCAAGGACTTAGTGTAATGGCTTTCCTAGACACAGCGCGATCTCACCCCCAATACCGAGAGAGACGAATCCCCTGCCGATCCGCTCACTTGCCTCCATGTGGCTCGGGACTGTACCCAAAAAATACCTGTTTGCACGACTCCTTTGAGCCGTGGTAGGATAGAAATCAAAGCACAGTGGGAACTCACACGAGACAAATGACGACCTCAGGTCGATGAACTAACCCGTACACATGTCACCAGGGAACTGCTATCTGACGCTAGGTACAATACCAAATAGCAGGTTCCCGGCGAGTTCTGTCCGGTGTACTCATAACCCAATGAGCACCTGTATACATCTTAGGTGATCCAACTGACACCAGTGGCTTGTGAGACCGGCCACCGCCCCTCGTCGGGGTCTCGACTGTATACAATAGTCTACTCCGGAGTATCGATGCCCTGTCTCGAAACTCTCATGACTAGGGACCACAATTAAGGATGTGCTTATAGACTACCCAACTCTCACGTATATGATCGCCATCATACTGTTGGTAGTCAAGCAAGATCCTAAGGTCTCTATCAACGTGTAACAGCGATCAGTCACCTGAACCTGTACACGACTGATAAAGGCAAACCAGATAGCATACTATCATCTCGAGTAAGACTGTGCTACCGGTATAGGTCCTCCTCAATCATTGCAATCACGTACCTGCGATCCAATAATTGACTTTTAGGGCACTATATCCAACAGATACATGATGATGTATGTGGTCCCCTGTCTACACATGCCAGGACTGGTTTTTTGTACTTCATTATATTCACTGATGATCTCTCAGGATTCGGACATGTGTTTCTGTTGAAACACATGCTTGAAGCTTTTGAGAAATTCAATGAATATAAATCCGAAGTAGAGAACCAAAACGGGTATAAGTATTATGTCCTTTGATGGGATCAGGGAGGAGAATACTTGTGCATGGAATTCTTGGACTATTCTAAAGGAGAATAAGATTCTCTCTCATCATTACTCCTTCGTATACACCACAGCACAACGATGTATCAGGGCGGAACAATTGCACCCTATTAGATATGGTGCGCTCTATGATGAGTACTGCTGAGTTGCCTGTTTCCTTTTTGGGGTTATGCGCTTGAAGAAGAAGCATACCTATTGAATTGGGTTCCAATCAAATCAGTGCCTAACACTCCATATGAGATATGGTATAGGAAGAGCCCATCTCTTAAGCATGTTAAGATTTGGGTTGTCCGGCCTATGTATAAAAGCAAAATCCGGACAAGCTCGAGACAAGATCAGTTCTGTGGAAGTTTGTTGGATATCCTAAGCATTCGTAAGGGAATATCTTCTACCACACCGAGAAACAAAATGTGTTTTATTTCTTAGCATGCCACCTTTTTAGAAAAGAAATTTTTTATGAAAATATTTTTGGTCATGAGGTAGAACTGGAATAGGTTCCAGCTATACAAACTACAACTGGAAATTTGGTAGAACCGAAGGATTCAATAGTTCCGACGAACCTCAGCCACATCGCCGATCTGGTAGGGTTCCTCATCCGCCTGAGAGATACTACGGTTTTCTCGATGACAGTGGGAGCGAGGATTGCATCATGAGATGATGGCCCAACTAGTTTCGAGCAGGCCATCAAGAGTGGGGACTCTGTAAGAATGGCTGGATGCTAAGCGATCTGAGATGGAATCCATGTACACCAACAAAGAATGGAATTTGGTTGCTATATCTGAAGGGTTAAATCCCCATCAGGAGCAAGTATATCTTGAGAAGATTACTTGGTGTAGATGGAAAAGTTGAGACTTTCAAAGCTAGACTTGTTACAGAAGGTTCTCGTCATTGACCAGGCATGGATAATGATGAAACCTTTTCTCCAGTGGCTATGATTAAGTCCATCCGGATCCTACTTGCCATTGTTACATACCATGACCATGATATCTGGTGGTTGGGTGTCATGACTGCTTTTTCTAAATAATGATTTAGAAGAAAGCGTCTATAAGTATACAGCCAGAGGGCTTCGTAGACAGTGGGAGCAGCGGAAACGTGTGCAAGTTGCTTTACGGGTTAAAGCAGGCATCGCGGAGTTGGAACCTCTGTTTTGATGTGATAGTAAAAGCGTTTGACTTCATCAAAATGGTTGATGAACCTTGTATACACAAAAAGGTAGTAGAGATTATGATAGTCATTCTCGTATTGCACGTGGATGACATATTCTTGATAGGGAAGGTGTTTCCTATGCTACACTCGGTCAATCTCCTCTTATCACATTGATTCTCCATCTAGGATCAAGGAGATACCTCATAAATCCTGGGTTTTGGATCTATGAGATAGATCTAAGTGGATGTTAGGATTCTCACTAGATGTAGTGATATGGTATCAAATGATCCAGGGGAGATTCACTGGACAGCTATGGAGAACCTTCTTAAGTACTTGAGAAGCACTAAAGAATTGTTCTCGGAGTTTGGTAACAGTGAACTCCAGTGGGAGTCTTTTGTCGACTCGAGCTTCCAGGGTGGTAAGGTTGACTGAAAGTCAGTCACAGGCACTGTCTTTACCCTCTATGGAGGGACAGTATATTGGAAGAGTTCCAAGCTAGATACCGGGGCAAACTAGACGATAAAGGCTGGATACATCGCTATCGAAGATATTACCAAAGATGCAGTCTGGGTGTATATTTGTTCATGAGATGAACTTGGTTCCTACCATTGTGTGACAATGGAGATGTGACTTAGGCCTAGGAACCCCTGTCCCATCAGTGACCCAGACAAATTCTAAGGCAGTATCACCTGATCATGGAGATGGTTGATATCCAAGAGATCGAGGTTAGGAGAGTAGACTTAGAGGTTAACACGGCGGATCCACTCACTGAGGCTTTTCCTGCGAGAGACTTTTATAGGATGTAGGGTATGCTATACTACAACAACTGGCCTTAGTGCAAGTGGGAGATTATTAGTTGTATGTATGCCCTAAAAGCCATTATTATACATGAGATGTATATTATAGTGGTTGCTGGGACATATATAGGGAGGACTTTCTTGCTCGTCATGATAGTACGCTATCTGGTTGCTCTTTATCTTAACATGTACACTTACTGTCTCTCTGTTACATGTTGATAAAGCCCTTAGGATGTGTACTTGACTTCCAAGATTATGAATCAGATCATACTAGTGGGGCCTGAGTAGTCCATGAGTTCATCCTTCAATGTTCCTAGTCATGGGAATATCGAGACGGGGCATCGATATTTCAGAGTAGACTAGTGCATATCTTCTCGACCCATGTGATGGGCGATGGATGATCCCATTTCCATTGGTGTTTGACATCAGAGATCGTATACGGGTGCTCAGTGGAGAATGGGTACACTGAACGTACTCGCCGAGAACTCCTAGATGGTATTATACCTCACGTCAGATAGCAGTTCTCAGGTGGCACCGGTACAGGTTAGTCTGTCGACCCGAGATATATTACATATAACCGGTTATAGGGTTAGGAGACCAGGTCTCGACTCCTCGAGATGGCCTCCCACTTGACCCTAGAACCCGGTTACTTGTGCTCCCCTCCTTCGGTCTACCTAATGCGGAAAAGTAAATAATATACACTGGTGACATCAACCTCATCCCGGAAGTGCCCCAATAAAAGAATATTACATACAAATGAATTTTACATGAATGAAAATATAAACTCTCATCTCACATAAAACACCCGGCTATTCAGAACACGACGATCCAATACAACATATCTCAGCAACACATAATATCACATATCATCAACGTAAGTAAGTATGCATACACCGATCGTCGTTGATGTATAGCAACGAAGACCGGCAATACAACTACATACTACACTTACGGTCACAGAAAAGAAATTGTAAAACTACAACATTTGGAATCCACAATCACTTTAGACATCGTAAAACCAAAATATCACATACTTCGCATTTCATGTCTAACTATATGAATTCCACATATTGTATCACATTCCAGATAAATAGACAGTATTAAACTTTCCGAACAGATAATCAAATACCCAAAATTTCCTAAATAGCTCAACACTTGAGCGGAGTTCAAATAATCCCAGAAACTGTCACAGTACCGATGATCCAGCCGTAGAAGGGTCAAGCCAACGCCTCACATGTGGCATGCCGTACTGCCCTAAACCCTAAGGTTTAGAGGCAGTTCAAGACGGTCACATAATCGAGTTAAGGTTTGTGTTCTTCTAGAGAGACCGCCGCGTTACTTGTACGTTTTTCCGAAAGATTTAAACCCGATAAAAATTCAACACTTGAAAGTTTTTCGTGCCGGGAAAAAGTGAGTTAATGATATCCGTTCGAACATTTTAACAGTTTCTAAATATCCGGAAAACATAACGAAATTAAATATTCCGATCGAATCTACAATTACAAAATAAACCCCAGAACACTGAACACTAAAGGCAGATTAAAAAATACCCAGAATTAAGCAGGAATAGAATCGGATATTACTGCATAAAGAACCGTCCCCAATACACTATTCATGCCGCGGAACCGCCGCCAAAAGTAGCTTAAGGCCGCGGTTCCGTGGCCATATTAAAGAATTGGGGGCTCGTTTTTCATGGTAATTCTTAGAATTCTCTGCTGAATTTTTAAAGTATTTTTAATACAGAAAAATCACAGTTTTTAAAAAATGTCCAGAGAGGGGGTTGTTTCGTCGTTTCGGGGTTCGTTCGGAGTTTTAACTTCGTATACACGTCGCCTAATGCTCTAGCTAGGCTCTGATACCACTGTAGGGTTCCTAGGCACTCTTGTGAGGGTTCGTAAGGCATTAACCATGCCCGAATAAAATTTTAGACGTGCCGAACAACCTAAAGCCGGGATCTTTGCTAGATTATTAGGGTTTAACATGCAAGTAAACATCTTTACTACTAAGTGTGAGGGATTACAACCTTTGTAGTCTGCTCCTTCGGTTCATAAGCTCTGAGTAGAAGTCCCTTTGCCGCGATCCATGATCTCCCGGACTCAAGAGAGGCTCCACGACTCGAACGATCCATGCTAGCTTGTAGTGTTCCGTTTCTTCGATGATCTACGTCGAAGTTGCTATAACTCAAGCTCTCTCACTCTAATGAGGTGAACACCCTAATCTAATGGGCTAGATTAGAAGAGGATGATGGAGTAGTATTTATGCTTTCTTTTTATATCAAATTCTCACATGAATTCATCACAAAATGAAAAACAAGCAAGCTTTCTCAAAGCTCAAGAGAGAAGAAGATGATCAATAATGAGATAAACCTTTTGTGATGAATAATAGAAATGAATATATGATTAATCATTGAACCATGGTCAAGGATGACTAGGATAACCTTTGTAGAGAATAAACTAGGGCTAGGGTTTGGTTAGGTTAAAGAATGAGTCATAGATAAATATCAACCATAATATCTAACTCATGACAAAAGGAAAGCTTCTAGATGGTGCAAGAAGGAGCTAACCCTAATCAAGCCCTAACCTTGTTTAATCTCCACTAAACATGTTCCATTATTAATCATATCATGTCACAATAATATATATCACATATATATTATATATTTGCAACAAAAGAAAATAATACAATTAACATATATCGCATATATATCAATGTATTATCCGGTGAGAAAATGAAATAATAAAGCGAGCCAATATTAGATAATGTAATACAATATATCATATATATTATTATACATTAAATCATCGAATCAACACTTGATCCGACAATCCGGCTATATCGAATATAACCGACTAATATATCATGTACCGATTCATCGAATCAAAACTTGATCCGATGTTCCGGTTCATATCTAAACATCGCGAGGATATAATATGGTATCTCATATCGCATTATCCTCGGTCGTGCGCATATCACATATGTGCCTCCACTCCATTTTGCCTGAGCCAAGAAACCTCTGTGTAGGACTCTAAAGAATCGTCAATACGCCGGTAGCAGGTGATGATCGTATCAAACACCCACAAGCTGCAAGCGGTCAGCCAAACGTAACAGCCACCCAGGTATTGAGCGATCAGAAGATCAACAAGCTAGCCTGTACGTTCTCCTGTGAATCCAATCAGTAACACTCCCGTACAGTCTGGTCTGTTCGTCTGATATGTCGCATATCAAGTCTAGGGGTGGTATATGTCAGACCCCAGTAACCGATAAGACGTGTCAATGTGTGGCTCATAACGGATCGAGAAACTACTGGTAACACTTACCAGTAAATCTCTATATCAGCCCTGGCCAGGGACTTCCAGTTATAGCCAATCGAACACAGCACAACATCAACTCCCTATACCGGGAGAGACGAATCCCCACCTATCGCTCATTGCCTCCATGTGATTCGGGACTGCACCCAAAAGCCACCGTTTTTCACGCCCTCTTGGACGTGGTAAGGTGGAAATCAAAGCACAGTGGGAATCACACAAGACTCTATGACGATCTCGGGTCTACAGACTACCCTGTACCAGTGTCACCGGAGAGCTGCCATCTGACGTGTGGTATATCACCATCTGGGAGTTCTCGGCGAGTCCGTCCAGTGTACCCGGTCTCCACTGAGCACCCGTACACCATCCTTGATGTCAAACACCGATGGATATGGGATCATCCATCGCCCATCATATGGGTCAAGATGCGTATACGCTAGTCTACTCTTGTGTATCGATGCCCTGTCTCGATATACCCTCGACTAGGAACAGTTATAGGATGTACTCATCGACTACCATGGCCCCACTAGTATGATCTCATCATAGTCCCAGTAGTCGAGTACAGATCCGAAGGGCTTTATCAACATGTGAGAGTAAGACAGTAAACCAATACAAGTCAACATGTTAAGATAAAGTGAAACCAAATAGCATACTATCATGATGAGCAAGAAAGTCCTCTCTACATATATCCAAGCATCCATTATAATATACATCATATGTACAATAATGGCCTCTAGGGCATATACATAACTAACATGTTTTACTCCTAATTTTCTAGTTAGATCCTTGGAATGGGTTGCATAGCTCTCTAGGTTTTTTAAAATTGTATACTTGATGCCCCAAAAATCCTAGTTAGGGTGCTATGGAACCCAGCACCCCACGTGTTCGCGGGGAGGCGGAATACATAAAAAACGATCTTCTCACATCAAAAGATCATGTTTTTCTTTGCAACATAGACTTTTTTCCAATTTTAGGATCTTGATTAAACCTTAGCTAACAAAAAATAGACTACTAGAGGGTGTTAAATACTAGGTTAAAGTGTTATACACTCGTGTCAAGTCCTTCGGGTCTTCAAGTGGTTCCTTGCTCCTTGGTTCAAGCTTCTTCTTGATCTCTGTTCTTTGGATCCTCCTTGTATTCAAAAGAACTCGGTTGCCGGTCTCCTTTGCGTCGAAGAAGGATCCACCCGAGGGCCTATGGTCAAGCTCCAACCTCAAATGAGGTAACTTAGTGATCCAACTTGCTAAGGAAGACTACTAAGTAGAAGTAGAGAAGGTTTATTGGATTAATTAGTCTCAAAGCTCATTGATTCACAACACATGTGATGGCATGAGCTTGAGGGAGGAGGAGAGAAAAACTAGGAGAGAGAATGATAATGTTAGAATGAACTTGAGAATGAGATGAGAGATGGCTAAGTCTTGAGACAATAATTCAAGCATGGATTATTTTTGTCTCAAAATAATCAACAATGCTTGAATAGGAACTCCAAATGAATAAACAATTCACAAAGCCATGCTTGCATTCCATTCCTCAAATATCTCCTAATTTCCACCTCATTAATCCTTTATCATAAAAGGATAAATCAATAATGAGGTGTCTCCTTCTAGAAGTTCATTCTTATGAAATTACAAGAATGCCCTCACTGTATATACATACCCGTATCCGTATTCTGAAAAATAAGGATACGCAGAGACAAGTATAATCCAATAATATAATACTAGGATCCGGATTAAACCAAAGCCCACTAGTATTATCTGTCCGAACATCATTCGTGTAGCCAGTACACGTATGCGATCGAAACCCTGTCGTAAGACCATACGGCCTATACATTGTCTCGCCTGAACCAGGGAAACCCTCTGTGTGGGACTCTAAAGACTCGACAGTACGCTGATAGTGGGTTTAATCACAAGTCCGTCAGTGGCACTAGCTGTACGTAACGGCAACCCAGGTACATGTCAAAAAGGAGGCCGACGAGCGAACTCATCCGAAACCCTATTGAGCCTGTCCGTGACAATATCCGTGCTGTCCGGTCTGTTCGTCTGAGAGTATCTCATGTAAGGTCTAGAGGGTGGAAAATGTTAGACCACTAATAACCTTACAAGTCATGTCAGTATGGCTCAAGACCATCCGAGAATCTACTGGTCCATCCACCAGTAATTCTTAATCAGCCCTGGCTTGGGACTTATGGTAATGACCAACCGATCACTATGCGATATCGACTCCCTATACCGGGAGAGACGAATCCCCAACATTCGCTCACTGCCTCCATGTGGCTCGGGACTGTACACAACTAAAACCTGTTTGCATGACTCCTTTGAGCCGTGGTAGGGTAGTAATCAAAGCACAATGGGAACTCACACGAGACAAATGACGACCTCAAGTTGACAGACTATCTGCACACATGTCACCAGAGAACTGCTATCTGACGCTAGGTATAATACCATCTAGTCAGTCCTCGGCGAGTCCTGTCCGGTGTACTCACACTCAGTGAGCATCTGTATACAATCTTAGGTGCACATCACCAATAGCTGCGGGACCAATCTATCGCCTCTTGTCAGGGTCTAGATATGTATACACTAGTCTACTCTGGAGTATCGATGCCCAGTCCCAATACTCCTACGACCAGGGACTTTTAAGGATGTGCCTATTGACCACCCAACTCCCATAAGTATGGCTGCCATCACAACGCTGGTAGTCAGGCGAATATCCTACGGGCTTTATCAACATGTACACAACATATGAAATACAAAGTAAAATATATCACATGTTAAGATAAAGACAAACCAAATAGCGTACTATCATATCGAGCAAGATTGTCCTGTACATACATATCCCTAGCATCCTATACAATGAAGACCTCTAGAGCATATATATCCAACAGATGGGACTGCATTGATTCTGATCAATGCAAGGAAAAACAAACCTATATGATGTTGTTGGAACCATGTTTTTAAAAACTGACATTACAGACGTTTCCTTTTGCTTTGCACAGTGGTATTCGGTTATGAATATCCAGCACCTCATTCGACGAGGCAAGAGCCGAGATCCCTTCACAGGGAGTGACCTCTTGGGAAAAATTTGCGTCATTATAATAACTTCACTATAGTCGATTCTTTTGCTTTGTATCGTGGTATTCAGTTTAGAATATCCTGCACCTCATTCGATGAGAAAAGAGCTGAGATCCCTTCATAGGGAGTGACCTTTTTAGCAAAAGTCTTCGCCACTATATATTTGTAAAACCACTCGGTTCCTTCAACGATATCAAGTTCATTACGTTAAAGGTTTTTCGCCAAAAACCAGCCGTAGCCCTCCGTCATTTTAGATAAGTAGCAGTTAGTATTCGTGTTATGTACGTTGGTCTCTATCAAGGCATGGTGTACGGTAGCTAAATGTTATTTATCTGTTGCATATTCTGATGCAATTATTTAGGACAGTCGCATAGCCACTTTGGTCTCTATCAAGGGCTTATGCGGGTGGGTCTAAGTTAATCCAGGACAATGATGGGTTGAACTTGACTTGCGACTTATGGTACTTTGGTCTCTATCAAGACCAAAAGCGCTTGGGGTAAAAATCACATCGGGAGTTTCAAACATACAGGAAACCTGCCATGTATGCACATGCGTTCTGGAGTGTGGTGACTTGAGTGGCTTCCATCAAGTTATCATGCGATGATAGTTGAATCCCGATTCCTACTGATGAGTAGGTACTACTCCTCGGGTGATTTTAGATGATCCCGACTAATTCTCCTTTTGGGTTTGGAGGAGAAGTCGAGGAAATAATAGGAAACATCCTGATTAGATAAA
Source organism: Agapanthus africanus (assembly GCA_030015575.1). NCBI lineage: Eukaryota > Viridiplantae > Streptophyta > Magnoliopsida > Asparagales > Amaryllidaceae > Agapanthus > Agapanthus africanus. Next base: position 69,811,318 of record JASDDO010000010.1, read on the forward strand.
GTGATTAACCAATCTAATCTAGATTAGAGTGCACGCCGAGTGTTTCTTTTCTCTTTCTCTTTGGCAACGACTATGGACCGACCCTAAACTAAAACTCATGAACCAAGTTAACTGAACCTTCTTAAAATACTTTGGCTTTTGGATTGTCATTTAGTCACATATATCATTGCTTCTTCTATATCACCTTTGTATTTCTACAGAACATTCCGTATCATTATGAAGATCCACTTTTCTTGGATATTCTATCGTATAGTTACATACGAACTCAAAGGAACTTATTTCAGTTCGAGGATGGATTCTGGTTCAGGAGAAATAGAATAGGTTTATTCAGTTGTCTTTTCTATTTACCTTCTCTCAGGTGTTAGTTTTATGTATGCCCGAGAGGCCATTATTGTATATGATTGTATATTATAGTGGATGCTTGGACATATATAGAAAGGACTTTCTTGCTCGACATAATAATATTCTATCTAGTTGCTCTTTATCTTAACATGTATACTTGTATCTTTATACTGTCTCTCTCTTACATGTTGATAAAGCCCTTAGGATGTGTACTTGAATACTAGGACTATGATAGAGATCATACTAGTGGGGCCAGGGTAGTCCATAAGTCCATCCTTTAATTGTTCCTATTCGTGGGAGTATCGAGACAGGGCATCGATATTCCAGAGTAGACTAGCGTATACGTTTCTTGACCCATTTGATGGGCGATGGATGATCCCACATCCATTGGTGTTTGACATCAAAGATTGTATACAGGTGCTCAGTGGAAACTGGGGTACACCGAACATGACTCGCCGAGGACTTCTAGATGGTATTATACGTATCGTCAGATAGCAGTTCTCTGGTGACACTGGTACAGGTTAGTCTGTAGACCCGAGATCGTCATAGAGTCTTGTGTGATTCCCAGTGTGCTTTTGATTTCCACCCTACCACGTTCAAAAGAGCATGCAAACAGGTGGTTTTTGGGTACAGTCCCGAGTCACATGGAGACAATGAGCGATAGGAGGGGTTTCGTCTCTCCTGGTATTGGGGGTTGATGTTGCGCTTTGGTTGATTGGCCATAACAAGAAATCCCTGGCCAGGGTTGCTGAGATTTACTGGTAAGTGTTATCAGTAGTTTCTCGAACCGTTATGAGCCTCACATCGGCATGACTTATCAAGCTATTGGGGTCTGACGTTTACCATCCCCAGGCTAGATATGCGACATATCTGATGAAGAGTCCGGATTGTACGGTAGTGTTACGTATTGGATTCACGGGAGTATGGAAAAACTTGCTTGTTGATCTTCTGATTGCTCAATACCCGGGTAGCCGTTACGTACAGCTAGTACCGCTGACGGCTTGTGGGTAACTGATATGATCTTTACCTACTACCGGCGTATTGACGAGTCTTTATAGTCCTATACAGAGGTTACCTGGCTCAAGCGAAACGAAGTAGGGCACATATATAATATGTGCAGGACCGAGATTAATATGTGTATGAGATAACGTATTCTAATCTCGCGATATATGATATCGGTCGGTTATATGAGATATAGCCGGGTTATTGAATCAAGTGTTGATTCGATAAGTTGATATAAATGATATTAGTCGGTTATATGTGATATAGCCGGATTATTAAATCAAGTGTTGATTTAATAATTTAATATATAATTATATATTTGATATATTAATATATATTAACTAATATTAGCTCACTTAAGAATTTCTTTGTAAATGCTCTGGGTGCTGGGCGCCTCACGTGCTCGGCACGTGGGCGCTCGCGCTCTGGGCGCCAGCGCCCCACGTGCTTGGCGCGCGGGCGCTGGGCGTCAACAGAAAAATGGAATTTGTCCCTGCACTGGGAGCTGTGCTCCCGATTTGACCTTTGGAGTTGAACTCCAAGAAAGAAAGACTTTTTTTATGGAATTAAACTCTCAGAAACTTTAATTTGTGGAGTTAAACTCTAAGAAATCTTTGTAAATGCTCAAGGGACCCCCTTTCTTCTCCCTAGAGCCTTGGATCTTTCCCAAAATAGGATCTTTGGAGATGGGTCTCCTTCTTCTTCCTCTCGGTTGGCCGAATCTTGGAGAAAGGGGGTGAGATTTAAAAATCTCCCCCTGTTTGAGATCTAATGGAAGATCTGAGCTCCCCTTTGTGGGTTTTGTGGTGAAAAACTATTTAGTTTTGGAAAAAGAAGAGTAAAACTCTTGATTTAATTCAAAAGAATGGAGAAGGTTTAGAACCTTGAGGAAGGAGAAGGGGGCACAAAAACCCTAGAGTTTTTAGAGAATGAAAAGTTGTCCCTTTTATTCATCATCATGTTGCCTTATATAGGCTTACACATTTACATATATCCCCTTGGGCTTTACAAAAAGGCATTTTGCCCATCCCATGTCTCATGTGCTATTTCTTTTTGCAAATAAGCCATGGGCTTTACCCAAATTTAGCTTTATGCCCATTCATGCATAAAAAATTACATCAAAATTATTTATTACATGATTTTTTATTTCAGCATGGGGGAGGCCGGCCGCTTCATGTTTGTGCTCGACTCGGGCATGAGCCCACTTGATCTGGGCTTAGGCCCACCTGGCTTGGGGCTGACCTTGACTTTGACTTGGTCGACCGGGGTGCAATTTTCGACCCAACACCACTGTCTCTGATCCCATATTTGGTGATCTTTTCCCTATAGTGTAGTATATTTAAATCAATGTATTTCTCTTATCATTGACTGTTGAATGCTTTTCTGTTGAATTTTTCTGTTCATCATATATCCGTACGTGCATCCTTCCTGTGTACATGAGCTTTATACTTTACCCCTAGGAATTTTCTTTAAGTGCGAGCGCTATTGTCGTGTTGCCCGCAAATCAGCATGTTTTGGATACCATTTCCATTTAAGCGGGCATATAGTTGCAAATGCATGCTTAATGGGGTGTATACCAAGGACTCTCCTCATTGCCTTACATAGCACATGGCTTGCGCGTGTTTTGGGTTGAGTATTGTCGTCGAGTGGAGGCTTGCCTACATGGCCTTGAGTGCGTACATATTACCTCTGAGCTCTTGACTGCAGAGGTGAGCCTACGGGGGTGGATTAAGTGGTGCGCCGCTAATCTTCTGTCCTGCGAAAGGAGGCTCAATCGGAAGTTTTCGGAGAGGGAGTTAGCTTCGAATGCTTTGGGGCAACTTCAAGCCCAACTCACTACTAAGACCACTCGTGCGTATGAACTTTGGCAGGTGCTTCAAGAAGCTATCACGGAGGTGGTAGCTCTTGATAAAGCCGTTATTTTTACCTGCGAGATGGTTGAAGCTCATAAAGTAGCTGAAAGGGAGCTTGAGAGTCGGCTCGCCTCGTACCAGGCTCAACAGTCTCAGGTGGAGACCCGTCTCGTGGCCATAACAAAGCTTGAAGCCGAGGCCTAGCGGAAGAATGCCGAATTGACGAACTTATTGCATCGTCCGCCGGCTTGAAGATATATATGTTGCTTTTTTTTGTATTCTCCTTTTTGTACTTACTCCTGAATGAGAGTATTTTTTGATTCTTTTATGGAATGTACTTTGTATTCATTTGGATTTATGAATAAAATACATATTTTGTTTCATAGTGGTGTGTCCCTTTTAGCCAATGCATTTTGTAGATAATCTGTCTTGATCTCTTCGCAGGACAGCGACGGCTTAGGAAACAGGTTCAGATCTTCCGCCTAAGACTTTTCAATTGTCACGACCCGAAATAGCACGTGACTGGCACTTGAATCATATGAAGTCTATAGGACCCCATCTAATTCAAGTAAACCAAAAGCCCAGAAATCTAAACCATTTGAAAAGAGAGTAAAGGAAAAAATTAGTTTAAAAGCAAGTGTTTTAACAAACTGAGCCGTAGTATGTGTTTTTAAAACATCAAGTCTTTTCCAAAAATTTCGGCAGAGTTTCCTTTGTCAATACTGGCCCCAAACGGGTACAAACATGTATAATATAAAGGCATCCCCAAGCGGGAGCTAGCTCTTCGCCAAATGGCGGTCACAACCATGCAAGCAATATAATATACAACGCCGAAGGGCGAGGATCAAAACTCAAAATGAAAACCAATTCATCAAGAAAACCATAATAATACAAGCGCGACTCTAAGGTCGAAACAATATACACTGGTCTTCTAAGTCTAACAATAATACAAGTCTGGTTGATGGAGTTTACTAGATACAACTGAAATATAAATAAAATACAATGGTGGTCACGATGCGAGTGAACTCACCAACCAAAGCAATCACCGGGAAAGAAGCAGTGTGCCAGCAAGCCGCCAAGGAAATCTGTACGGCAAAACCTGCAAGAAACTGTAGCACAACAGGGGTGAGTTGCCAACTCGTGAGTAGAAAACATCATCGAGCAGAAATCGCATGTATGACTCTATCCTAGGTATCTGCTAATGGTCAGGGTAAACATCTATACAAGTGTAATACCAAGTGCTCATGTCAGTGCCACAGGTAGCAACATATCATGTATGATGAATGAATGTATGAAAACAAAATACATCTAAATGAGAAAACTGTTTTCTTATCTCTGTGAGATTTCTGTATAAAAATCGAAGTATCATAAATGAAATCAACAGGAAATCAGTGTCTAGCATCGACACAAAATATATATCTCGCTATCTCAATATCTCGGGCTCCGGCAATCCGGACTGGCCCGTATCATCAAATCTCAATACCTCAGGTTCCGGCAATCCGGACCAGCCTATACTCCGATCGGTATCCTCCGGATATCCGTCGAGTCACAATAAAATCACCGGTCGGTAGCGCTCCCCTGCTGAGCTTAACGCCACCATCTGCGACCTTCTCTCCCCGGGGTACCGCACCGGGTCCACCATCCACCCACAGACGGTTCCTCCTCCTCCTCGAATTGGGTGTATGATATCGCTTAAGAGCCGAGAAAACTCATGGTGGAATCCTCTCAAATCATATCTGTTGGGGTACGGCAGCGCCCCGGCCGTCAATCCGACGCCAAATGCGGAACAAAAACTTTTCAAACTCGGCGCTACCGCAACCAAAAACCCGGATCGTACTGTTAACCGTTATCTAGCATTCTACAAAGTTAAGTTCAGAGATTATACCGATCGATCGGTGTCCTTCGGTCTTCAATCTCTTTCCTAGCTCTTCGTCGTTGTCCGGAACAACTCTGCTCTCCGGTCTCACTCATCGGAATGGCACCACATCGAGGATTCTTTATACGGGCTCCCGCTTCGAACCGAAGCAACTCGAACATGAAGTTTGCTAGCCGACATGTCCAAGATGAAGTAGAGAAGGTGTGGGATCACTTTGTCTCAATCACCCTAGGGTTCTCAACACATGAGAAGGTGTAGGGTGGAGGCTAAAGAGTTGCCATGAAAATGAAGAAGATGTGAGCTCCAAAGAGAGAGTGAGCAAGTAAAATGAATTGTTAGTGTTTTATGATGAATTGTGAGCACAAAATCAAAGAGTGTGCTGCTTAATTCAGCAGCCCCCCACCCTCAATAATTATCACAACACACCCACAAATCAAGCCTAAAGTCAAGGAGACACTATGTGGAACCATGCCTCATTAATGCTCCAAGACAAAAGAACAAATGAGTCGCATTTTCTTCACAAAATAAAACATTTAAAACAAATGTTTTAAACCAAAAGAAATGGCAACCCTAAAACAAACTCGTAATGGATTACGAGAATACCCCTCGACTGTATATACATACCTGTATCCGTATTCCGACGGAATACGCATACAACGAGACTAAAGTAATCCAACCAATCGAATACTAGGATCCGGCTTAAAACAAAGCCCACTAGTATGATCCGTCCAATCATGATCCGCGCACGAGTACACGTATATGATCGAACCCTGCCATAAGTCCATACGGCCTCTACAACGTTTCGCCCGAACTTGGGAAACTTTATGTGGGGGACTCTAATGACTCATCAATACACTGGCAATAGGTTTAACCACAAGCACGCCAGTGGTACTAGCTATACGTAACGGTTGCCCATGTATTGAACGAAAGGGAAGCTGACGAGCGAACTCATCCTGAAACCCTACTGAGCCTGACAGTGACAATATCCGTACAGTTCGGTCTGTTCATCTAAGAGTATCGCATATCGGGTCTAGGGAGGTGGATAAAGTCAGACCCCTACTAACACAATAATTCGTGTCGGTATGAAGCCCATCACCACCTGAGAAACTACTGATCCGAATCAGTAATTCTCGATTACCTTGGCCAAGGATTTCTGGTGATGGCCACCCGTGCACTGCGCGACATCAATCCCCAATACCGGGAGAGACGAATCCCCGACGATCCGCTCACTGCCTCCATGTGGCTCGGGACTGTACCCAACTAAAACCTGTTTGCACGACTCCTTTGAGCCGTGGTAGGGTAGTAATCAAAACATAGTGGGAACTCACACGAGACAAATTACGATCTCAAGTCGACAGACTAACCTGTACACATGTTACCTGGGAATTGCTATCTGACAATAGGTATAATACCTGTAAGTGCACGGTGGCGCCCCGGTCGTCTGAACGAGTCCAAAATGTGGAAACGATACTTTAACAGAACTTGTAAACTGGCACCACCGCGCACTATAAAACCCAGATCGGGCCATTTACCTACACCTAGCAAACTAGAGAAGGGGTAAAGAGATATACCGAGCGATCCGTGTCTTTCGGTCTTCTCGTCGTCGTCCCGATCTCCCCGCAGAATCTCCGGTCTTCATCTCCTCATCGGAAGGGCCCCACATCGCCGGGTTCTTTTACGGGCTCCCGCCTCTGGACCGAGGTAACTCGAGCACAAAGTTGGCGAGTCGACGTGCCCAAGGATGCTGTAGGCAAAGTGTAGAATCCATTTGTCTCAAGGGGTTAAAAGAAGTTGCCATATTGGTGGAGGAATGAGATGTGAACTTTTTGAGATGAACTTAGGAATTTTTAGCAAGCAAATGAGACTTTTTTTCACCACCCAAAAATGGGCAGCCCCTATAAGCTTGGCCGACCATGCTTGGTGAAAAGGAGAGAGAGAAAAGTCAAGGGGGGAAACAATAATGTAAGCATAAGAAAAGTGTGATCATGATGAATAATGATCACAACCAAAACTCCACTCCATCACCTAATCATATCAAGTCATGATGAACAAAAGGAGTCAAAAGATGGTGGAACCATCATGAAGCTATCATGTGCCATAAAAAGTCTTCTCCATTGTTAATTGCACAATTGCAAATAACCCCCTCCACCAATTTTCAGCCAAAGAAAGGAAACAAAGGAAAATGGCCGAAACGGAAAGCAAATTGGCAACTTCCAAAAACTGATCCTGTAATAAATCACAGGAAAACCCCGCAACTGTATATACATACCCGCATTTGTATTCAGACCGAATACAAATGCAATGAGACAAAATCTACACTGTATAATACTAGGATCCGGCTTAAACAAAAGCCCGCTAGTATTATCCGTCCGATCATGATCCGTGCAATACCGCACATATACGATCGAACCCTGCCATATCTCCATACGACCTCTACAGCGTTTCGCCCGATACTTGAGAAAACGGTCTGTGGGGGACTATAAAGACTCGTCAATACTTTGGCTGTGGATTTAACCACTAGCACGTCAAAGGTATTAGCCATACGTAACGGGTTACCAGGTATTGACCAAAAGGTACGTCGATGAGCGAACTCATCCTGACACCCTACTGAGCCTGTCAGTGATAATATCCGTATAGTCCGGTCCGTTCGTCTATGAGCATCGCATGGCGGGCCTAGGGGGTTGGTAAAAGTTAGACCCCCAAAAGCGGTACAAGTCGTGTCGGAGTGTAGCCCAGAACACCCTGAGATACTACTGGAATACCTACCAGTAAATCTCCTGCCTTGGCCAAGGACTTCGTGTAATGGCACTCCTAAACACAGCGCGACCTCACCCCCAATACCGGGAGAGACGAACCTCTGCAGATCCGCTCACTGCCTCCATGTGGCTCGGGACTGTACCCAACTAAAACCTGTTTGCACGACTCCTTTGAGCCATGGTAGGGTAGTAATCAAAGTACAGTAGGAACTCACACGAGACAAATGACGATCTCAGGTCGATGAACTAACCTGTACACATGTCACCAGGGAACTGCTATCTGACGTCAGGTATAATACCAACTAGCATGTTCCCGGCGAGTCCTGTCCGGTGTACTCATAACCCAATGAGCACCTGTATACATCTTAGGTGAACCAACTGACATCAGTGGCTTGTGAGACCGGCCACCGCCCTTCGTCGGGGTCTCGACTGTATACACTAGTCTACTCTGGAGTATCGATGCCCTGTCTCGAAACTTCCACGACTAGGGACCTTTTAAGGATGTGCTTATAGACCCCAGCTCCCACGTATATGATCTCCATCATACAGCTGACCGTCAAGCAAGAATCCTAAGGGCTCTATCAACGTGCAATAGTGACCTGTAAGGTCACCTGAAACAGTACACGATGATAAAGATAAACCAGATAGCATACTATCATCTTGAGTAAGACTGTTCTAACGGTATAGGCCCTCTCTCAATCATTGCAATCACGTGCCTGTGATCCAATAATTGACTCTGAGGGCACTATCTCCAACAATACCAACTAGCAGGTTCCCGGCGAGTCCTGTCCTGTGTACTCATAACCGAATGAGCACCTGTATACATTTTAGGTGAACTAACTGACACTAGTGGCTTGTGAGACCGGCCACCGCCCTTCGTCAGGGTCTCGAACTGTATACACTAGTCTACTCTGGAGTATCGATGCCCAATCTCGAAACTCCCACGACTAGGGACACATTAAGGATATGCTTATAGACCCAAGCTCCCATGTATATGATCGCCATCATACTGCTGACTGTCAAGAAAGAATCCATTGGGCTCTATCAACATGTACATGATGATAAAGACAAACCAGATAGCATGCTATCATCTTGAGTAAGACTGTCCTACCGGTATAGGTCCTCCCTCAATCATTGCAATCACGTACCCGCGATCCAATAATTGACTTCGATGGCACTATATCCAACAATCTCCCATTTGCACTTAAGGCTAATTATTACGATGTTTCATACTCACAGCCCGTGTGATATCGAACATCCAACTTCTCTACTAAGCAGTCTCACAAAGCCTGTTTGTGAAACTCTTGCGTTCGAGAAATAGCCTCAGTGAGTGGATCCGCTCTGATGTTTCTTTCTCTGTCTCTCTTAATCTCAAGTTCGCGGAGAAAGCCATCTCCTGAAATGAGCAATACCTGACTTAGAATATGTCTAGATATCTGATGGGACCCAGTTCATAAATGAACTGCAAATCCAGCAAACCTCTTAGACTGTATCGTCAACTGAATTTAATCAGTATCCTGCACCATGCCCCCCACAGTATCCGCTTGGACCACCTGTCCAAACTACTGCCCCTCGTCAGAGGGAAAACTATAACTCTGACAGCCACTCGGTCATCTAGGTCACCTTGGAAGCCTGGAATGATAACCGTCTCCCGAAGGATACTGCCGTTATCAAATCCCTAGAACATCCATTTATGTTCTAAAACTGCTTCCGGACGTTTCTCCAGGATTGGATTAACATATATAAACTTATTGCATCTCATGCAAAAACAACATCTGGTATGGTACTTGACATCTCATGATTGACTCAATTGCCTAAGCAAGTGATATGTCAATCATGCACATCCCTCTCCCTTTTAGTCTGTAAGACACCTTCAGAGAGGGTGACTCCTTCACCTGCAGGTACACCACCATGCCAGGAGCCGTCCATTCTAAAATACTTTTAGAATACTGTCTAAGTACCCAGATTTGGACACTTCCCAAATCAAGATCTAAAACCATAGATATAGTAACCAGAATGCCTTATATAATATCCAAATCCTATGTAGAGAAACTACTGTGTGACAATCACAGTATAACCGATCGTAGTATAGGAATTTCACTTCCTACTATGTGTATGTCATCCAAATACCAGGACATTACACCTTACTACCTTCTTAACAGATCCATTCCCTATTATGATGAAGTCAAAACCTATGACTGTCACATCAAAAATAGATGATCTATCTCCGCTATATTTGCTTTAATCTATAAATAGACACAAGCAACTTGTCCACTATGCTTCCGCTGCTCCCACTGACTACGATAACCCTCTGGGAGAGTCATATACACGTGCACTTCTAAAGCTAGTTTAGAACGATGCTATACTCATCCTCCTGCCGGGTCTCATAGTCTGGAACAGCAGCAATGACAAGTCTGGGTAAACAAGAACCTCCCTGTCACCGTCCTTGAGGCTACCAAAATACCTCTCGGGCGCCTGAGATTATCCACCATATCTGCGGAGTGGCTAATAGAATGTCAAACCTGATTGAATCTTTAGGTTCTTATTAAATCTTCTGTAATCGTCTGTGGTTCTGGAATCACTTCCAGTTCTACCATACTCCCACTTCTGTTTTTCTGAAAAAATCCATTTTAATAAAACTGTGGCGAGTCAAGAACAATATCACTATCGATCTTCCAGATGGTAGAAAATTAACCCTCGTCAAAGCCCGGGTTAACCCACAAACTGCCATTACAGAAACGTGCCTTGAGTTTATCCGGATTCTGGTTTTAAGCATCAGCCGGACGACTCCCTTTGCCTTAACATCGTTAAGATATAAATTTATTCTATATATATCTAATATAGAAACAAAGGCAATAATTTAATTGGAACCAGATTCAAATCATGCAGCTGTCTCCAGTGCATGTCAACTAAATGGAGAGAGGCCGATCAACATTACTCAACATAGGAGTGCGTCCAATTATGAGTAACCTGAAAAGAGAAACAAGTTTCTCAAAACCATTACTATCAACTGAATACCTCATACAAGTATCTACATCTTCGATCACTTTGAAGAATCTCGATACTTGCGACACCTGGTTCTCTACTTTATTCTTGTACCTATAACTTCTCAAACTTGGACCTTGTATTTCTACGAAACACTTGTCCAAAACTTGAGAAGTTACAAGTAAACAGAATATAGTACGAGGACCAACCCCATTGTCCTAATGGACACTGAACAACATAAAATACTTTGTATAAGTCTGCTGAGTGGAATAACTCAAATCCTGTGCGTCGTAGGTTCAAAACTGTACCCAGGTGATTTCCTCAAATATCACCAATTACAACGAATTCCGATATAATGAGGATGATCACCTAATTCCCAATAACTTACTCCCACTCATTATCTGTAAAACCATACAGATATGAGAATCATACCTGGTAAATACATACCCTGGAGCAAGGGTCTAATTGGGAAATCAGTTTTCTATTAACAATACACAGTGAAACTGAAACATGAAAATGTTTCGAAGGGGTATCCAGGTATTCCTAGTAATGCCTCTTCTATTATCCAGATTCATGACTGTAACCGTATATTTCATTGCCATCTCTCTAAATCCCTTTATTTGTCTTTACTCGTTACCTTCTGTACACCCCTTTAGGCTAAATAGTTTTCTTCCTTCCCTACCGTTCAACACTAGCCTATGGTTTGGAAGAAGACTATCTAATAAGCATAATAGGTGTACTCTCCTAATCCTAGGAGTACTCGCAACCTGAGAGAAGGTGATGATAAAAGACAACTGAATAAACCTTAATCTTATTTCTCCTGAACCAGAATCCATCCTTGAAAAGGTTCCTTCGAGTTCGTATATAACCATACGATGGATTTATCCAATGGAAGTGGATGTTCGTAGTGATACGAGGTGTTTTGGAGAAATACTTTGAGTTCGTATATTACCTTCTGCACACCCAACTTAGGCTAATTGGTTTTCTTCATTCCCTATTTTTCGGCACCTGCCTATGGTTTGGAAGAAGACTATCCAATAAGCGTAATAGGTGTACCCTCTCCTAATCCTAGGAGCCCTCACAACCTGAGAGAAGGTAAAAAGAAAAGACAACTGAATAGTCCTATTCTATCTCTCCAGAACCAGAATCCATTCTCGAAAAAGTTCCTTCGAGTTCATATATAACCATACGATAGATTTATCCAATGGAATTGGATGTTCGTAATAATACGGGGTGTTCTGGAGAAACTCAAAGGGTAAAAGAAGGAGTGGCAATGATGTATGCAACTTAGACAATCCAAAAGCCAGTGTTTTAAGAAGGTTCGGTTAACTTGGTCACTGAGTTAAAGTCTAGGGTCGGGTCATGGTCGTAGTCAAAGAAAGAGAGAAAAGAGACACTCTGCGTGCACTCTAACCTAGATCAGAATGGTTTTCACTTCATTTAATCAGGATGTCTCCCACTGTATCCTCAAATTCTTCTCCAAACCTGAAAGAAGAATTAGTTGGGATCACCCGAGGAGTAATCCTACTCATCAGTGGGAATCGGGATCTAACTATCATCGCAAGATAACTTGATGGAAGCCACTCAAGTCACCACACTCCAAAAGGTATGCACAAGCCTGGCAATTTTCCTGTATGTTTGAAACTCCCGATGTGATTTTTACCCAAAGCAGCTTATGACCTTGACGGATGCCAACAAATCATAAGTTGCAAGTCAAGTTCTACCCGTCATTGTCCTCATTAATTTAGACCCACCCGTACTCGCCTTTGACGGATGCCAACAAGGCTGCACGACTGTCCTAGATTAATGCATATCTATGCTACAAAAAAGTAACACATAGCTACCGCACGCTATGCCTTGACAGAAGCCAACAAACATAGCATGAATACTATGCGCTGCTTTTCTGAAATGACGGAGGGCTACGGCTGTTTTTTGGCGAAAAATCTTTAACGTAATGAACTTGATATCATTGAAGGAATCCAAGTGGTTTTATAAATATATATAGTGGCGAAAACTTTTGCTAAAGAGGTCACTCCCGGTGAAGGGATCTTGGCTCTTTCCTCGTCGAATGAGGTGCAGGATATTCCAAACTGAATACCACGATGCAAAGCAAAAAGTAATCGACTATAGTGAAGTTATTACGTTGACGCAAACTTCTGCCCAAGGGGTCACTCCTGATGAACGGATCTCGGCCCTTGCCTCGTCGAATGAGGTGCTGGATATTCATAACCGAATACCACTGTGCAAAGCAAAAGCGTACGTCTGTAATGCCAGTTTTTAAAAACTTGGTTCCAACAACATCATATATAGGTTTGTTTTATCCTTGCATTGATCAAAATCAACGCAGTCCCATCAATTAATCACACTAGAAAAGAACGAAAATAAAATATACGTATATGCCATCCGCATTCGCCATTGGGTCCCGTCATCACTCGTTAAGTTACTTAACTAACGACAGAGCGGGGACTGGGCTAGCGCGGGTGCAAAACATATACAACATCTACTAGTATATATATCAATATTGTTGGCTATAGTGCCCTCAAGGCAATTATCATAGTCGCGGACATGTGATTATGATGATTGAGTGAGGACCTATACCGATAGAATAGTGATTAGTACGAAAGAGTGATTGTAGAATAACCGCAATCAATAACGGTGTCGCGCGTAGCTAGACCGAGATGAGTACGGGTCGTCCTCAGGGAAACGTTGAACCTTTTACTCTTACTTTAGATGTGTTGAAAAAGAGAGAAGGAATAAAGAATTTTGTGAATGGTTTCTAGATCTACGTTAAGCAAGAATGCAAAAATATAGATCTAGATTATTTTAAGGATGTAGTTAATATAATAAGAGGGCTTGTAGGGTTCGTTAGGATTTAGTAGTCATGGACGATTAATTAAAAGTTACCCTTTTTATCCTTTAATAGATTTAAAACTAGAACGACGGTGCTGCGTATAGATTAGGGTTTCTGGAGGGAAAAGGAATCCCACTCTTAACCCTTATCTCGACACGGAACTCCGTTCATATCTAGCCTTTACCAAAACAATCATTAATCAAATCTCTAATCGCGGTCGGAACTAACAAAGAATTATTAGAGCGCCCGATTAGGATGTTAATGATTCTTTTGATAAAGTTCATAAACTTTATAGGACTTAAAAAGAGTTTAGGGATGTTCATCATCCATTAGCCTACCCTAATCCTACGAACCCTAACAAGCGGAGAATTACTCGTCCATGTTGGGAGAAAAAGAGATGGAAAGAAATTGCATAATTAAACTACGAAGAAATAGAATAAGAAAAAGAAAGCTACCTTTATTAATCAACAAAATTCATTACACTTGAATCCTTAGAAAATGATTACAAATCTAGTTGCTTCTCGATCTTTCCTAAGGAGGTAGACGAACAGTTGATGATCATCCTAGATGCGTGAGCCGTCTTGGACTTCGTGATCTCGTCGGCTTGATAAATTTTCCAAGAGGCTCTCGGTGCCTTTTTATAGTCCAAAACTAGAATCATTTGCTTCAAAATTAAGTAAAATTCATCATAGATTCACCCCAGAAAAGCGCAGCCTCTATCTCCAATATCTTGCCGCGGATCCGCGGCCCAAGGGGGGTATGGCCGCGGATCCGCGGCCATTCAATCTCCTCCTTTCATCAATTTTTAGGGGCTCTGTGATTGTGCCATTTGGCGATCCTAGGAACCTTCAGAATTTAGAAATCTTCTCGTGGTTGCTGCCAGACTTGGTCTTCAAGTTTTGATTCTTAATTAGGCAAGTCTTCTTCAACAACTTGATTTGCTTGATTCTATTCTTGAAAAATTCTGCACAACTTGGAAAATTTCTGCACAACAACTCAAATAATATTTAATACACTTTGTTCTACTAGGATTTGGTTAATGAATTTATTTGCATACATTTTCCTACCAAATGCTAATTAAAATATATTAACACATGGAAAATAGTGTTTTTACACATAAACCCCCATATGTATAATATATTATAATAAAGTCCTTTTTTAATATGAAAATGGTAGGAAAAATGTAATACAAATGTGCAGTTTTATCAACTGAACAAATAGTCTTACTCGAAATGATAGTATGTTATCTGGTTTGTCTTTATCATCATATACATGTTGATAGAGCCTATAGGATTCTTGCTTGACTACCAGCATTATGATGGCGATTATATAAGTGGGAGCTGGGGGTCTATAAGCACATCCATAAATGTCCCTAGTCGTGGGAGTATCGAGACCGGGCATCGATACTCCAGTGTAGACTGGTGTATACTTATCTAGACCCTGACGAGGGGCGGTGGCCGGTCTCACAAGCCATTGGTGTTAGCTGTTCACCTAAAATAGTATACAGGTGCTCATTAGGTTATGAGTACACTGGACGGACTCGCCGGGAACATGCTAGTTGGTATTATACCTATTGTCAGATAGCAGTTCCCTGGTGACATGTGTACAGGTTAGTCCGTCGACCTGGGATCGTCATTTGTCTCGTGTGAGTTCCCACTGTGCTTTGATTACTACCCTACCACGCTCAAAGGAGACGTGCAAACAGGTTTTAGTTGGGTACGGTCCCGAGCCACATGGAGGCTGTGAGCGTATCATCAGGGATTCGTCTCTTCCGGTATTGGGGGTTGATGTCGCACAGTGCACGGGTGGCCATCACCTGAAATCCTCGGCCGGGGTAGTGGAGAATTACTGATTTGGATCAGTAGTTTCTCAGGAGGTGATGGGCTTCATACCGACACGAATTATTGCGTTATTAGGGGTCTGACTTTATCCACCCCCTAGACTCGATATGCGATACTCTTAGACGAACAGACCGGACTGTACGGATATTGTCACTGACAGGCTCAGTAGGGGTTTGGATGAGCTTGCTCGTCAGCCGTCCTTTCGCTCAATATCTGGGTAGCCGTTACGTACAGCTAGTGCCGCTGACGTGCTTGTTGTTAAACCCACTGTCAGCGTATTGACGAGTTTTTAGAGTCCCACACAGAGGGTTTCCCTGGTTCTAGCGAAATGATGTAGTTGCCGTATTGGATACGTGCAGGGTTCCGATCGATTGGTGTACATTGTACTTGGAATTTCGATTGGACAGTTGATAATACTAGCCGGCTCGGGTTTGAGCCGGATTATTAAATCAGGTATTGATTTAATAATTTGCGTATATATATTTCGATACGTATATTCTAGTATTATATTCTTTGTGTTATTCTATCTCTATGGGTGTTCGTATTTCGGTACGGATACAGGTATGTATATACAGTAGAATGTAATCCGTATATTTTACCGGATAACATTCTAGAAGGTGCCACCTCATTTTTGGTTTGACCATTTTATTAAATGGATAAATGAGGTGGAAAATAGCTTGATGAGGTATGGTGACAACCATACTTGGAATAGTGCTCACAAATGAATTGTTAATTCATTTGTGTGCACTATTCAAGCATGGTAGGATTTTTAAAATGAAAAAATGGTTTTTACAAAACCAAGCATGCTTTTTCTCTTTCGATGGTCTTCATTTTTTTGGTGCATGCTAAGTTTTTCCACTTGAGCTTGAGCTCCTCCTCCTTCACCATTAGCTTCACCTCCTCTAGCTTTCATGCTTGCTTCCACCTTCTTCATGATAAGAGATAGCAAACACTTAGTATATTTTCTACACTACATCCTAGGCTCTCTAGGGTGGCATCCTAGAGACTCTAGTTGCTCCATTAGCATCTTGGTGTGGAGCTATAGCCGGAATTACATTCCTCGGGTGGATCGTCTTTGATGAAGGAAGACCGGTGACCAATTTCGTTCGAGCATGCCTTAAGGAGCCATGGAGAAAGATGAAGACCCGAAGGACTAGATTCGTTTAGTATATTCCTTCTAACATAGTAGTTTAAAACCTCTTGTTAGCTAATATAGTGTTTCTGGGTTCGATCTTGGGATTGGGTTCCGTCGGCGCCAGATTTTTATTCGTTGTTTTTGTTCCGCACCGGCCACTTTTGATGGCCAGGGCGCCGGCATAACCCAGCAGTGGTATCAGAGCCACCCATAAACCATTACTAGCTAGGTTGCACGAAGTTAGAACATCGATCGATCAAAATTTCCAAATCATTTTTCCATTTTGCCAAGTTTCTGTCGATTTTAAAACTTGCTCGAAAAATCTTTCTGTATAGCTTAAAAATCCATGCAGGCAAATATAGGGCACCACAAGAAATTTGGATACCTTATTCAATATTTTGAGCGCAGAGCCGCCGCAAAACATGCCATTTAGCGGCGGTTCCGCCACGCTTTTGTGGCCAAGTGACTCCAAATTTTTTGTGGGGCTCTAATTGATGGAAAAATGATTTTTGTGATATATGGTTTTGGCCCAGATTCATTTGAGTACTGGTTTTGCACTTGGGGCCAATTTGGGAAAGTTTAGTCGATCGAAATTTTAACCGTGTGATTATCAGTACTTAGTTTTGCATCTGCGACCGTGAATGTCATTCGATCGGTAAACCCGTCTAACTGCTATATGTTCTTTTAGACGAGTTTGCGAATGTGACATTCACGTTGATGTTCTGTGATTCTGCTGATATTGTGTTTGGATTGTCGTGGTGGATTGCCGGTAGTGCAATGTTAGTAGTACAGTTCAGATTCATGTATATTTGTATTGCGGGGCGAGCGTCCGACATGTGGACTGCCGTCACTGCCAGCTTGTATATTATTTGTTTGGGGCACGACCGGGTTGAGGTCGATGTCACCCTTGTATATTATTTTATTTTCTGTAATAGGATTACCCCGCGGTGGAGTGCACGAATAGCCGGGTTCTAGAGGGCAACGGATCCACATCTCATGGCATTGGGACGGAGGGGACCTTACTCTAGAATTGGCGGGCTATTCGCCGCACTCGTAGGGGGTATAGGTATGACCTACGGAGGGGTGCTCAAGTTACCGGATTCCGTGAAGTGCTGGGTGGCCCATTCACATTGTTGAAGGGGGTTGCCTCACTTCTGGGATTGGCGGGTAACTTGCCGCGCTCGTAGGGGTCTAGGACTTTCATTGCACAGGCTATCCACACGACCAGGGGAACGTCGGGTTTTTATTTATGGCTCAATGGAAACCCGGGGATCCCAGATTATCTGTATTGTTCTGTGATGCTTATTACTTTTCTGTGATGTTGCATTTATCACGCCTGGAGCGATTATTATATATTTATATATACTGGTAGATGTTGTATATGTTTTGCACCTGCGCTAGTCCAGTCCCCGCTCTGTCGTTAGTTAAGTAACCTAACGGGTGATGACGGGACCCAGTGGCGAATGCGGATGGTATATACGTACATTATATTTTCGTTCCTTTCTGGTGTGATTAATTGATGGGGCTGCATTGATTCTTATCAATGCAAGGATAAAACAAACCTATATTTGATGTTGTTGGAACCAATTTTAAAAACTGACATTACAGACATACGCTTTTGCTTTGCACAATGGTATTCGGTTATGAATATCCAGCACCTCATTCGATGAGGGAAGGGCCGAGATCCCTTCATCGGGAGTGACCCCTTGAGTAAAAGTTTGCGTCAACATAATAACTTTACTATAGTCAATTATTTTTTCTTTGCATCGTGGTATTCAGTTTGGAATATTCTGCACCTCATTCGACGAGGAAAAAGCCGAGATCTCTTCACCGGGAGTGACCTCTTTAGCAAAGGTTTTCGCAGCTATATTTTTATAAAAGCTATCTGGTTCCTTCAACGATATCAAGTTCATTACGTTAAAGGTTTTTTGCCAAAAACCATTCGTAGTCCTCCATCATTTCAGATGGGTAGCACTTAGTATTCATGCTATGTTTGTTGGCCTACCTCAAGGCATAGTGTATGGTAGCTTTTTGTTACTTTTTGTTGCATAGATAGATGCGTTGGTTTGGAACAGTCATACTACCTTGTTGGCCTACGTCAAGGGTATGTACGGGTGGATTCAAATTAACCTGGATAATGACGGGTAGAACTTGACATGGGACTTATGATTTGTTGGCCTACGTCAAGGTCATAAGAGCATGGGATAAAAAATTACATCGGGAGTTTCAAACATACAGGAAACTTGTCAGGCATGCGCATACCTTCTGGAGCGTGATAACTTGAGTGGCTTCCATCAAGTTATCATGCGATGATATTTGGATCCCGATTCTCACTGATGAGTAGGATTACTCCTCGGGTAATTCCGACTAATTCTCCTTTTGGGTTTGGAGGAGAATTCGAGGAAACAGTGGGAGCCATCCAGATTAGATAAAGTGATTAACCATTCTGATCTAGGCTAGAGTGCACGCAGAGTGTTTCTTTTTTCTCTCTCTCTTTGACAACGACCGTGGCCCGACCCTGGACTATAACTCAGTAACCAAGTTAACCGAACTTTCTTAAAACACTGGCTTTTGGATTGTCTGAGTTGCGTGCAACATTGCCACTCTTTCTTTTACCCTTTTCATTTCTCCAGAACACCCCGTATTACTACAAACGTCCACTTCCATTGGATAAATCCATCGTATAGTTATATACGAACTCGAAGGAACTTTTTCGAGGATGGATTCTGGTTCTGGAGAGAATGAATAGAACTATTCAGTTGTCTTTTCCTTTTACCTTCTCTCAGGTTGTGAGGGCTCCTAGGATTAGGAGAGGGTACACCTATTACGTTTATTGGATAGTTTTCTTCCATACCATAGGCAAGTGCCGAAAGGTAGGGAAAGGAGAAAACCAATTAGCCTAAGTAGGGTGTACAGAAGGTAATAAGTAAAGACAAAATAAAGGGATTAGAGAAGAGGGCAAAGTAAATTGCGACTACTATCATTCACGACCGAACCATGTATTTCATCACCACTCCTACTTCACCTTTGTATTTCTCCATAACACCTCGTATCACTACGAACATCCAATCCTATTGGATAAATCCATCGTATAGTTACATACGAACTCGAAGGAACTTTTTCGAGGATGGATTCTGGTTCAGGAGAAATACGAATAAGGTTTATTCAGTTGTCTTTTATCATCACCTTCTCTCCGGTTGCGAGTACTCCTAGGATTAGGAGAATACACCTGTTACGCTTATTGGATAGTCTTCTTCCAAACCATAGGCTGGTGCCGAACGGTAGGGAAGGAAGAAAACCATTTAGCCTAACGATGGTGTACAGAAGGAA
This sequence comes from Agapanthus africanus, assembly GCA_030015575.1. Classification (NCBI taxonomy): domain Eukaryota; kingdom Viridiplantae; phylum Streptophyta; class Magnoliopsida; order Asparagales; family Amaryllidaceae; genus Agapanthus; species Agapanthus africanus. The sequence continues at coordinate 69,831,289 of JASDDO010000010.1, forward strand.
ATGAGTAAAGACAAATAAAGGGATTTGGAGAGATGGCAAAGAAATATACGGTTACAGTCATGAATCTAGATAATGGAAGAGGCATTACTAGGAATACCCGGATACCACTTCGAAACATGTTCATGTTTCAGTTTCACTGTGCATTGTTAATTGTAAATTGATTTCCCAATTAGACCCTTGCTCCAGGGTATGTATTTACCAGGTATGATTCTCACATCTGTATGGTTTTACAGATGATGAGTGGGAGTAAGTTATTGGGAATTAGGTGACCATCCTCATTATATCGGAATTCGTTGTAATTGGTGATATTTGAAGAAATCTCCTGGGTACAGTTTTCAACCTACGACACTCAGAGTTTAAGTTATTCAACTCAAGGGACTTATATAAAGTATTGTATGTTGTCCAGTGTCCATTAGGACAAATGGGAAGGTCTTCGTACCATATTATGTTTACTTATGACTTCTCTAGTTTTAGACAAGTGTTTCGTAGAAATACAAGGTCTAAGTTTTGAGAAGTTATAGGTGTAAGAATAAAGTAGAGAACCACGTGTTGCAAGTATCAGGATTCTTCAAGGTGATTGAAGAAGTAGATACTTGTGTTTGGTATTCAGTTGATAGGAATGGTTTTGAGAACTTGATTCTCTTTCAGGTTACTCATATATGGATGCACTCCTAGTTGAGTAATACTTATTAGCCTCATTCCATTTGGCAGATATGCACTGGAGACAGCTGCATGATTTTGAATCTGGTTCCAATAAAATTAGTGCCTTTGTTTCTGTATGGTATATAGAATCAATTTGTATCTTAACAATGTTAAGATATAGAGAGTTGTCCGGCTGATGCTTAAAACCAAAATCCGGACAAACTCTAGGCACGTTTCAGTAATGACCATTTGTGGGTTATCCCGGGTTTTGACGAGGGTTAACATTCTACCATCAGGAAGATCAATAGTGATATTGTTCTTGACTCACCACCAGTTTTAATAAAATGGATTTTTTCAGAAAACAGTAGTGGGAGTATGGTAAAACTGAAAGTGATTCCAGAACCGCAAACGATTACTGATAATTTAATAGAACCTAAGGATTCAATTGAATTTGACATTCCAATAGCCACTCCGTAGATATGGTGGGTAACCTCAGGCACCGAGAGGTACTTCGGTCTTCTCAGAGACGGTGACAGAGAGGTTCTTGTTTACCCAGACTTGCCATTGCTGCTGTTTCAGATTATGAGACCCGGCAGGAGGATGAATATAGCGTCATTCTAAACTAGCTTTAGAAGTGTACGTATATATGACTCTGCCAGAGGGTTGCTGTGGTCAGTGGGAGAAGCGGAAGCATAGTGGACAAGTAGCTTGTGTCTATTTATAGACTAAAGCAGATATAGCGGAGATAGATTATCTATCTTTGATGTGACAGTCATGGGTTTGACTTCATCAGAATAGGGGATGAATCTGTTAAGAAAGTAGTAGGGTGTGATGTCATGGTATTTGGATGACATACACAGAGTAGGAAGTAAAATTCCTATACTACGATCGGTTATACTGCGGTTGTCATACAGTGATTTCTCCACAAAGGATTTGGATATTATATCTGGCATTCTGGTTACTAGATCTATGGTTTTAGATCTAGATTTGGGAAGTTTCTCAATCTGGGTACTTAGACAGTATTCTAAATGTATTTTAGAATAGACGACTCCTGGTATGGTGGTAAACCAGCAAGTGATGGAGTCACCTGTAAGTCAACGTTATACACCCCACGAGTTGCGGGGAGGCGGAATAGGTAAAACAATCATTTTGTTTAAAACAAACATTGACTAACTTACGGATCTTTGCCAAACCGTAACTAACAATATCATAGGAGGAATTAGCTACTATGAAAGAAGATTATACCTAATGAACCAAGTCCTTCTTCTTCTCATTAACCACCTCCTCGTCGGCCTCCTCTTTGTAATAGAAGATCCACCCGAAAGCTACTACTCCAAGCTTTGCCTCTAACTTAAGAAAACTAGGTTACTCAAAGTGCTAATCAAAGCAACCTAAGGAATATAGAGTGTGATTAGGGATTAATAAGTCTTGCTAACCCTTGATCTCAATACATGAGAGGTTAGGGTTAGGGTTTGAAGAGAGAGAGCTTGAGGAGAGAGAATGTGAGAGTGAGAATGAAATGAAATAATATCTCATTTTGAATATATGAAGCACAATGATTTATTAAATGAATAAATCAAATGATTTATCAACCATGCTTCATTTATTCACTTTGTGTAATTCATCTCATGAGTCATTAGTCAATAAATGCACCATTAACTCCATGGATGAATCACATAAATGAGTCACTAAATCAATAAATGCAAATGCCACCTTAGCCCCCAAGTCATCAACCTTCTAGAAGATTCTCGAGAATTTACGAGAACGCCCCTCCTATCCGTGAAAACACGGAAATACTTTAAACTGTATAAATCCAATAATCCGATACTAGAATCTGGCTTAAACCAAAGCCGGCTAGTAAAAACTGTCCGAGCATCGTACGTGCATAAAAACACGTAAGCGTACGAACTCTGTCGTAAAACCATACGACCTCTATATCATTTCGCCCGAAGCAGGGAAACTCTCTGTGTGGGACTCTCAAGACTCGACTACTACGCTGGCAGTGGGTTTAACCACAGACCGCAAGCGGCACTAGCTGTACGTAACGGTCTCCAGGTAGATGTCGATAAGAAGGCCGATGAGGAAACCCATCCGAACTCCTACTGAGCCTGATGTGACAATCTCCGTACAGTCCGGTCTGTTCGTCTAGGACTATCGCATATCGGGCCTAGGGGGCGGCAAGCGTCAGTCCCCTAAAAGCGGTATAAGTCGTGTCGGAGCGAAGCCCATTACACCTTGAGAAACTACTGGAAAACCTACCAGTAAATCTCGCTTGCCCTGGCCAGGGACATTGCGTAATGGCTCTCCAGACACAGCGCGATATTAACTCCCAATATCGGGAGAGACGAATCCTGTCTAACCGCCACTGCCTCCAAGTGCTTCGGGACTGCACCCAACTGCTACTTGTTTGCACGACTCCTTTGAGCCGTGGTAGGGTAGCAATCTAAGAACAGTGGGAACACACTTGAGGCGAAGTAGCAGTGTCAAGTCTGCGGACTATGCTGTACTCATGTCACTTGGGAACTGTTAACTGACGACGGGGATAAACCAACCAACAGTTCCCTGCGAGTCTTGCCCGGTGTACCCGTAACCCAACGAGCACCTGTATACTATCTTTAGTATGACGTACTGATGGCTGTGGGACAGACCATCTCCCCAACTGGGATGAGAAGCGTACACACTAGTCTACTCCGGAGTATCGATGCCCTGTCTCGATAATCCTACGACTAGGGACCTGAAAAAGGATGTGCTTGTAGACTACCCAGCCCCCACTAGTGTGACTACCATCACAACGCTGGTAGTCAAGCAAGATCCTAAGGGCTATATCAATACGTACACACATATTAAGAGAGAGACAAACCAAGTAGCATACTACCATGTTTAGTAAGACTGTTAATATAACTGTGAATATCCCAAGCTTCCATTAAATAATATACAAGCTAGTATGATACAATAATGGCCCCTAGGGCATATACACTAACAATCTCCCACTTGCACTAGGGCCATGTACTGGCATATCGAAGACCGATCATCTCGAGTAGCCTCTCGAACTGAATCTGAGGTATAGCCTTTGTGAATGGATCAGCAGTGTTCTCCTCTGTAGCAACTCTCCGGACCCCGATCTCCCAGCGATCTATGATCTCCCTGATCAGGTGATACCGCCTTAAGATGTGTCTGGACTTCTGTTGGGACCTGGGTTCCTTCGCTAAAGCTATAGCTCCGTTGTTGTCCCAATACAGCAGTATTGGATCAACAATGGTAGGAACCACCTGAAGTTCTGTTAGGAACTTCTTCATCCAGACCGCTTCTTTTGCGGCATCGCAAGCAGCAATATACTCCGCTTCCATCGTCGAGTCAGCAACGGTGTCCTTCTTGGAACTCTTCCAGCACACCGTCCCTCCATTGAGGGTAAAGACATAACCTGATATGGACTTAGAGTCATCCTTATCACTCTGGAAGCCGGAATCAGCAAAGGCCTCGATCTTGAGGTCTTTTCCGCCGTAAACCAAGAATATCTCCTTAGTCCTTCTCTGGTACTTGAGAATGTTCTTTACTGCTATCCAGTGCTTCTCCCATAGGTCTGACTGATACCTGCTTACCACGCTCAGTGCGTAAGCTACATCTGGTCTGGTGCACAACATCGCATACATTATAGAGCCTACCGCAGAAGCGTAGGGTATAATAGACATGCGATCCCTTTCCAAATCAGTCTTGGGAGACATCTCTTTGGATAGGGTGATTCCGTGACAAGCCGGTAGATTGCCGTGCTTAGAATCTTCCATACTGAATCTTTTCAGTATAGTGTTGATATACCTGGACTGCGAAAGTCCCAACATCCTCTTGGATCTATTACGATAGATCCGGATCCCCAGAATGTAAGAGGCATCACCTAGGTCTTTCATGGAGAACCTGTGTGACAAGAATCCTTTGACAGATTGTAGCATAGGAATGTCATTTCCTATCAATAGAATGTCATCCACGTACAAGACGAGGAATACGACAGTTCGTGCTACAATTTTACTATATATACATGGTTCATCTGGATTTTTGATAAAGTCATATTCTTTGACCGTTTCATCAAAACAGATGTTCCAACTCCGTGATGCCTGCTTTAGTCCATAAATGGACTTAAGCAACTTGCTCACTTTCCCGCTGCTCCCACTCTGATTGAAGCCTTCTGGCTGATCCATATAGATGCACTCTTCTAAATTACCATTTAGAAAAGCCGTCTTTACGTCCATCTGCCAGATCTCATAATCATGGAAGGCAGCAATGGCAAGAAGGACCCGAATGGATTTGAGCATAGCCACTGGAGAAAAAGTTTCGTCATAGTCCAAACCAGGTCTTTGACAAAAACCCTTTGCAACAAGTCTAGCCTTATAGGTTTCTACCTGTCCATCTACACCAATCTTTTTCTTGAAGATCCATTTGCATCCTATGGGTTTTACCCCATCTGGAGCAAAGTCCAAAGTCCATACTTTGTTGGTGTATATGGACTCCATTTCGGTCAGCATTGCATCCAGCCATCGTACCGAGTCGCCGCTCTGGATGGCCTGCTGGAAGCTAGTAGGTTCATCATCATCAATGACGCAATCCTCTCTATCCCCATCTATGAGAAAACCGTAGTATCTCTCATGCGGATGAGACGGCCTACTACTCCTGCGGAGGGGTGCGGGAATGTCCTGTTCTTCTTGAACTACTGGTTCTACCAAACTTTCAGTAGTAGTTTGTGGTTCTGGAATTTCTTCCAGTTCTATTTCGCTCCCACTTGTTTCCTTTTCTAAAAACTGTTGTTCTAGAAAATGGGCATTACGAGAAATAAAAACCTTTTGTTCCTCTGCGTAATAGAAATAATACCCCTTGGAGTTCTTTGGATATCCCACAAACTTACACTGTACTGATCGTGCCTCGAGTTTGTCCGCATGCTGCTTTTTAACAAAAGCTGGACATCCCCATATCTTCATATGCTGAAGATGGGGTTTCTTCCCACTCCACATCTGATATGGGGTGGTAGGCACAGTCTTGGTAGGAGCCCTGTTCAAAAGATATGCCACTGATTCTAGCGCATAACCCCAGAAAGATCGCGGTAACTCAGTATTACTCATCATGGAACGTACCATATCCAATAGGGTTCGATTCCGTTTCTCCGATACACTGTTGTGCTGTGGAGTGTATGGATGAGTAAGCTGAGGGAGAATTCCTTTCTCTTTTAGATAACCTAGGAATTTGGCACTTAAGTATTCACCACCTCGATCAGATATTAGTGTCTTGATACTTTTGCCGGTTTGGTTTTCTACTTCATTCTTATACTCTTGGAATTTCTCAAAAGCCTCGGATTTATGTTTCATCAAGAAAATGAATCCGTGCCTAGAGTAATCATCCGTAAAAGTAATGAAATAGGATAAACCACCTCTTGCATGTGTAGACATTGGACCACATACATCGCTGTGTATAAGTCCTAAGAGCTCGCTCGCTCTTACTCCATGTCCAGTGAATGGAGTCTTTGTCATCTTTCCTTTGAGACATGATTGACAAGTGGCATAAGATTGATATTCGTACGGATCCAAATATCCTTCTCTATGTAACTTAGTTAACCTTGTCTCATTGATGTGACCTAGTCTACAATGCCATAAGAAAGCCTTATTTAAATCCGGAGACTTTCTTTTTAGTGTGTTCTGGATATTGAAAATCTGTAATTGGTTTAAGACATATATACCGTTATTCAGTGTACTGGACCCAATCAAACCATGATTAAGGTGGATGTTAACAACATCGCTTACAAACGTGAAATCATAATCTTCTTTCGATAACAAGGAAACTGATATGATATTACACGTTAAACTAGGTACACAAAAGCAGTTATACAAAACCAAAATATGTCCACTCGTCAATCCAAGGTGATAATCCCCTACGGACACAGCTCCCATGCTAGCTCCGTTAGCAACCTTCAGGGTCATATCACCAACCTTCAGCACTCTATGGTTTCTCAGTGCCTGCATTGAATTGCATATATGAGATCCTGATCCGGTATCCAATACTCAGGAAGTAGAGTTGATTGACAGACAATTCTCAATTACAAACACACCTGAAGTCGAAGCCACAGCTTGCTTCGGTTCCTGGTTCTTGGCATTCCAAGCTTTGCAATCTTTCTTCCAGTGCCCTTTCCTATGACAGTGGAAGCACTCATCCTTTGCCACTACTGGCACCGCAATCTTTTTCTTTCCCTTCACTCCCACCTTACTAATACCTCCTCTAGGTTTGGTGGCGGCCTTATTCTTCCTTCCTTTGGCCCTAGCCTTGGACCCGGAAGAAGAAGCACCGCGAACAAACATAGCGGGTGTTTCCCTTACCTTCTGCAAGGTGCCCTCTGCACTCATCAACATGTTAAGGAGTTCTGGAGTTCAACTTCTTTTCTTTGAATGTTGAAATTTAGAATAAACAGGGCGTAGGTGGAAGGGAGGGACTGGAGAATCATGTCTGTATAGAGCTCGTTCTCCAAAGTCTTCCCGAGGTCTGCGAGCTCTTCTATATAGCCAATCATCTTTAGGACATGTTCTCCTACAGATGATCCGACGGCCAACCTCGCCTGAAACAAGTTCTTTGAGGTCTCGTATCTTGCTATATGAGATTGCTCCCTATACAGATCCTTCGTATGGAGAAATATGGATTCAAGATCCATATCCTCGTGCCTCCTCTGATGTTCATTATTCATCGAGGCAAGCACGATGCACTTGGCCTTCGCACAATCTAACTCACAGGTCTTGTGGATTTCCTTATCCGTATTACTGGATTTAGGACCAGGGACAACAGGTGCCTTAGTGGTAAGGACATACCCCAATTTGTCATAAGTCAAAGCCATCTTGACATTCCGCAGCCAATCTTTATAGTTTGGCCCTGTCAATATATTTTTTTCTAGTAGTAACTTAAGTCCTGTCATGTTCAGGGTCGCTGCAAATAGGAGAGAGATATAGAACACTTTAGCATGATGCTCAAGCAAGTTTAGAGTGGTTTTTAGTTTATCTACACTGGATGGCTTCCACTGTTTCTCGAATCCCTCCACAAACCAAAAAGGAAGAACTGGACATGACTATTCTCACCGTACAATACTTGCTTAACCGTTCAGCCAGGCCGGTGTCGGTACTTCGAGGGAGGTTTTCCAACGCTTTCGCGAAGTTCCTTAATTAAATAACCTCTTTTCTCTGGGGGCGTAGCCCCGCTGACACCTTTCTCGGCACCTACTTGGTTTATAGCATTGATCGTTAAGTGACGAATCTCCTGATGAGTAGCATATACTCACAGTAGGATCGGGATCCAAATATCATCGTGTGATAATGCTGAAGGAATCCTACCAACATTCATCAAACTCCAAATGGTATGCATCTCTTTGCAAATTTCAGTTTCTTTAGAAATTCCCGATATAAATTTTTGCCCCATGCTCTTATGACCTTGGCTTTGGTCAAAATGTCATAAGTCACATGTCAAGTCCTACCCATCATTATCTTGTTAATTTGAACCCATCCGTACATACCCTTGATTTGGTCAAATGATAATACGACTGTCCCAAACTAACTCATCTATCTATGCAACAAATGAATACTCAGCAGCTACCAAACACTATGCCTTGACTTTGGCCAAAATACATAGCTTGAATACTACTGAATACCCAAATGAAAAGATAGAGGGCTACGAATGGTTTTGGCAAAACCGTGAACGTAGTGAACTTGATATGACCGAAGGAACCTAATAGCTTTTTAAAGGAGTGGTTAAAGCTCCGCAATTAAAAATATCTTCTGTTTTAAAAATAACCGAGTGGTTTCTTTTAAACTATTCCAACGATTCAACTTTGGTTTATTTTCTTTGCATTAATATAATGCGTCCCATCAATTAACCCATCATTGCAGTAAACAACGAAAATACAACGTCCTCTTATGCCATCCGCATTTGCCACTGGGTCCTGTCATTCACCCGTTAGGTTACTTAACTAACGACAGAGCGGGGGCTGGGCTAGCGCGAGTGTAAAACATAAGTGACGTCCAAATAGCTATCATATATAGATATTGTACATTCGTCAGACGCAATAATAGGCATTCCAGATCACAGATGAACATATTGAATTTTCTACGAATCCGCATTCCTTTTGAGCCTTCAAAGAAAGACGGATTACACAGTCGTGATGAATAGCCAAAACCCCACCCTAGACCCCTACGGGTACGGCAAACTACCCGCCAAGTACCCGAAGTGAAGCGGTATCCTTCAACAATGTGAGTAGGCCACTAAACACTTCAAAGTACCCGGTAGTTTGTGTACCCCACCTTGGGTCTATCCTAGGAGCAAAAATCAGTAAAATGAAATAATACAACAGTGGCTACAACCGCAACCTGGATGTGCCCCGCAAAAGAATATTACAACAATTTACAAATTACATTTGAATAAAAGACACGCTCGTCTCACATCCCCGGCTATCCATTCATGACTATCCAACAAGTCCACAAACACAAACAGTAAAATCATTACAGAAATGTGCAACCCCTGCCAACCGACATACTAGCAGTTAGGGGAGGTTTACGAACACATTATACAATTCATAGATATAATCTAATTAGCCAAACATCGTAGAATTTCGATCGAGCAAACGCAAATGATTCTACTCCAAAAACTTCTCTGTGCACCTGAGACTTGAGCAGAAACAAAATATCCCAGAAATACCAAAATCAACACAGAAGAGTTACTGGAGAATTTTAGGGTGACTCTGCTTCAACTCGGCCTCGGATCCGTGGCGGATCGCTTAGATCGGCCGCGGTTCCGCGGCTGTTTGGCCGAGTCGGGAACCCAAATTTCTCCAGTATTCTTATATTTCCCTACTTGTAATTTTAAGGGTCCCTGAAAAATTTTTAGACCCCGTTTTAAAATCGACAGAAACTATGTGAAAATGATGATTTTTCCGGTTCGTTTCGCGATCGAATTTCTAACGACTTTGCTAACAAGTTAGTTATGGTTTAGCGAGGCTCTGATACCACTGTAAGTCAACGTTATACACCCCACGAGTTGCGGGGAGGCGGAATAGGTAAAACAATCATTTTGTTTAAAACAAATATTGACTAACTTACGGATCTTTGCCAAACCGTAACTAACAATATCATAGGAGGAATTAGATACTTGAAAGAAGATTATACCTAATGAACCAAGTCCTTCTTCTTCTCGTTAACCACCTCCTCGTCGTCCTTCTCTTTGTAATAGAAGATCCACCCGAAAGCTACTACTCCAAGCTTTGCCTCTAACTTGAGGAAACTAGGCTACTCAAAGTGCTAATCAAAACAACCTAGGGAATATAGAGTGGGATTAGGGATTAATAAGTCTTGCTAACCCTTGATCTCAACGCATGAGAGATTAGGGTTAGGGTTTGAAGAGAGAGAGCTTGAGGAGAGAGAAGGTGAGAGTGAGAATGAAATGAAATAATATCTCATTTTGAATATATGAAGCATAATGATTTATTAAATGAATAAATCAAATGATTTATCAACCATGCATCATTTATTCACTTTGTGTGATTCATCTCATGAGTCATTAGTCATTAAATGCACCATTAACTCTATGGATGAATCACACAAATGAGTCACTAAATCAATAAATGCAAATGCCACCTTAGCCCCCAAGTCATCAACCTTCTAGAAGCTTCTCGAGAATTTACGTGAACGCCCCTCCTATCCGTGAAAACACGGAAATACTTTAGACTGTATAAATCTAATAATCCGATATTAGAATCTAGCTTAAACCAAAGCCGTCTAGTAAAAACTGTCCGAGCATCGTACGTGCGTAAAAACACGTATGCGTCCGAACCCTGTCGTAAAACCATACGACCTCTATATCATTTCGCCCAAAGCAGGGAAACTCTCTGTGTGGGACTCTAAAGGCTCGACTACTACGCTGGCAGTGGGTTTAACCACAGACCGCAAACGGCACTAGCTGTACGTAACGGTCCCCAGGTAGATGTCGATAAGAAGGCCGATGAGGAAACCCATCCGAACTCCTACTGAGCCTGATGTGACAATCTTCGTACAGTCCGGTCTGTTCTTCTAGGACTATCGCATATCGGGCCTAGGGGGCGGCAAGCGTCAGTCCCTTAAAAGCGGTATAAGTCGTGTCGGAGCGAAGCCCATTACACCTTGAGAAACTACTGGAAAACCTACCAGTAAATCTCGCTTGCCCTGGCCAGGGACTTTGCGTAATGGCTCTCCAGACACAGCGCGATATCAACTCCCAATACCAGGAGAGACGAATCCTGTCTAACCGCCACTGCCTCCAAGTGCTTCGGGATTGTACCCAACTGCTACCTGTTTGCACGACTTCTTTGAGCCGCGGTAGGGTAGCAATCTAAGAACAGTGGGAACATACTTAAGGCGAAGTAGCAGTATCAAATCTGCGGACTATGATGTTCTTATGTCACCTGAGAACTGTTAACTGACGACGGGTATAATACCAACCAACAGTTCCCTGCGAGTCCTGTCCGGTGTACCCGTAACCCAACGAGCACCTGTATACTATATCCAGTACGACGTACTGATGGCTGTGGGACAGACCATCTCCCCAACTGGGATGAGAAGCGTACACACTAGTCTACTACGGAATATCGATGCCCTGTCTCGATAATCCTACGACTAGGGACCTGAAAAAGGATTGGCTTGTAGACTACCCAGCCCCCACTAGTGTGACTACCATCACAACGCTGGTAGTCAAGCAAGATCCTAAGGGCTCTATCAATACGTTCACACATATTAAGATAGAGACAAACCAAGTAGCATACTACCATATTTAGCAAGACTGTTAATATAACTGTGAATATCCCAAGCTTCCATTAAGTAATATACAAGCTAGTATGATACAATAATGGCCCCTAGGGCATATACACTAACATCACCCTCTCTAAAGGTGTCTTACAGACTAAAGGGGAGAGGGATGTGCATGATTGGCATATCACTTGCTTAGGCAACTGAGTCAATCATGAGATATCAAGTACCACACCAGATATTGTTTTTGCACTAGATGCAATAAATTGAGATATTAATCTAATCCTGGAGAAACGTTAGGAAGCAGTTTATGAACATAAGTGAATGTTCTAAGGATTTGATAACGGCAGCCTCCTTCGGGAGACGGTTATCATTCCAGGCTTCCAAAGTGACCTGGATGACAGAGTGACTGTCAGAGTTATAGTTTTTCCCTCTTACGAGGGGCAGTAGTTTGGACAGGTGGTCCAAGAGGATACTGAGGGAGGCATGACACATGATACTGATTAAATTCAGTTGACGATACAGTCTAAGAAGTTTGGATTTGGAGTTCATTTATGAACTAGGTCCCATTAGATGTCTAGACATATTCTAAAGACAGGTATTTCTCAATTCGGGAGATGGATTTCTCCGCGAACTTGAGATAAAGAGAGACATAGAAAGAAACATCAGTGCAGATCCACTCACTGAGGCTATTTCTCGAACGCAATAGTTTTATAAAAGAGCTTTGTGAAACTGATTAGTAGAGGAGTTGGGTGCTCGGTATCACACAGGCTGTGAGTATGCGACATCGCAATAATTGGCCTTAAGTGCAAGTAGGAGATTGTTGGCTATAGTGCCCTCAAGGCAATTATCATAGTCGCGGACATGTGATTATGATGATTGAGTGAGGACCTATACCGATAGAACAGTCTTACTCGAAATGATAGTATGTTATCTGGTTTGTCTTTATCATCATATACATGTTGATAGAGCCCATAGGATTCTTGCTTGACTACCAGCATTATGATAGCGATCATATATGTGGGAGCTGGGGGTCTATAAGCACATCCTTAAATGTCCCTAGTCGTGGGAGTATCGAGACCGGGCATCGATACTCCAGTATAGACTAGTGTATACTTATCTAGACTCTGACGAGGGGCGGTGGCCGGTCTCACAAGCCATTGGTGTTAGTTGTTCACCTAAGATAGTATACAGGTGCTCATTGGGTTATGAGTACACTGGACGAACTCGCCTGGAATATGCTAGTTGCTATTATACCTATTGTCAGATAGCAGTTCCCTGGTGACATGTGTACAGGTTAGTCTGTCGATCTGGGATCGTCATTTGTCTCGTGTGAGTTCCCACTGTGCTTTGATTACTACCCTACCACGCTCAAAGGAGATGTGCAAACAGGTTTTAGTTGGGTACAGTCCCGAGCCACATGGAGGCAGTGAGCGTATCATCAGGGATTCGTCTCTCCCGGTATTGGGGGTTGATGTCGTACAGTGCACGGGTGGCCATCACTTAAAATCCTCGGCCATGGTAGGGAGAATTACTGATTTGGATCAGTAGTTTCTCAGGAGGTGATGGGCTTCATACCGAAATGAATTATCGCCTTATTAGGGGTCTGATTTTATCCACACCCTAGACTCGATATGCGATACTCTTAGACGAACAGACCGAACTGTACGGATATTGTCACTAACAGGCTCAGTAGGGGTTTGGATGAGCTTGCTCGTCAGCCTTCCTTTCGCTCAATACCTGGGTAGCCGTTACGTACAGCTAGTGCCGCTGACGTGCTTGTGGTTAAACCCACTGCCAGCGTATTGACGAGTCTTTAGAGTCCCACACAGAGGGTTTCCCTGGTTCTGGCGAAATGATGTAGTTGCCGTATTGGATACGTGCAGGGTTCCGATCGATTGGTGTACATTGTACTCGGACTTTCGATTGGACAGTTGATAATACTAGCCGGCTTGGGTTTGAGCCGGATTATTAAATCAGGTATTGATTTAATAATTTTCGTATATGTATTTCGATACGTATATTCTAGTATTATATTCTTTGTGTTATTCTATCTCTATGGGTGTTCGTATTTCGGTACGGATACAGGTATGTATATACAGTAGAATGTAATCCGTATTTTTTACCGGATAACATTCTAGAAGGTGCCACCTCATTTTTGGTTTGACCATTTTATTAAATGAATAAATGAGGTGGAAAATAGCTTGATGAGGTATGGTGACAACCATGCTTGGAATAGTGCTCACAAATGAATTGTTAATTCATTTGTGTGCACTATTCAAGCATGGTAGGATTTTTAAAATGAAAAAATGCTTTTTACAAAACCAAGCATGCTTGATTTTCTCTTTCGACGGTCTTCATTTTTTTGGTGCATGCTATGTTTTTCCACTTGAGCTTGAGCTCCTCCTCCTTCACCATTAGCTTCACCTCCTCTAGCTTTCATGCTTGCTTCCACCTTCTTCATGATAAGAGATAGCAAACACTTAGTATATTTTCTACACTACATCCCAGGCTCTCTAGGGTGGTATCCTAGAGACTCTAGTTGCTCTATTAGCATCTTGGTGTGGAGCTAGAGCCGGAATTACATCACTCGGGTAGATCGTCTTTGATGAAGGAAGACCGGCGACCAATTTCGTTCGAGCATACCTTAAGGAGACATGGAGAAAGATGAAGACCTGAAGGACTAGATTCGTTCGGTATATTCCTTCTAACATAGTAGTTTAAAACCTCTTGTTAGCTAATATAGTGTTTATGGGTTCGATCTTGGGATTGGGTTCCGTCGGCGCCAGATTTTTATTCGTCGTTTTTGTTCCGCACCGGCCACTTTTGATGGCCAGGGCGCCGGCATAACCCAGCAAATATATAATAATCGCTTCAGGTATGATAAATTCAACATCACAGAAAAGTAATAAGCATCACAGAACAATAAAGATAATCTGGGAGCCCCGGGTTTCATTGAGCCTCAACTGAAACCCGACGTTCCCCTGGTCGTGTGGATAGCCTGTGCAATGAAAACCTAGACCCCTATGAGTGCGGTAATTTACCCTCCAAAACCAGAAGCGAGGCAACCCCCTTCAAAAAAGTGAATGGACTATCCAGCACTTCACGGAATCCGGTAACTTGAGCACCCCACCTTGGGTCAACCTATACCCCCTACGAGTGCGACGAATAGCCCGCCAATTCTAGAGTGAGGCCCACTCCGTCTCAACGCCATGAGATGCGGGCTCGTTGCCCTCTAGAACCCGGCTATCCGTGCACCCCACCGTAGGGTAATCCTAGTACAGAAAAGAAAATATGTACAACGGGTACATCGACCTCAACCCGGTCGTGCCCCAAAAGAATAATATACAAACAGGCAGTGACGGCAGTCCACGTGTCGAACACTCGCCCCGCAATATCAAATGTACAAATAAAACCAAATTGCAATACCATTGCACACAAGCTATCCACCACGACAATCTGCAACATCACAGCACAACACAGAACATCAACGTGAATGTCACGTTCGCAAATCCATCTAAAAGGCCGATAGCGATTAGACAAGATTTATCGATCAAATGACATTCACGGTCACAGATAGAAATGTACTGTACTGCTAACTTTAAACAATTTCAAAAAATATCGAGCTCGCAATAACCCCCGAAAATCCTCAAGTAACCTGATAAAACTTTATCCAAAATGGGCTAAACAAACAACACCACTGAACCAACTTCCCAGAGAACAAACCACACCCAAAACACCAACCCCAGAAGCCAATGGAAAACTGGCCTCCTCGGTTTTGGTGCCCTTGGGCTTGTCCAAAAACCGAGGGTGGGGTCCGTCTTTGGGGTGTGGTCTTATGTCTTCTTGAGTAGTCTTCTGCACATGTTTAAATAATTTTTTGAGAACATTTTGAAATCAACAAAAAATGCATATTTCAGTGGCAGTGTTTGGGTTTTGTTTCGGTTTTGATACTTTAACATTGTCTAAACAAGCTAGATTACTGTTAATAGTTAGGCTCTGATACCATGTTGGGGTACGGCAGCGCCCCGGCCGTCAATCCGACGCCAAATGCGGAATAAAAACTTTTCAAAACTCGGCGCTACCGCAACCAAAAACCTGGATCGTACTGTTAACCGTTATCTAGCATTCTACAAAGTTAAGTTCAGAGATTATACCGATCGATCCGTGTCCTTCGGTCTTCAATCTCTTTCCTAGCTCCTCGTCGCTGTCCGGAACAACTCTGCTCTCCGGTCTCGCTCATCGGAATGGCACCACGTCGAGGATTCTTTATACGGGCTCCCGCTTCGAATCGAAGCAACTCGAACATGAAGTTTGCTAGCCGACATGTCTAAGATGAAGTAGAGAAGGTGTGGGATCACTTTGTCTCAATCACCCTAGGGTTCTCAACAAATGAGAGGGTGTAGGGTGGAGGCTAAAGAGTTGCCATGAAAATGAAGAAGATGTGAGCTCCAAAGAGAGAGTGAGCAAGTAAAATGAATTGAGAGTGTTTTGTGATGAATTGTGAGCACAAAATCGAAGAGTGTGCTGCTTAATTCAGCTGCCCCCCACCCTCAATAATTGTCACAACATACCCATAAATCAAGCCCAAAGTCAAGGAGACACTATGTGGAACCATGCCTCATTAAAGCTCCAAGACAAAAGAAAAAATGAGTCACATTTTCTTCACAAAATAAAACATTTAAAACAAATGTTTTAAACCAAAAGAAATGGCAACCCTAAAACAAACTCGTAACGGATTACGAGAATGCCTCTCGACTGTATATACATACCCGTATCCGTATTCCGACGGAATACGAATACAACGAGACTAAAGTAATCCAACCAATCGAATACTAGGATCCGGCTTAAACCAAAGCCCACTAGTATGATCTGTCCGATCATGATCCGCGCACGAGTGCACATATATGATCGAACCCTGCCATAAGTCCATACGGCCTCTACAACGTTTCGGCCGAACTTGGGAAACTTTCTGTGGTGAACTCTAATGACTCATCAATACACTGACAGTGGGTTTAACCGCAAGCATGTCAGTGGTACTAGCTGTACGTAACGGTTGCCCATGTATTGAATGAAAGGGAAGCTGACGAGCAAACTCATCCTGAAACCCTACTGAGCTAGACAGTGACAATATCCGTACAGTCCGGTCTGTTCGTCTAAGAGTATCGTATATCGGGTCTAGGGAGGTGGATAAAGTCAGACCCTTACTAACGCGATAATTCGTGTCGGTATGAAGCCCATCACCACCTGAGAAACTACTGATCCGAATCAGTAATTCTCGATTACCTTGGCCAAAGATTTCTGGTGATGGCCACCCGTGCACTGTGCGACATCAACCTCCAATACCGGGAGAGACGAATCCCCGACGATCCGCTAACTGCCTCCATGTGGCTCGGGACTGTACCCAACTAAAACCTGTTTGCACGACTCCTTTAAGCCGTGGTAGGGTAGTAATCAAAACATAGTGGGAACTCACACGAGACAAATGACGATCTCAGGTCGACAGACTAACCTGTACACATGTCACCTGGGAACTGCTATCTGACAATAGGTATAATACCAACTAGCAGGTTCCCGACGAGTCATGTCCGGTGTACTCATAACCGAATGAGCACATGTATACATCTTGGGAGAACTAACTGACACCAGTGGCTTGTGAGACCGGCCACCGCCCCTTGTCGGGGTCTCGAACTGTATACACTAGTCTACTCTGGAGTATCGATGCCCAGTCTCGAAACTCCCACGACTAGGGACACATTAAGGATGAGCTTATAGACCCCAGCTCCTACGTATATGATCGCCATCATACTGCTGGCTGTCAAGCAAGAATCCAATGGGCTCTATCAACATGTACATGATGATAAAGACAAACCAGATAGCATACTATCATCTCGAGTAAAATTGTCCTACCGGTGTAGGTCCTCCCTCAATCATTGCAATCACGTACCCGCGATCCAATAATTGACTTCAAGGGCACTATATCCAACAATATCATGAGAAAACCGCAATTTTCTATCTTTAAAATGATAATAAGTTTATAAAATCCTTGCGGTTTCTCCAAATCGAGAAATCTCATGGAAATCCAAAATCCCAATCTCAAGGGTAAATAAACAATGAAATACCGGTAATAAGTTCCATAATATTGCATGACAAATGAAAATACACATGCATGAGATATCACAGTAATAAATGCAATGTCTAAGCTATCATATAAAAACAAGCGTACTAATACTATGTCGAAACTATCAGCTAGCAATTCATACTAATGAAATAGTGTTTTCTAATGTGTACGTGACATGTCAATTACCGATGATGAGGTGTGTGAGCCGGCAAGCAGGTGTATGTTGAGCATACGCATCATCGGCAATAGTGCTGGTGTCCTGACAACATGATTTTATAATAACTACGAAAACACATTTAAGCATGCAATGCGAATAGCAAGAACATACGGAAAATGAATAGTAAATGCAATAATAAAGAATGTACAATATATATATATATATATATATATATATATAAAATTCATACAGTTTTGGCATTTGAAATAACACAAATCATGGTGTTTAGAAAACCACCTAAGTCTGACACGAGTCCAGTCTAACATCTACTAAGTAAACTACAGTACTAAACTAACAAACTAGTCGAAAGGGTAAGGAAAACCACCTAAGTCTGAGTCGATAAATATATCTAGTAGTCGGTGATCCCGCCTTAATAGTATCATGTACGATACAATATATAATATGACATCCTTGAGTCAAGAGTGCGGATCAATCATCATAATTATATCTCGTACGGTAAATCCATCGTACGGCATCCCAAATCTGGGTATGGGTCAAATATCACGTTTATCTCATTATTCATCTGGTATCCTTATCATCATATCCTGAATTAGGGGTACTGATCTAAATTCTAGTACACTCTGATACCATCAACATATATGCGTGTGTATGAAAACACATCGCCTAAAGATCCGCTATAATATCATGTCGTATCTCATAATACGAACCAAATCACATCACCGATCTCGTGGAATCATGCCCAATCACATCGACTCATCTCTAAGTACCATGTACTATCCTCATTATCCATGTATATGTATATATATATATATACATACATACATACATACATACATACTCACATACATATATGTATATATATATATATATATATATATATATATATCCCTATATACGCATAAGTAAAACAAATGTATGCGTGTGTGTGTGCGTGTGTGCAAAACTTTACTCTAGGGTTTCGCGACTAAGAAGATAAACTATGTTACTTCTAATACACTAAAACTAACCCATGAACATCTAAAACCTGTCTGATTATCATCCACGTATCACAATACACATATCTATATATTTAATATAACGTATTCATATTTTGCACTACGAAACTGTGGGGGTGCTATACGCCATCCACCCGACTTCCCCCTAAGGTATATATCTACTCACCTTGATCCTTGCTTGCCGAAGTCGATGTCGCCATTCTCTTCCTCGTCGTTCAAAGTCCACTTGAGGGTACCTACATATATACACAAATAGCATCGTAAATAGAATTCACGCACGAAACCAAAATGGTACACGTATCATACATAGGTTAAAACCTATGGTCTACACATGCAAGAATAATCAAACAACTCCCGATATCAACGTACACACGTCAAGTGATCGAGACAAACACAAATATCCAAGATTCAAGTTAACAGAATTAGCAAATCGAATTCAGAAACTATGGAATACACTTCCAGATTTTGATTCAGGTGAAAATAACCAATTTTGCACATGTGGAGGGTCTATTTAGCAGATGACTGGACTATGAACCAAACACCAATGCAAACACCCCTACCCTGGCCACAATTTGCGGCCAGAGAGGATAAATTTTCGGCCTGGACTGAGGGGTTAGGGCTCGGGTCTCTAGGTTAGCTTTTAGGTTGCCTGCTTGTCTCACTGTGATCGCTAAAATATTTTCAGGTGCCTCGGGTCATAGAAGATATCAAAACAACAACACAAATCCAACACAAACCCGATATCGGGGATTTTTAAGTTTGTAAATTGGGGTCAAGTCTCTGGTCTAGGTCAAGAATCTCTCTCTAGGGTCTTGTACACACTCACCACAGACCACAAGCCCACAAAATCACCCAAACCCTCTCTAGGAATTTTCTAACATCACCATTTCACAATTAAAAAACTTCTAAACTAAACTAAAATGCAAGAAGCTTAAAACTAACTAAATGAAAGGAATTATTCCTCATGGATGCAACTCAAGAAAAACCATAGCTTGTCCAAAGTCTCCAAAATCCAACTTTGATGGTTCCATAGTGTTGAGGGTGAGGATGTGATCAACTTTAATGAAGAGGTGGTAGGGTTTTGATGAAGATTTGGAGATGAAATCTTGGGGTAGAGGTGGAGGGAAGCTTGAGGATGAAGGAGGTGAAGAAAATAATGGGGTGAGGAAATAGGGCTGCCCTCTCTCTCTCTCTCTTATTCTCACTCTCTTACCATCACTCTCTCTCTTATGCTCACCTCTCAATTATATCCTTTTCTCTTTTCTTTTCTTTTTTCCTAAACCAAATATCAACAACACAAATGAACAACATGCAACCATAATGCAACATGACATGGTGCACTAGCCATGAAAAACTGTAGAAACACGGATTTGGCCTAATCGCGATTAGCAGTGCACTAATCGGGTTTTATCCAAACTGCATATAATAAATTTTAAAAATGCCAAATCCGATAAATATATTTTTAAATGAATAAATC
Source organism: Agapanthus africanus (assembly GCA_030015575.1). Taxonomy (NCBI): domain Eukaryota; kingdom Viridiplantae; phylum Streptophyta; class Magnoliopsida; order Asparagales; family Amaryllidaceae; genus Agapanthus; species Agapanthus africanus. The sequence goes on from JASDDO010000010.1 coordinate 69,851,486, forward strand.
ATTTTCATCTTCAATTATTTCACAATAATTGGTATATATTTATACCATTTTACAAAAACCCCAATTTCGCAAATCGGGTAGTTTTCGTGAAATATATTATTTTAATATTAAATTTCAAAAATAATATTTTATATTTTCTGAAATGTTACAGTCTTCCCCCTTAAATAAATTCGGTCCCCGAATTTAAATTTAAACCCCTCAAATACTAAAACATTTCAGTAAAAAAATCAAGTCGTCGGGGCTCCGAAAACATAAATACGTAAAACATATCGTTGCGCAATGTATACGCATGAAAAAGAGTGTATAACTCAAAAATCAAACTCCGTCAAGCATCACGCAATCATCGGAGTCATGGTGAAGACACCAAAGTTAAGTCCAATACGAAAACCAATATGATAAACATCAAAACCATAGCATGTACACATCGTTGTAAATTTGTCTGAAAGAAATGTATGCCAAACCTTTTCAAGTCGCTGTGCGATGCGCGTATCACGGCACAGTGGCGGACGTCTATTGTAACAAAATAAGTATAACTATATATATACTGTAAGTCCACGTTGCCCACCCCGGTTCTTACGGGGAGGCGGAAATTGTAAAAAACGATTTTTTGACACAAGGCAACATGGACTAGAAAAGAGGATCTTTGCTAAACAAAAACCTAGCAAACTAACTGCAAGTTTAACTACTCGGTTAGAGGGTTATACCTAGGTCTTGAACTCCTTCTCTTCTTGCTCCTTGGGATGGTTTGAACGGCTCCACCTCGTAGTCTCCTCTTTGTCGAAGAAGGATCCACCCGAAAGCCTCTACCTTGAGCTCCTACCTCAACCGGGAGGCAACTAAAGTGCTTGGCTTGCTAAACCTAGAACTCTAGAGTAAGTAGAGAAGAGTTTTGAAGGTTTTATCTCAATAGCTCATGCTTTTCAACACATGAGTCATGAGAGCTTTGAGAGAGAGGAAGAGGATGAACTTTTGATGAGAGAGAATGAGCAAGTGAGAATGATACAATTTTACAACCATATCTCTCATATTAGGAATTATGATAATAATAATAATAATAATTAAGAAAAGGTGTGATGGTTTGTTTCAATGACCATTATCATTTCATGCATTTAATGCATTTTGCAAAGAACAAGAAGCATCATTGAAATGAAATGATGATGGTCAACATGTCCATAATGGTCAACCGGTCAACAAAATCAACAAGTCAACAAAAGTCAAATGTTCAACTCAACCATGGCACAATAATCCTTAATTAATATTATTAATCATATTTCTTATTCTCATTAGGATTTAGAAAAAGTCAACGGTCAACAACCGTAATGAGAATCCTCTGCCTCTGCCTCGGTCAACTGTACATACACACCCGCATCCGGGTTCCGAGGAACATGAATACAATGAGATAAAACCAATCCCAAAACATATACTAGGATCTGGCTTAAACCAAAGCCCGCTAGTAATAACTGCCCGGACACCAAACGTGCACAAGTGCGCAGATATGAACGAACCCTGTCGCAAAACCATGCGACCTCTACTCTGTTTTGCCCAAAGGTGAATAGCCTTCTGTGTGGGACTCTAAAGACTCGACACTATGCTGGCAGTGGGTTTAACCACAGGCCGCAAGCGGTAGCTGGACGTAACGGTCCCCAGGTAGATGTCGATAAGAAGACTGATGAGGTGAACCCATCTGAACTCTTATTGAGCCTGAATGCGACAGTCTCCGTACAGTCCGGTCTGTTCGTCTGAGAACATCGCATGGCGGTCCTAGGGGGAGGTAAATGTCAGTCCCCTAATAGCGGTACAAGTCGTGTCGGAGTGTAGCCCAGAACACCCTGAGATAACCCTGGAAAACTTACCAGTATATCTTGCTTGCCCTGGCCAGGGACGACTATGTGTAATGGCTCTCCTAGACACAACGCGATATCAACCCCCAATACCGGGAGAGACGAATCCTGTCTAACCGTCACTGCCTCCAAGTGCTTCGGGACTGCACCCAACTACTACCTGTTTGCACGACTCATTTGAGCCGTGGTAGGGTAGTAATCTAAGAACAGTGGGAACACACTCGAGGCGAAGTGACAGTGTCAAGTCAACGGACTATGCTGTACTCATGTCACCTGGGAACTGATAACCGACGATAGGTATAATACCAAACCAACAGTTCCCAGCGAGTCATGTCCAGTGTACTCGTAACCTAACGAGCACCTGCATACTATCTCCAGTACGACGTACTGATGGCTGTGGGACAGACCATCTCCCCCTCCTGGGATGAGAAGCGTATACACTAGTCTACTCTGGAGTATCAATGCCCTGTCTCGATAATCCTACGACTAAGTACCTGTATAAGGATGTGCTTGTAGATTACCCAGCCCCCACTAGTGTGACTGCCATCACAACGCTGGTAATCAAGCAAAGATTCTAAGGGCTCTACTAATGTGTATAGGCCATATGCTAAAAGAAACACATTCACACATTAAGATAGAAACAAACCAAGTAGCATACTACCATTTCGAGCAAAATTGTCTATACAACTGTGAATATCCCAAGCTTCTATCAAGTAATATACAAACTAGTATGATACAGTAATGACATCTAGGGAATATACACTAACATATATATATATATATATATATATATATCCTTTGTTTAACATACACGTCCCGCCGTTTTGAAATTAATTTAGAAGGGTTTCCTTTGTTAAATGTCTCGTGTCATCTCGGACACGTAGGTAAATACTGAGACTATAGTTCCTTTTTGGAAATCTCTTTGATAATTATCAATGCATGCAAAAATATATTCAGGTACTGTCCTCGGACTAGTCCTGCTCAGCCACTATACCATGTAGTAAATATCATAAAATATACGGCTCCAAAAGGAATCACTCCCAAAATGTACATAAGAATGCCACGTGCGTCTGGTGCGCACGGAAATCAAAATCCATGAATGTGCCATACATGTGCACAGAAACAAAATCTAAATGCAACGGGTGTGCACGAAAACACCTGTCAAGGGCAACGGGTGTGCCTGACAGCAATATCAGGTGCATCTGATATGCACGAAGAATCCCGATTTAGTGCATCTGGTGTGCACCAAAATCGCATCAAGCGCATCAAGTATGAGCAAGAATCCAAATCAAGTGCATAAGGTGCATAAAAACAAATATCGAATACCATAATCGAAATCGACTGTATACAACAAACCTCAATCCAAATCAGGTATACCGCGGTATATAATCTCACAACCATGTGCATCAGCGTGCACAAAATCGAAAGTGCATAAAAACTATGCCGAAAGCACAAGTCAAATCACATGCATACCATAAGCATGAAATCCAAATCAACATCTCGAATGACATCAAATCGAAGTCAAATGCAACTGTGGTGCACAAAATCTCAATCATGCAAATAAATCACCCAAATTACCGAAATCCGAAATAACAGATACGTGATATTCAAATCAACAAATCGCAAATCGTAACATTGTCGTCGATATGTCCTTCCTTCAAAGTCGAGAAGGTGTCGGTGCATCTAAAGCTAGCAGAGCAAGATATCTCCTTGCCTCCTGTTCATGATCTGGCGCCTGGTGCCCTTAGGCTCTCGTCTCTCACTGTGAATTACCAGTTACATAACTCTTCGGTTCAACGGCTCAATATTGAAACGATGATGGAAACAGTTCTGCTCTGGCACATCCTCTTAAGATCTCTGGCCAACTATCACGGTCGCTCATAACATATCTCATCAATGATGCCGAACTATGGCCTACTGGGTGTGCGTAATACGTCCGATCCTGGGTCCAAGTCTATCCGTGAAGTATCCCATCATATGATATCCAGATGACGTCGAATTTTTTTGATCGATTCATCAAAGTCCCATAATTTCCCGAGAGCTCAACACTCATGCACAGTTCAATAATATCCAGTACATGCCATAGTACCTATGGACCAGCCGTAGAAGGGCAAACCCAAATCTCACTAATGGCACCGTGGAACTGCCGCTAACCTTAAGGTTCAAAAGCGTTCCCATAGTCATTATGTCGAGTTAGGGTTTCATTCTTCTAGAGGATCCACAGAATTAGTTGCATGTTTTTCCGAATACTTTAAACTTGGAAAAAATGGGTTTCTGACAATCGATCGTTTTCTATCGACTCTCAGCGTACTTGCGTGAAGTCTTCTCAAGCTGGAATCAATCAATCTAATGACCTAGCATCGGGGTGTGCAAACGAACCACAGGTCCTTGTTCTTTGCCGGAAAGATGCGACAGGGACGTTGGGACGTCCGACCTAAATTTCGGGGGCAGATGCTTTTTGGTGCTATCCGTCCACCTCTCCGAAGATGCCAAGTTGATTTATGGCACCATGTATCGAAGGTTTAAACGGATGCGGCCGATGTAGCAGACTTCGTCAGATTCCCCCTCGTTGAGGGGTTTTTGATTGTGGGGACGCTCTTCCCTGCAGGCGCAAGCCCCTGCAGTTAATTATGCTACCGCATCGCGGTAACAACTTTCTCCTTCTCCAGATGGTCACTTCATGTGGTGTGTGTTTGTTTTGTTTTTGGTTGCCCGTGGATTGTATACGGAGACTAATTTATGTTGTCGCCCATAGGGCGTGGATTAGACCAAATCCGTATTTTCTTAGATTTAGGTTTGGGGTTGGGTTTAAGGATACGTTAGTCTCATTTGAGACTAAGATCAACTTAAACATTTATTAAGGATACGTTAGTATAATTTTAGACTAAGATCTACTTAACATGATCATTTAGATCCAACAAAAGAGCATTTGGGCTCTATTGTTTAGTTTAAGGACATTGTGTTCCATTAGTTTAAAGACATTACGGTCCAAGGTTAAGGAAATCATAGTCCATGGGCTTAAGGACCCCACAGTCCAAGGTTAAGGACATCATAGTCTATGGGTTTATGGACCCCACAGTCCAAGGTTAAGGACATCATAGTCCATGAGTTTAAGGACCCCACAGTCCGTAGTTTAAAGACGTCATAGTCTATAAAGTTTAAGGGAATCATAGTCCATGAGTTTAAGGACCCCACAGTCCATGAAATGTTTGGTTATCGGGACCCGTCACCTCTCTGAAGACGTTGAAAGGTTACACCGACAAATATCAGAGGAATGAAGAGATGTACCCTTGAACCAATGTTGTTTTGGAGATCTGTAGTCCAAATGGGACTAAGATCTGTGATTTATGAGCATATGGGCTCAATTAATCAGAATGAGGGGTTTATGGCCAACTTGGGCTCGGCCCACTCAGTTAAAATGTTAAACATTTGACAATACTGAGCATTGATTTGAATTCTGACAATGTTTTTATCTTTTATTGAATGCTGAGCATTCATCATAGCTCTGGGGCTCTATTTAAAGAACAGTTTATGTTCTATCAGGGCACACATGAGGAACACGTGGCGCTAGCGCCAGTTAATGAGCGCAAAGCGCTTCTGTGATATAGCGCACACGTGAGGAACACGTGGCGCGCTTGGCGCTGAGCGCCAGTCCATGAGCGCAAAACGCCAGTTTATGAGCGCAAGGCGCTATTTTATGAGCGCAAAGCGCTATTTGTTCAGTGGCGCACACGTGAGGAGCACGTGGTGCGCTTGGCGCTGAGCGCCAGTCCATGAGCGCAAAGCGCTATTTGTTAAGTGACGCACACGTGAGGAGCACTTGGTGCGCATGGCGCTGTGCACCAGTCAAAGAGCGCAGAGGTGCATCTGATCAGTTTTATGATCTGAGAAATAAATTCTCGTTTATAAGAGACTTTGTCTCAAGATTCTAAGAAAAAAGTTCTTATTTTATAGGAGGTGTTTCAATCTCTTATTTTGGTGAAAGGCTTTGCCTTTATGGATCTGTGATCCTAAGAGAATTGAATTATTCTCCCCCCTTTTTATAATGAGATACTATGATCTCTAAAAGACAATTTGTCTTATAGATCTATAATCTGAAGAAGGTTAAGTTCTTCCTCTTATTATTATTTTTTTATGATGAGATACTTTGATCTCTTTGTGAAAAGGCCTTGGTCTTATAGATCTATGATCTTAGAAAAAGAAGTAAATTCTTCTTTTTATATGAGACGATTTCGTCTTTCTGTTCTTTTTACCTTGAAGAAAAGTTCTTCTTCTTCCGAGAGCTAGCACTTCTTTCTGAGATTTCTCAAAGTTTTTCGGGGGTTCCTCTCTCTGTTTTTTTATCCTCCTTGAGACTTGAAGTCTTAGGTCCTTTTTATAGTGAAGGCTGATTTGTTCAATCAGTTAAAGTGATCTTGTCTCTAATTGATCTGAGGATTTCCCCATCGTTGGATCTTTGATCCAAGGGCTTCTGATTTACAGAAGGCAATTTTCTTGTATTTAACAAGATTGGAAAATCTTTTCCGACACAGAATTTATTCTGTATTTTGGTGATTTTTAATAACCTTTGGATCATTGATCCAACGGTGCTCTGATTTACAGAGCACAATCTTTTCGTTTGGAAAGATTTTGAGGAATATATCCTTAACAGTATTTTATTCTGGTTAATTGATGATTTTTAATCATGTTCGTTGGATTTTTGATCCAACGGCGGAGAATATCTAGTTCTAGCGCTAGCGCACTCGTGCTTTGCACGTGGTGCGCTGCTTAGAGTGCAGCGCACTTAACGCTAGCGTACACGTGCTTTTCACGTGTTGCGCTGCAGCGCTTTTAGCGCCAGCACACACGTGCTTTACACGTGGTGCGCTACTTGGGGTGCACCACACTTGGTGCTGCTATGAAACGCCGCTTCATTTCAAATTTTGAAATTTGAACAGAGCTTTGCTCTGATTGGGGGAAACAAATGCCCCCCCACCGTTGCGCTCACGTGGCCTACATATAAGTGCAGCGGTGGCAGCATCTACGCCCTTGGATCAACTCAGAAGTTGAAACGGCATCTCAGTGCCTATAAATGGGACCCTTGGCCCTTGAGATGATTTCTGTTCATCTTCTTTCTTGTTTTCTGAGAATTTTTATTCTCCTTCAGAGCATAGCTCTTTGTCTTAAGAACTTCCTTAAGGACAAAACTCTGTCAAAATTTAGGTAAAGATTAAATCTTTTAAAGGATAATTTAATAATCTAGTGTTTCACCCATTAACAAAGCTTTGCTCTTCATAGATCTTCAATCTAAAGAAAACCTTTTTTAGGGTTTTATTAACAGAAATTTGCTCTCTTGAAATCATAGATCTAAAAGGACCTTTCTTAGGGTTTCTTAACCCATTAACAGAGCTTTGCACTTTTCATATCATAAAGATTTGTTAATCTCTTATGAAGAACTCTTAGAGTTTGTTCATGGATCTTGAAGATCATGGAATTTTAATTAAAAATTTTATTTTAAGTTTTCTGATGGGTTATTCCATCACTTTTACAGAGCAAGGCTCTTATAATTTTCTTGAGCAATTTTATTCCTTTCATCATCAGAGCTGACAGATGTCACTCTGTTGAAGAGCACTGCTCTTAATGGGAGATTTACTCCTTGGCCCGAGGGGTCCTCATTGAATGAGAATCTTTTGAGGATTTCCTCATTTAATGACAGTCTCATCAAATGATGAGACTACTTTATTAATGATGAACTGTCATCTAGATTATGTGGGTCCCCTTTGGTCCCTTTTACTGCATTGCAGTGCGGTACAGATTTAAAGTACCTAGTGATAGAACTTAAACTGTAATATTGGCGGCTGAAAAATTGTTCTTTTCCGCGCAGGTACTATGTCTTTCGACACTTCCTTCCCGTTCGTCCGTTCGGAAGGCGGATTCCCCGAAGTGCCCGTGGACAGGGAAGTCTTTGCACTGATCAAGGATCACGACCCAGAGCGGAAGAATCTCCATTTGTGGGGAACATGGTACAACCAAATCATCAAAGGTCGTCGGAGTTTTTCTTGCGCGACACCTTCGGATCCTATTTCGGCGATCCCTTATGCAGATGCACCCCCGATAAACTATACTGTGGAGGAGGTGAATTGGACTTTTGAGGGTCTCCTTCGGCCTTCTATGGCCGCAATACCCGTGCAGCCGCCGGTGGATTTGGACACTTTATAGCGGCGCATATGTCAGGGCGAGTCGCGCCCTTGGGGACATCCATACAACATAGGACTAACTCTCCGTCACCCAGCCGGATATCTGCAGTGGGCCCGATACAACTTATCGGCGAAGAAGTCACAGCTGCTAAGGCTCAGATTGTACCCTGCGATCTATGCTTCTTTGTTCCAGTATTCCACACCTCCTACATGGTAGGTCAAGGCATATCTGGAGCAATGGAACATTCTGACCCACACCTTCCTATTATTGGATCGAGAAGTCTCCATTTCTTTAGAGGAATTTGCTGAGATCTTTGGTTTACCCGTTAGGGGAGAACATTACGAGGAGCTACTTCCTTCGGATGAATACATTTTTGCCACCAAATCAGTGGTAATGGGTCTTACCCCAGAAAACGCTATTCAACACCAATTCCCGAGTTTGATAAAGGTGCTGAATTTCCATAAGAACCTTTTCTCGAATCCGAAGGTCGCGGGGTTAATTTTACAGATTTTATCGCTCGTTGTCTCCGCTCGGAAGTACTGTCGAAGGAAGCCGCGAAGTTCGCCAAACTTGACGATCCTTTTGGCTTTGGTTTGGGCTTCCTGCCGATGGCGGAGGCGGTTCAGAAGAGTTTCTTTCTCCCCGACACCCCGGTCGTCCCTTTTGCAGAGCTGGCAGCTCCTGGGATCGACGAAGAAACGTTCTTTTTGGGGTTTCTCGGGCTATGGCTGAGCTGGTTTGTGCTTCCGGTGCACCCTCGCCGTATGACGCCGTCTGTCTTGTACCCAGCGCATCAAATGGTTGCTGGGATGCAAGTGGCCGTCGGGATCGCTGGGTTAGCCCATTTGTATCATGGCCTCAGCTTGGCAGCGGATACTACTGAACCAGGGGTGCAGCCTGCGAACTTCTTGATGCATTATTTCACCTCGTGGCTCGAGTTGCACGTGCTTGGCGTCTTCGGTATCCACAGTAGGCCTTGCTTCTATGATAAGTGTAAGTTCCCTCGGATCATGCGGCTAGTCGACGCATCCATTTTAAACCCGACACCGCGGGAAGCTAGGGGCTTGCTCCTTCGTCCGCGCACGGTTGGAGATGGCATGTCCTTCACTGATAAAATTTTGACCGTCGACCAGGAATCCGCGAAAACGGTGCTGCCATTGCAGGAAATTTTTAAAGACGGGGCCTCTGTCTTGAAAGCTCGGGAGATTCTTCATCTATACTCCATCAGGCCGGGCTTTCTCGTATTTAGGCAGAATGATTCAACATTGTTTATGAGATATAATCCGCATCATTTCGCCCAGCAGTTAAGCTATAACCAGGGCGTCCCGCTTGAGGCTTTCTTGGTAGAACCGACTGCTACTGAAGAGGGTATCCGGAACGCGTTGCATCATTTTATGCACCTAAACACAGGGTCCAACTTCTTCATTAGTGAACCGAGTTACGTTCCGAAGGCCCTGAATGTGTATGTGGCGTGGCATCAACATTCGATAGGCGCCGTCATTAGGGAAGAAAAGCAATTGCTGCTTGATCGCAAGGGCACCGCCCCGGCTGGTAATCCCGCCGTTCCCTTGAAATGACGGACCATTGTCCGTCCTCCCTTGAGGGAAGATTCTGCGGCTGTGGTATCACATGATATGCCTGAGCTGCTCCAACCCTGTGCTCTTATAAAAGTGGTAGCCGCGGTGTCTCCTGAGTCAGGGGTGGGTACGGAAATTAGGACTCGCCGCCCGAAGTTGCCCGCTAAACGCAAGCTCGTGTTACCGGCGACCGGGACTCGCTCGCAGAAGAAGAAGAAGAAGAAGTCGATTCTTTCAGCAGACGTTGTACTCGGCCAGGAGCCTCATGCTCCTTATAGAGAGGGCCTAAGCGAATATGGGACCAACGAGGGTTTATTTATGGTGCTGGATGATATTGATCTGGAGGCTGCCATCGTAGCTTCCGAGCGACTAGCTAGCCACAAAGCAGGACTGATCATCCTTGCTGAGTCAGGTAGTCTTCGGTCATATCTTTTTGTCCTTGCATTACATTTTTATTATCGTGTTTTGACTGACACGTTTTCTTCAACAGGCATTTCCACTAAAGAGGCCCTCGCGGCTTCTCTCAAGACTTTTGAGAAGGAAGAGAGGCTTCGCGCTTCGTTGGGCGTCGGTATATTTCGGCTCATTGTGCCTTCATTCCCTTTTTCTTCATGGGTATTCTGACCCCCTTTTTTCATCTTATCGCAGGGACTACTTCAACCCAAGTTATCCCGAATGTTGTGTCAATTTTGCAGGGTGGTGCGGAGATGGCCCCAAGGCCAGCTGCTGAAGTCCCAGCTTCCCAGTATTGCCAAAAGAGGCTTCTCTTAAGCAACCGATGACGGACGCCATAACGGCTCCAGAGGTAACTCCTGGCTCGGATGAGGACGTGTCCTTGACAGAGGTCTTAAGAAGATCAACTCTTACGGCCCAGGCAGAAAGGAAGCACAGAAGGCGTGCAGCAAAAGAACTTAACGTCGCCTTGGCCGTAGGTGCGGGCTCGAGCGCTGCTTCCCCCGTCCCTGCTTCTTCAGAGGGTGCTCCGTCCGCCTTGTCAACCGCTCATAGACAAGCGGTACGCATAGCTCGAGATGCGATTGAAAAGCTGTCCCAAGGTAACGTAACAATAGGTCCTTTTATTAGAGTTTAATCTTCAGATTCTCATATATCCTACCCTGCAGGGCCAAGTCCTGGTGAGGAGGTGGCAGGTGAGATGACGGCAACCACTGAGCCCAAAACGGCTACTCTTTCCCAGGAGTCCGGGACTGCTCCAATTGTTGCTCTTTCCGCCTGCAGTTCCCTGCCGTCACCTGTCATTGCCAGTGTCACAACGGCTCTCATGGAATCAGGGGACAAAGCTACGGGCGGCGAAACCATGAATGAGATCGAAGAAGTCGTGATGCTTGGTGATGCTTCCGTCACCGTTTTGGCTGATGACCTGTCTGGTAGGTCTTGGACTACTGCATTCTTTTCATTTTGCAATCCCTTCTGATGACACCTTGTTCCTTTCCAATGTAGGTGTGGTGAGTGCTGAGGTTGTGACACCTGAAGAAGCACCACCAGCTGCCGCTCTGACGGTTGCTTCCCCTTCGTCTCCTCTTATATCTTCTCGAATGTTGGAAGGTATGGGTTTGTGATTAATTTAAATTAGAGACAACATCTTCCGTGTACTGACTATGTATCATCGTGATCTTGCAGGAGTTCTCTTTGATCACCTGTATCAGGTGCTGAACCCGCACTTCTCCTTCCAGTCGGAGATTAGTCTGCCTGCCGGTGCCGATGTGTATCTTTTCTAACCAACGTCTTTTCTTTTCTTTAATGGGCAGCCATGTCATTGCTAATTCTTCTTTGCATTACTTTTATCCTTACAAATTGAAGGAGGGGACGAGGGTATCGTCGCGCCACCGGTACACCCAGCTCTGCCCCCTGTTGCAGCCAGTATAGTAAACTCTATTGTTGGTGTATCTTCTTCATTTCTTGAGCCGTCATCTAACTGTGATTTGTTTTGCAGCGGTCGCACCGACTCCAGCTCCGTTCGAGTCTCGTATCATAATGCCGGCAGGGCCCTTTTCCAGACGTCCATCTTCAAAAGGCGCTGTGACCAGTCTGCGTATGTTGAGTGAATACATCGACGAGCTTGACGCGGAGGCCCCTATATTCTGTTGGAGATAGTGCCCTCAGAGTCAATTATTGGATCACAGGCACGTGATTGCAATGATTGAGGGGAGGACCTATCCCAGTAGGACAGTCTTACTCGAGATGATAGTATGCTATCTGGTTTATCTTTATCATCGTGTACTGCTTTAGATGACCTTACGAGTCACTATTACACGTTGATAGAGCCCCTAGGATTCTTGCTTGACTACCGGCAGTATGAGGGCGATCATATACGTGGGAGCTGGTAGTCTATAAGCACATCCTCAAATGGTCCCTAGTCGTGGGAGTTTCGAGACAGGGCATCGATTCTCCAGAGTAGACTAGTGTATACAGTCGAGACCCCGACGAGGGGCGGTGGCCGGTCTCACAAGCCACTGGTGTCAGTTGGTTCACCTAAGATGTATACAGGTGCTCATTGGGTTATGAGTACACCGGACAGGACTCGCCGGGAACCTGCTAGTTGGGATTATACCAGACGTCAGATAGCAGTTCCCTGGTGACATTTGTACAGGTTAGTTCATCGACCTGAGATCGTCATTTGTCTCATGTGAGTTCCCACTGTGCTTTGATTACTACCCTACCACGGCTCAAAGGAGTCGTGCAAATAGGTTTTAGTTGGGTACAGTCCCGAGCCACATGGAGGCAGTGAGCGGATCTTCAGGGGTTCGTCTCTCCCGGTATTGGGGGTGAGGTCGCGCTGTGTCTAGGAGAGCCATTACACAAAGCCCTCGGCCGAGGCAGGAGATTTGCTGGTAGGTATTCCAGTAGTATCTCAGGGTGTTCTGGGCTACACTCCGACACGACTTGTACCGCTTTTGGGGGTCTGACTTTTACCAACCCCCTAGGCCCGCCATGCGATGCTCATAGACGAACGGACCGGACTGTACGGATATTGTCACTGACAGGCTCAGTAGGGTGTCAGGATGAGTTCGCTCATCGACGTCCCTTTTGGTCAATACCTGGTGGCCCGTCACGTATTGGCTTATACCTCTGACGTGCTAGTGGTTAAATCCACAGCCAAGGTATTGACGAGTCTTTAGAGTCCACCACACTCAGTTACTCAGGTTTCGGGCGAAACGCTGTAGAGGCCGTATGGAGATATGGCAGGGTTCGATCAGATACGTGCGGTATTGCACGGATCATGATCGGACGGTTTTTACTAGCCGGCTTTGGCTTAAGCCGGATTCTAGTATTTGATAGTGTAGTTTTGTCTCTTTGCATTTGTGTTCAGTGGGAATACAAATGCGGGCATGTATTTGCAGTAGCGGGGTTTTCCTATAATTTATTACGGGATCGGTTTTCTGAAGTTGCCAGTTTGCATTCCGTTCCGGCCGGTTTTCCTTCATTCCTTCTCGGTCGGACTTTCTTGTTGGAGGGTGTTAATTGCAAGTTTGCAATTAACATTTAGTGGAGGGTTTTCTTGCATTTGTAGCATTATGATGAGACTTGCATCATGATGAGATTCCATTCTTGTCCATTCATTTGCTTTCATATGATGGTGCTTTGATTTGTTGAGAAAAGATATTTGGGGTGACCTTATCTTTATCAATTCTTTTTCCACTTGTTTTTTTTTGATATTCTCCACCATGGAGGAAGGGGGGCCGGCCACACAAAAGAAGAGGGGAGAGAGGGTTCATTTTGAGTATGAGAAATTTCATTTCATCTCTCATTCTTCTTGCTACTAAAAATCCACATTTCACTCCAAAGTCTATTTATCCTTCACTATCAAATGGCAACTAAAACCCCAAAAGAGACATAGTCTTCTACACTATTCTATAGCAAGTCTTGGACTCGTCGGCTAGCCAACTTCGCGCCCGAGTTGCCTCGGTCAAGAGGCGGGAGCCCGTAAAAGATTCCGGCTATGTGGTGCCCTTTCCGACGAGACGATGATGGACATAGGTTCCGCAGAAGATCGGAGTGGAGACGAAGACCGAAGGACACGAATCGCTTGGTATAGCATCTCTACTCTTTTCTATTTTGCTAGTTAGCTAGGTTAATGGCCCGATCCGGGTAAAAAGTCCGCGGTGGTGCCGATTTGCAAAGTTCGCAAAGTTTTTGTTTCCGCGTTTCCGGCGTCGGTTCGACGGCCGGGGCGCCCCCGCGGGCTTACATATTCGCTGCAGATTTTGCTGCCGAGGTTAATCCAATGTTGGAGACGCTTGTGAACTTCCATAACGAAGGCGTCGTTGAGTCCTGGGTTAACCACTGCAGGAAGATTAAGGCCTGCCTGCATGAGCTTGAGTTTAGGCGTCCTGCTCCTGAGATATTGGCTTTGAACTCCCAGCGGGCTGCATGGGTTGAGCAGAGCGTGTCCTTCCTCCGCCATTTTGAACAAGAAGCGATCTTGAGGTGGAAGGAACGCGAGGAGGCTTCGGGTGAATCTGCCCGGCTGCACGCCCAAGTTGAAGCGAATGCTGCGCAACTGAGAGCCGTCTTTGACAATTTGCAGCGATACATTTCGGACGGGTTGGCATTGAGGCGAAAGCTCGACTCCATTGAGCAGGTTACGCAGAGTCGCAAAGCTACCCAACGGGAAATTTATGAGAAGGTTTCATCGTGCTTGCAGCAAAGGGCTCGAGTCAAAGCGGAGCTGGACGCAGCGGCTGACCATGAAAAGGAATTGAAAGGAGTGCGCGAGCAACTTGCCGACTTATTGAAAACGCTTCCTTCTCAGTAGATGTTTTGCATAGATTGAACGCTTGTAATCTTTGAATAACATGTATCCATTTTTTTTATTCATTCATATGATTCAACTTGTACTCCATTGAATTCATGAATAAAAGATGCACATTTTTTGTTCTACTGTTGCTTCCTTCTCTTTGTTGTGTCGTTGCCATGTGATTTTAGCAAGTGTGGCATATAGATAGTAAGTGACGGACCATCTTGGACTCTTTGCGGGGCAATGATGGGATATGAAACAGGTTCAGGTTTGCTGCCTATGACTTTTCAATTTTATGAGCCGTGAGGGTCTCATAAAGACTTTTCTCCCTACGAGTCGAGAGGATCTCGCAGGTGTATTTTCTCCTTCGAAATCGTGAGGATTCCTAAGTGGGTTTTCTCTCAAGAGTCGTAAGGATCTCACAAGAGAATTTTCTCCTTACAAGTCGAGAAGACTCGTAAGTGGTTGCTTCCTTTCTTGTCGATGTTTGACTTAGGATAGTGTAGCCTGTAGAAAATCTACCTTGACCTCTCTGCGAGGCAATGATGGATTGGGAGACATGGTTATGATCTGCCACCGACTTTTTGACTTTATGAGCCGTGAGGGTCTCATAAAGACTTTTCTCCCTACGAGTCGAGAGGATCTCGCAGGTGTGGTTTCTCCTTAGGAATCGTTAGGATTCCTAAGTGCGTTTTCTCTTGAGAGTCGTAAGGATCTCATAAGAGAATTTTCTCCTTACAAGTCGAGAGGAATCGTAAGTGATTGTTGAGTTGACCTGCTCCCGAGTCAAAGCATTGCTTTGATGGGGAGTTCGAGAGTTTACTCAGGCTGTTTCCCACGGAGTCAGGATTGACTTTAGCCGTGTTCTACGGGGCTAGGAGGGGTTGAATTTGGCCATACGGAGTCAGGATTGACTTTAGCCGTACGGGGTTAGGAATTTCTCTGGCCGTTTCCCACGGGGTCAGGATTGACTTTAGTTGTGTTCTACGGGACCAGGAGGTGCTCTGGGCGTTTCCCACGGGGCCAGGATTGACTTTAGCCATGTTCTTTGGGACCGGGAGGTGCTCTGGGCGTTTCCCACGGAGTCAGGATTGACTTTAGCCGTGTTCTATGGGACCAGGATTTGCTCTGGCCGTTTCCCACGGGGTCTGGATTGACTTTAGCCGTGTTCTACGGGACCGGGATTTGCTCTGGGCATTTCCTACGGGGTCAGGATTGACATTAACCGTGTTCTACGGGACCAGGAGGTGCTCTGGGCGTTTCCCATGGGGTGAGGATTGACTTTAGCCGTGTTCTACGGGACCAGGATGTGCTCTGGGCGTTTCCCACATGGTCAGGATTGACATTAGCCGTACTCTACGAGACCTGGATGTGCTCTGGGCGTTTCCCACGGGGTCAGGATTGACTTTACCCGTGTTCTACGGGACCAGGATTTGCTCTGGGCGTTTCCTACAGGGTCAGGATTGACATTAGCCGTGTTCTACGGGACCAGGATGTGCTCTGGGCGTTTCCCACAGGGTCAGGATTGACTTTAGCCATGTTCTACGGGACCAGGATTTGCTCTGGCCGTTTCCCACGGGGTCAGGATTGACATTAGCCGTGTTCTATGGAACCAGGATTTGCTCTGGCGTTTCCCACGGAGTCAGGATTGACTTTAGCCGTGTTCTACGGGGCCAGGATTTTCTCTGGCCGTTTCCCACGGGGTCAGGATTGACTTTAGCCGTGTTCTACGGGACCGGGATTTGCTCTGGGCATTTCCTACGGGGTCAGGATTGACTTTAGCCGTGTTCTACGGGGCCAGGATTTGCTGTGGCCGTTTCCCACGGGGTCAGGATTGACTTTAGCTGTGTTCTACGGAGCCAGGATTTGCTCTCTCGGTTGTCTGTGAACCGTCAAGGATTGGAACATGGACTTTTCAATGGCTCCAAGGTTGATAGTCGCATCTGAATCCTGCTGGAATGAGAAGAAACACTGTTAGTGATCTCTAGGTTGTCTGTGAACCGTTGAGATTTGGAACAGGGAATTTGCCATGGCTCCAAGGTTGATTATCGCGTCTGAATCCTGCTTGAATGAGGAGGAACGCTGTTGGTGATCTCTAGGTTGTCTGTGCACCGTCAAGATTTGGAACAGGAACTTTGCCATGGTTCCAAGGTTGATTGTTGCGTCTGAATCCTGCTGGAATGAGGAGAAACACTGTTGTGTGTCTTTAGGTTGTCTGTGAACCGTCGAGACTTGGCTCTCTTTCTGATGGAGCCTGGTGGGAAGGTATAGTTCCCTTTTTGTTTGTGCCCCTGGATTGTATACAGGGATCGATGTGATCTCACCTATAGGGCAAAAAGTTTCATTTTATATATATTTTCTTTCCGCGATGCTCTATCATTTCAGCTTTTATATCGCGAAAGTCGCGATTGACCAATCATTTCGGCTATTTTTCGCGGTGCCCAATCATTTCGGCTATTTGTTTTATTTACTCGCTGCTTTTTATTGCGAGTTGCCAACCATTTCGGCTATTTTGTATGCATATATTTTACTTGCTGATTTTGTTGCAAGTTGCCCCATCATTTCGGCTATTTCATATGCATTTTTGGTTCGCTGACTTTTCGCTATGAGTTTAGGATTTGATACCGATTTAGGCATCAGCATCGCTACAACTGGGATATTGCCAGGAGCGAATCATCATTTGCCTCTGTCGATGTCGAACAAAGGTGGCTTAGCAAACAGGGTTAGGATCCTGTTGACTAAGGCTTTTTGACTTTACGAGCCGTAAGGGCCTCATAAAGGTACTTCTTTCTAAGAGTCGTGAGGATCTTGTAGGTGTGTTTTCTCCTTAAGAATCGTGAGGATTCCTAAGTGTGTGTTCTCTTATAAGTCGTAAGGATCTTACAAGAGTGTTTTCTCCTTATAAGTCGAGAGGACTTACAAGGGTTGTCCACTGTGTAAACATATCTCTAGTCGCGGGTGGGACTTTGTTAGGGAAATGTTTATTCACGTCCGTGGATTGTATACAAGGGTCAGCATTGAACCGCTTGTAGGGCAATCTGAGGATTGTGATGGCTTAAGAACAAGTTCAGATCCATGTAGCTTAAGGCTTTTGAATCTTATGAGCCATGAGGGTCTCATAAGAGGGTTCTCCTTACGAGTCGTGAGGATCTTGCAAGTGTAATTTCTCCTTAGAAATCGTGGGGATCCCTAAGTGTGTTTCTCCTTTGTGAATCGTAAGGATCTCACGCAGGTGGTTTCTCCTTACAGGGTCGAGAGGACCTTGCAAGTGTCTTTTAACGAGATTGCGCCCTTTCGGGTTTTCACAAAACTCGCCGGTAGTCCTGCTGCTTTTAATCACAGAGCCCTTTCGGGTTTTCATCCGTGCCCATTTCGCTTGTTGACGTGCCAATTTTTTTTGCGTCAGCCTTGGGATGCTGCGGTCCGTAGTAGTTTATCGACGTCTTGGTCAATAGCCAGTTTTAGGACATAGTGGTCCATCGTTAGTTTAAGGACGTTTCGGTCCGTTGTTAGTTTTAGGACATTTCGGTCCATCGTTAGTTTTAGGACATTTCGGTCCATTTGCCGGCTACTACTTATAGAGTTTGGGCTTATGAAGATAGCGAGCGGACATAGGCGTCGTCATCTATCGTTGACCTAGGCCGTGACTCGTCAGGCATAGTATTTTTTTAGGAATCGACCGTTTATTGTCCTGAAAGGTCTTTCGCCATGCATGTCCATGAGTAGATAGGCACCACCCTGGTAAACTTTGTCTATGATGTACGGGCCTTCGTAGTTCGGCTCAAATTTCCCCCACTTGGCACGATTGGGGATCATAGGTCTCCTGACCACTAGCACGAGTTCGCCTTGGAGGAATGTCCTCGGCCTAGTCAATCTCTCGTATGAGCGCGTCATCTTTCCTTTATAAACCTCCAGGTTTTGTTGCGCCATGAGCCGGGTTTCATCAAGGGCGTCGAGCTCCTCAAGCCAAAGGTGAGCATTTTCTTCGTCCGTTAGCTCGTAGCGAACCGCCACTCATAGAGAGGGTAACTCTATCTCGAGGGGGAGTACCGCTTCTGTGCCGAATACCAATGTATACGGCGTTGTGTTTGTGGCCATTTTGAACGTAGTTCGATATGCCCAGAGAGCTTCATGCAGTCTCTCGTGCCAGTCCTTCTTATTTTTGGACACCGTCTTTTTTACGATCTTCGTCAAGGTCTTGTTGAAGGCCTCAGCTAGACCGTTAGGTTAGGGATTATAGACCGAAGAGTATCTCCAGTCTATGTTATGCTGTTGTGCAAAGCGGCTGATTTTGTGGCTTCTGTAGGCTGGCTCGTTATCGGAGATAATCCGTCGCGGAGTACCGAACCGATAAATGACGTGTTTCTTGAAGAAATGGAGGATATTCTCCGTCTTCACTTCTCTTAGTGGTACTGCTTCTGCCCACTTGGAGAAGTAATCGGTTGTTGCCAGTATGAACCGATGTCCTCTGGACGATGTTGGTTCGATGGGCCCGATTATGTCAGTTCCCCACATTTTGAACGGCCAGCTGGCCATCGTTGGATGTAGCGGATTTGGATGCCGGTGGATAAAGTCCCTGTGAATCTGGCACGAGTGGCACTGCTTCGTGTATTCGAGGCAGTCTTGGATCATCATGGGCAAATAGTAGCCCATCCTTTTGATCTTCAGTTTCATCTTCGGCCCGGCTTGGTGAGAACCGCAGAGTCCGTCGTGAGTTTCTTGGATGACTCTCCTTGCTTCTTCAGGTCCCAGGCATCTTAGCCATAGAGAATCAAATGATCTCTTATATAGAGTATCATTAACGAAAGCAAAAGACAGTGCTCGTTTCATGAGCTGATGTTTTAAGGACGCATCATCAAGTGTTTGATGGGATTTGAAGTAGTCTATAAATACTTCTCTCCAATCCTTAGCCTTTTCCTGGTCTTTTATTTGTAGGGCCGTTTGCTCGGTCGCCCCCTTTTCTTCAGACGACTCCAGAGATATTTCCACCGGTGCAAGAACCCGACGACTTTGCATAACGATCCTCATGTCATCGAGGTTTTCGTTGGCCAATTCTTTAGCGAGTTTGGCCAATGCATCCGCTTTTCTATTTTCCGCACGACGTATACTTTCCAGCATGTAGGAAGGAATTTGAGTCAGCAGTTGCTGCACTCTCTCGCCGTACTTCACCAACTCTGGCTTGCACGTTTGATAGTCGTCGTTTACTTGACTAACGACCAGTTGAGAGTCTCCGTATATAAGGAGGTTTTCGATTCCCATGTCGATAGCGATCTCAAGACCTGCTATCAAAGCTTCATACTCGGCTTCATTGTTTGTCCCCGACTCTGTCAAGGAAAAGGCAAAGCGCATTATCCCTCCTTGTAGTCTCACGAAGATGAGGCCTACCCCTGATTTGATTATGGGGGTGCTATGCTTTTGTTTCTTCATAGAAGATGCTCTGTCGAAGTAGAGTTCCCATCGGGTATCACTCCCTCCTTTCTCCTTGTCGATCGTGTCAAACGCGTGCTCATCCGGTAATTCGCAATTTAAAGGTGAATCGGCCGGTATTGGATGTTTGGCGAGGAAGTTGGCGATGGCCTGACCTTTCACTGCCTTGAGAAGACGATATGTTATCGAGAACTCCATCAAGAGGAGGGCCCATTTAGCGAGTCGTCCCGTTAGTATGGCTCTTGACATCAAATACTTGAGAGGATCCACTTTTGATATGAGATGGACCTCGTGTGCCAACGCATAGTGTCTGATCTTCGTTATCACGAAGATCAACGCCAGGCAATGTTTTTCGATGGGGGAGTAGTTGCTTTCTGCCCCCAGGAGAACTCGACTCAAATAGTAAAGGGCTATCTCCTTCCCTTGGTCGTTCTCTTGTGCCCACAGCGCGCCTAAGGACCCTTCGAGGGCTGTTGTGTACAGGACGAGAGGTTTTCCTTTAACGGGAGCGGCCAGTACTGGCAGATTCTGCAGATATTTCTTGATTTCGTCCAGTGCGCTTTAGCATTTGCGATCCCAGACGAACGAGGTCCCTTTCTTCATCAGGTGACTGTAGGGATGACATTTGCCGGAGAGGTTGACTTGGAGTTTGATACCTGTTTAGGCATCAGTATCGCTACAACTAGGATGGTGCCAGGAGCGACTCATCATTTGCCCTTATCGATTTGGACAAAGGTTGCTTAGTAGACAGGGTTAGGATCCTGTCGACTAAGACTTTTGACTTTACGAGCCGTAAGGGTCTCATAAAGGGTTTTCTCCCTACGAGTCGTGAGGATCTCGTAGGCGTATTTTCTCCTTAGGAATCGTGGGGATTCCTAAGTGATGTCTTCTCTTGTAAGTCGTAAGGATCTTCCATGAGTGTTTTCTCCTTATAAGTTGAGAGGACCTACAAGTGTTATTCACCATATAGGGTTATTTCTTTCCATTTGTAGAACTTGGCAAAGAAATATTTATTCCTGCCCCTGGATTGTATACAAGGGTCAATATGGACCGCCTGTAGGGCAATTTGAGAGATAAGACGGCATAAGAACAGGTCTAGATCCCTGTAACTTAAGGCTTTCGAATCCTATGAGCCGTGAGGGTCTCACAGGGGGTATTCTCCTTGCGAGTCGTGAGGATCTCGTAAGTGTATTTATTTTAACGAGGTTGCGCCCTTCCGAGTTTTCACAAGCTCGTCGGTAGTCCTGCTGTTTTTACTCACGGCGCCCTTTCGGGTCTTCATCCGTGCCCATTTTTCTTGTGGACATACCGTTATTTTTTGTTTTTTTTAACGAGATTGCGCCCTTCCGGGTTTTCACAAGCTCGCCGGCAATCCTGCTGTTTTTACTCACGGCGCCCTTTCGGGTTTTCATCCGTGCCCATTTTGCCTGTGGACATACCATTTTTTTTGAGAGCGTGATTTAGGAAATCAGTCTCCAACTTGTGCTCTGTTCTTTCTCCAGGTGCGTCTTCGGGATTTGCCTTAGACGATTGATTAGCGAGTGATGCCGCCTAAGCAAGCATCTCCTGCAGATTTTCACGTTGCAGTTGAGCTTTTGCCAGGGACCGAGTTTGAGGTCGGTGACTAGTAGAAGCTTGAACTACGTTTTTGGAATTCACCACATAGACTGTGTGAACTACCATGCCCCCAGGCTTGGGGTGTTTGGAGTTTTGGCCTTTGGAGTTTGCTCTGGGCACTTGAGCTTTATTAGGCCTCTTGTTGTGAAAAGCCGCTTTGGTTTTGGGAGGAACCTCCGTATTAGGATCCGTCTTGGGGTGGTCCCCTTCACCTGCTTCCACACCTTATATATAGATGAGGAAAGTTGTCTCAGGGAGCGAACCGGTTTCTGCTCTCGTGGGATCTCTATGGGCTGCGGAGACTTCTTCAATATTGCGGTAGGAGATTTTGTCTGACCCTTCACAATCAATTTGAAGCCGTTCCCAGTTGGAACAACAACATTCACCACTGGAGTTGAAACAGGACCATACGGAGAACTGCCCCCAGCTCATTTAGTATGACGCTGATATCGACGTCGACCGTTTCTTATGGCCGGGATTTGATAAGCTTCAGGATTTTGCCTAGCCTTCCCTCTGTTTCCTTTGAGAGCTTGAATATCCTGCCCCCTGCGTTAGCAAAGCTGTAGCTTGGGGAACCAGCCTGCGGAAGACATACTTCCTATGGGCTTCCTCCATCAGCGTTGAGGCACCGAGGGTGGGAGGTGGGAGCACCGATCCAAAGAGAAGCCCGTTGATTTTTTGAAGAGCCGGATTGCAGAGATTTGAGACTGCAAGTGGCCCATACTTGACTCCATCAGATGTGATAGAGCCTGAGGGGTGAGTAAAAGCAAACGCCATTCTCGGAAAAAACGAAATGCCGGCTTCAGTATCCACTCGCCAAAGGGCAACCACAAACATACACACCGTGATTATCTGATCGCGGGAAAAACACGATACACGAAGTGTGGAGTGGAAAGAGAAAAAGGTCCCACCGGGCGTGCCAGAATCTGTTCTCCGCCGGAAAGACGCGACCGGGACGTTGGGACGTCCGGCCTGAATTTCGGGGGACGATGCTATTTGGTGCTATCCGTCCACCTCTCCGAAGATGCCAAGTTGATTTATGGCACCATATATCGAAGGTTTAATAGGATGCGGCCGATGTACCAGACTTCGTCAGATTCCCCCTCGTTGAGGGGTTTTTGATTGTGGGGACGCTCTTCCCTGCAGGAGCAAGCCCCTGCAGTTAATTATGCTACCGCATCGCGGTAACAACTTTCTCCTTCTCCAGATGGTCACTTCGTGTCGTGTGTGTTTGTTTTGTTTTTGGTTGCCCGTGGATTGTATGTGGAGACTAATTTATGTTGTCGCCCGTAAGGCGTGGATTTGTCCAAATCCGTGTCTTCTTAGATTTGGGTTTGGGGTTGGGTTTAAGGATACGTTAATCTTATTTGAGACTAAGATCAACTTAAACGTTTATTAAGGATACGTTAGTCTAATTTTAGACTAAGATCTACTTAACAGGATCATTTAGATCCAACAAAAGAGCATTTGGGCTCTATTGTTTAGTTTAGGGACATTGCGGTCTATTAGTTTTAGGACATTACGGTCCAAGGTTAAGGACATCATAGTCCATGGGCTTAAGGACCCCACAGTCCAAGGTTAAGGACATCATAGTCCATGGTCTTAAGGACCCCACAGTCCAAGGTTAAGGACATCATAGTCCATGGGTTTAAGGACCCCATAGTCCAAGGTTAAGGACAATATAGCCCATGAGTTTAAGGACCACACAGTCCGTAGTTTAAAGACGTCATAGTCTATAAAGTTTAAGGACATCATAGTCCATGTGTTTAAGGACCCCATAGTCCATGGAATGTTTGGTTATCGGGACCCGTCACCTCTCTGGAGACATTGAAGGGTTACAACGACAAATATTAGAGGAATGAAGAGATGTACCCTTGAACTAATGTTGGTTAGGAGATCAGTAGTCCAATTGGGACTAAGATCTTAGATTTATGAGCATATGGGCTCAATTAATCTGAATGAGGGATTTATGGCCAACTTGGGCTCGGCCCACTCAGTTAAAATGTTAAACATTTGACAATGCTGAGCATTGATTTGAATTCTGACAATGTTTTTTTCTTTTATTGAATGCTGAGCATTCATCATAGCTCTGGGGCTCTATTTAAAGAACAATTTATGTTCTATCAGCGCACACGTGAGGAATACGTGGCGCGCTTGGTGCTAGCGCCAGTTAATGAGCGCAAAGCGCTTCTGTGATATAGCGCACACGTGAGGAGCATGTGGCGCTGAGCGCCAGTCCATGAGCGCAAGGCGCTATTTTATGAGCGTAAAGCGCTATTTGTTCAGTGGCGCACACGTGAGGAGCACGTGGTGCGCTTGGCGCTGAGCGCTGTCCATGAGCGCAAAGCGCTATTTGTTAAGTGGCGCACACGTGAGGAGCACGTGGTGCGCTTGGCGCTGTGCGCCAGTCAAAGAGCGCAGAGGCGCATCTGATCAGTTTTATGATCTGAGAAATAAATTGTCGTTTATAAGAGACTTTGTCTCAAGATTCTAAGAACAAAGTTCTTATTTTATAGGAGATGTTTCAATCTCTTATTTTGGTGAAAGGCTTTGCCTTTATGGATCTGTGATCCTAAGAGAATTGAATTATTCTCCCCCTTTTTATATTGAGATACTATGATCTATGAAAGACAATTTGTCTTATAGATCTATGATCTGAAGAAGGTTAAGTTCTTCCTCTTATTATTATTTTTTTATGATGAGAAACTTTGATCTCTTTGTGAAAAGACCTTGGTCTTATAGATTTATGATCTTAGAAAAAGAAGTAAATTCTTCCTTTTATATGAGACGATTTCGTCTTTCTGTTCTTTTTACCTTGAAGAAAAGTTCTTCTTCTTCCGAGAGCTTGCTCTTCTTTCTGAGATTTCTCAAAGTTTTTAGGGGGGTTCCTCTCTCTGTTTTTTTATCCTCCTTGAGACTTGAAGTCTTAGGTCCCTTTTATAGTGAAGGCTGATTTGTTCAATCAGTTAAAGAGATCTTGTCTCAAATAGATTTGGGGATTTCCCCATCGTTGGATCTTAGATCCAAGGGCTTCTGATTTATAGAAGGCAATCTTCTTGTTTTTAACAAGATTGGGAAATCTTTTCCCACACAGAATTTATTCTGTATTTTGGTGATTTTTAATCACCTTTTGATCATTGATCCAACGGTGCTCTGATTTACAAAGCAAAATCTTTTCGTTTGGAAAGATTTTGAGGAATCTCTCCTTAACAGAATTTTATTCTGGTTAATTGATGATTTTTAATCATGTTCGTTGGATCTTTGATCCAACGGCGGAGAACATCTAGTTCTAGCGCTAGCGCACTCATGCTTTGCACGTGGTGCGCTTCTTAGAGTGCAGCGCACTTAGCGCTAGCGCACACGTGCTTCGCACGTGGTGCGCTGCTTAGAGTGCAGCGCTCTTAGCGCCAGCGCATATGTACTTTGCACGTGGTGCGCTGCAGCGCTCTTAGCGCCAGCCCACTTAGCGCCAGCGCACACGTGCTTTGCACGTGATGCGTTGCAGCGCTCTTAGCGCCAGCGCACACGTGCTTTGCACGTGGTGCGCTCCTTGGGGTGCAGCGCGCTTGGCGCTGCTTCATTTCAAATTTTGAAATTTGAATAGAGCTTTGCTCTGATTGGGGAAAACAGTCCTAGTCATTCATCGTTGGTGACTAGCGATATTCTATCATATCTCGTCATTCGCAGCAACAACTGGCTCATTCGTCCGCACGCTGAACAGTGCCTCAATCATCAAGAATAATCGGTGCATTGACGGTCATCACATTCTGGCTGGCCTCTAGCAGTGGCCCAATCCTCTGGTGCTGATCTGCAAGTTCGAGAAGTTTTGTAAAAGCAATCCATCAAACGCTCATGGCGTGAAAACACAATAAAACGATACATCTATGCAATCGTGTGTCCCTGGAATCACGCCCTGGTCAGTCCTCGTCCGTGACGAGCTTGTGCTGATCACAACTCTAGCCGCAGCTCTCTCTGCCCGTGTAATCGTGGCAGCAAAAACCATAAACCGATATCGATGAGGATAGATCACAGGAATGAATATAATAATGTGCAAGGAAATTTACATCCTAAGGCTTCTTAAGCGGAGTAGCGTATCGTAATTATACCGCGGAACATACACACGGTACATCACTCTTCTTAAGTCACCTACTCCATCAACCAAGGTCAACCTACGCGACGAAAGTTTGGGTCTAATACCCCCTCGACCAAGTCTAAGTTCCGTAAGGTCAAGCCTAGGTTCCGAATATATATATAAACGCCCTAGACTACGCATAGTCAAACATAGACTCGAACTAAGGTTAAACCTAGCACTCTGATACCAACTTTGTCACGACCCGAAATAGCACGTGACTGTCACTTGAATCATATGAAGTCTATAGGACCCCATCTAATTCAAGTAAGCCAAAAGCCCAGAAATCTAAACCATTTGAAAAGAGAGTAAAGGAAAAACTTATTTTAAAAGCAAGTGTTTTAACAAACTGAGCCGTAGTATGTGTATTTAAAATATCAAGTCTTTTCCAAAAATTTCGGCAGAGTTTCCTTTGTAAATACTGGCCCCAAACGGGTACAAACATGCATAATATAACGGCATCCCCAAGCGAGAGCTAGCTCTTCGCCAAATGGCGGTCACAACCACGCAAGCAATATAATATTCAACGCCGAAGGGCGAGGATCAAAACTCAAAAGGAAAACCAATATCATCAAGAAAACCATAATAATACAAGCGTGGCTCTAAGGTCGAAACAATATACACTAGTCTTCTAAGTCTAATAATAATACAAGTCTGGTTGATGGAGTTTACTAGATACAACTGAAATATAAATAAAATACAATGGTGGTCACGATGCGAGTGAACCCACCAACCAAAGCAATCACCCGGAAGCAATGTGCTAGCAAGCCACCAAGGAAACCTGTACGGAAAAACCTTGTAACGTTTTGAAAATCGTTTCGGTGAAATTTCGGAAAAATCGGTAAAATAAGGTGGTTTTCCGTAAAAGTCAAAATATAAATATCTTTTAATATAAAATTAAATATACATATTCTATCTATGTAATTGCTAGTATTTGGTGTTTATTGAGCCACTGGTAAAATTTCTAAATTTC
This sequence comes from Agapanthus africanus, assembly GCA_030015575.1. Classification (NCBI taxonomy): domain Eukaryota; kingdom Viridiplantae; phylum Streptophyta; class Magnoliopsida; order Asparagales; family Amaryllidaceae; genus Agapanthus; species Agapanthus africanus. The sequence goes on from JASDDO010000010.1 coordinate 69,877,983, forward strand.
TGAAATTTTTTTCGAAAATAATTATTTTAATATTATTTTAAGCCGTCGCTAATACATTTAATTAGGGAAATTACAAATTGGAATGAGTTGAAACAAATTTTGTGCATCATAACACATTAAACAAAATTTTAACATGTTGTTTTTGAAATGAAATGAAGCTGTCAAACGGTTATAGAAAATATCGAAAAAAGGCTTAAATAGTGAAATTAGTGTAAATAGAAATTGGGGTATTGTATTTATCTTTTTCCCTCATCCACACATACACACACACACCCCATTTTCCTCCCATGGCTGAGCCTAGGCTGCCCCAATAACCCAAGTCCCCACCTCATTCCTCACACAAAAGAATAAAGAATAAAAAAGAAAAGAAAAGAAAAGGAAATAAAGAAAATGAAGCATGGTCTTGTGTTGACTTTAAAACCCACACCACTCTCTCTCTCTCTCCCCCTCACAACATTGGCCGAGCCCTCTTCTTTCCCTGCACCACAACATCCCCTCTTTCTTTCTCTCTCATTTTGCATCAAAAAATCCATAAAATGCTTCAAAAATCAACACAAATTCAAAGCAAATTCCAAATCCACCTCCTACCCATTTTTTCTTGGCTACTTTAGCATGGATCTAGGGATCAAGAGTTCAATTTGGGAGGCTAAATGTGCTTGTGGGATCTTCAAATTAATTGAGTATAAATTCTAACCTTTTTGCTTAATTTGTTGTTAATTGCTTTAAGTTAGCTTAATTAAGTGTTTAATTAGGTTTTAATTGGTTCTAATTGCATGATTGAAAATTCAAGAGAGTGGTTTGTGATCAAATTAGGGTTTTGGGTATTTTGATGTAGTTTAACATGTTAATGATATGCTAAAACTAACCTAGTTGCTAGTTTGCTAATTGATGCTTGTAAATTGTTAAAATTGGAATTTTATGCAAACTAGGTTTTGGAATTTAAATGAAAATGTGAGCTTAAAAATCTAATTAAAGTTTCATGACATTATTAACATTATAAATTGTAGTTTAATACTTTAGTTCATGCAAAACCAAGCTAAATTGTTGTTTGTGTATTTTTACTATGAAATTGTTAAAATTGGATAAATTTTGCAAACTAGGTTTTTGGGATTAATGGAAAGTGATGAGATTAAATTATGGAAATGGTTTGTATGACTTATTTAAGATATTTAATGAGTATTATGGCCATTAGAATTGTTAAAACATCAAGTTTTGTTTTAAAACGGCTAATTGATGCTTACTAGGTTTCTTATAATAAATCGATTTAATCAATTTATTGGTTTTGATGATTTCACCCTATTTCTTATATATGTTTAGTGTGATGTGAAATCACGAATGGTGCGTTTGAGTTTTTCTCGATCACCCGGCGTTTGTACGCCGATGTTGAGGGTTTTGGGTTGATTTGAGAGAGCAACCATAGGCTTTGACCTACGTGAGATTCATGTGTCGTTTTGGTTTTAAATTGGATTTTTATGCGGCACGATACGTTGTGACATGTAGGTACCCCCATGTGGACTTCGAGACGACAACAAACGCGCGGTGATGTCGACACCGGCGAGCGAGGACTAGGTGAGTAGATTTATATCTACGGGGAGAAGTCGGGTGGATGGCGAATAGCACCCCCGCAGTTCGATGTATAGTATATTATACATATATAATATATATTTATGATATCTATTTTGTGTGACATAGATGTTAATGATAGAGTTACATGTTCATGGACTAGTAGTATTACCTGCGAAACCCTAGAGTAAGGATTTGCATACACGCACACATATACACTTGCATATATCATCTTCTTATGCGTATATGGGAATGTGTATATATGTATATACGCATGGGTATGAGACTATGAATATATACATTCATATACACATGCATGAATGTTGAGGATATTATATGATATTTGGAGATGAGTCGATGAGATTGGGCTTGAGGCCATGAGATCGGTGATGTGATATGGTCCGTATTTGAGATACGACATGATATTTTAGCGGGTTCTTTAGGCGTGGTGTTTTCATACACACGCATGCATTTTATAGATGGTATCAGTATTATACTAGACATAGATCAGTATCCCGATCAAGATATTTGATAAAGAGAATACCAGATGATTAATGTGATAGATGTGACATTTGACCCGTACCCAGATTTGGGAGGCCGTACGACGGATTTACCGTACGAGCTATATATTGATGATAGATCCGCACTCTTGACTCGAGGATGTCCTATTAGATGATGTATCGTATGAGATATTATTGAGGTGGGATCACCGACTATATATATGTATATATGTATCAACTTAGATGTAGGTGGTTTACATATCCTTTTCGATTGGTTGTTAGTTAGACCTGTAGTTTACCTAGTAGATGTCAGACTGGACCCGAGTCATACTTATTTCCAAAACCGACGAATCGTGAGAATTTTAAAGACATACCAAGGGATACTACGGATATTTTAAAAGACGTACCTTTTCTTAAAAACACCGTAGCCCTTATTTTCAAAAATACCACGATTCATGCTATTTCAAACGGCAAAACAGTATAACACATGTTTAGTAGGGTAGATTTCTTTTTGTTACGTTATTATTCATGTTCCGCATATTATTGTTGTATTTACTATTCATTTTCCTTATTATGTTGTTATCGTCTCATTGCATGTTATTGTGTACGTAGTAATTATGAAACCATGCTGTTAGGACACCAGCACTATTACCGATGACGCGTATGCTCCACGTACACTTGCTTGCCGGCTCACACACATCTTCATCGGTAATTGCCATGTCACGTACACTTTAGAAAATACTATTTCATTGACATAGCTTGCTAGCTGATAGTTGTAATATGTATTAGTTTCCATATGCTAGTTTAATTATTGCATTCATTGCATGATATCAGATGCATCCATAAAGTCATTGGTTATGTAGTATTATGGAGATTTATGCCGGTATTCACTGTTTATTGGTATCATGATATTGATGATTGGATTTCGGATTTTCATGAGATTTCCTGGATTTGGGAGAAAACCGCAAGAATATTTATAAACTTCTCTCTGTTTTTAAAATTAAATGTGCGGTTTTCTCATGATGTATGAGTCGTCCACCATGACGTTTTCTCGGTTATGAGATGGATTTCGAGACCCAATTCGAGGAGTTGAATGAATCGTCTGCGGGTACATGGTGGACCCGGTAAGGTACCCCGGGGCAAGAAGATCGAGTAGTAGACGATGAGCTCGTCAGGGGAAGACTGCCTACCGGTGATTTTATCTGACGCGTCGGATATCCGGAGGATACTGTCGTGGTCGTGTGATTGATGTTAGGGGCCGATCCGGACTGACGGCGCCCTAGATAGTGAGATTTGAGACACTGGGATTTTGAGATATTGAGGTATTGAGATTTGATGATACAGGCCAGTCCGGGTAGCCGGAGCCTGAGATATTGGGATTTATGTTTTGTGTCGATGCTAGACACTGTTTATGATAATTTCCTTGATGATACCTCGTTTTAAATATACAGAAATCTTACTAAGTTATGAAAGCAGTTTCTTTATTTACTTGTATTCTGTTTTCATGCATTCATACCTCTTTCATATGATATGTTGCTACTTGAGGCACTGAAACGAGCATATGGGGTTACACTTATGTATAGATGTTTACCCTTGCCACTTTTCATGCTTCAGACTTTATCATTCGAGGATTATATATTGATCGTATGACCTAGGATTGCGTCATACATGCGATTTCTACTCGTAGATGTTTTCTACTCACGAGTTGGCAACTCACCCCCGTTGTGCCACAGTTCTTTGCAGGTTTTGCCGTACAGGTCCTTTGCGGCTTTGCTGGCACACTATTCTTTCCGGGTGATTGCTTTGGCAGGTGGGTTCTTTGCATCAGGACTACCATTGTTTATTATTATTTCAGTTGTATCTAGAAACTCCATCAACCAGATTGTATATTGGAGAGAGATAGAAAACCAGACCTGTTATTCTTTCGACCTTAGATTCGCGCGTTGTATTATTATATTTTTCATGTTGTTTTGACTTTCATTTGAGTTTTGATCCTCGCCCTTGGCGTTGTATATTATATTGCTTGCGTGGTTGTGACCGTCGATTGACGAAGAGCTAGCTCCCGCTTGGGGATGCCTTTCTATTGATTTCGTATACTATTCATTTTGTATCCCATTTAGGGGCCAGTATTTACAAAGGAGACTCTGCTGAAATTTTCAGAAAATACTTGATGTTTTTAAAACGCATAATTCGTCTTAAGCTATTAAAACTACTTGCTTTAAATTGGTTTTTCCTTCACTCTACTCTTCCTTGGTTTTGATTTCTAGGTTTTGGCTTACTTAGATTATGTACGCCTTGAGTCGTTTCGTAATTTAAGTGTCGGTCATGTTCCGTACTTTTCGGGTCGTGACAAAGTTGGTATCAGAGCGTTAGGTTTTACCTTCGGAGTGTAGGATGACCCTTGGTTGATGGAGTTGGTAGCTTGAGTAGAGTGACGTACCGTACGTATGTTCCGCGGCATATTTACGATACGATACTCCGCTTAAGAAGCCTTAGGATATATATTTCCTTGCACAGTATTATATTCCTTCCTATGATCTAGCCTCATCAGTACCAGTTTATGGTTTTGTTATCACGGTTGTACGGGCGTGGAGAGCTATGGCTAGAGTTGCGGTCAGTATGAGCTCATCATGGACGAGGACTGACCAGGGCGTGATTCTAGGGACATACGATTGCATAGAGGCATCGTTTCATTGTGTTTTCACGCCACGAGCGTTTGATGGATCGCTTTTACGAGATTACTCGGACGTGCAGATCAGCACCAGAGGATTGAGCCACTGATAGAGGCCAGCCAGACTGTGATGACCGTTAATGCACCGTATTTTGAGGATTTAGGCACTATTCAGCGTGCGGACGGGAGATTAAGTTGTTGCTGCGACTGACGAGATGTCGCTCAAGATGTTTGGAGCTATTGCCGCACGAGTTATACTTAGAGATATGATAGAAGGTCGCTAGTCACTAAGGATGAAAAACTAGGACATGTGATTCGTTGCCTACCCAGATGCGAGGTCATCAGATTGATTGGATCCAGCTAGAGACGGCTTCACGCTGATACGTTGAGAGTCGATATAGACGATCGAATGTCAGGAACCCATTTTCCAAGTTTAAATTATTCGGAAAACAATGCAAGAAATTCTACGGACCCTCTAGAAGAATAAAACCCTAACTCAATTTAATGATCATGGAACCCCGGTGAACCTTAGGGTTTGCGGCAATTTAGCGGTGCCATTAGTAAGGCTTGGGTCTGCCCTTCTACGGTTGGTCCATAGGTGCTGTGGCATATATTCGATACTATTAAAGTGTACCCAAGATGTTGAGCTCTTGGGGGATTATGGAACCTCGACGAATCGATCGAAAAGTTCGACATCATTCGGATATCATATGATAAGATACATTGCTTGGGAGACTCCAGATACGAGTAAAGCCGTTGGAGCGCAGTCCATACAGCCACGAAGAGACGAGTCCGAAGCAGTCGACATTAGAGAAAAGTGGAGTAAGAGGTTCCTACGAGATCTTGATGAGGTGATGTTCCACTCCGCCGACATCAGAGATGTGATACGCATGCAGTGGTGTTGTATATGGATATATCTTCCAGAAGGAGTCGTGATGAGTATGCAGCCGTTCCGGAACAAGAAATAAATATAGTAAAAGGATGATAACTTCCGGGCAGTGCGGCAGAAACAAGACTTGGGAGAGATTTCGACAGAATCTTTCTGGAAATGCTAAACGAGAAGACCTGGAACCAGGAGCGGTCATATGACGCGCACCCAGTAGGCCAGGGATCTTTAGAGGATGTGCCAGAGTGGACTACTTCCGTTATCGTTTCTATATTGGACCGTTGAGCCGAGGATCTATGTACTTAGCAATCTGCAGTGAGAGACGAGAGCCTAAGGGCACTAGGCGATAGGCCATGATCAGAAGGCAAGTAGATATCTTGCTCTGCTAGCATTGGATGCACCGACACCTTCTCGACTTTGAAGAAAGGACATATCGACGACAATGTTTATGACTTGTGATTTTGTGATTGACTATCACGTATCCGTCACTTTGGATTTTTGTATTTTGGGGTGATTTATTTCATGATTGAGTTTTGATGACCGAGTTTCATGATATTTGATTTCATGCCTAGGGCATGCATATGATTTGACTTATGCTTTCGGCATAGTTCTCATGCACTTTTGGTATTTTGAATTGCTTTTGTGCAAGCCGATACACAGGATGGTGGGATTTTATACCACGGTATACCTGATTGGGATTTTGATTGAAATGTGTTGTGTACCGTCGATTTCGATTGTGATATTCGATATTCGTTTGCATGCACATAGTGCACTTGATTTGGATTTTGCGCATACTTGACGCGCTTGATGCGATTTAGGTGCACACCAGATGCACTAAATCGAGATTTTTCATGCATATCAGATGCACCTGGTTTTGCTTTCAGGCACACACGTTGCCTTTGACAGGTGTTTTCGTGCACGCCCGTTTCACTTAGATGTTGTTTCTGTGCACATGTACGGCACATTCATGGATTTCGAGTTACGTGCGCGCCAGACGCACATGGCATTCATATATATTTGGGATTGATTTCTTTTGGAGCAGTATATTTTATGATACTTGCTATTTGGTTTAGTACCGAGCAGGACTAGTCAGAGGACAGTACCTGAGTATATTTTGCATGCATTGGTAGTTATCGAAAGGATTTCCAAGGAGGAGCTATAGTCTCAGTATTTACCTACGTGTCAATGATGACACGAAACTGTTTAAAAAGGGAAACCCTTCTAAATTATTTTCCAAACGGCGGGACGTGTATGTTAAACAAAGGATATATATAAATATATAGTTATTTTCTCACAAAGGACATCCGCCACTGTGCAGTGATACACCCATCGCACAACGATTTGAGAAAGGTTTGGCATGCATTGCTTCCAGATATTTTAATGATGTTTACCTATATAGTTTTGACGTTTACAGGTATCGTTCTGATGTATATCATATTGATTTTTGTTTTGGATCTTGACATTGGTGTCTTCACCATAAATCCGATGATTTCGGGATGCTTGACGGAGTTTTGATTTTGATTTATATATCTATTTTTCATGCGCATGCATTGCGCTACGATGCGTTTTCTGTATTTATGATTTCGAAGCCCCGACTTGATGGTTTGGCTGAAATGTTTTAGTATTTGGGGGGAGTTTTAATTTAAATTCGGGGACCAAATTTCTTTAAGGGGGGGAAGATTGTAACGTTTTGAAAATCGTTTCGGTGAAATTTCAAAAAAATCGGTAAAATAAGGGGGGTTTCCGTAAAAGTCAAAATATAAATATTTTTTAATATAAAATGAAATATACATATTCTAGCTATGTAATTGCTAGTATTTGGTGTTTATTGAGCCACTGGTAAAATTTCTAAATTTCTGAAAAAATTTCCGAAAATAATTATTTTGATATTATTTTAAGCCGTCACTAATACATTTAATTAGGGAAATTACAAATTGGAATGAGTTGAAACAAATTTTGTGCATCATAACACATTAAACAAAATTTTAACATGTTATTTTTGAAATGAAATGAAGCTGTCAAACGGTTTTAGAAAATATCGAAAAAATGCTTAAATAGTGAAATTAGTGTAAATAGAAATTGGGGTATTGTATTTATCTTTTTCCCTCATCCACACATACACACACACACCCCATTTTCATCCCATGGCTGAGCCTAGGCTGCCCCAATCACCCAAGTCCCCACCTCATTCCTCACACAAAAGAATAAAGAATAAAAAAGAAAAGAAAAGGAAATAAAGAAAATGAAGCATGGTCTTTTGTTGACTTTAAAACCCATACCACTCTCTCTCTCCCCCTCACAACATTGGCCGAGCCCTCTTCTTTCCCTGCACCACAACAGCCCCTCTTTCTTCCTCTCTCATTTTGCATCAAAAAAACCACAAAATGCTTCAAAAATCAACACAAATTCAAAGCAAATTCCAAATCCACCTCCTACCCATTTTTCCTTGGCTATTTTAGCATGGATCTAGGGATCAAGAGTTCAATTTGGGAGGCTAAGTGTGCTTGTGGGATTTTCAAATTAATTGGGTATAAATTCTAACCTTTTTGCTTAATTTGTTGTTAATTGCTTTAAGTTTGCATAATTAAGTGTTTAATTAGGTTTTAATTGCATGATTGCATGATTGAAAATTCAAGAGAGTGGTTTGTGTTCAAATTAGGGTTTTGGGTATTTTGATCATGGGATAAAGGTGTAGTTTAACATGTTAATGATATGCTAAAACTAACCTAGTTGCCAGTTTGCTAATTGATGCTTGTAAATTGTTAAAATTGGAATTTTATGCAAACTAGGTTTTGGAATTTAATTGCAAATGTGAGATTAAAAATCTAATTAAGGTTTCATGACATTATTAACATTATAAATTGTAGTTTAATACTTTAGTTCATGCAAAACCAAGCTAAATTGTTGTTTGTGCATTTTTACTATGAAATTGTTAAAATTGGATAAATTATGCAAACTAGGTTTTTGGGATTAATGGAAAGTGATGAGATTAAATTATGGAAATGGTTTGTATGAATTATTTAAGATGTTTAATGAGTATTATGACCCTATTTCTTATATATGTTTAGTGTGATGTGAAACCACGAATGGTGCATTTGAGTTTTTCTCGATTACCCGGCGTTTGTACGCCGACGTCGAGGGTTTTTGGGTTGATTTGAGAGAGCAACCATAGGCTTTGACCTACGTGAGATTCATGTGTCGTTTTGGTTTTAAATTGGATTTTTATGCGGCACGATACGTTGTGACATGTAGGTACCCCCATGTGGACTTCGAGACGACAACAAGCGCGTGGTGATGTCGGCACCGGCTAGCGAGGACCAGGTGAGTAGATTTATATCTACGGGGAGAAGTCGGGTGGATGGCGAATAACACCCCCACAGTTCGATGTATAGTATATTATACATATATAATATGTATTTTTGATATCTATTTTGTGTGACATGGATGTTAATGATAGGGTTACATGTTCATGGACTAGTAGTGTTACCTGCGAAACCCTAGAGTAAGTATTTGCATACACGCACACATATACACTTGCATATATCATCTTCTTGTGCGTATATGGGAATGTGTATATATGTAAATATGCATGGGTATGGGACTATGCATATATACATTCATATACACATGCATGGATGTTGAGGATATTGTATGATATTTGGAGATGAGTCGATGAGATTGGGCATGAGGTCATGAGATCGGTGATGTGATATGGTCCGTATTTGAGATACGACATGATATTTTAGCGGGTTCTTTAGGCGTGGTGTTTTCATACACACGCATGCATTTTATAGATGGTATCAGTATTATACTAGACGTGGATTAGTATCCCGATCATGATATTTGATAAAGAGAATACCAGATGATTAATGTGATAGATGTGACATTTGACCCGTACCCAGATTTGGGAGGCCGTACGACGGATTTACCGTACGAGCTATATATTGATGATAGATCCGCACTCTTGACTCGAGGATGTCCTGTTAGATGATATATCGTATGAGATATTATTGAGGCGGGATCACCGACTATATATATGTATCAACTCAGATGTAGGTGGTTTCCATATCCTTTTCGATTGGTTGTTAGTTAGACCTGCAGTTTACCTAGTAGATGTCAGACTGGACCCGAGTCATACCTATTTCCAAAACTGACGAATCGTGAGAATTTTAAAGACATACCAAGGGATACTACGGATATTTTAAAAGACGTACCTTTTCTTAAAAACACCGTAGCCCTTATTTTCAAAAATACCACGATTCGTGCTATTTTAAACGGTAAAACAGTATAACACATGTTTAGTAGGGTAGATTTCTTGTTGTTACGTTATTATTCGTGTTCCGCATATTATTGTTGTATTTACTATTCATTTTCCTTATTATGTTGTTATCGCCTCATTGCATGTTATTGTGTACGTAGTAATTATGAAACCATGTTGTTAGGACACCAGCACCATTACCGATGATGCGTATGCTCCACGTACACTCGCTTGCCGGCTCACACACATCTTCATCGGTAATTGCCATGTCACGTACACTTTAGAAAATACTATTTCATTGACATAGCTTGCTAGCTGATAGTTGTAATATGTATTAGTTTCCATATGCTAGTTTAATTATTGCATTCATTGCATGATATCAGATGGATCCATATAATCATTGGTTATGCAGTATTATGGAGATTTATGCCGGTATTCACTGTTTATTGGTATCATGATATTGATGATTGGATTTCGGATTTTCATGAGATTTCCTGGATTTGGGAGAAAACCGCAAGAATATTTATAAACTTCTCTCTCTTTTTAAAATGAAATGTGTGGTTTTCTCATGATGTATGAGTCGTCCACCATGACGTTTTCTCGGTTATGAGATGGATTTCGAGACCCAATTCGAGGAGTTGGATGAACCATCTGTGGGTACATGGTGGACCCGGTAAGGTACCCCGGGGTAAGAAGATCGAGTAGTAGACGATGAGCTCGGCAGGGGAAGACTGCCTACCGGTGATTTTATCTGACGCGTCGGATATCCGGAGGATACCGTCGTGGTCGTGTGATTAATGTTGTAACAACCCTAAATTTCCTATACAAATTTTTTTCAAATATTTTAAAAATCCATAAAGGGGTATTTTAGCCTGAGCACAAGATTTAGGTAATTATTTTTGTTTTTAAGCTACAAGAATGAAATAACTCCATTTTTAGTATACAAGAAATCACTTTAAAATTTAATGTATACTTGGAGTATTTACTCTTGCTGCTATCATTTTAAGTAATTAAATAACACAATAATTACAAGAAGGAGCTTGTAGCTCATTGGTAATACCTTGCACTGCTGAACCAAGCCACCAGAGTTCGAATCCCATGCCCCACATATTTTTTATTATCCTTTTATTTTAAATTTTTGGGAAGTCAAACGGTCAAACAGCCATAACTCACAATTTATTACAATATATAAAAAATAAAGTGCACCAAAATTCCCCCCAGACAAAACCACACTCGACGTGACCCGACTCGGCCCTGACTCGGCCAAATCGGCCGGCGACTCGGCCGAATCGGCCGAGTCGTCAACACGAAAAATCTTCGTGTTGACTTGGTCAACCCCCCTGCATGGTCCATTTTCTCAGAACTGTTACACAATTTCCATTACACCTCTTTTAAGTCCAAATTTAATGAAATTTTAATGAATTTTATAATTTTTTTAATATTTTTAATCCAAACCCTAACCCTAGCCTGGCCCTATATAAAGACCCCTACCCTCTACCTTTTCACCTCACAACTCTAAGTCCACTCTCCCAAATTCTCGAGAACTTGGTACGAAGAGCGAGAAGCGAAGCGCTGCCGAAACCGACGACGGATTCCGGCGATCGGACTAGAACCTTCGCGACGTTTTCGACGCATCGACAACCACCACTTCCCTTAGCCTCCTTAGCTTTTCCAAACCCATAAGTCCCATCTATTCTATCTCTCTTTCCTTTTAATAGAAAAATACGACTTTTTGGAACCCGACGGAAATCGGAACAAACCGATTTCCGATTCGGTTTTTCTACAAATTCCACTTGTCACCTAATCCATAATACCTACATATATTCATGTTGACTATTAATCACCTAGAAACCAATTTAAATAAAGTTTCTCACATGAAACGATAGCTTTCTTGTAAAACCGTATTCTTTTCATAAAAATACCATGAAGTTTATTTTTCTTTGTTTAATCAATTCCCTCATTTCTAAATATGTTTATCTTGATCACTAAACTTGTAGAAATCAATTTGAATGAATTTTCACACATGAAATGATAACGTTTTCAAATACCGTATTCTTGCGCTTTAATACCTTCAACTTTAACATGTCATGTTTTACCTCTAAACGTCATCAAAACTTAAAACAAGTCACAAGGTAATGACCTACCTCTACACACACACAAATATAACCCTAACTGATAAATGTCAAAACATAGAATACGACATTACAAGACTTTTCACTAAAATACCATATTCTTTATAACCTTTACTTGAAAGCTTTAAGTTGTATAAAATTTTAAATAAAATGAAAGCACGATAGGTCATGGACATCGATCATTTATCTAAACTGTCTTGTGGTGTCTAGGAAAGTGTGTCTAGGCTAATGGTTTTTAATTAGGCCCACGACTGTGGTTCCTTCCCACTTACCTGGCACTTACCTGGCCGCAATTGACGGTGAAGAGCCGATTTGAGGCTTCTAATGACTTATCGTTTAGACCTTAGAAATAGGCTTGTTGGCTTAGGAAACCCTAGAAAATAAAATACGGAAATCTATACCCTTTTACAAATAAATACCTTTTATTTATAAAACCGTTTTCCTAAATGAATAGTATTTGTTAAACCTAAGCAAAGCGCCGCTACAACCCACTTTTAGAGAACCCGTTAGGGATAGTATGGTTCATCGTGCACCCGCGGGCTAGTAGTGCGAGATTCAGACCTCCGCAAGGAGCATTCGGTCTCGAAAGGTTTAAAATACATCATTTAAGAATAATGTGATTTTGGAAATTAAAATATTTATTTAAAATTATTCTTGTATTAAAATATATTTAAATACCATTTAGACACTTATTTTATCATAATATAAAGTTTCCACTTTTTCCTAAAATTCCAAGATTAAAATTTACATTAAAATACCATGAGTTTCAAATAAATCAATTAATACTTTTATTAGGATATGTTCACTAGAATAACACAAATAAAATTCACACTCATTATAACTGTAAAGACGAATAATAAATACTTGAGGTGTATTTTGAAAACTATACAATAGTACTTTTTACATAAAACCCCCTCAAGTTTTATAAATTACAATAAGGACCCTAACAATTATAGAACTTCAAATTACTTTTCTTTTAGTCTGACTCGGGTTAGAGTCTGACTATTTCTGACTTGAATATGATTCAAGTCAATCTATATTCTTTTATATTCCAACTCAATATGAACACATGAATCCCAGAATCCAGTTAACATTTTATATAACTTGACTGAACCGAACCATGGATATTCCTTTTACATATTTCCCAGTATTCCATTTACATGACTCTATGGTTATAACCGTTTCCTGATATCATGGTTTCGATCAGTCAGTCAGTCAATCATGCAATCAATTCAATTTTATAAGATAACAATACCAACAAGACATCGCGGGGTTTAAGATGTAGATTGGTACGGAAGGTGTTAAAGGTGGCACGGGGTGGTCAGATTAATACACCTAACCTGAATCCCATTGCTGTTGTACCGTGGCATAACGGTTCCTTGTACTATACGTGCCCTAGTCTCTGGCAAGTGAGACTCCCCTCGTATACACTGGCATCCTTCTGTACCAAGCTACAACAACAGCGTTAACACCATACTACTATAATATGACAATACAATACGACATTAAAAGCTACTCTCTCTCTCTCTTACTCTCTGTCTATTTCTTCCTTATCTTTGGGACTTACCGAGCGACCTGTTCGCTGACGACATTCTATTTCTTTCTTCTTTGAATGTCGTCAGGTGCGTTGGACAAAGCTGAGATCGAGCCCACCGGTGAAGATTTGGAGCAGTTCCAGGAAGATCCCGAGCTCTAGATATTGTACCTTGTTCTTTCCAGTATTTTCATTTTCTGTTATGCCATTGTTTAGGCATCGCTTTTCATTTCAGTTGTATTTTCTTTTCATGCATTGTACAAAGAATGTTATTAATAAAAGTTGCTGTTATTTCTATATCATTCATCTCTTGTGTTTTACTTTATATTGCTTAGCTACGCTTAGCGTATGTACTTCTAAGTACATACGTAGCGGGCCTCGTCGCATCCACTTCGCCGTACACTGGGAAGCGGGGCGTGACAGATGTTAGGGGCCGATCCGGACTGACGGCGCCCTAGATAGTGAGATTTGAGACACTGGGATTTTGAGATATTGAGGTATTGAGATTTGATGATACAGGCCAGTCCGGGTAGCCGGAGCCTGAGATATTGGGATTTATGTTTTGTTTCGATGCTAGACACTGTTTATGTTGATTTCCTTGATGATACCTCGTTTTAAATATAAAGAAATCTCACTAAGTTATGAAAGCAGTTTCTTCATTTACTTGTATTTTGTTTTCATGCATTCATACCTCATTCATATGATATGTTGCTACTTGATGCACTGACACGAGCATATGGGGTTACACTTATGTATAAATGTTTACCCTTGCCACTTTTCATGCTTCAGACTTTATCATTCGAGGATTATATATTGATCGTATGACATAGGATTGCGTCATACATGCGATTTCTACTCGTAGATGTTTTCTACTCACGAGTTGGCAACTCACCCCCGTTGTGCCACAGTTCCTTGCAGGTTTTGCCGTACAGGTCCTTTGCGGCTTTGCCGGCACACTATTCTTTCCGGGTGATTGCTTTGGCAGATGGGTTCTTTGCATCTGGACCACCATTGTTTATTATTATTTCAGTTGTATCTAGAAACTCCATCAACCAGATTGTATATTTGAGAGAGATAGAAAACCAGACCTGTTATTCTTTCGACCTTAGAGTCGCGCGTTGTATTATTATGTTTTTCATGTTGTTTTGAGTTTCTTTTGAGTTTTGATCCTCGCCCTTGGCGTTGTATATTATATTGCTTGCGTGGTTGTGACCGTCGATTGACGAAGAGCTAGCTCCCGCTTGGGGATGCCTTTTTATTGATTTCGTATACTATTCATGTCGTATCCCATTTAGGGGCCGGTATTTACAAAGGAGACTCTGCTGAAATTTTCAGAAAATACTTAATATTTTTAAAACGCATAATTCATCTTATGCTATTAAAACTACTTGCTTTAAATTGGTTTTTCCTTCACTCTACTCTTCCTTGGTTTTGATTTCTGGGTTTTGACTTACTTAGATTTCGTACGCCTCAAGACGTTTCGTAATTTAAGTGCCGGTCATGTTCCGTACTTTTCGGGTCGTGACAAACCTGCAAGAAACTGTGGCACAACGGATGTGAGTTGCCAACTCGTGAATAGAAAACATCACCGAGTAGAAATTGCATGTATGACTCTATCCTGGGTTATACCAATATCCATACAATATATATATAACCTAAAACATTTGCTAATGGCCAGGGTAAACATCTATACAAGTGTAATACCAAGTGCTTGTGTCAGTGCCTCAGGTAGCAACATATCATATATGATGTATGAAAACAGAATACATCTAAATGAGAAAACTGTTTTCTTATCTCAGTGAGATTTCTGTAAGTATCATCAATGAAATCAACAGGAAATCACTGTCTAGCATCGACACAAAATATATATCTCGCTATCTCAATATCTCGGGCTCCGGAAATCCGGACTGGCCCGTATCATCCAATCTCGATACCTCAGGCTCCGGCAATCCGGACTGGCTTATACTCCGATCGGTATCGTTTGGATATCCGTCGAGTCACAATAAAATCACCGGTCGGTAGCGCTCCCCTGCCGAGCTCAACGCCATCATCTGCGACCTTCTCTCCCCGGAGTACCGCACCGGGTCCACCATGCACCCACAGACAGTTCCTCCTCCTCCTCCTCCTCGAATCGGGTGTATGATATCGCTCAAGAGCCGAGAAAACTCATGGTGGACTCCTCTCAAATCATATCATGAGAAAACCGCAATTTTCTATCTTTAAAATGATAATAAGTTTATAATATCCTTGCGGTTTCTCCAAATCCAGAAATCTCATGGAAATCTAAAATCCCAATCTCAAGGGTAAATAAAAAATGAAATACCGGTAATAAGTTCCATAATATTGCATGAAAAATGATAATACACATGCATGAGATATCACAATAATAAATGCATTGTCTAAGCTAACATATAAAAACAAGCGTACTAGTACTATGTCGAAACTATCAGCTAGCAATTCATACTAATGAAATAGTGTTTTCTAATGTGTACGTGACATGGCAATTACCGATGATGATATGTGTGAGCCGGCAAGCAGGTGTACGTAGAGCATACGTATCATCGGCAATGGTATTGGTGTCCTGACAGCATGATTTTATAATAACTACGAAAACACATTTAAGCATGCAATGCGATGCGAATAGCAAGAACACACAGAAAATGAATAGTAAACGCAACAATAAAGAATGTACAATATATATATATATGTATGTATAAGTCATACAGTTTTGGCATTTGATAACATGAATCGTAGTGTTTAGAAAATATGGGCTACGGTGTTTTTAAGAAAAGGTACGTCCTTTGAAATATCCGTAGAATCCTTTGGCCTGTCTTTAAAATACTCACGATTCGTTAGTTTTGAAATAAGTATGACATGAGTCGAGTCTAACATCTACTAAGTAAACTACAGGACTAAACTAACAGACTAGTCGAAAGGGTAAGGAAAATCACCTAAGTCTGAGTCGATAAATATATCTAGTAGTCGGTGATCCCGCCTCAATAATATCACGTACGATACAATATATAATATGACATCCTCGAGTCAAGAGTGCGGATCATGTTGGAGATAATGCCCTCAGAGTCAATTATTGGATCACAGGCACGTGATTGCAATGATCGAGGGAGGACCTATCCCGGTAGGACAGTCTTACTCGAGATGATAGTATGCTATCTGGTTTACCTTTATCATCGTGTACTGCTTTAGGTGACATGACAGGTCACTATTGCACGTTGATAGAGCCCCTAGGATTCTTGCTTGACTACCGGCAGTATGAGGGCGATCATATACGTGGGAGCTGGTAGTCTATAAGCACATCCTTAAAAGGTTCCTAGTCGTGGGAGTTTCGAGACAGGGCATCGATACTCCAGAGTAGACTAGTGTATACAGTAGAGACCCCGACGAGGGGCGGTGGCCGGTCTCACAAGCCATTGGTGTCAGTTGGATCACCTAAGATGTATACAGGTGCTCATTGGGTTATGAGTACACCGGATAGGACTCGCCGGGAACATGCTAGTTGGTCTTATACTTGACGTCAGATAGCAGTTCCCTGGTGACATGTGTACAGGTTAGTTCATCGACCTGGGGATCGTCATTTGTCTCGTGTGAGTTCCCACTGTACTTTGATTACTACCCTACCACGGCTCAAAGGAGTCGTGCAAACAGGTTTTAGTTGGGTACAGTCCCGAGCCACACGGAGGCAGTGAGCGGATCTTCAGGGGTTCGTCTCTCCCGGTATTGGGGGTGAGGTCGTGCTGTGTCTAGGAGAGCCATTACACGAAGTCCTTGGCCAAGGCAGGATATTTACTGGTAGGTATTCCAGTAGTATCTCAGAGTGTTCTGGGCTACACTCCGACACGACTTGTACCGCTTTTGGTGGTCTGACTTTTACCAACCCCCTAGGCCCGCCATGCGATACTCATAGACGAACGGACCGGACTGTACGGATATTGTCACTGACAGGCTCAGTAGGGTGTCAGGATGAGTTCACTCATCGACGTCCCTTTTAGTCAATAGCTGGTGGCCCGTCACGTATTGGCTTATACCTCTGACGTGCTAGTGGTTAAATCCACAGCCATAGTATTGACGAGTCTTTAGAGTCCACCACACTTTCAGTTACTCAAGCTTTCGGGCGAAACGCTGTAGAGGCCGTATGGAGATATGGCAGGGTCCGATCAGATACGTGCGGTATTGCACGGATCAGGATCGGACGGTTTGTACTAGAGGCCGTATGGTTATATGGCAGCGTTCGATCAGATACGTGCGGTATTGCACGGATCAGGATCGGACGGATATTACTAGCCGGCTTTGGTTTAAGCTGGATCCTAGTATAGTACAGTGTAGATTTTGTCTCATTGAATTTGTATCCGGTTGGAATACAGATGCGGGTGTGTATGCACAGTATCGGGGTTTTCCTGTAATTTATTACGGGACCAGTTTTTTGGATTTGCCAGTTTGCATTCCGTTCCGGCCGGTTTTCCTTTGTTCCTTCGCGGCCGGACTTTCCGATGGAGGGGATAATTTGCAATTGTGCAAATTACTTATTGTGGAGGGGTTTCTTGCATGTGTGAGGCATCATGATAGTTTATTCATGATGAGATTCTTTATAAGTCTTTTCCTTTGCCTTTTTGAGAAAGGATTGATTAGAGTTGATTAAGAGTTTGATGTGAGATTGTTATCATACCTTTTGGATATGGTCACCCTTGTGCTCTCCTACACTCACCTCCCTCTTGTTTGATTTTTCCTCCTCATCCTATTAAGGGGCCGGCCACATTTTGGTGTGAGTGGGGGTCTTCATTTTGATAAGGGAGATTTTGTTCATCTCATATCTCATGCTACAAAATTCTAGCTCCACTTGAAAAATTCATTTTCATTCTCTTCTCCATCCAAAGGCAACTCCAATACCCCAAAGAGACATTAGCCACTACACATTCTACAGCAAATCTTGGGCACGTCGACTTGCCAGCTTCGTGCCCGAGTTGCCTCGGTATTGAGGTGGGAGCCCGTAAAAGATGCAGGCGATGTGGTGCCCTTCCGGCGAAGAGGCGACGACCGGAGTTTCCGCAGAAGATCGGGACGACGACGAGAAGACCGGAGGACTCGGATCACTCGGTATATCTCTAACCCGTCTTGTAGTTAGCTTAGACTAGTTAATGGTTCGATCCGGGTGTTTAGTGCGCGGTGGTGCCGGTTTGCTAAGTTCGCAAAATTTAAGTTTATCACCGCTTCCGCATTTGGCCGTCGGATTGACGGCCTGGGCGCCGCCGTGCACTTACAGTGGTATCAGAGCCTCGCCATTAACTTCGTCTAGTTTTGTTTGATGTGTTTGCATTTTCGATCGATCAAAAATTCCAAAATCCGCATTTTCTCATGCATCAGTTTCTGTTGAAATTTTTTGGTGTCCAAAAATTGTTCAGGTTGTAAAATAGTGATGTACTGGATTCTGTAAGCATACTGTAGAAATTCGACGCAGTAAGTTGACAAACAGAGCGCGGAACCGCGGCAAAACCCCCCCTTGGGCCGCGGTTCCTCCGCCGAACAGTGTCCTTGCTGTGTCAAATTTCTTTAGTAGCTTTCTGGGATTAAAATTGGGGTTTTGGAATATTAAACTTGGGCCCAGAATTTCTGTGAGTGCTACAGTATTGCTTGGGGGCCCACTTGTTAATTTTTGATCGATCGGATATTTTAAACACATTATTTCACAGTATTTACATTATATCTGCGACCGTGAATGTCACTTGATCGGTAAATCCTCTCTAACTGCTATAGCCCGGTTAGACGGATTTGCGAACGTGACTTGCACGTTGATGTTCTATGTATTGCTGTGATGTTGCGGATCGGTCGTGGGGGATAGCCTGGATGCAATGCTAGTACAGTGTTGTTGTATTATGTACATTTGATATTGCGGGGCGAGCGTCCGACATGTGGACTGCCGTCACTGCCTGTTTGTATTATTATTTTGGGGCATGACCTGGTTGCGGTCGATGTACCCGGTGTATGTATATTTTACTTTCTGTACTAGGATTACCCCGCAGAGGGGTGCAAGGATGGCCAGGTTCTAGAGGGCAACAAGCCCGCATCTCATGGCATTGAGACGGAGGGGGCTTCACTCTGGGATTGGCGGGCTATTCGCCGCACTCGTAGGGGGTACAGGTTGACCCAGGAGGGGTGCCCAAGTTGCCGGATTCCGTGGAGTGCCGGGTGGTCCATTCACGTTGCTGAAGGGGGCTGCCTCGCTTCAGGTTTTGGCGGGTAACTTGCCGCGCCCGTAGGGGTCTAGGATTTCATTGCACAGGCTATCCACACGACCAGGGGAACGTCGGGTTTCAGTAGTGGCTCTATGAAACCCGGGGATCCCAGATATCTGTATTGTTCTGTGATGCTGTACATTTATGTGATGTTGCATTTTATCACGCCTTGAGCGAAATATAATATATTGGTATATATATTAGTAGATGTTGTATATGTTTTTCATCCGCGCTAGTCCAGTCCCCGCTCTGCCGTTAGTTAGCTAACCTAACGGGTGATGACGGGACCCAGTGGCGAATGCGGATGGCATATACGTACGTCAGTATATTTTCGTTCTTTATTGGTGTGATCATATGATGGGACTGCGTTGATTCGGATCAATGCAAGATAAACAAACCTATTCTGATGTTGTTGGAACACTTTTTCAAAAAGCTGTTATTGCAAGGACGTTCACTTTTGTTTTGCATCGTGGTATTCATTTGGAATATCCTGCTCCTCAGTCGACGAGGCAAGGGCCGAGATCCCTTCACCGGGAGTGACCCCTTGGACAGAAGTTTGCGTCAGGGCATTAATTTCACTATAGCCGATTACTTTTGCTTTGCATCGTGGTATTCAGTTGGAATATCCTGCACCTCATTCTACGGGGAAAGAGCCGAGATCCCTTCACCGGGAGTGACCTCTTTAGCAATGGTTTTCGTCACTATATTTTTATAAAGCTATCCGTTCCTTCAGCGATATCAAGTTCATTACGTTAAAGGTTTTCGCCAGAAACCATTCGTAGCCCTCCATCATTTCGGTTAAATATTCGGTAGTATTCAAGCTATGTATTTTGACCTCACGCCAAGGCATCGTGATTGGTAGCTGCCGGATATTTATCTGTAGCATAGATAGATGCGTTGGTTTGGGACAGTCGTACTACTATTTTGGCCTACGTCAAGGGTATGTACGGGTGGGTTCAAATTAACCTGGAGAATGATGGGCAGAACTTGACATGTGACTTATGATATTTTGACCTCACGCCAAGGTCATAAGAGCATGGGGTAAAAAATCCACATCGGGAGTTTCA
Organism: Agapanthus africanus; assembly: GCA_030015575.1. NCBI lineage: Eukaryota > Viridiplantae > Streptophyta > Magnoliopsida > Asparagales > Amaryllidaceae > Agapanthus > Agapanthus africanus. The sequence continues at coordinate 69,898,839 of JASDDO010000010.1, forward strand.
AAAGTACTGAAACTTGCCAGATATGCGCATACCTTCTGGAGTGTGACACCGTGAGCGGATTCCGTCACGTTATCATGCAATGATAGTTGGATCCCGATTCCCACTGATGAGTTGGTTTACTCCTCGGGTGACCCCGACTAATTCTTCTTTCAGGTTTGGAGGAGAATTTGAGGTACAGTGGGAGGTTTCCTGATTAGAAAAAGTGATAACCATTCTGATCTAGGATAGAGTGCACGCTGAGTGTTTCTTTTCTCTCTCTTTCTCTGGCAGCGACCATTGACCCGACCCTAGACTATGACTCAGTGACCAAGTTGACCGAACCTTCTTAAACACTGGCTTTTGGATTGTCAGAGTTGCAGACCTCATTGCCACTCCTACTTTTACCCTTTTCTCCAGGACACCCCGTATTATTACGAACGTCCACTTCCATTGGACAAAACCATCGTATGGTTAGATACGAACTCGAAGGAATTCGAGGATGGTTTCCGGTTCTGGAGAAAACGGATAGGATTATTCAGTTGTCTTTTCTTTTCACCTTCTCTCAGATTGCGAGTACTCCTTGGTTTAGGAGTAGTACACCTATTACGCAAATTGGATAGTCTTCTTCCAAACCATAGGCTGGTGCCGACCGGTAGGGAATGAAGAAAACCAGTTAGCCTAAACGGTGTACAGAAGGTATTGAGTTCAGACAAAGCAAGGGATTAGTAAGAGGGCAAAGTAAATTGCGACTGCTATTCACGACCAAACCAAGTATTTCTTCGCCAATCCTAAATCACCTTTGTATTTCTCCAGGACACTCCGTATTACTACGAAGATCCCAGTTTATTGGATAATCCATCGTATGGTTAAATACGAACTCGAAAGGAACTTGTTCCAGTTCGGGGATGGATCATGGTTCAGGAGAAATAGGAATTAAGTACATTCAGGTGTCTTTTATCTTCACCTTCTCTCGCGATGCGAGTGATCCTAGGATTAGGACAGTACACCCTTTATGCTTATTGGATAGTCTTCTTCCAAACCATAGGCTGGTGCCGAACGGTAGGGAAGGAAGAAAACCATTTGGCCTAAAGGGGTGTACAGAAGGTAATGACTAAAGACATATAAAGGGATTTGGAGAGGTGGCATAGAATTATATGGTTACAGTTGTGAATCTAGATAATGGAAGAGGCATTACTAGGAATACCAGGATACCCCATCGAAAAATTTCAATGTGTCAGTTTCACTGTGTACTGTTAAAAGAAAACTGATTTCCCAATTAGACACTTGCTCCAGGGTATGTATTTACCAGGTTGAATTCTCACATCTGTATGGTTTTACAGATGATGAGTGAGAGTAAGTTATTGGGAATTGGGTGATCATCCTCATTATATCGGGATTCGTTGTAATCGGTGATATTTGAGGAAGTCACCTGGGTTGTTTGCCGGTCGGCAAATATTTGGTTTTGAATATCCGCTGTTCTGCACCAATTTCAAATTGATATATCTGTACGTCTATTTTCATAGAGTGAGATATACCTTTTGATATTATGTCGATGACATTTACCTATATCAGTGGATGGTTAGGTAAGGAGTATTGAACAGCAGTGTAATTCTTCTTAACCAAAAGTACAGTTTTCAACCTACGACACACAGTGAATGAGTCACTAGACTCAAGGGACTTATACAGAGTATTGTATGTTGTCCAGGGTCCATCAGGACAGAGGGGTTGGTCCTCGTACTATTTTCGGTTTACTTATGACTTCTCTAGTTTTTAGACAGGTGTTTCGTGGAAACACAGTGTCTGAATTTTGAGAAGTTATAGGTATTTGAATAAAGTAGAGAACCAGGTATTGCAAGTATCGGGATTCTTCAAAGTGATCGAAGATGTAGATACTTGTGTATGTTATTCAGTTGATAGTAATGATTAAGAGAACTTGCTTCTCTTTCGGGTTACTCATAATTGGAAGCATTCCTAAGTTGAGTAACGCTGATCGGCCTCCTTCCATTTAGTTGACATGCACTGGAGACAGCTGCATGATTTGAATCTGGTTCAATCAAATCAGTGCCTCTGGTTTTATATTGGATATAGAACAGTTCATATCTTAACGTTGTTAAGGTACGGGGAGTTGTCTGGCTTATGATTAAAACCAGACTCTGGATAACTCAAGGCACGTTTCTGTAATGGCTGTTTGTGGGTTGACCCAGGCTATGACGAGGGTTGACTTTCTACCATCTGGAAGATCAATAGTGATATTGTTCTTCACTCGCCACAATTTTAAAAGAAATGGATTTTTTTTCAGAAAACAGTAGTGGGAGTATGGTAGAAATGGAAGTGATTCCAGAACCGCAAACGATTACTGAAGATTTGATAAGGAACCTAAAGATTCAATCTGGTTTGACATTCCATTGGCCACTCCGCAGATAAGGTGGGTAATCTCAGGCACCCGAGAGGTACTTCGGTATACTCAAGGACGGTGGCAGAGAGGTTCTTGTTTACCCAGACTTGCCATTGCTGTTGTTCCAGACTATGAGACCCGGCAGGAGGATGAGTATAGCGTCGTTCTAAACTAGCTTTAGAAGTGTACGCCTATATGACTCTGCCAGAGGGTTGTCGTAGTCAGTGGGAGCAGCGGAAGCATTGGTGGATATCAGGCTTATGTCTATTTATAGACTAAAGCAGATATAGCGGAGAAAGATCATCTATTTCTGATGTGACAGTCATAGGTTTGACTTCATCAGAATAGGGGATGGATCTGTTGAGAAGGTAGTAGGGTGTGATGTCCTGGTATTTGATGACATACATAGAGTAGGAAGTGATATTCCTATACTACGATCGGTTATTCTTTGGTTGTCATACAGTGGTTTCTCCACATGGGACTTGGACATTATATTAGACATACTGGTTACTAGATCTATGGTTTTAGATCTAGATTTGGGTAGTTTCCCAATCAGGGTACTTAGACAGCATTCTAAGAGTATTTAGAATGGACGACTCCTGGCACGGCAGTATACCTACAGGTGATGGAGTCACCCTCTCTAAAGGTGTCTTACAGACTAAAGGGGAGAGGGATGTTCATGATTGGCAGATCACTTGCTTAGGCAATTGAGTCAATCATGAGATGTCAAGTACCACACCAGATGTTGTTCTTGCAGTAGGTGCAATAAGTTGATATTGATCCAATCATGTAGAAACAATCGGAAGCAGTTTTAGAACATAAGTGAATGTTCTAGGAATTTGATAACGGCAGCCTCCTTTAGGAGACGGTTATCATTCTAGGCTTCCAAGGTGACCTGGATGGCAGAGTGGCTGTCAGAGTTATGGTTTTCCCTCTGACGAGGGACAGTATTTTGGACAGTTGGTCCAGGAGGATACTGAGGGAAGGCATGGCGCAGGATACTGATTAAGTTCAGTTGACGATACAGTCTAAGAAGTTTGGATTTGGAGTTCATTTATGAGCTAGGTCCCATCAGACATCCAGACATTCTAAGACAGGTATTGCTCATTTCGGGAGATGGCTTTCTCCGCGAACATGAGATATAGAGAGACATAGAAAGAAACATCTAAGCGGATCCACTCACTGAGGCTATTCCTCGAACGCAATAGTTTCGCAAACGAGTTTTGTGAGACTGAAAAGTAGAGGAGTTGGGTGTTCGGTATCACACGGGCTGTGAGTATGCGACATCGCAATAATTAGCCTTGAGTGCAAGTGGGAGATTGTTGGAGATAGTGTCCTCAGAGTCAATTATTGGATCACAGGCACGTGATTGCAATGATTGAGGGAGGACCTATCCCGGTAGGACAGTCTTACTCGAGATGATAGTATGCTATCTGGTTTACCTTTATCATCGTGTACTGCTTTAGGTGACATGACAGGTCACTATTGCACGTTGATAGAGCCTCTAGGATTCTTTCTTGACTACAGGCAGTATGAGGGAGATCATATACGTGGGAGCTGGTAGTCTATAAGCACATCCTTAAAAGGTCCCTAGTCGTAGGAGTTTCGAGACAGGGCATCGATACTCCAGAGAAGACTAGTGTATACAGTCGAGACCCCGACGAGGGGCGGTGGCCGGTATCACAAGCCATTGGTGTCAGTTGGATCACCTAAGATGTATACAGTTGCTCATTGGGTTATGAGTACACCGGACAGGACTCGCCGGGAACATGCTAGTTGGTCTTATACCTGACGTCAGATAGCAGTTCCCTGGTGACATGTGTACAGGTTAGTTCATCGACCTGGGGATCGTCATTTGTCTCGTGTGAATTCCCACTGTACTTTGATTACTACCCTACCACGGCTCAAAGGAGTCGTGCAAACAGGTTTTAGTTGGGTACAGTCCCGAGCCACATGGAGGCAGTGAGCGGATCTTCAGGGGTTCGTCTCTCCCGGTATTGGGGGTGAGGTCGCGCTGTGTCTTGGAGAGCCATTACACGAAGTCCTTGGCCAAGGCAGGAGATTTACTGGTAGGTATTCCAGTAGTATCTTAGAGTGTTCTGGGCTACACTCCGACACGACTTGTACCGCTTTTGGGGGTCTGACTTTTACCAACCCCCTAGGCCCGCCATGCGATACTCATAGACGAACGGACCGGACTGTACGGATATTGTCACTGACAGGCTCAGTAGGGTGTCAGGATGAGTTCACTCATCGACGTCCCTTTTAGTCAATAGCTGGTGGCCCGTCACGTATTGGCTTATACCTCTGACGTGCTAGTGGTTAAATCCACAGCCATAGTATTGACGAGTCTTTAGAGTCCACCACACTTTCAGTTACTCAAGTTTTCGGGCGAAACGCTGTAGAGGCCGTATGGAGATATAGCAGGGTCCGATCAGATACGTGCGGTATTGCACGGATCAGGATCGGACGGTTTGTACTAGAGGCCGTATGGTTATATGGCAGCGTTCGATCAGATACGTGCGGTATTGCACGGATCAGGATCGGACGGATATTACTAGCCGGCTTTGGTTTAAGCCGGATCCTAGTATAGTACAGTGTAGATTTTGTCTCATTGCATTTGTATCCGGTTGGAATACAGATGCGGGTGTGTATGCACAGTATCGGGGTTTTCCTGCAATTTATTACGGGACCAGTTTTTTGGATTTGCCAGTTTGCATTCCGTTCCGGCCGGTTTTCCTTTGTTCCTTCGCGGCCGGACTTTCCGATGGAGGGGGTAATTTGCAATTGTGCAAATTACTTATTGTGGAGGGGTTTCTTGCATGTGTGAGGCATCATGATAGTTTATTCATGATAAGATTCTTTATAAGTCTTTTCCTTTGCCTTTTTGAGAAAGGATTGATTAGAGTTGATTAAGAGTTTGATGTGAGATTGTTATCGTACCTTTTGGATATGGTCACCCTTGTGCTCTCCTACACTCACCTCCCTCTTGTTTGATTTTTCCTCCTCATCCTATTAAGGGGCCGGCCACATTTTGGTGTGAGTGGGGGTCTTCATTTTGATAAGGGAAATTTTGTTCATCTCATATCTCATGCTACAAAATTCTAGCTCCACTTGAAAAATTCATTTTCATTCTCTTCTCCATCCAAAGGCAACTCCAATACCCCAAAGAGACATTAGCCACTACACATTCTACAGCAAATCTTGGGCACGTCGACTTGCCAGCTTCGTGCCCGAGTTGCCTCGGTATTGAGGTGGGAGCCCGTAAAAGATGCAGGCGATGTGGTGCCCTTCCGGCGAAGAGGCGACGACCGGAGTTTCCGCAGAAGATCGGGACGACGACGAGAAGACCGGAGGACTCGGATCACTCGGTATATCTCTAACCCGTCTTGTAGTTAGCTTAGACTAGTTAATGGTTCGATCCAGGTGTTTAGTGCGCGGTGGTGCCGGTTTGCTAAGTTCGCAAAATTTAAGTTTATCACCGCTTCCGCATTTGGCCGTCGGATTGACGGCCGGGGCGCCGCCGTGCACTTACAGATCAATCATCATAATTATATCTCGTACGGTAAATCCATCGTACGGCATCCCAAATCTGGGTACGAGTCGAATATCACGTTTATCTCATTATTCATCTGGTATCCTTATCATCATATCCTGAATTAGGGGTACTGATCTAAAGTCTAGTACACTCTGATACCATTGTCACAACCCGAAATGGCACGTGACTGACACTTGAATCATATGAAGTCTATAGGGCCCCATCTAATTCAAGTAAGCCAAAATCTCAGAAATCTAAAACATTTAAAAGAAGAAAGTGAAGGAAAACTCGTTTAAAAGTTTGCGTATAAATCACTTTGAAAGTTGTAGTAAACATTTTTAAAATATCAAGTCTTTTTTGAAAATTTCGGCAGAGTCTCCTTTGTAATTACTGGCCCCAAACGGGTACACACATGCATAATATACATAAAGGCATTCCCAAGCGGGAGTTAGCTCTTTGCCAATTGGCGGTCACAACCACGCAAGCAATATAATATACAACGCCGAAGGGCGAGGATCAAAACTCAAAAGGAAACTCAAAATCATCAAAAACCACATAATAATACAACGCGTGACTCTAAGGTCGAAAGAATAAACAACCGGTCTTCTAAGGTTAATAAATATACAAGTCTAGCTGATGGAGTTACTAGATACAACTAAATATAAATAAAAGGTACAATGGTGGTCACGATGCGAGTGAACCCACCTACCAAAGCAATCACCCGGAATGAAGTAATGTGCCAGCAAAGCCGCCAAGAAAAACCTGTACGTCAGAACCTGCAAGAAATTGTGGCACAACGGGGGTGAGTTTTCAACTCGTGAATAGAAAACATCACAGAGCAGAAATCGCATGTATGACTCAATCCTAGGTCATACGATCAGTAATATCCTCAAATAATATGGCCTGAAGCATATAATAATGGAAAGGGTAACATCTATGCATAAGTGTAATCCTATGTGCTCGTGTCGGTGCCTCAGGTAGCAATATATCATAAATATGAGGTATGAATGCAATATAATGAAAACAGAATACATCATGAATGACAAAACTGTTTTCTTAATTTAGTGAGATTTCTGTATATTAAATCGAGGTATCATCAATGAAATCATCATAGAAACGGTGTCAAGCATCAACACAAAATATAAATCTCAATGTCTTAATATCTTAGGCTCCGGCTATCCGGACTGTCATGTATCATCAAATATCAATATCTAGGGTTCCGGCTATCCGGACTGGCCCATATAATCAAATCTCAAGACCACGTCGGTATCCTCCGGATATCCGGCGCGTCACAATAAAATCACCGGTCAGTAGTGCTCTCCTGTCTCAGGCTCAACGCTATCATCTGCAACCTTCTCGCCCCGGGGTACCGCACCGGGTCCACCATGCACTCACAGACGGTTCCTCCTCCTCTTCGAATCGGGTGTATGATATCGCTCAAGAGCCGAGAAAACTCTATCTCAAATCATATCATGAGAAAACCACACTTTTTATCTTTGGAAATGAAAATGAGTTTATAAATCTTGCGGTTTCTCCAAATCCAGAAATCTCATGGAAAGTCCGAAATCCAAAACTGAAGGGTCAATAATAATGAATACTGGGCTCCGGCAATCCGGACTGGCCTTTATAATATTGCATGACTATGAATATATAAATGCATCTGATATCAAGCAAGGAATGCAATAATTAAACTAGCATATGAAAGCAATAACATATAGGAACTATCAGCTAGCAAGCTATGTCAATGAAATAAAGTTCTCTAAAGTGTACGTGACATAGCAATTACCGATGAAGATGTGTGTGAGCCGGCAAGCGAGTGTACGTGGAGCATACACATCATCGGTAATGGTGCTGTTGTCCTAATAACATGTTTCATCATTATTAACGAAAATACATATAAGCATGCAATGCAATGCGAACAGCAGAATAAATGGCAAATGAATAGTAAATGCAGCAATAAGAAATAAACATTCCTATATACGAGTCATACAATTTTTGGTATCTGAAATCCCACGAATCGTGGTGTTTAGAAAATAGGGCTACTGTATTTTTATGAAAAAGTACATCCTTTGAAATATCCGTAGTATCCCTTGACTCCCTTGACCTGTCTTTTAAAATACTCACGATTCGATAGTTTTGGAAAGAAGTATGACTCGTGCTCAGTCTAACATCTACTAAGTAACTACAGGGCTAAACTAACAGACTAGTCGAAAGGGTAAGGAAATCCACCTAAATCTGAGTCAATATATATATATATATATATATATATATATATAATAGTCGGTGATTTCACCTCAATAGTATAGCGTACGATAAATATATATATATATATCATATGACATCCTCGAGTCAAAAGTGCGGATCTATCAACATAATTATATCTCATACGGTAAATCCATCGTACGGCATCCTAAATCTGGGTACGGGTCAATATCACATTTATCTCATTATTCAACTGGTATCCTTATCATCTTTTATCATGAGCTGGGTACTGATCTACGTCTAGTACATACTGATACCATCAACAATATATATGCGTGTGCCTGAAAACACATCGCCTAAAGACCCGCTATAACATCAAGTCGTATCTTAAGTACGAACCATATCACATCACCGATCTCGTGGCATCATGCCTAATGTCATCGACTCATATCCAAGTACTATATACTATCCTCATCATCCATGAATATATATATATATACACACACACACACACACACATAGTCCCATACCTATGTGTGTATATATATATACATATCCCTATATACGTACCAGAAATAAAATGTATGCGTGTATGTGTGCGTGTAAGCAAATCACTACTCTAGGGTTCGCGACTAAGAAACTAACTAAATGCATTTTCCTACTAGTATGCTAAAACTATCCCAAAGTCACCTAGCCTTTCTTACTAAGTATACACATCTCATAACCCATAAGTGTGTGTGTGTGTGTATCATATCGCATTCGCGTTCTATACTACGAAACTGCGGGGGTGCTATACGCCATCCACTCGACTTCCCCTATAGATATATATCTACTCACCTGGTCCTAGTCTGCCGAAGTCGATGCCGCCATCCTCTTCTTCATCGTCCGAAGTCCATGTGAGAGGTGCCTATATGCAAACATGTATAATATCGTAAACCGAAATCGCGGGCAAAAACCAAAATGGCACACGAAACGCGCATAGGTTAAAACCTATGATCCGCTCATGCAAACGGACCAAATAACCCTCGACATCGGTGTACAAACACTGATTGATCGAGAAAAACCCAAACGTACCAATCGTGGTTTCACAACTTACTAAATATAATATGAAATAAGTTGTAACTCATCAAAACCCCAAAATAAATCAAATTGATTTATTTCCGAAAACCTAGAAAGTATTCATTTACCGTTTTAGTACAAAACTTGATGTTTAAACAAATCTAGCAGCCACAATATTCACTAAATATCGTAACTAGATCATACAAACAATTACTATAATTTAATCTCATCAATTTTCATTAACTCCAAAATTCTAGTTTGCAAAATTATCCAATTTTAACAATTTTCAAAGTAACAATACACAAATCAACAACTAGACTAGGTTTTGCATGATCTAAAGTGGGAAACTACAAATTATGATTTTAATGATGTCATGAAAACTCTAACTAGATTTTAATCTCGCATTTTTAATTAAATTCTAAAAACCTAATTTGCTAGAAATCTTAATTAGAACAATTTACAAGCAACAATTAGTAATATAGCAACTAGCTTAGGTTTAGCATTCCTAAAAATGTTAAACTACACCTTGCAACCCTTTTCAAGTGATACAAACCCTAACTTAAACTCAACACCTTCTCTTGAATTTCCAAATCTTGAAATTAAAACCATAATAATACCTAATTAGGCTAGATTAAGATAATTTAGCAACAATTTAAACATGGGTTAGGATTATACCTCAAAGATCATGAGATCCCACATGCAACTTGTCTCCAAAATGTGAACTTTTCACCAAGATCCATACTATAGTAGCCAAGGATTAATGGGTAATGAATGGATTTGGAGTTTGTGAGGTTTTTCTGTTGATTTTTGAGGCAATTTGATGAATTTTTTTGAAGAGAATGAGATGAGAAAATAGGGGGGCTGCTGCTCAAGGGGAGCTCGGCCAAGTGATGGGGAGATTGGAGAGAGAGTGAGGTGAGGAAAGTATTGCCAAGTCAAGAAAGTCCAAAGTCAACACAACCCATACTTCTTTTCTTATACTTTTCTTTATGTTTTCTTTTTAATCCCATTTCAATTTAACTTTGAATTGTGAGTTGTGTGTGTGTGTGTGTGGGCAGTTAAGGCTCAGCCAGCTCAAGGAGATGGGGGTTTGTGAGTGAGTGAGTGAGTGAGTGCGCACACACAAGAAGATAAATACCAAACCTCAATTTCTATTTAATTTATTTTCACAATTTAAGCTTTTTTCTTTTATATTTTCTAAAACCATCTTGACAACTTCTTTTCATTTCAAAAACCACATGTTATATTTTGGTTTAATGTGTCATAATGCACTAAACTTGTATTAACCCATTCCAATTTGTAATTATCAATAATTAAATATATTAGTGAAAGCTTAAAATAATATTAAAATAATTAATTAAGGAATTTTTTTTAGAAAACTAGAAATTTTAAAGTGACCAATTAAATACCAAATACTAGAAATTATATAGCTAGAATAGGTATATTTAATTCTATGTTGAAAAATAATTATATCTTGGTTTTTACGGAAAACGCTAGTTATTTTACCGATTATCCGAAATTTCACCTAAACGATTTTCTAAACGTTACAACCATTAACATATATATGCGTGTGTATGAAAACACATCGCCTAAAGATCCGCTATAATATCATGTCGTATCTCATAATACGAACCAAATCACATCACCGATCTCATGGCATCACACCCAATCACATCGACTCATCTCCAAGTACCATGTACTATCCTCATTATTCATGTATATGTATACACACACGCACACACACATACATACTCATATATATATATATATGTATGTATATATATATCCCTATATACGCATAAGTAAAACAAATGTATGCGTGTGTGTGCATGTGTGCAAAACTTTACTCTAGGGTTTCGCGACTAAGAAGCTAAACTAAGTTACTTCTAATACACTAAAACTAAACAATGAACATCTAAAGCCTGTCTGATAATCATCCAGTATCACAATACACATATCTATATATATAATATAACGTATTCATATTTTTCACTACGAAACTGCGGGGTTTCTATACGCCATCCACCCGACTTCCCCCGTAGATATATATCTACTCACCTTGATCCTTGCTTGCCGAAGTCGATGTCACCATTCTCTTCCTCGTCGTTTAAGTCCACTTGAGGATACCTACATATATACACAAATAGCATCGTAAACAGAATTCACGGACGAAATCAAAACGGTACACGTATCACACATAGGTTAAAACCTGTGGTCTATACATACAAGAATAATCAAACAACTCCCGATATCGACGTACAAACATCAAGTGATCGAGACAAACACAAATATACAAAATTCAAGTTAACAGAATTAGCAAATCGAATTCAGAAACTATGGAAAACACTTCCAGATTTTGATTCAGGTGAAATTAGCCAGTTTTGCACATGTGGAGGGTCTATTTAGCAGATGACTGGACCATGAACCAAACACCAATGCAAACACCCCTACCCTGGCCGCAATTTGCGGCCAGAGGGAATAAATTTGCGGCCTGGACTGAGGGGTTGGGGCTCGGGTCTTTAGGTTAGCTTCTAGGTTGCCTGCTTGTCTCACTGTGATCGCTAAAATATTTTCAGGTGCCCCGGGTCATAGCAGATATCAAAACAACAACACAAATCCAACACAAACCCGATATCGGGGATTTCTAAGTTTGTGAATTGGGGTCAAGTCTCTGGTCCAGGTCAAGAATCAATCTCTAGGGTCTTGTACACACTCACTACAGACCACAAGCCCACAAAATCACCCAAACACTCTATAGGAATTTTCTAACATCACCATTTCATACTTAAACAACTTCTAAACTAAACTAAAATGCAAGAAACTTAAAACTAACTAAATGAAAGGAATTATACCTCATGTATGCAACTCAAGAAAAACCCTAGCTTGTCCAATGTCTCCAAAATCCAACTTTGATGGGTCCATTGTGTTGAGGGTGAGGAGGGGATCAACTTTAATGAAAAGGTGGTAGGGTTTTGATAAAGATTTGGAGATGAAATCTTGGGGTAGAGGTGGAGGGAAGCTTGAGGATGAAGGAGGTGAAGAAAATAATGGGGGTGAGGAAATGGGGCTGCCCCCTCTCTCTCTCTCTCTTTTATTCTCACTCTCTTACCCTCACCCTCTCTCTTATGCTCACCTCTCAATTATATCCTTTTCTGATTTCTTTTCTTTTTCCCTAAACCAAATATCAACAACATAAATGAACAACATGCAACCAAAATGCAACATGACATGGTGCACTAGTCATAGAAAACTGTAGAAACACGGATTTGGCCTAATCGCGATTAGCAGTGCACTAATCGGGTTTTATCCAAACTGCATATAATAAATTTTAAAAATGCCAAATTCGATAAATATATTTTTAAATGAATAAATTATTTTAATCTCCAATTATTTCACAATAATTGGTATATATTTATACCATTTTACGAAAATCCCAATTTCGCAAATCGGGTAGTTTTCGCGAAATATATTATTTTAATATTAAATTCCAAAAATAATATTTTATATTTTCTGAAATGTTACATCAACTTTATGAGCCGTGAGGGTCTCATAAAGACTCTTCTCCCTACGAGTCGAGAGGATCTCGTAGGTGTATTTTATTCTTAGGAATCGTGAGGATTCCTAAGTGCGTTTTCTCTTGAGAGTCGTAAGGATCTCACAAGGGAATTTTGTCTTTTACAAGTCGAGGGGACTCATAAGTGGTTGGTGAGTTGACTTATTTCTGAGTCGAAGCATTGCTCCGACGGGGAGGTCGTTGGCTGACTTGTTTCCGAGACGAAGGTCATTTGCTGACGTACTTCCGAGACGGAGATCATTGGGTGACGTGTTTCCGAGAAGGTGGTCACTTGCTGACGTATTTCCGAGAAGGAGGTCACTTGCTGATGTATTTTCGAGATGGAGGTCATTTGCTGACGTATTTCCGAGGCGGGGGTCATTTGCTGACGTATTCCGGAGACGGAGGTCATTTGCTGACGTATTCCCGAGACGGAGGTCATTTGCTGACGTATTCCCGAGACGGAGGACGGGGGTCATTTGCTGACGTATTCCGGTGACGGAGGTCATTTGCTGACGTATTTCCGAGACGGAGGTCATTTGCTGACGTATTCCCGAGACGGAGGTCATTGGCTGATGTATTCCCGAGACGGAGGCATTGGCTGACGTATTTTCGAGACGGAGGTCACCGGCTGACGTGTTTCCGAGACGGAGGTCACCCGCTGACGTGTTTCCGAGACGGAGGTCACCGGCTGACGTGTTTCCGAGACGGAGGTCATTTGCTGATGTATTTCCGAGAAAGAGGTCATTTGCTGACGTATTTCAGGGACGGAGGTCATTGGCTGACGTGTTCCCGAGACGGAGGTCATTCGCTGACGTATTTTCGAGACGAAGGTCATTTGCTGACGTATTTTCGAGATGGACCTCATTGGATGACATATTTCCGAGATGGAGGTCACTTGCTGACGTATTTCCGAGACGGAGGTCATTTACTGACGTATTTCGCTTTCTGCGGTGTCGGGTTGACTTGCTCCGCTTTCCGCGGTGTCGGGGTTGACTCTAGGTTGTCTGTGAACCATAGAGTCTTGGAACTGGGGACTTTGCCATGGCTCCAATTGGTGGTGTCGCATCCGTGCCCTGCTGGCATGAGGAGGAACTCCGTTGTTGGTCTTCTGGGATGCAGATGTTACTGTCGAGATCTGACTTTCCCTTTGACAGAGTTTTTTTGGACATGTGGTTCCCTTTTCGTTTATGCCCATGGATTGTGTGCAGAGGTCAGTACGGGCTTACCTGCAGGGAAAAAGTTTCATCATTTTTTTTATTTTTTTCCACGATGCTCTATCATTTCAGCTTTTTATATCGCGAAAGTCGCGATTGCCCAATCATTTCGGGTATTTTTCACGGTGCCCAATCATTTCAGCTATTTTTCTTTTTCTTTACTCGCTGCTTTTTATTGCGAGTTACCCAAACATTTCGGCTATTTTTATATGCATATATTTTACTCGCTGATTTTTATTGCGAGTTGCCCAAACATTTTGGCTATTTCATATGCATTTTTTTGCCAGTATGGAACTCAAGATCTGATACCAATCTTAGCATCAGCATCGCTGGGACTGGAATATTGCTAGGAGAGAATCATCATTTGCCGTGAAAGGACTTGGAATTTAATACCGATTTAGGCATCAGCATCTCTACAACTGGGATTTGCCAGGAGTGAATCATCATTTGCCTTTGTCGATTTAAACAAAGACGGCTTAGCAAACAGGGTTAGAATCCTGTCGACTAAGGCTTTTGACTTCATGAGCCGTAAGGGTCTCATAAAGGTGTTTCTCCCTATGAGTCGTGAGAATCTCGTAGGTGCGTTTTCTCCTTAAGAATCATGAGGATTCTTAAGTGTGTGTTCTCTTATAAGTCATAAGGATCTTACAAGAGTGTTTTCTCCTTATAAGTCGAGAGGACTTACAAGTGTCATTCACCACATGAGGAAATTTCACGCCATTAGTGGAACTGGGTGGGGGAAACGTTTATTTGTGCCCGTGGATTGTATAAAAGGGTCAACATTGAACCGTTTGTAGGGCAATTTGAGGGATATGATGGCTTAAGAACAGGTTCAGATCCCTGTAGTTTAAGGCTTGTGAATCTTATGAGCCATGAGGGTCTCATAAAAGGGTTCTCCTTATGAGTCGTGAGGATCTCGTAAGCGTAATTTCTCCTTAGGAATCGTAGGGATCCCTAAGTGTGTTGCTCCCTTGTGAGTCGTAAGGATCTCACGCGGGTGTTTTCTCCTTACAAGGTCGAGAGGACCTCGCAAGTGTGCATGAATTTTTTTTACGAGTCTACGCCCTTTCGGGTTTTCACAAACTCACCGGTAGCCCTGTTGTTTTTACTCACGGAGCCCTTTCGGGTTTTCATCCGTGCCCATTTCGCTTGTGGACGTACCTTTTTTTTGCCACGTCAGCTTGAGGATGCCGTGGTTTGTAGTAGTTTAAGGACGTTTCGGTCCGTATCTAGTTTAAGGACATTGCAGTCCATTGTTAGTTTAGGGACATTTCGGTCCATAGCTAGTTTTAAGACATCTCGGTCCCTTGTTAGTTTAGGGACGTTTCGGTCCATAGCTAGTTTTAGGACGTTTCGGTCCATAGCGATTTTGAGGCAAGTTTTCGCTGGATAGTACTTATAGAGTTTGGGCTTGGGAAGATAGAGAGCGGACATAGGCGTCGTCATCTATCGTTACCCTAGGCCGTGACTCATCAAGCGTAGTATTTTTTTAGGAACCGGCCGTTTATTGGCCTGAAGGGTCTTTCGCCATGCATATCTATGAGCAAGTAAACCCCACCTTGGTAGACTTTGTCTATGATGTACGGGCCCTCATAGTTTGGGTCGAATTTTTCCCGTTTGGCACGATTGGGGATCATAGGTCTTTTGACAACTAGCACGAGTTCGCCTTGGCGGAATATTCTCAGTCTAGTCAACCTTTCGTATGAGCACGCCATCCTTGCTTTGTAAGCTTCTAAGTTTTGCTGCGCCATGAGACGAGTTTCATTGAGGGCGTCGAGCTCCTCAAGCCGAAGATGACCATTCTCTTCATATGTTAGCTCATAATGAACCGCCACTCGTAGAGAGGGTAGCTCTATCTCGAGGGGGAATACCGCTTCTGTGCCGAATACCAATGCGAATGGCATTGTATTTGTGGCCGTTTTGAACATGGTCCGATACGCCCAGAGAGCTTCATGCAGTCTCTTGTGCCTGTCCTTCTTATTTTTGGACACCGTCTTCTTTATGATCTTCGTGAAGGTCTTGTTGAAAGTCTCAGCTAGACCGTTAGCTTGGGGATTATAAACCGAAGAGTATCTCCAGTCTATGTTAGGCTGCTGTGCGAAGCGGCTGATTTTGTAACTTCTGTAAACCGGCCCGTTATCGGAGATAATTCGTCACGGAGTGCCGAACCGATAAATGATGTGTGTCTTGAAGAAATGGAGAATATTCTCCGTCTTCACTTCTCTTAGCGGTACTGCTTCTGCCTACTTAGAGAAATAATCGGTTGTCGCCAATATAAACCGATGTCCTCTGGATAACGATGGTTCGATGGGCCCAATTATGTCGGTTCCCCACATTTTGAACGGCCAGCTAGCCACTGTTGGGTGTAGCGGATTTGGATGCTGGTGGATGAAGTCTCAGTGAATTTGGCACGAGTGGCACTGCTTTGCGTATTCGAGGCAGTCCTGGATCATCGTGGGCCAATAGTAGCCCATCCTTTTGATCTTCAGCATCATCTTTGGCCCGGCTTGATGAGAACCGCAGAGTCCATCATGAGTGTCTTGGACGACTCTCTTTGCTTCTTCTAGCCCCAGGCATCTCAGCCATAGAGAGTCGAATGATCTCTTATATAGAGTATCATTGACGAAGGCGGAAGACAGAGCTCGTTTCATGAGCTGATGTCTTAAGGATGCATCTTCAGGTGTTCGACGGGATTTGAAGTAGTCTATAAAGACTTCTCTCCAATCCTTAGCCCTTTCTTGGTCCACTATTTGTAGGACTGTTTGCTTGGTCGCTTCCTTTTCTTCAGACGACTCCGGCGATATTTCTGGTGGTGCAAGAACCCGACGGTTTTGTACAACGATCCTTACGTCATCGAGGTTTTCGTCAGCCAGTTCTTTGGCGAGTTTGGCTAATGCGCCCGCTTTGCTATTTTTTGTACGCGGTATTCTTTCCAGGGCGTAAGAGGGAATTTGAGTTAGTAACCATTGCACTCTTTTTCCATACTTCACCAACTTTGGTTTGCACGTTTGATAGTTACCGTTTACTTGGTTAACGACCAGTTGGGAGTCTCCGTATATGAGGAGGTTTTCGATTCCCATGTCGACAGCGATCTCAAGACCTGCTATCAAAGCCTCATATTCTGCCTCATTGTTTGTCCTCAGCTCTGTTAAGGAAAAGGCAACGCGCATTATCCATCCTTACGGAGTCATGAAGATAAGGCCTACCCCAGATTTGATTATAGGGGTGTTGTGCTGTCTCTTCTTCATGGAAGATGCTCCGTCGAAAAAGAGTTCCCATCGGGTATCACTCCCTCCTTTCTCCCCGTTGATCGTGTCAAACACATGCTCGTCTGGCAGATCACAATTTAAAGGTGAGTCGCCATGTATCGGATGTTCAGCGAGGAAGTCGGCGATGACTTGGCCTTTCACTGCCTTGAGGGGTCGATCGATTATCGAAAACTCCATCAAGAGGAGGGCCCATTTAGTGAGTCGTCCTGTTAGTATGGCTGTTGACATCAAATACTTGAGAGGATCCACCTTTGATATGAGATGGACCTCATGCGCCAAAGCATAGTGTCTGAACTTCGTTATCGCGAAAATTAACGCAAGGCGGTGTTTTTCGATTGGGGAGTAGTTGTTTTCTTTCCCCAGGAGAACTCGACTCAAATAGTAGAGGGTTCTCTCTTTCCCTTGGTCATTCTCCTGTGCCTATAGCGCTCCCAAAGAGCCTTCAAGGGCGGTTGTGTACAGGATGACGGGCTTTCCCTTGACTGGAGCGGTCAGTACCGGCGGATTCTGCAGGTATTGCTTGATTTCGTACAGTGCACTCTGGCATTTACGATCCCAAACGAACGGGGTACCCTTCTTCATTAGATGACTGTAGGGGCGGCATTTTCCGGAGAGGTTAGCTATGAACCGCCGGATATATGTGAGTTTTTCTTGGAGAAACCGTAGTTGTTTGAGAGTTTTGGGCGAAGGCATTTCCATAATCTTCTTGATCTTTGATGGATCTATTTCCATGCCCCGGTGTCGGATGATGAACCCCAAGAATTTTCCCGAAGAAACTCCAAACGCGCATTTGAAAGGGTTCATCTTCAGATTGTATTTCCGAAGATGCTGGAACACTATTTTCAAATGCTCCCAGTGTTCCTCATATGATTTGCTTTTCACCACGAGGTCATCGATATAGCATTTGACGATTTCATGTATGAGGTCATCGAAAATCTTCGTCATGGCCCTCTGATAAGTAGCGCTGGCATTCTTCAGACCGAAAGGCATTACTTTGTAGCAGAATATGCACAGAGGAGTCCGGAAAGCGGTATGCTTCTGGTCTTCGGGATGCATATTTATTTGATTGTACCCTGACGAGCCATCCTTGAAGAAGAAGACTTCGTGAGTGGACGTGTTTTTTATCATCAGCTCGGTAACCGGTACGGGAAAATCATCCTTCAGGCAGGCTTTGTTGAGGTCCCGAAAGTCCACACAGATGCGCACCATCCCTTTTTTCTTCATCACTGAGACAATGTTGGCGATCCAGTCAGGGTATTGAACTTCTTGGATGAAGCCGGAGTCGAGTAGCTTCTTGACCTCGACGTTGATACTCATCTCAAGCTCGAGCCTCATTCTTCTTAGTGCTTTTTTGACTGGCTTGACATCCGGAGATATCGCCAATTTATGCACAGCTATTTCTGGATTTAGTCCCGGCATCTTGGAATAATTCCATGTGAATCAGTCTTTATATTGCGTAAGTACGTCCTTTAGCATAGCCACCTGTTCTTTAGACAGCAGCTCGCTGACGAACGTAGGACGCGGGTCGTTTGCTGTCCCCAAGTCAATTTTCCTTAGGTTGTCCGCAGTGGTGTGTATCCCATCTTCTAACTCTTTTAGCGCTGGAGGAAATTATGAGATCAATTCCTCTTTATTCTCGTTTTCGAAGCACCAGGAGAGGTCATCCATATTCTCAGGCATTCCTTCTTCTGACAGCGTTATCACATGATAGGTACGAGATCGTTTCCAAGACCGATGTTGATCTGGTTCTACTCTCGCCATATACGTTGCTTTTGGTACATACTTTTGCGGCGGGGCTACCCTCCAACTGTTGGATAAAGCGAATCTGCCGAGTTGATATTGGTCTTCAACCCAGTTTTTGAAGGTGAAGCAGTCTTCAAGAGGATGTCTTATCGCTCGGTGATAGGAACAATAATCCGGATGATGAACTTCGCTTGCTTGATCAGGGTGCTTGGACTCCGGGAGCATAATCATTTGATGTTTCATGATGAGGTCGAAGATCCTCCTTGTTTTGTCTCGAGGGAAAGAATATGCTCGACCCATCTTTTCGTTAGAGAAAGATTCCGGCTGACCTTTTCTTGATCACGTGGCCTTTTGGACCCGTTTTGCCGCTGTCGAACGTTTTTTCCGTTCTTTGACTTGTTTTTGCCTCTGCTTCGGGCCTTTTTCTTGTCTTAGGAATGCATGGCGGGCTGACGGTGAAGGGCATCGTCATCCTCCGTGGCCCGCTGAAGGAGGCGTTGCGTCTTGGCCTTTTCGTAAATGGCCATTTCGCGGCTGTGGTTATCCCGAACGCTTTGACCTGCTTCTCTTATTAGCTTGTGAATCTGTTCTTCAAATGACGGACTCGACACTTTTATGGCAGGACCTCGTTCTGGTTCAACGTCATCGTCTTTTAAAAGAGCATCCTCTTCTTCATCAAGGTCCTTTATGACATGGCAGTCATGGAATTGCTTCCGTTTCTCGGACTGGACATATCCAAGCCCAATCGTTTCCATTTTTCCGTTTGGCAATTTTTGCTGCGTCCCGGGACGTCCCAAATCCTGTTGTAGTACTGAGCTTGTCGAGGAGTTTGTTTGAATGGTACGCCTTGGCATCTTAATAACCTTTTCAATCCCTCAGTGTAATACCTGGGCAGATGAATGGGTTGGAGCCTGTCGAGCACAGGATCGGCACCATGCCAGACTTCTCTTTTGACTTTAGTCTCCGTGGACCGATAGAATAGGATCGCCTTTTCACCTCTTCGCCTGGGAGGGACGTAGAATGTCTGCAACTCTTGCACACTATATGTCTCCAGTGCATCAAGCTCTCTGTAGTGCCGCCACAGAACCATGGCGATTTGAAAACTCTGGTCTATTCTAATGAAGGTTTGCCTCGACAAGCGGACGGAAAATACATCATTGGTTTCATGTTTGGAGTCCCTGCCAAAGACCAAAATCGGAGCGGATGGTCCGGGTTTATCATTCCGCTTCTGAGGCTGTCCCGAGTAGACTATTTCTTCATCCTCCTCGGTATCGCTTCCAAAGGTAGGAATGGGAGTGACGGGCTTCTGTTTATGCTCCGGCTTATGACACTTCTCCATGTCTTCGAAGTCTGGCAGGAAGTACTTGGCGTCTTCATATTTTCGGACTTCGTTCACATAGAATGGGTTTAGCTCTCCCGTAACGGTGTACTCAAGGCCGTCTTTGAAATATTTCATACACTGGTGTTGTGTAGAAGGGATGATATTATATTCGTGTAACCAAGGATGACCAAGTAGAGCGTTGTAGCAAGTCCTAGCGTCAATGACATGAAATTTGATGTCTGTGACGAGAATCCCAAAGCGCAATGTCAGTATCACGGACCCGAGCGTCTGTGATGATTGTGTATCAAATCCAGAGATAGTGATTTTATCTCGGGCTGAATGCTGAACGCTCATGCAGATTTCTTTTAGCACCCGCACGTTGAGAAGGTTGACAGAGGACCCGTTGTCAACAAATATTTTCCCTATTTTAATGTCATGGCAGTATCCAGTGACATATAAAGGACGGTTGTGGTCGCACGTACCAAGGAGAAGATCCTCATCATTAAATGTAATGTTAGCCGTGTGGACTTCTGCCAGCTCATCTTGCATTTTCTTCTCTGCGATGAAGGCCTGGAACTGATCAGGCTCTTGTAACGCTTTGACCAAGGAATCCCGTGCTTCTTTAGACAGAAAGAGGGCATCCAGTATGCTTAGTTGTGAGGGTATCTTCCTCAAATGCGCTAGGATATTGTAATCCACTTTGCTTTTCTTAGGTGGGTCTTTGGCTACCAGTTCTTCGATGATTCGATCGTCGAGGGCGATATCCTCATGGATTTTCTCCTTCCCCTTGTCTTTTCTGTTCGAACCTTTGTTTGAAGGTCCGAGATTCTTTTCAGGCAACGTACGATTACGCAGCTGAATGTTCTTGCAGTTCTTCTTCTCTTCTTCTCTTCCAGAGGTTAATTCCTTAAAGAGGGGGTCAAGGTCCATTTCTTTGTCAGAATCGCTCCCAAAGGTGGGAACTTGCGATCCCCTATTATCAGCCACGTGACAGTTACCGACAACTTTTTTGTGCCCATCTGTCGTGTTTCTCTGCTCCCGACGAGCTTTGCACTTTATTCGCTTGAATTGTTGTCGATGGGCGACGTATTCCTGCCACTACTACTTGAAGGAGTTACACTCTTCGGTAGGGTGCGTGATCCTCCGATGCTATAAGAAGTACCTTGGATGTGCATCCGGTTCGTCGGGGCATGTACTTTCTGAAGTGCTTTCTTTGAAAGGTGGCAACTTCATTCCCATTGACAGGGCCTTAGCGAATCGTTTCCTCGTCTTAAGCCTGCTTTTGCCGGTAACAAGGGCACTTTGACTCGGTTGGGGTATTTTATGACTTCTCATTACCGAAGCTTCTTCAGCTTGACGCCGATGCTTGGCCTTTTCGTATATGGCCGTTTCACGCTCTCGGTCAGCTTTGCTCATCTGAAGAGCTTTGCTCAGCAGCCTGTCAATCAATTCGTCTGATGGCTCCAGGGATTTTGGTTCCAGTTCTGCCCCCAGTCCCTCTGCATCAGGAGCTTCTTTACCATCTATTGACGTGTGAGAGATTATGTGGCAGCTCGCCACATAATCCTCGGGCTCTTCTGAAGAATCGTCTCCTTCATCAGCGTTATCGTCTTCATTCTCAAGAACATGCTTGAAGAATTCGTCCAATGTAATTGGGGTCCGTGCCTTCTGGTTATATTCTTCCAGTGCATCGATGTATTTCTGCAAACCTGTATGGTTGTCGTCGGGTTGGACAGGCTTCTTGGCCTTCTTCTTTTTCTTTAAAGACTTCGGAGGCTTGGCCCGAAGGTTCTGTCCACCCTCACCAACTTTCATCATTCGGTGCGGCTTCGGCATCCCCTCAATAATCTTAGGCTCCAGTGGGCTCTTCCACCTAATCGTCGGACATGCTTGAAGGTCCTTCAGTATTCTTTTAGTCTTAGCTGAAAGGGCCACCTCCCATGGGGCTTCCTTTCTAAGTGAGCATGATGCCCCCGGCGTGTCCACCTTTTGAGGAGCATGGGGTTGTGGCGGGTTTACCCTCCAGTTTTCGGACAGCGCGAATGATTGCACGCTTTTGGCGTGTCGTGTATTTGAAGTTCTAAAGTTAACTGCATTCAGGACGGTGTCGCTTTGCAGCTAGCCGCGATGAGTATGGGTCGATCCATAGGGAGACGGAGCGTTTTAAGTTCTTGTTTTCATGAGTTAATGCACGAGGCGGATTGTTCGTATCTATCCTATGTGTATATATGCAAAAATACAAGTTGTTAGGATTAGATAGGATAGTGTAAGCCAGTGAATTCCGTACTCAATCATTTGAGCCGAACTTAATCATTGAAGCTAGAGCAATCGGCAACAACATGGATTAGGGTGCCTAAGCACGGTATTAGAAATCTTGCTTATTGACCCTTGCCCGTCTGTTCTTGTTTCTTGCTTTCGCGTCCGGCCAAACCGAACGCAACCGATCGCGGTTAGGAATCACTGATACCTTGATAGGGTAGGGTGCCTAACAGAGCGTTTGCGTAAGGTTTGGGCGGAGTTCAATTGGAAAATACGGGAAAAGGAAATGAGCAAAGAAACCTTAACTAACAATATCTTTCTCTTTTCCTAACAACACCATTTATTCACAAACAAAACAACAACAATAAAAGAAAGAACAAAAGAAAAGAGAAAAGAAAAGAAAAGAACAACAAGCAAGTAATTGAATGACATGATAATAAATTTGCAAGTAAATAAAGAGCATGTAATTAAAGTGCAAGTAAGGAAAGCATGGAAAGAAAAGTGCAAGAAAGAAATACTAAGAACCTTGGAACAAGTCACAAACCATGGGTTTAATAACCCAAACTTAAACTTGCAAGCTCAATGAAGAGGTTGCAAGATCAAGAGAGGGCTAAAAACTCAAGGCAAATGAAGGCACAAAAGAGAGCTTTATTAAACTTCATGAATGATACAACCATTGAGATCAATAACCGAAGCTTAAACTTGCAAGCTCAATTAAGAGGTTGCAAGATCAAGTTAAGGCAAAGAACTCAAATGGTTAACTATGTACAAGAGAACAAAAGAAAACAAAAGAGTTGAAGTGTAAAATGAAAGATAAAAATTATACCTTTGACCCCTTGTTCACTGGCCTGCTTTTATAGGCTCAAAAATAGAATAAACAAACAATAAACATATGATGACAAGGAAGCAAGGGAGGGACCACAGATGACTGAGGCCCATTGGGCACTGCAGGGCCGGCCAGCTCGGCCAAGATGGGAAATTTCTCGGCCAAAATCCGAGGTCTTAGGCTCGTATTTCTTATGATGGCTTGTGCTGTCCCCAATATCACTTTGGTGCTGCTAGTTTTCTTTAATTTGACCTGGTCTGCACTCTTGGATTTGGAGGGAAACTTGATGCAACATATCATACATAATCTTTAGCATTCAATGCACATTTAATGCACATCACTTCTCATGCCCACTTGCCTTGCATCATGGCAACCCCCATCATGGTCCATGCTCCAACAGTTGTGTTCACATATGCTATGTGTTGGACTAAAAGTGTGTACACTTTATTTGTTGAAAAATAACTCTTGGGATATCGGTCGGTTTTCAGTTCTGGTTGAACTGTCGGCTCACAAATGATATATCCGTGATTTTAAGTGTATATCCAGTATTTTGTCACGGATACCTGTAATCTGTATTACTGAGCAGATACTGGTTAATAGCACCGATATATAACAAAACAGATAACGAATGAGCGGTATTAAAATGTAATATTCTGGTATGAACAACGAACTTGCCCTGTTGGTACTGGTCTTCGATCCAACTTTTGAAGATGTAACAATCTTCGATTGGGTGACCCATTATTCGGTGGTAAGGACAGTAATTGGGGTTGTTAACGTCGCCTGATTGCGTTGGGCGTCTCGGCTCTGGCAAAGTGATGATCCTGTTGCGCAGCGCTAGATCGAATAATCTCTTCTTCTTATCCCGAGGGAACGAGTAAGGGCGTCTCATCTTTTCTCCGAGTGATCGCTGTTTATCGTTTTGGTGAGCGACCGGCTTCGGGCCACTCGGTTGTTGCTGAGCATTGGCGATGAAGGTCGCTTTTCCTTCAACTTTTCATTCTGAGGATCCGTCTTTGATTAGGACCGTCTATGGCCCATCTGGTCCATTTGGGCCAGCTTATCGTTCAAGGCCTGGAAAGTGGACGGCTTGAAGAACATCATGAATTGGGCAATGGTTGCCTGAGGGTCAAGGGTCCCCATGAACATACCCATGGCAGGAGCTTCCTCTATGCGCTGTTCACACTTTGACCACAAGTTCCGCCACCGAATGGTGTATTGAACCCAGGTTTCTCCTGGCTTCACTCTAGCGTTAATTAGTGCGGTGATCAGGGTGCGCTAGCTAGCGCTCGCGAATCTTTGTATAAACAGTAGCTCCATTTCTGCAAATGTCTTGACAGAGTCATTCGGGAGCTCGGAGTACCATTTGAATGCTGTCTTCGACAAGCTGACAACAAACTGGCGAAGTAGCAGTTTGTCGTAGTATTACCACACAGAGCTCTGAATTGAGCAACGTGCTGGTGTGGATTTCCCGTCCCCTTATACACATGGAATTTAGGGATCTTATATCCTGGCAGGTACTTTATTTGATCGTACCAACCCGGATAGGGTCATCCAGTCTAGACGATTTGGCCGGCCGCTTCGCTCGCCTGATGAGCTCGTATCTGTTGAGCTATATAGTCGTCAGGGGCGGCTTTGGAGATGGTCTCTTCCTTGGCTGCTGATAGAGCCGGAAGTGGGTTTGATGTCTCCCCTCTATCGTCTTCAATGATTATTAGAGGGTCTTCAGCTGGAAGATCCGGCTGTATCATCATCCCGACCATATCTTGGAACAAGAGCGCCATTTGTTTTATGTTGGCCGCTTGTTCCGCGGCCTCTTTGTCTTTCTTCTCGAGCATTCTTCGGAGGAACTCGGCGTCGGTTTCTTATTCCTGGCGCTGCTCCGATGACGTCTCCGGGCTTTCTTTCGTCCCAGTGAGCGCGGCCATCTTCGTTAGCATCTCCTGGAGCTTTTGCTGTTGCTATTGAACCTTTGTCACATACCGGGTAAGTGGTCGATGACCCATGGAGATACGGCTATCCTCTTTCCCGGAAGCCATGTAGATAGTGTGCACTACCATGCCCTCAGACTTGGGGCGTTTAGGTTCAGTGCCCTTGAGATTTGTCATGGACACGGGGATCTTCTCCGGCCTTCTCCTTTTATAGACGCATGAAGTTGAGGGGGCTGTTGTAGCGAGCACCCGGGAAGATGATACTTTCCGTAGCGTGGCGGCGGGATGGTCCTCTTCTTGCTGAACTTTCATTTTCTTAGGTCGACGGGAGTAGTCCTTATCGATTACAGAGTCTTGGACTCTCCGCCAGACCTTATGAATTTTGGAAGACAGCCGCTGAGGGGGCTGTTCCGGCTTCGCTTTAGTAATGTTCTCCATAGGTGGAGGAGATCTCTTCAATACGGCAGTTGGAGAGTTCTTGCGCACCCTCCTGAGCGGCTTAAAGCTGTTCCCAGTTGGAACATCAGCGTCAACTTCCACCATTAGAGCTGGTGGGGTAAGTCCAGAAAGGGAACTGCCCCCATCTTTCCTCACTCGGCGCCAGTGGCGACGTTGAGCATGTCTTGCAGATGGGACTGGCTTAGTTACGGGGGTGGCTTCATCATGCCTCCTGTTCTGGTGAAGGGCTGCTGGGGTCAACCTGTCGAAGACCGCTGTCCGCTAAGAGGGAACGGTCAATCTTGTAAAGACCGACTTTTTGGAAGGGGAAGCATTCGTAACGATCTCACCCGAAGTAGGAATTGGGATGTCCGGTCTTGCAAAGACCGACCCCTTAGCCGGAGAAGCCCCTCTGATGACTCCGTTTACTGGAGCTGGAATGGCTATCCGCTTCGGGATAACTCCTTCGGGTATTGCAGGTTCTTCACGGGTCCGTTTGAGCTTTGGCCTAGTCTATTAAAGACCGAGGCATTAGACATGGACGACCCATTGAGAAGGGTCGTGGTAGTGGTAAGACGATCAAAGACCGACTTTTTCGAAGCTTCCTGTGATAGCACTGGGGCGTTGAAGCTCATTGGCGGGAGCATGGTCCCGAAGAACAACCCAGAGGTGGCCTGTGTCACCTGTTCTACCGGCATTGCGAATATGGAGGCCGCTTGGGGCCCGTAAGTTACTCCTCCGGACGGGGCGGAGCGGGAGTTCTTGTTGCAGTTGGTGCAGTTGGAAATCATTGACGCCATCTTCACTTCTACACGGAGAAAGACACCAAATCTTAGTACCTCGAATCCACAGGCAACCATAACAGACCTCGATTTGTTCGCGAAACACAACACACGAAGTGTAGAGTGGAAAGAGGAAAAGGTCCCACCAGGCGTGCTAGAATCTGTTCGTCGCCGAAAGACGCGACTGGGACGTTGGGACGTCTGGCCTGAATTTTAGGGGAAGATGCTATTTGGTTTTATCCGTCCACCTCTCCGAAGATGCCAAGTTGATTTATGGCACCATGTATCGGAGGTTTGGACGGATGCGGCCGTTGTAACAGACTTCGTCAGATTCCCCCTTGTTGTGAGGGGTTTTTGATTGTGGAGAAACATAATTAACTGCAGGCACAAGCCCCTGCAGTTAATTACGTTACCGCGTAGCGATAACCATTTTCTCCTGCTCCAGAAGGTCACTTCGTATTGTATGTGTTTGTTTTGTTTTAGGTTGCCCGTGGATTGTATACGTAGACTAATTTGTGTTGTCGCCTGTAGGGCGTTGATTAGTCCAAATCCATATTCTCTTAGATTTGGGTTTGGGTTGGTTTAAGGATCATTAACCTTGTTTTAGATTAAGATCAAGTCAAACGTTTGTTGAGGATATGTTAGTCTAATTTTAGACTAAGTTCTACTCAACAGGGTTTTCTTTAGTTTATAGGGACATTGCGATCCGCAATTTAGTTTTTAGGGACGTTGCGGTCCGCAATTTAGTTTTAAGGACATTGCGGTCTAAAGGGTTTAGTTTTAAGGACGTTGCGGTCCACAATTTAAGGACATCATAGTCCATGGAATTTATTTTTTAGGGACGTTGCGGTCCGCATTTTAGTTTTAAGGACGTTGCGGTCTATGGAGTTTAGTTTTAAGGACATTGCAGTCAACGGTTAGTTTAAGGACATTACGTTCTACAATTTAGTTTTTAGGGACATTGCGGTCCATAATTTAGTTTTAAGGACATTGCGGTCCACGGTTATTTTAAGGACATTACGGTCCATAATTTAGTTTTTAGGGACATTGCGGTCCGCAATTTAGTTTTAAGGACGTTGCGGTCCACTGAGTTGTTGGTTTAGGGGGAGTATACCAAGAATTATTGGTTACTGGGACCCTCGACCTCTCTGAAGACGTTGAAGAATTATAACAACATACATCAGAGGTATGAAGAGATGTACCCTCGAACCAAATTTCATATTGAGGGAAGATGTGGGATGAACATCATTTTAGATGTCATCTGTAGGAGATCACTAGTCATCTTTGGAATTTAAGATCGACTTGGGGAGACCTGAGTATAGGATTTCATTCGATTGGTAATCAAAGAAAGTTTTTGTCTCGGGGAACTTAGCTGCTTTGTACTAAGGTTGGCCTCTCATAGTGTTAAACACTAACACTTGCTCGGTGCTCATGTGCTCCCACATGAGGCTCCCCAAAAGTAGGGTTTATTCCCTTTTCTCTTTTATAAGTGTTGAGCACTTCTCAGGGGTCACGTGGTGTCACGAGAGGTGCCCTAAAAGTAGGGCTTATTCCCTTTTTCTCTTTATAAGTGCTAGGCACTACTTGGGGGGTCACGTGGGATCACGTGATCCGATCTCGGTTGTCCTCTTTTGTTCATCAAGGGTGCTCACGTGGGTGCACGTGATCGGCCGTTATCATGTTGGGTACCAATATTTTTATGTGCATGGAGGTCCTGAGTTTTGAGACTCTCAAGACCATTGTTTCGTAAGAATTAAATTCTTAGGACTTAGTTTTCCTCTTAGGTTTGGGATCTGCATGGCAGAATCTCCCCGATGAGAATTGAATTCTCAACCTGTAGGGAGATCTGCTTCTGCAGATCTTTCACTATAAAGAAGAACCAAGTTCTTATATGAAGGGTTAAACCCTTGTTTTATCAGAGAAATTAAATTCCTATATAATTTTTGGGAGAATTAAATTCTCTGAACTTAGGTCTTCCTCTATGTTTTAGATCTGCATGGCAGAATCTCCCCGATGAGAATTAAATTCTCAACTTGTGGGGAGATCTGTTTCTGTAGATCTCAACCATAGGAAGAACTAAGTTCTTTTTAGAAGAGTTAAACTCTTATGGAGGTGAAAAAGAGATGAGATATTCTCTGTGTTTTGTTCCGTCACTTACCTAGAGTTTCCTTTTCTCTTTTAAGAGGTCTTCTTCTCTCTGGAGAATTAAATTCACTTTTCTTTTAAGCTTACGAGGGTGTTTCTCTCTCTCTCTCTTTTCCTTCTCTCTTCTTTTTTTCCTTGTGTCTCTTGGCTCCTATTTATAGGAGAAAGAAAAGAATCAATTTGTTCAGAAAATCTCTTATTGAGAGATTTTGGTTGATTTTATAATCAACCAAAATGACCTTTTAGATCAATCGGTGAATTTTATTTATCGTTGGATTTTAAATCCAAGGACTTCTGTTTTACAGAAGATATTTCTCATAAGATTAGAAAAATATTTCCCTATACAGAATCTTCTTCTGTAAATTGGTGATTTTTAATCAACATTGAATTTTTAATCCAACGGTGCTTTACTTTACAGAGCGAAATCTTTCTTGTTTAGAAAGATCTAAGAAAACATTTTCCAAATAGGGCCTTGATCCCTTTTATTTAGAATTTAATTCTATTGGTTCAGAAGGCATAGGAGCCCATCACGTGTAGCACGTGACCCCACGAAGTTAAGCCTGTTAAAGAGCTTCACGTGCTATCACGTGACTTTTTTCTGGACAATTGTTTGTTTTAAGAAGGCGCCTATATACTTTGTATATGGCGGTCACGTGTCTGCACGCGAGGCTCAGTTTTAGCCTCATTTTCAGCCTTGTTTTGTCAAGCGCAGTGCCTATCACGTGTGGGCATGTGATGCTCCATTTGGGGACTTTTCCCATTGCTTTTTATATTTATTATTTATTTTTCATAAGGGAACAGGGATCCCACATATGTAATGTGTTACATGGGCCAAAGAATGGCAGAAAACTGGGAATATGTGATCATTCTGTAAGAGTAGGGAATGGTGCAAATGTTGCAGCCAAAGCAGTTGGTGAATATCACCTTGTATTACCAACTGGTAATACATTGATTCTGAACGAATGTTATTACATACCGAACCTGATATGCAATATTATATCAGTTTCTTTATTAAGTAAAGAAGTATATAATTTTGTATTGCAGGATAATATTATGAACATTTTCCTAAATCAAAAGTTGATTGGATCAGGCTCGTTAAGTAATGGCATATACGTTCTAAATCAAACCACAGTTCTTAACATACAAAACACACACAAGAGGAAAAGTTCAGAAATGAACGAGTAATTCTTATGGCATTGTAGACTAGGTCATATCAATGTGACACGACAAGCTAAGTTACATAAGGATGGATATATAAACCCGTTTGAATTTACATCTTATGAAACTTGTGTTAGTAATATGTATGCCCTAGAGGCCATTATTGATGATATAGTGGATGCTTGGACATATATATAGAGGGCTTTCTTACTCGACATGATAGTATGCAATCGGGTTACCTTTATCTTAACATATAGACTGGTGTTTATACTATCTGTCTCTTACATGTTGATAAAGCCCTTAGGATATGTACTTGACTACCAGGACTATGATGAGATCATACTAGTAGGGCCAGGGTGGTCCACAAGTACATCCTTTAATTAGTCCCTAGTCGTTGGAATATCGAGAGCAGGGCATCGATATTCTAGTGTAGACTAGTGTGTACGTTTCTTGTCCCTTAGAGGGCAATGGTTGATCCCATAACCATTGGTGTGTGGCATCAAAGATTGTACACAGGTGCTCATTGGAGAATGGGTACATCGAACAGGACTCGCCGATGACTCCTATGTGGTAATATACCTATCTTCAGATAGCAGTCCTCTGGTGACACTGGTACACGTTAGTCTGTAGACCCAAGATCGTCATAGTGTCTTGTGCGGCTCCCACTGTGCTTTGATTTCCTCCCTACCACGCTCAAAGGAGATGTGCAAACAGGTGGATTTTGGGTACGGTCTCGAGTCGGATGGAGGCAATGAGCGATAGGAGGGGTTTCGTCTTTCCCGGTATTAGGGGTTGATGTTGCGCTATGCTTGATTGGCTATAATTGGAAGTCCCTGGCCAGGGCTGCTGCTGAGATTTACTGATAAGTGTTATCAGTAGTTTCTCAAACTGTTATAGGCCAGACATCGGCATGACTTAACACGTTACTGGGGTCTGACGATTTCCACCCATAGACTTGATATGCGACATATCAGACGAAGAGACCGGACTGTACGGTAGTGTTACTGATAGGCTTCATGGAGACTATGGACAAACTTGCTTGTTGATCTTCATATCGCTCAATACCCGGGTAGCTGTTACGTCCAGCTAGTACCGCTGACGGCTTGTAGGTGACTGATGTGATCATCACCTACTGCTGGCATATTGACGAGTCTTTAGAGTCCCATACAGAAGTTTCCTGGTTCAAGCATAACTAAGTAGGACACATATATGATATATGTGTGGCCCTGATTAAAAACGTGTATGTGATACCGTATTGTAATCTGGCAGTTATCTGTTATAGGTTCGGTTATATGTGATATAACCAGATTGTCGATTCAAGTGTTGATTTGATAGTGTGATATACAGATAAATGATATTACTCGGTCATAGGTGATATAACCGGATTATTAAATCAAGTGGTTATTTAATAATGTGATATAATTATAACTTAACTAATATCATTAGCTCACTAATTATTCTTCATTATATATATATATATATATATAATAATAATAATAATAATAATAATAATAATAATAATAATAATAATAATAATAATAATAATGAAGCATGGCATATGAATTTCTATTTTGTCAAAATAGAAATGAAGTGGAAAATGAGAGTATGGTTGCAAGCATGTGATTTATTTTTGTTTATACATCTTGAGTCGCTATTCAAGCATGGTTGCAATTTTATATTGCATAATTCCATGCTTGAATGAGTGAAGGGTCAAGAGTTGCCACTCATTCTAGCTCATTCTCAACACTTAGCCATTTTTTTTTCATGAGTTGCTCCCATGGTTGCTCTCTAGCTTCTTCCTCCTCCTCATGTCATGGTTCAAGCTTCAACCCTCACATATGATGTGAACCATGAAGCTTGAACAAAAACTTGTGAGCTTTTAAAATCCCCTACTTCACTATCCTACACTTGACTAGTGATCGAGTGTAGCGTATTTCCTACACTAAAGTGTTTAGTGTAGAGGTAGCTTGAGTTGGAGGGACTTCGCATGGATCATCTTCGGCACGAAGGTCATCGGAGGAGGCTTGTCCAATGCCTCAAATGGAGCCTAGTGGAGTCGCGGGACTACTACACGGAACATGTGAAGTGAAGGACCTGTCTACAAAGGTTTTATTCCTTGTTCACTTGATGTAAAGTTGTTTACATTCATGTATCGTCTAATTCTCTAGTTAAGATTCTAGGGTTTGGATTATTTAGCATGGAAAATTTTTAAAAACGGCATGGATGATGCCTCCCGAAACCTTGCTGTCGTGCTAGGAAACAAAACAGTGGTATCAGAGCCAGGCTAAAGAATTAGACGATGTTTATTAGAATCACGATACCGAAAAACTCCAAAACACCAAAACTAAAAATCAAGTTTCTGTCAATTTTTAAATGATCTCATAAAATTATTTTAGCAACTGCAGAATGTTGTATGTGATACAACTAGAACACTGAAAAAATTCGAGGCTCTTACACCGGATTTTACCCGGCGACATTCACAAAATATCCGGCCTCGCCGGTTTTTTAATCTCCTCTTTGACTCAAAATGTTTTGGAGTTCTCTGTGCTTGATTTTGGGGTTTCTGGTATTGTTTGATTGGCCCAGTTTTCATGTGATATTAACAGTTCTATTGGGGCTAATACGGAGTGTTTCGTAGTCGTAATTCTAACATCGTTTCGGGTCAATTTAGACGACGTTAAAAAGTTCGAACGAATATCAATAACACATTTTCTCCCTTGCTGGAAATTTTCCAAAA
The DNA here is from genome assembly GCA_030015575.1 of Agapanthus africanus. Lineage (NCBI taxonomy): Eukaryota > Viridiplantae > Streptophyta > Magnoliopsida > Asparagales > Amaryllidaceae > Agapanthus > Agapanthus africanus. The sequence continues at coordinate 69,931,388 of JASDDO010000010.1, forward strand.
GTTGGATTTTATCCAAGTTAAAATCATTCAAAAATCATGCAAGTAATTTTATGGACTCTCTAGAAGAACGAAACCCTAACTCGATTCTATGACCGTCGGAACCGCCACCAAACCTTAGGGTTTGTGGTAGTTCCGCGGCGCCATAGGCGAGGCAAGGGTTGGCCCTTCTACGGTTAGTCCATATGTACTATGGCATGTTTTGGGTATTTTTAAACAGTGCTCAAGTGTTAAGCTCTTCGGGAAATTTTGGGTGTTTGTTGAATCGATCGGAATGTTTAACATCGTCTAGCTATTTGTGGAATGTGATACAATATTTGGAATTCGAATGGTTAGGCATGAAATACGAAGTATGTGATATTTTGGGTTTATGATATCTAAGAAGGTTACGGATTCCAAATGTTGTAGTTTGACATTTTCTTTTCTGGGACCGTAAGTGTAATATGTTGTGTATCGCCGGTTTCGTTGCTATATGTCAACGACAATTGGGATACGCATATTTACTTATGTTGATGACATGTGAAGTTATGTGTTGCTAGGATATGTTATATTGGATCGTCGTGTTATGAATAGCTGGGGGTTTTTGCGTGAGATGAGAGTTTTTCATTTTCATTCATATAAAAAAACTTGTATGTAATATTCTTTTATTGGGGCACTTCCGGGTTAAGGATGTTGTCACTCTTGTTGTATATTATTTACTTTTCCGTATTAGGATAGACCCAAGGCGGGGAGCACAAGTAACCAGGTTCTAGAGTCCAGTGGGAGACCATCTCGAGGAGTCGAGTCCGGGTCTCCTAACTCTATAATTGGTAGGGTTGCTTGCCACTCTCGTAGGGGTCTAGGGATGTGGGATTGGCTATTCATCACGACCGTGGAATCCGTGTTTTTTACTGGCTTAATATAAAACACGGAAATCCTAGTATATCCAATATTTTATATGTTTACTTCTGCTGCTGATATTCTATGATGTGATCAATTTATATGCGTGAGATGAATGCTTTATTATTATATATATGATATATAATAAACATTGCTTATGTTTTGCACCCGCACTAGTCCCGCCCCGCTATGCCGTTAGTAAAGTAACCTAATGGTGCATAACAGGACACTGTGGTGAATGTGGATGGCATAAGCGTACGTTGTATTTTCGTTTCTTCTGTGATGCTTAGGAAGCATAAATGATGGGGCTTCATTAATGAGATTAATAAAAAGAAAAGAAACCTAAAGATGTTGTAGAATCAAATTTTCAAAAAGTGTAGCTCTAGTTTTTACTTTGCATAGCAGTATTCCTTATAGAATATCCAGCACCTCATTCGATGGGGAAAGAGCCGAGATCCCTTCACCGAGAGTGATCTCTTTAGCAGAAGCTAGCAGATGCTACAATCCACTTGGTTTTGTTTTTGATTTCCTTTTTATTTCTTGCTTTGCATAGCGGTATTCCTTGTAGAATATCCAGCACCTCATTCGATGAGGAAATAGTCGAGATCCCTTCACTGGGAGTGACCTCTTTAGCGAAACTAGTAAAAGCCAAAAAAACATTCCTTTTCAAAATCACTCGATTCTACATCGATATCAAGTTCATTGCACAAAAGGTTTTCTTAAAAACCTGTCGTAGCCCTCCGTCATTTCAGATAAGCACTACTTAGTATTCGTGCTACGTTTGTTGACTATGTTAAGGCGTAGTGCAGTAGCTAATTAGTGCTTATCTACTAAAACATGAGATGTGATTTGATTAAGGTAGTCGTGCGACTTTGTTGACTATGTTAAGGGTCGTACGGGTGGGTTTACTTCAATCAGGAAATGACGGGTTGAACTTGGCTAGCGCTTATGATTTGTTGACTATGTTAAGGTCATAGGTTTCTATGGGCAAAATATTATCGAGAATTTCAAGTGTTGAAATTTGCAATGAGATTGCATACCTTCTATGGGATAGTTGGATTCCGATACCTACTCCGAGTAAGAGTTACTCCTGGGAGAGTTTTACACATCACAATTAGCCGATCAAGTAGGTGTCTAGAAAAGTGTTAACGGGGTTAAGCCTCTGGGAAAACGAGGTTTATTTTAATTAGGTCCGTGCGAAAGCACGGGGAAGCTCCCTCAAAGTACCGGCATTGGCCTGGCTTAAAGATTGACGAATTTGTAAGGTGTAATTAATCCCGGCTAGTCTTACCTTTTAGGGTTTGAAGGAAGATTTGATAAAAACAGTGGGAGCCATCCTGATTAGATAAGATAATAACCAATCTAATCTTGCAAGGAGCACACGCAAAGTGATTATCCTTCTCTCTCTTCTGGTAGCGACCAATGGCATACCTTAATCAAGATAATAATATGGATGTTTTGACCGAACCTACTTATCATACTAGGCTAGGTTCCGCTCTACCTTATGATTGTCATAAGTCTGACCAAGGAATAGGGGAATATTCGGATTCCCACGCCACCCAAACGAAGAAAAAGCATGTTTATGCATTGTCTTCGGGTGTGATCGTTACCAAGAACTGTTTCTCAGTTTACCTCTACGTCCTGGGTATTGGATACCGGATCAGGATCCCACACATGTAATTTGTTACATGGGCTATAAATAGGTGGAGACTGGGAAAGGGTGATATATCTCTAGTAGTAGAGATGGTGCAATTGTTCCAGCCAAAACAGTTGGCAGATATCACCTAGTGTTACCAATTGATAATACATTGATTCTAAGCGACTGTTTTTCCGTACCAAAATATTATGAATATTTTCCTAAATCAGGTGTTGATTGGGTAAGGTATGTTGTATAACTGTGTACACGTTCTAAATCAAACTACAGTTCTAAACGTACATAACACACACAAGAGGAACAGTTCAGAAATGAACGAAGTCTTCTTGAGGCATTATAGACTAGGTCATGTCGATGAAACAAGACTAGTTGAATTTCCATAAGGATGCATATTTGAATCCGTTCGAATTTACATCTTATGAAACTTGCCAGTCATGTCTCAAAGACTTGGTGACCAAATCTCTGTTTACTGGAAACTGAGAAAGAGCTACTGAACTCTTGGACAGATATATAGTGATGTATGCGGTCCTATGTCTACACATGCCAGGGATGGTTCCGCATACTTTATTACATTCACCGATGTTCTCTCAAGATACGGACATGTGTTCTTTTTGAAACACAAATCTGAATCTTTTGAGAATTTCAAGGAATATAAGTACGATGTTGAGAACCAGATGGGTAAAGGTATTTATATCCTTCGATATGATCGGGGAGAAGAATATTGGAGCACGGAATTCCGAGATTCTTTAAAAGAGAATGGGATTCTCTCTCAGTTTACTCCTCCGTATACACCACAGCACAATGGTATATCGGGATGGAGGAATCACACCCTATGAGATATGGTGTGCTCTATGATGAGTATGCTGAGTTGCCTGTTTCCTTTCAGGAACATGCACTTGAGAATATGCATAACTATTGAATAGAGTTCCTATCAAATCTGTTGCCTACTAATTCATATGAGATATGGAATTGGAAGAGACCATCTCTTAAACGAGTTAAGATATGGGGTTGTCCGGCCTATGTTGAAAAGCAAAATTCGGACAAGCTCAAGGCAAGGTCAGTTCTGTGCAAATTTGTAGGATATCCCAAACATTCACGAGGGAATATCTTCTACCACACCGAGGAACAAAAGGTGTTTTGTTTCTCAACATGCTACCTTTTTGGAAAAGGGATTTCTTGTGGAAGAAATTAGTGGCGATGAGATAGAACTGGAAGTAGTTCAAGCAAACACAAACTATAACCGACGATTTGGGGAAACTGGAGGATTCAATAGTCCCTGATGAACCGAAGCAACTCCGCAGATCTAGTTGGGTTCCTCATCCACCTGAGAGATACTACGGTTCTCTCGTAGACAGTGGGATCGAGGATTGCGTCATGGAGATGATGACCCAACTGGTTTCGGGCAGGCCATCACAAGTGCAGACTATGTAAAATGGCTGGATGCTATGCAATCTGAGATGGAATCCATGTACACCAGCAAAGTGTTGACTTTGCATGTTGCTCCTGAAGGGGTAAAACCCATCGGGAGCAAGGGGATCTTTGAGAAAGATAATTCTGTGTAGATGGAAAAGTTGAGACTTTCAAAGCTAGACTTGTCGCTAAGCTTAAGTCCATTAAGATCCTATTTGCCACTGCTGCATACCATGACTACGATATCTGGCAGACTGCACGTCAAAACCCCTTTTCTAAATGGTGATTTAGAAGAGAGCGTGTATATGACACTTCCAGAAGGCTTCGTAGACAGTGGGAGCAGCAGAAGCATGTGCAAGCTGCATAAATCCATCTACGGGTTAAAGCAGACATCGCGGAGATGGAAAATCTGTTTTAATGAAGCCGTCAAAGAGTTTGACTTCATCAAAAAGGTAGATGAACCATGTATAAATAAGAAGGTTGTAGAGAGTATGGATTGTTAGTGTATATGCCCTAGGGGCCATTATTGTATCATACTTGTATGTATATTACTTAATGGATGCTTGGGATATTCACAGTTGTATATACAATCTTGCTAAACATGGTAGTATGCTACTTGGTTTGTGTCTACTTTAATATGTGCATATGTTTCTTGTAACGTATCACTTATACATATTAGTAGAGCCCATAGGATCTTTGCTTGATTACCAGCGTTGTGATGGCAGTCACACTAGTGGGGGCTGGGTAGTCTATAAGCAACATCCTATACTTGTCCCTAGTCGTAGGATTATCGAGACTGGGCATCGATACTCCAGAGTAGACTAGTGTGTACGCTTCTCATCCCAGTTGGGGAGATGGTCTGTCCCACAGCCATCAGTACGTCGTACTGGAGATAGTCTACAGGTGCTCGTTAGGTTACGGGTACACCGGACAGGACTCGCAGGGGAACTGATTGGTTGGTATTATACCCGTCATCAGTTAACAGTTCCTAGGTGACATGAGTACAGCATAGTCCGCAGACTTGACACTGCTACTTCGTCTCGAGTGTGTCCAACTGTTCTTAGATTGCTACCCTACCACGGCTCAAAGGAGTCGTGCAAACAGGTAGCAGTTGGGAGCAGTCCCGAGCACTTGGAGGCAGTAGCGGTTAGACATCGCGCTGTGTCAGAGAGCCATTACGCAAAGTCCCTAGCCAGGGCAAGTGAGATTTACTGGTAAGTTACAGTAGTTTCTCAGGGTGTAATGGGCTACGCTCTGACACGACTTATACCGCTATTAGGGGACTGACGCTTGCCGCCCTCTAGGCTCGATATGCGATAGTCTTAGACGAACAGACCGGACTGTACGGAGATTGTCACATCAGGCTCAGTAAGTGTTCGGATGGGTTTCCTCATCGGCCTTCTTATCGACATCTACCTGGGGACCGTTACGTACAGCTAGTGCCGCTTGCGGTCTGTGGTTAAACCCACTACCAGCGTAGTGTCGAGTCTTTAGAGTCCCACACAGAGGGTTTCCCTGCTCCAGGCGAAACGATATAGAGGTCGTATGGTTTTACGACAAGGGTTTGGACGCATACGTGTTTAAACGCATGTGCGACGTTCGGACGGTTTTTACTAACCGGCTTTGGTTTAAGCCAGATTCTAGTATCGGGTTATTAGATTTATACAGTCTAAAGTTTTTCCGTGTTTTCACGGAAAGGAGGGGCGTTCTCGTAATTTGTCGAGAAGCTTCTAGATGGATGATGACATGGAGGGTAAGGTGGCATTAACATTTAATGAAATTGTGACTCACTTAGATGAATCATTCAAGTGAGTTAATGAAGCATTTATTGCTTAATGACTCACTTGATGATTCATTGCATATGTTTAATGAAGCATGATGATAATGCATTTCGATTTATTCTTTTTGGTTTTCTTATGCTTCATGATATATTAGAGGTGAGAAGCTTTTTCATTCATAACTTATGCTCACCTTCTCTCTCCTCAAGCTCTCTCTTGAAACCCTAATCCTCCCCTCTCATGTGTTGAGATCAAGGATTAGATAGACTAATACATCCATAACCTCACTCTATATCCCCTAGGTAGCTTAGATTAGCATTTTGAGCAACCTAGTTATCTCAAGTTAGAGATCAAGCTTGGCATAGGAGCTCTCGGGTGGATCGTCTTTGACTCGAGGAGGCCGTTGAGGTGCCGATGTTCCAAGGAGCCTACGAGGAGTGGAGGATAGCGATGAAGACCCGAAGAACAAGTAATGTGAGGTATAACTTTGAATCCGAGTAGTTTAACCTCTCGTAGTTTGCTAGTAACTGTTTAGATATGATTCATACGCTCAAGTCCGTATTACGAAGCTTTGATAATCGTTTTTCATATATTCCGCCTCTCCGCAAGTTCATGGGTTGCGTGACATGGACTCACAGTGGTATCAGAGCCAACTAAACCATTACTAGCTTGTTAGCAACTAATTAGAAGTTCGATCGACGGAAAACACGAAAACAAAACCCTAACCCCCTAACATTTTCTGTTAATTTTAAACATGTCTATAAAATTATTTGATATGCCTTAAAATTCACAGCAGGGAAAAATAAGAATACTGGGAAAATACGAGCCCCTAACTCGGCAAGACGGCCGCGGATCCGCGGCAAGAAGGTGCTTTTGGCCGCGGATCCGCCGCCGAGTCAACGCCGAGTTGACTCGGACTTGCTCTGATATTCATATTGTTTGGTGTTTTGGTTTCCTGTATGTTCTATTTCTACCCAGGTTACTTCAGTTCAGGATTGCTTTTGACACGGATAAAGGTAGTCGATCGATGTTCAAAGTTATTTTCTAATTCGGTTTTTATCTGTAATGTTTAATGTATTCGTAAACCTCCTCTAACTGCTAGTATGTCGGTTGGCAGGGGGTTGCACATTTCTGTAATGTTTACTGTTTGTGTATATGGACTTGATTGGAATGTTGTGATGATTAGCCGGGATTTGATATGGGTTTATTATTCATTCATTCGATGTAAATGTAATATGATGTAATATTCTTTTGCGGGACACATCCAGGTTGCGGTTGTAGCCACCGTTGTATTATTTCTTTTTTCTGTTTATGCTCCAAGGATAGACCCAAGGTGGGGTACAAAACTATCGGGTACGTTGAAGTGTTTAGTGGCCTACTCACTTTGTTGAGGGAGACCGCTTCACTTCGGGTACTTGGCGGGTAGTTTGCCGTACCCGTAGGGGTCTAGGGTGGGGTAATGGCTATTCATCACAACTGTGTAATCCGTCTTTTATTGCAGGCTCAAAGCAAATGCGGATTGCTAGTATATTCAATAAAGTTCATTTGTGATCTGGAATGCCTATTATTGCGTCTGACGAATATACAATATCTATATATATGATAGCTATTAGACGTCACTTATGTTTTACACCCGCGCTAGCCCAGCCCCCGCTCTGTCGTTAGTTAAGTAACCTAACGGGTGATGACGGGACCCCGTGGAGAATGCGGATGGCATAAGAGGACGTGGTATTTTCGTTGTTTTCTGCAATGATAGGATAAAAGATAGGACGCATTATTATAATGCAAAGAAATAAACCAAAGTTTAATCGTTGGAACAAATTTAAAAGAAACCACTCGGTTATTTTAAAAGATCGGAATTTTTAATTGCGGAGCTTTAACCACTCCTTTTAAAAAAGTATTAGGTTCCTTCGATTATATCAAGTTCACTACGTTCACGGTTTTGCCAAAACCATTCGTAGCCCTCCGTCATTTCATTTGGGTATTCAGTAGTATTCAAGCTATGTATTTTGGCCAAAGTCAAGGCATAGTGTTTGGTAGCTGCTGGGTATTCATTTGTTGCATAGATAGATGAGTTGGTTTGGGACAGTCGTATTATCATTTGACCAAAGTCAGGGGTATATACGGATGGGTTCAAATTAACCTGGATAATGACGGGTAGAACTTGACATGTGACTTATGACATTTTGACCAAAGTCAAGGTCATAAGAGCATGGGGCAAAAACTTATATCGGGAATTTCTAAAGAAACTGAAATTTGCAGAGAGAGCATACCATTTTGGAGTTTGATGAATGTTGGTAGGATTTCTTCAACATAATCATACGATGATATTTTGGATCCCGATCCTACTGTGAGTATATACTACTTATCAGGTGATTCGTCACTTAACGATCAATACTATAAACCAAGTAGGTGTCGAGAAAGGTGTCAGCGGGGCTACGCCCCCAGAGAAAAGAGGTTTTTTAATTAAGGAACTTCGCGAAAGCGTTGGAAAACCTCCCTCGAAGTATCGACACTAGCCTGGCTGAACGGTTAAGCAAGTATTGTACGGTGAGAATAGTCCTGGCTAATTCTTCTTTTATGGTTTGAGGAAGGATTCGAGAAACAGTGGGAGCCATCCTGTTTAGATAAATTAAAAACCACTCTAAACTTGCAAGAGCATCATGCTAAAGTGTTTTTCTTCTATCTCTTAAATGCAGCGACCTTGTGACCATGACTAGGTTACATCTAGATAACAAATTGACTGAATCTGACTTATATGACTGGTAAAGGTCTGTCCATATGTCCATTGCCTATGACAAGCTGGACCACCCTATTACTACTCAAGATCCCGCCGTCCCAGGTCCAGTTTCCACTGTCACGGATATGGATATCCAGCAGACAAAGGAAAAGGATAAAGCGAAAGCCAAAAGCCTCGTGTTAGCTTCATTCGATGGTGTATACCAGAAGCAGCACGAGAAGATGGACTTAGATTCCATCTTTCTCCATAACAAAGATTTATATGGAGAGCAATCTCATATCGCAAGATATGAAACCTCGAACGAATTAATTCAAGTGAGGATGGCTGTCGGGTCATCTGTAGGGGACAACGTCCTTACAATGACTAGCTATATTGATAAGCTCAAGGATCTGAAGACCGCGTTGGGAACCAGGTCAGATACTGACTTGATTCTATAGTCTCTGCCTTCTACCCTGAAGGAAACCAGGGAAGTAGAAGGAAAGAAAAGGGTAAAAGTTTCGGGACTAAATGTAGTAAAAGAGGAACGTTCCTATTGTTATGAGATTAGGCATTGGCAGAAAGATTGCAGGGCTTTAGAAGCCAGTAGCCAGGAAACGAAGCATGTTATGGCTTCAGCTTCAAATGTATTTGTAATTGAGAACTGTTTGTCAATTAACTCTACTTCCTGGGTACTAGATACCGGAGCAGGATCTCAAATCTGTAATTCATTACATGCTTTGAGAAACCGTAGAGTTATGAAGGTAGGTGATTTTTCTCTCAGAGTTGCAAACGGAATGAGCGTGGACGCTGAATCTATGGGAGAATATCGCTTAGTATTGACAAGTGGGCATATATTGATTTTACGTAACTGTTTATATATACCTAGTATGACTTGTAATATCATATCAGTGTCCTCACTTTCGAGAGAGGGATATGATTTTACATTCGTAAGCGATGTAGTTAACATCCACCTAAATCAAGTTCTGATTGGGTCAGGTACATTGGATAACGGTATACACGTATTAAGTCAAGCTCAGGTTTTCAATGTCCAGAACACACTTAAAAGAAAGTCTCCGGAATTAAATCAGGCTTTCTTATGGCATTGTAGACTAGGTCACATCAATGAGAAAAGGTTGACTAAGTTACATAAAGAAGGATATTTGAATCCGTTCGAATATCAATCTTATGCTACTTGTGAATCTTGTCTCATAGGAAAGATGACAAAGACTTCGTTTACTGGACACGGAGTAAGAGCAAGCGAGCTCTTGGGACTCGTACACAGTGACGTGTGCGGTCCAATGTTTACACATGCGCGAGGTGGTTATTCCTACTTCATTACTTTTACGGATGATTTCTCCAGGTATGGATATGTCTTCTTAATAAAGCATAAATCCGAGGCCTTTGAGAAATTCCAAGAATACAAGAATGAAGTGGAAAACCAAACAGGCAAAAGTATCAAGACACTGAGATCTGATCGAGGTGGTGAATACTTAAGTGCGAGTTCCTAGGTTACTTAAAAGAGAATGGAATTCTCTCTCAGCATACTCCTCCATACACACTATAACATAACGGTGCATCGGAGAGACGGAACCGAACCCTATTGGATATGGTACGTTCCATGATGAGTAACGCTGAGTTGCCGCGATCATTCTGGCGATATGCACTAGAATCAGCCGCATACCTTTTGAACCGAGCTCCTACCAAGACTGTGCCTACCACGCCATATCAGATATGGAGTGGGAAGAAACCCCATCTTCAGCATCTGAAAATATGGGGATATCCAGCTTTTGTTAAAAAGCAGCATGTGGACAAGCTCGAGGCACGATCAGTACAATGTAAGTTTGTGGGATATCCGAAGAACTCCAAAGGATATTATTTCTATTACGCAGAGGAACAAAAGGTTTTTGTTTCTCGTAATGTCCATTTTCTAGAACATCAGTTTTTAGAAAAGAAAACAAGTGGAAGCGAAATAGAACTGGAAGAAATTCCAGAACCACAAACTACAACTGAAACTATGGTAGAACCAGAGGTTTCAGAAGAAAGGGACATACCTGCACCTATCCGCAGGAATAGTAGGCCGTCTCATCCTCCTGAGAGATACTACGGTTTTCTCATAGATGGGGATAGAGAGGATTGTGTCATTGATGAAGATGACCCTACTAGCTTCCAGCAAGCCATTCAGAGCGGCGACTTGGTAAAATGGCTAGATGCAATGCGGACCAAAATGGAGTCCATGTACACTAACAAAGTATGGACTTTGGACATTGCTCCAGATAGGGTAAAACCCGTAGGATGCAAATGGATCTTCAAAAAGAAGATTGGTGTAGATAGACAGGTTGAAACCTATAAGGCTAGATTTGTTGCAAAGGGTTTCCATCAAAGACCTGGTTTGGACTATGACGAAACCTTTTCTCCAGTGGCTATGCATAAATCCATTCGGGTCCTTCTTGCTATTGCTGCCTTCCACGATTATGAAATCTGGCAGATGGACGTAAAGACGACCTTTCTAAATGGTAATTTTGAAGAGAGCGTCTATATGGATCAGCCAGAGGAATTCATTCAGAGTGGGAGCAGCGGTAAAGTATGCAAGCTGCTTAAGTCCATTTATGTACTAAAGCAGGCATCGCGGAGTTGGAACATCTGTTTTGATGATGCTGTCAAAGAATTTGACTTTATCAAAAATCCAGATGAACAATGCATATACAGAAAGATTGTAGGGAGAGCTGTAGTATTCCTCGTCTTGTACGTGGATGACATTCTCTTAATAGGAAATGATATTCCTATGTTACAGTCAGTCAAAAGATTCTTGTCACAGAAATTCTCCATGAAAGACCTGGGAGATGCCACCTACATTCTGGGGATCCAGATCTATCGTGATAGATCAAAAAGGATGTTGGGACTTTCGCAGTCCAGGTACATAGACACCATATTGAAAATATTCAGTATGGAAGATTCTAAGCGTGGTAACCTACCGGCTTGTCACGGAATCACCCTCTCCAAAGAGATGTTTCCTAAGACTGATTTGGAAAGGGATCGCATGTCGATTATACTCTACGCTTCAGCGGTAGGCTCTATAATGTATGCGATGTTATGTACCAGACCAGATGTAGCATGCGCATTGAGCGTTGTAAGCCGGTATCAAGCACACCCAGGGGAGAATCACTGGATAGCAGTAAAGAACATTCTCAAGTACCTAAGGAGGACTAAAGAGATGTTCTTAGTGTATGGCGGAAAAGACCTCCAGATTGAGGCCTTTGCCGACTCCGGCTTCCAGAGTGACAAGGATGAATCCAAATCCACGTTGGGTTATGTCTTTACCCTCAATGGAGGGGCGGTCTGTTGGAAGAGTTCCAAGCAGGAGACCGTTGCTGACTCAACAATGGAAGCGGAATACATAGCTGCTTGCGATGCCGCAAAAGAAGCTGTCTGGATGAAGAAGTTCCTCACAGAACTTGAGGTGGTTCCTACCAGTGTTGATCTAATACCTCTGTATTGTGACAACAACGGCACTATAGATTTAGCGAAGGAACCCAGGTCTTATCAGAAGTCCAGACACATCTTAAGGCGGTATCACCTGATCAGGGAGATCGTAGATCGCCGGGAGATCGTAGATCGCCGGGAGATCGTAGATCGCCGGGAGATCGAGGTGAAAAGAGTAGGGACGGAGAATAACATTGCTGATCCATTCACGAAGGCCATTCCTCAGATGCAATTCGAGAGGCTATTCGAGATGATAGGTCTACGATATGCCAGCTCATGGCCCTAGTGCAAGTGGGAGATTGTTAGTGTATATGCCCTAGGGGCCATTATTGTATCATACTTGTATGTATATTACTTAATGGATGCTTGGGATATTCACAGTTGTATATACAATCTTGCTAAACATGGTAGTATGCTACTTGGTTTGTGTCTATTTTAATATGTGCATATGTTTCTTGTAACGTATCACTTATACATATTAGTAGAGCCCATAGGATCTTGATTGATCTAAAATTCTCGTTGTGTAAATCAAATCAAATAGTCCCCGGCAACGGCGCCATTTGATTGTAAAAGAATTCTTGATGTGTAATATCGAATCAAATAGTTCCCGATAACGGTTTCATTTGATCGATAAGAGTTTCTTTGTATCGGTAATTAGAAAATTGAATAAAATTCACAATCAAAGAATTATATTTGACCGCAATCAATTACGGTGTCAGTTGTAGATCGTAAGCGAGTGCGGATCGTCCACAGGGATTGTGCGATTCGTTTTTATATTTGATTTGTTTGAATTGAAAAGTTAATCGAAATGAAAACAAAACATGATTTAAGATTTTATCGATTGATTCAGGTGTCACTAATCTAATCAAGAATCAAGAAAAATGATAAACAATCGAGAATCGGGTTTCAATGATATTTCCAACCAAATGTCAAGAATCTAAATGAGGCTCGTAGGAATCGATCGAATCTATAGACGTGATGTAATCTCAAGATATCGTGTTCTTGTCCTTCGAAGGATTGATACTAGATCGATGATGATCGACGAGAGTTAGGGCTTCCTCGTGAAACTAGGGTTTCATCATTTAACCCTTGTTCTTTCGTCGATATCATTCACATTCTAGCCTCTAGCAATTTCAAGAAACGATCGTAACTCCCCAATTTCGAGCGATATCAATCAAGAAAGAATCGCAACGAAATGGGTTGTCGGTTCTTGAACTTGCTAGGGTTTACAAAACTCGTAGGACTCAAGAATCGATTTAAGATATATTACATCATCATTCTATTGATCGTCTCGACTCCTCGACGAGCGGAGTATTACTCAAACATCACAACAAGAACCATAACTAGAAATTGAGATCGAATCATGATACAAGAATTTAAATAAAACAAGATAAAAGAATATCACCTCTTATTTATATCAACAATTTGATTACAGTCGCTCAAGAACTACAAAGGAAGAACAAAATTGTCGATCTGGCGTCGCTTTTCTCCGTGAGTCGTGGATCGGCTTGGACCACTTGCTCTGTTGAAGATCGGCTCCGCTCATAAAAGGTTGCAAGGCTTCTTGCTTGATGGGGTACTCAGGATCTTGGCTTTTGATTGGAATTAGGGTTAGGGTTTCACACAAGTCTTCTCACTAGACTTGTGGAAGAAGATGAAGAAAGAGAGTGAATGGATCTAGATTGATACTAAAATTGGGGATAGATGATGATATCCTTTAACCCTAGGTCTAGGCTTCTATTTATAGACTTCCCAAATCCTAGGTCTAGGTTTGAAATTACAATTCCCTCCAAAAGTTTGTTGAGGAGTTTCTAGAAAGAGTTTGTTAGGAGCTAGCTTAGGTTTTAAGCTAGGATTAATTAAGCATTAGAAACCCTAGTTTGTTAAACTGGCAGAAGTCTCTGGAGTCTTCTGGAACTTGAAGTGTCTTTCTGAAGTGTAGGAGCTGAGGGAAACATTGTGCACCGAAATTGATGTGCTGACGTGGCAAGGCCGCCGCGGAACCGCGGCGCAAGCCGGCTCCCGCCGCGGTTCCGCGGCTCTTTTAGAGAGTTAGGGCTTGGGCTCTCTGGTGCTGATTTGGGCTGAGTTGTGGGCCTTCATATGATATGTTGAATTGTGTTTTGCCTTTTGGATTGCTACCAGAACTGAAATCATTAAGTTGGCGTAATGTTTGATCAGCACCATGTAAATTTTTGGCTTTTCTTCTGGGTTTTCCTGCACAGATCTCAAAACAAGTATTGCGCAATATAGGGATGATGCGATGCCATGAAATGAGGTCAATTTCCTTTATAGTGCCGGCTTAAGAGTCTAATACATGCAATCTGATATTTAACGACTGATTTTCTAATATGTGAAATATGAATACCGTACACTTCTAAATGAATGCAAATGATAGGGAAATTGCCGGTTAAAAGATGCAGTATTTTCGAATGATCGGATCTTTTCTTGATTACCAGCGTTGTGATGGCAGTCACACTAGTGGGGGCAAGGTAGTCTATAAGCAACATCCTATACTTGTCCCTAGTCGTAGGATTATCGAGACTGAGCATCGATACTCCAAAGTAGACTAGTGTGTACGCTTCTCATCCCAGTTGGGGAGATGGTCTGTCCCACAGCCATCAGTACGTCGTACTGGAGATAGTATATAGGTGCTCGTTAGGTTACGGGTACACCGGACAGGACTCGCAGGGGAACTGATTGGTTGGTATTATACCCATCGTCAGTTAACAGTTCCCAGGTGACATGAGTACAGCATAGTCCGCAGACTTGACACTGCTACTTCGTCTCGAGTGTGTCCCACTGTTCTTAGATTGCTACCCTACCACGGCTCAAAGGAGTCGTGCAAACAGGTAGCAGTTGGGTGCAGTCCTGAGCACTTGGAGGCAGTGGCAGTTAGACGGGATTCGTCTCTCCTGGTATTGGGAGTTGATATCGCGCTGTGTCAGAGAGCCATTACGCAAAGTCCCTGGCCAAGGCAAGCGAGATTTACTGGTAGGATCCACTAGTTTCTCAGAGTGTAATGGGCTATGCTCTGACACGACTTATACCGCTATTAGAGGACTCACGCTTGCCTCCCTCTAGGCTCGATATGCGATAGTCTTAGACGAATAGACCGGACTGTACGGAGATTGTCACATCAGGCTCAGTAGGAGTTCGGATGGGTTTCCTCATCGTCCTTCTTATCGACATCTACCTGGGGACCGTTACGTACAGCTAGTGCCACTTGCAGTCTGTGGTTAAACCCACTGCCAGCGTAGTGTCAAGTCTTTAGAGTCCCACACAGAGGGTTTCCCTGCTCCAGGAGAAACGATATAGAGGTCGTATGGTTTTACGACAAGGGTTCGGACGCATACGTGTTTAAACGCACGTGCGACGTTCAGACATTTTTTACTAGCCGGCTTTGGTTTAAGCCAGATTCTAGTGTCGGGTTATTGGATTTATACAGTCAAAAGTTTTTCCGTGTTTTCATCGAAAAGGAGGGGCGTTCTCGTAATTTGTCGAGAAGCTTCTAGATGGATGATGACATGGAGGGTAAGGTGGCATTAACATTTAATGAAATTGTGACTCACTTAGATGAATCATTCAAGTGAGTTAATGAAGCATTTATTGCTTAATGACTCACTTGATGAATCATTGCATATGTTTAATGAAGCATGATGATAATGCATTTTGATTTATTCTTTTTGGTTTTTTTATGCTTCATGATATATTAGAAGTGAGAAGCTTTTTCATTCATAACTTATGCTCACCTTCTCTCTCCTCAAGCTCTCTCTTGAAACACTAATCCTCCCCTCTCATGTGTTGAGATCAAGGATTAGATAGACTAATACATCCATAACCTCACTCTATATCTCCTAGGTAGCTTAGATTAGCACTTTGAGCAACCTAGTTATCTCAAGTTAGAGATCAAGCTTGGCATAGGAGCTCTCGGGTGGATCGTCTTTGACTCGAGGAGGCCGTTGAGGTGCCGATGTTCCAAGGAGCCTACGAGGAGTGGAGGACAGCGATGAAGACCCGAAGGACAAGTAACGTAAGGTATAACTTCGAATTCGAGTAGTTTAACCTCTCGTAGTTTGCTAGTAACGGTTTAGATACGATTCATGCGCTCAAGTCCGTGTTACGAAGCTTTGATAATCGTTTTTCATATATTCCGCCTCCCCACAAGTTCGTGGGGTGCGTGACATGGACTTACATGGTTGTCTTCCTCATATTATACGCGGATGATATACTCTTGATAGGAAAAGGTGTTCCTATGCTATACTCAGTCAAGCACCTCTTATCACACATGTTCTCCATGAAAGATCTAACTGATACCTCCTACATCCTGGGGTTATAGATCTATAGAGATAGATCTAAATGGATTTGGGATTGTCCCAATCCAGATACATAGACACCATGCTAAAGGGGTTTAGTATGGATGATTCTAAGCATGGTAATATACCCGCTTATTCAGGAATCACTCTCTCCAAAGAGATGTCTCTTGAGACTGATTTGGAGAGGGTTCGCATACAAGGGATACCCTATGTTTTGGAAGACGGGTCAATCATGTATGCGATGTTATGTACTATACCAGATTTAGCTTACTCACTAAGTGTAGTGAATAAGTATCGAAAAGATCTTTGGGAAATCCACTGGACAGATGAAGAACATTCTTAAGTGCTTGAGAAGGACTAAAGGCATGCTCTTGGTGTATGGTAACGGTGAACTCCAGATGGAGTCCTTTACCGATTGGAGCTTCCAGAGTGATAAGGATGACTGAAAGTCAGTCTCGGGTTTTGTCTTCACCCTCATTGGAGGGACGGTATGTTGGAAGGGTTCCAAGCTATATACCGTAGCAGACTCGATGATAGAGGCTAATTACATCGCTACCAACGATGCTGCCAAAGAGGTTGTCTGGATTAATAGAGTTCATGAGATGGACTAGATTCCTACCATTGGGCTTCCAATACCTGTGTATTGTGATGACAATGGAGCTGTGGCTTTGTCCTAGGAACCCCGGTCCCGTTAGTGATCCAGACATATTCTTAGACAGTATCACCTGATCAGGGAGATAGTTGATCTCCGGGAGATCGAGGTCAGGAGAGTTGACACAAAGGATAACACAGCGGATCAAGTCACCAAGGCCATCCCCCAGATGATATTCGAGAGACTTTTGGGATGTTGGGTATGAGATACTACAACAACAGGCCTTAGTGCAAGTGGAAGATTGTTAGTAATATGTATGCCCTAGAGGCCGTTATTGATGATATAGTGGATGCTTGGACATATATATAGAGGACTTTCTTGCTCGACATGATAGTATGCTATCAGGTTACCTTTATCTTAACATGTAGACTGGTATTTATATTGTCTGTCTCTTACATGTTAAGAAAGCCCCTAGGATATGTACTTGACTACCAGGACTATGATGAGATCATACTAGTGGGGCCATGGTGGTTCACAAGTACATCCTTTAATTAGTTCCTTGTCATGGGAATATCGAGACCAGGGCATCAATATTCCAGTGTAAACTAGTGTATACGTTTCTTATCCCTTAGAGGGCGATGGTTGATCCCACAACCATTGGTGTGTGGCATCAAAGATTGTACACAGGTGCTTATTAGAGAATGGGTACACCGAACAGGACTCGCCGAGGACTCCTATGTGGTAGTATACCTATCGTCAGATAGCAGTCCTCTGGTAACACTGGTACAGGTTAGTCTGTAGACCCGAGATCGTCATAGAGTCTTGTGCGGCTCCCACTGTGCTTTGATTTCCTTCCTACCACGCTCAAAGGAGACGTGCAAATAGGTGGATTTTGGGTACAGTCCCGAGTCGCATGGAAGCAATGAGCGATAGGAGGGGTTTCTTTCCTTCCGGTATTGGGGGTTGATGTTGCGCTATGCTTGATTGGCTATAGCTGGAAGTCCCTGGCCAGGGCTTCTGCTGAAATTTACTAATAAGTGTTATCAGTAGTTTCTCAAACCGTTATAGGCTAGATATCAGCATGACTTATCCCGTTAATGGGGTCTGACGATTTCCACGCCTAGACTTGATATGCGATATATCAGACGAAAAGACCGGACTATACGGTAGTGTTACTGATAGGCTTCATGGAGACTATGGACAAGCTTGTTTGTTGATCTTCATATCGCTTAATACCCGGGTAGCGGTTACGTCCAGCTAGTACCGCTGACGGCTTGTAGGTGACTGATGTGATCAACACCTACTGCTGGCGTATTGGTGAGTCTTTAGAGTCCCACACAGAAGTTTCCTGGTTCAAGCGAAACGAAGTAGGACACATATATGATATGTATGTGGTCCTGATTAAATACGTGTATATGATACCGTATTGTAATCTGGCAGTTATCTGTTATCGGTTCAGTTATATGTGATATAACCAGATTATCGAATCAAGTGTTGATTTGATAATGTGATATATAGATAAATAATATTAGTCGGTCATATGTGATATAACCGGATTATTAAATCAAGTGTTGATTTAATAATGTGATATATATTATATGTGATATAATTATATCTTAACATATATCATTATCTCACTAATTATTCTTCATTATATATATATATATAATGAAGCATGGTATATGAATTTCTATTTTGTGAAAATAGAAATGAGGTGGAAAATGAGAGTATGGTTGCAAGCATGGGATTTACTTTTGTTTATTCATCTTGACTCAGTATTCAAGCATGGTTGCAATTTTATATTGCATAATTCCATGCTTGAATGAGTGAGGGGTCAAGAGTTGCCATTCATTCTAGCTCATTCTCAACACTTAGCCGTTTTTTTCTTGAGTTGCTCCCAAGGTTGCTCTCTAGCTTCTTCTTCCTCCTCATGTCATGGTTCAAGCTTCAACCCTCACATGTGATGTGAACCATGAAGCTTGAACATAAACTTATGAGGTTTTAACATCCCCTACTTCACCATCCTACACTTGACTAGCGATCGAGTGTAGCGTGTTTCCTACGCTAAAGAGTTTAGTGTAGAGCCAGGTTGAGTTGGAGGGACTTCGCGTGGATCATCTTTGGCACGAAGGTCATCGGAGGAAGCTCGTCCAATGCCTCAAGTGGAGCCTAGTGGAGACGCGGGACTACTACACGGAGCATGTGAAGTGAAGAACCGGTCTATAAAGGTTGTATTCCTTGTTCACTTGATGTAAAGTTGTTTACATTCATGTATCGTTTAATTCTCTAGTTAAGATTCTAGGGTTTGGGTTATTTAGCATGGAAAATTTTTGAAAACGGCATGGATGATGCCTCCCGAAACCTTACTATCATGCTAGGCAACACAACAACTTGCCAGTCATGTCTCAAAGTCAAAATGACCAAAACTCCGTTTACTGGAAACGGAGAAAGAATTACGGAACTCTTGGGACTGATACATAGTGATGTATGCGGTCCTATGTCTACACATGCCAGGAATGGTTCCTCATACTTTATTACATTCACCGACGATCTCTCAAGATTCGGACATGTGTTCCTGTTGAATCACAAGTCTGAAGCTTTTGAGAAATTCAATGAATATAAGCATGAAGTTGATTACTAGACGGGTAAAAGTATTAAAATCCTTCAATCTAATCGAGGAGGAGAATACTTGAGCACAGAGTTCCTGGATTATCTAAAAGAGAATGGGATTTTCTGCCAGCTTACTCCTCCGTATACACCACAGCACAACGGTGTATCGGAGCGGAGGAATCGCACCCTATTAGATATGGTGCGCTCTATGATGAGTGCTGTTGAGTTGCCTGTTACCTTTTGGGGTTATGCGATTGAGACAACTGCATACCTATTAAATCAAGTTCTATCTAAATCAGTGCCTAAAACACCATTTGAGATATGGAGTGGAAAGAGACCATGTCTTAAACGAGTTAAGATATAGGGTTGTCCAGCCTATGTCAGACGCTAAAATCCGGAAAAACTCGAGGCACGATCAGTTCTTTGTATGTTTGTTGGATATACCAAACATTCACATGGATATCTATTCTACCATAGTGAGGAACAAAAGGTGTTTGTTTCTCGTCATGCCACCTTTTTAGAAAATGAATTTCTTGAAAAAGAAATTAGTGGCAAAGAGGTAGAACTGGAAGAAGTTCTAGCTACACAAACTACAACTGACGATTTGGTGGAACCGGAGGATTCAATAGTCCCCGACGAATATCAGCCACTCCGCAGATCTAGTAGGGTTCCTCATCCACCTGAGAGATACTACGGTTTTCTCGTTGACGGTGGGAGCGAGGATTGCATCATAGAAGATGATGACCCAACTAGTTTCGAGCAGGCCATCACGAGTGGGGACTCTATGAAATGGCTGGATGCAATGCGATCTGAGATGGAATCCATGTACACCAACAAAGTATAGACTTTGGAAGTTTCTCCTGAAGGAGTAAAACCCATTGGGAGCAAGTGGATCTTTAAGAAGAAACTTGGTGTAGATGGAAAAGTTGAGACATTCAAAGCTAGACTTGTAGCAAAAAGTTTTCGTCAATGACCAGGTATGGATTATGATGAAACCTTTTCTCCAGTAGCTATGCTTAAGTCCATCCGGATCCTACTTGCCATCACTGCATACCATGACTATGAAATCTGGCAGATGGACGTCAAGACCGCTTTTCTAAATGGTGATTTAGAAGAGAGCGTGTACATGATTTAGCCAGAGGGCTTCATAGATAGTGGGAGCAACGGAAAGGTGTGCAAACTGCTTAAATCAATCTATAGGTTAAAGCAGGCATCACGGAGTTGGAATATCTGTTTTGATGTTGCAGTCAAAGAGTTTGACTTCATCAAAAATGTAGATGAGCCGTGTATATACAAAAAGGTTGCAGAGAGTAAGGTTGTCTTCCTCGTATTGAACATGGATGACATACTCTTGATAGGAAATGATGTTCTTATGCTGCACTCGGTCAAGCTCTTCTTATCACAAAAATTCTCCATGAAGGATCTGGGTGATTCCTCCTACATCCTGTGGATTAAGATCTATAAAGATAGATCTAAACGGATGTTGGGATTGTCCTAATCCAGGTACATTGACACCATACTAAAGAGTTTATTATGGAATATTCTAAGCGTTGGAATTTACCCACGATCTCAGGAATCACTCTCTCCAAAGAGATGTCCCCCAAGACTGATTTGGAGAGGGCTCGCATGCAAGGGATACCCTATGCTTTGGCAGTCGGGTCTATCATGTATGCGATGTTATGTACCCGACCGGATGTAGCGTACGCACTTAGTGTTGTAAAAAGGTATTAATCAGATCCTGGGGAGGATCACTAGACAACTGTGAAGAACATTCTTAAGCACTTAAGAAGGACTAAAGAAATGTTCTAGGTGTATGGTAACGGTGAACTCCAAGTGGAGTTCTTTACCGACTCGAGCTTCCAGAGTGATAAGGACGACTCTAGGTCGGTCTCGGGTTTTGTCTTCACCCTCAATGGAGGGGAGGTATGTTGGAAGAGTTCCAAGTAAGATACCGTGGAAGACTCGATGATGGAGGCTAAATACATCACTGCCAACGATGCCGCTAAAGAGGCTGTCTGGATGAAGAAGTTCATAACTGAACATGGTGTGGTTCCATCCATCAATCATCCAATACCTTTGTACTCTGATAACAATAGAGCAGTGGCTTTGGCTAAGGAACCTAGGTCCCATCAGCGATCCAGACATATTCTTAGGTGGTATCACCTGATCCGGGAGATAGTTGATCGCCGGGAGATCGAGGCTAGAAGAGTTAACACGAAGAATAACACGGAGGATCCACTCACGAAGGCCATACCCTATATCCAGTTTGAGAAACTCTTCGGGATGTTGGGTATGAGATACTACAACAACTGACCTTAGTGCATGTGGGAGATTGTTAGTTGTATGTATTTCCTAGAGGCCATTATTGTACATCATTGTATATTATAGTGGATGCTTGGACATATATAGAGAGGAGTTTCTTGGTTGATATGATAGTATGCTATCTGGTTGCTCTTTATCTTAATATGTATACTTGTATCTTTATACTGTCTCTTTCTTACATGTTGATAATGCCCTTAGGATGTGTACTTGACTATCAGGACTATGATGGAGATCATACTAGTGGGGCCAGGGTAGTCCATAAGTCCATCCTTTAATTGTTCCTAGTCGTAGGAGTATCGAGACAGGGCATCAATATTCCAGAGTAGACTAGCGTATACGTTTCTTGACCCATTTAATGGGCGATGGATGATCCCACATCCATTGGTATTTGACATCAAAGATTGTATACGGGTGCTCAGTGGAGACTAGGGTACACCGAACAGGACTTGCCGAGAACTCCTAGATGGTATTATACCTATCGTCAGATAGCAGTTCTCTGGTGGCACTGGTACAGGTTAGTCTGTAGACCCGAGATCGTCATAGAGTCTTGTGTGATTCGCACAGTGCTTTGATTTCCACCCTACCACGTTCAAAAGAGCGTGCAAACAGGTGGTTTTTAGGTACAGTCCCGGGTCACATGGAGACAATGAGCGATAGGAGGGTTTTCGTCTCTCCCGATATTGGGGGTTGATGTTGCGCTGTGCTCGATTGTCCATAACAGGAAATCCCTGACCAGGGTTGTTGAGATTTACTGGTAAGTGTTATCAGTAGTTTCTTGAACCGTTATGAGCCTCACATCGGCATGACTTATCAAGCTATTGGGGTCTGACGTTTACCACCCCCAGGCTAGATATGCGACATATTTAACAAAGAGACCGGACTGTACGGTAGTGTTACTTATTGGATTCACAGGAGTATGGACAAGCTTGCTTGTTGATCTTCTGATCGCTCAATACCCGGGCAGCCGTTACGTCCAGCTAGTACCGCTGACGGCTTGTGGGTAACTGATATGATCGTTACCTACTGCCAGCGTATTGACGAGTCTTTATAGTCCTACACAGAGGTTTCCTGGCTCAAGCGAAATGAAGTAGGGAACATATGTAATATGTGCGGGACCGAGATAAATATGTGTATGAGATACCGTATTCTAATCTCGCGATATATGATATCGGTCAGTTATATGAGATATAGCTGGGTTATTGAATCAATTGTTGATTCGATAAGTTGATATAAATGATATTATTCGGTTATATGTGATATAACCGGATTATTAAATCAAGTGTTGATTTAATAATTTAATATATAATTATATATTTAATATATTAATATGTATTAACTAATATTAGGTTACTTAAGAATTTCTTTTCTACTTATACATTTAATATATATGTGATATATGTTAATGTATTCTTTTTTGTGTCATGCTTGATGATACATTATTCATGGGTGTATGAGACTCATACCAGACTTAAGATAATAAGGGTGATTATTTATTTAGGGAATAAACAAAATTAGGTGGAAATTGTCATGTGTTGGAGGCTTGTAGAAGCTTATGGAAACCATTGACTTAGTCCACTAATTTTGTTTTACTCTAGATATCTATTAACTCAACCATTATCTTTAGCCATGGTTAAGTTTTTACAAATATCATCTATGATATTTTCTCACCCATGGTTGCCCTTATTCACCACTTCATCTTCTTCTTCATCTCAATTTAGCTCTCTAGATTTTTTTGAGGTGAAGAAAGAGAGAGAGAAAAATAATTCTAAAGTGAGCATAATTCCTACTTCACCAATTTATACCAAACTAGTCATTTAGTATGGGCTGTTTGCTTCACTAATTTTCAATTAGTGAAGAGGTAGCTTGAGTTGGAGATTCCTCGACGTAGATCATCTTTGGCCTCGAAGATCTTTAAGCAAGCTTGTTCCTATCGCCTATTGGAGCCTAACGAGAGTCCGGGTGACCACCACTCGGAGCTAAGGGACTACTACACGGAGCTTTAGAAGTGAAGGACCGGTCTACAAAGGTTGTATTCCTTGTTCACTTAGAGTAAAGTTGTTTACTTGTTTAGTTAAACCCTAATTCTTTAGTTAGATCCTTGGTTTGGGTTGCTTTGCTCTCTAGATTTTTTAAAATTGCATACCCGATGCCTTATAAAAACTAGTGAGAGTGCTAAGTAACCCTACATCAGGTTGCGAGGGCTCCTGGTATTAGGAGAGTACGCCTATTACGCTTATTGGAAAGTCTTCTTCCAAACCTTACGGAAGGAAGAAAACCATTTAGCCTAAGGGTGGTGTACAGAAGGTAATAAGTGAAGACAAATAAAGGGATTGGAGTGAGGGAAAGGAAATATACGGTTACCATCTTGAATCTGGATAGTGGAAGAGGCATTACCAGGAATACCTGGCTACCCCTTCGAAACATTTTCATGTTTCAGTTTCACTGTGCAGTGTTAATTGAAAACTGTTTTCCAAATTAGATTCTAACTCCAGGATATGTATTTACCAGATTTCATTCTCACATCTGTATGGCATACGGATGCTGAGTGTGAGTAAGATATTGGGAATTGGGTGATTATATCCTCTATATATCAAAATTCTTTGTAATTGGTGATATTTGAGGAAATCACCTGGGTTTTGCCTGATGACAAATATTTGGTTTTGAATATCCGTCGTTATGCACCAATTTCAAACTGATATATCTGTACGTTTATTTTATAAAGTGTGATAAAACTTTTTGAAATTATGTCTATAAAATTTACCTATATCAGTTGATGGTTAGGTAAGGAGCATTCAACAACGGTGTAATTCTTCTTAACCATTGCATAATTTTCAACCTATGATGCACAGGGTTCGAGTTATTAAACTCGGTGGACTTATACAGAGTATTGTATGTTGTCCGGTGTCCGTAAGGACAAAGGGGTTGGTACTCGTACTATATTCTGTTTACTAATGACTTCTCTAGTTTTAGATAAGTATTTCGTTGAAATACAAGGTCCAAGTTTTGAGAAGTTATAGGTATACGAATAAAGTAGAGAACCATATGTTGGAAGTATCAGGATTCTTCAAGGTGATCGAAGATGTATATACTTTTGCTAGGTATTTCGTCATAAGTAATAGTTTTGAGAAATTGCTTCTCTTTCAGGTTACTCATATGTAGGTGCATTCCTTGATGAATAATGCCTCTTGGCCTCCTTCCATTTAGTTGATATGCACTGGAGACAGATGCATGGATTTTGAATCTGGTTCCAATTAAATTAGTGCCTTTGTTTCTATATGGATATAGAATGGATTCATATCTTAACGATGTTAAGGTATATGGAGTAGTCCGGCTGATGCTTAAAACCAGAATCTGGACAAACTCTAGGCACGTTTCAGTAATGGTAGTTTGTAGGTTATCCCGGGCATTGACGAGGGTTAACATTCTACCATCTGGATGATCAATAGTTATATTGTTTTTGACTCACCACCAGTTTTAGTAAAATAGTTTCTTTTTCAGAAAAAAATTAGTGGGAGTATGGTAGAACTGGAAGTGATTCCAGAACCAAAAATGATTACTGAAAATTTAATAGAACCTAAAGATTCAACAGGATTCGACATTCCATTAGCCACTCCGCAGATTTGGTAGGTAACCTCAGGCACCCAAGAGGTACTTTGGTCTCCTCAAAGACGGTAACATGGAGGTTATTGATTACCCAAACTTGACACTTCTGCTGTTCTAGACTATGAGACCTGGCAGGAGGATGAATATAACGTCGTTCTAAATTAGCTTTAGAAGTGCACGTCTATATGACTCTGCCAGAAAGTTGTTGTAGTCAGTGGGAGCAGCGGAAATGAAGTGGGCAAGTAGCTTATATCTATTTATAGACTAAAGAAAGTATAGCGGAAATAGATCATCTATTTTTTATGTGACAGTCATAGAGTTTGATTTTATCAGAATAAAAGATGGACCTGGTAAGAAAGTAGCAGGGAGTGATGTTCTGGTATTTGGACGACATGCACTTAATAGGAAATGATCTTCCTGTACTACGATCGGTTATGAAGTGGTTGTCACAAGGTGTTTCTCCACATAAGATATGGATAAAATATCAGGGATTCTGATCACTAGATCTATGGTTTTAGATCTAGATTTAGAAAATATCCTAATTTGGGTACTTGACACTATTCTAAAGTATTTTAGAATGGTCAACTCCTGGCGTGGTTGTGTACCCGCGGGTGATGGAGACACCCTCTCTAAAAAGATGTCTTCTAGACTGATGAGGAGAGGGATTTGCATGATTGACATATCTCTTACTTAGGCAATTGAGTCAATCATGAGATGTCAAGTACCACACCAGATATTGTTTTTGCACTGGCTGCAATAAACATATATTAATCCAATCCTGGAGAATCATTGGGAAGCAGTTATGAACATAAGTGGATGTTCTTGGTATATGGTAATGGCAGCTTCCTTCGGGAGGCGGTTATCATTTTAGGCTTCCAAGGTGACCTGGATGACAGAGTGACTGTCAGTGTTATAGTTTTCCCTTTTTTGAGGGACAGTATGTTGGACAGGTGGTCCAAGAGGATACTGTGGAAAGCATGGAGCATGATACTGATTAAATTCAGTAGATGATACAGTCTAAGAAGTTTGTTGGATTTGGAGTTCATTTGTGAACTGGGTCCCATCAGATATCCAGACAAATTCTAAGACATGTATTGCTCATTTCGGGAGATAGTATTTCTCCGCGAAGTTGAGATATAGAGAGATAAAGAAAGAAGACCGGATCCACTCTCTGGGGCTATTTCTCGAACGCAATAGTTTCGCAAATGGGCTTTGTGAGACTGATTAGTAGAGAAGTTGGGTGTTCGGTATCACACGGGCTTTGATTATGCGATACCGCAATAATTATCCATAAGTGCAAGTGGGAGATTGTTGGCTATAGTGCCCTCAAGTCAATTATTGAATCGCAGGCATGCAATTGTGATGATTGAGAGAGGACTTATACCAGTAGATTAGTCTTGCTCGAGATGATAGTATGCTATATGGTTTGTCTTTATCATCATGTACATGCATTAGGTCGCATTACAGATCACTATTACATGTTGATAGAGCCCATAGGATTCTTGTTTGACTACCAGCATTATGATAGCGATCATATACGTTGGAGCTAGGTGGTCTATAAGCACATCCTTAAATGTCCTTAGTCTTGGGAGTATCGAGACTGGGCATCGATACTTCGGAGTAGACTAGTGTATACTAATCGAGACCCCGACGAGGGGAGATGGCCGGTCTCACAATGTAACATTTTGAAAATCGTTTCGGTGAAATTTCGAAAAAATCGGTAAAATAAGGGGGGTTTTCTGTAAAAAGTCAAAATACAAATATCTTATTATAAAAATTAAATATACATATTCTAGCTATGTAATTGCTATTATTTGGTGTTTATTGAGCCGCTGGTGAAATTTCAAATTTTCTGAAAAAAATATTATTTTATTATTATTTAAGCCGTCTCTAATACATTTAATTAGGGAAAATTACAAATTGGAATGAGTTGAAACAAATTTTGTGCATCATAAAACATTAAATAAAATTTTATCATGTGGTTTTTGGAACGAAATCATTTGCCAAAACGGTTTAGAAATTATTGAAGAAAAAAGGCTTTTTTTTAGCGTAAATGGATGCTTGGGGTATTGTATTTATCATTTTTCATCACCTCACACCCGTACCCACACCCACACACCCCCACTTACTCCTCCTCATGCCTGAATTCAGCATCCACCATATTTTTCCCTACTTGATTTTCAAAGGAAATGATATGAATGAAAAGAAAAGAAAATGGGTGAATTAGGTGGACTTTTGACCTTACCTTGACTTTGACATCTTCCCCCACTTTCTCTACCTCCCTCTCTCTCGTCTCCCACTCCCATTCAAGCAGCCCTCCCCCCTCCTACAGCAGCAGCAGCCCTCTCCCCAATTCCCTTCTCTTTTCTCTTCAAACTTCATCAAAAATTGCCTCAAATCCATCAAAAAAAAATCCCAAAACCCAAATCCGACTCCTACCCATTTTAGCTTAGCCCGTATAGCATGGATCTTTATGAAAAGAGAGCATTTTGGGAGGCTTAGATCCTTGCTATATCTCTAATTGGGAGGTATAAATCTTAACCCATGTCTTAATTGTTGGTTAATTACTCCAATTTAACTAAATTTGGTGTTTAATTTGTGTGTATATTGCAAACTTAAATTGTGGGGTTAATGGTTATATGTGAGATTAAAATCAAGATAGGGTTTTATCACATCATTAAGGTTGCCATGAGTAGATTGACATGTTAATTCTTGCTAAAACCTAATCTAGTTACTAATTTCAAAATTTGTTAGTTGGAAATTGTGATAAATGTGCTTTTTGCTAACTAGTTTTTTTTGAAATTGTTTTATATTGGGATTAAAATCTAAATTAAGGTTTCATGTCATTATTAATATTATAATGAGTGGTTTAATGATTTTGGATCATGCAAAACCAAGCTTAATTGATGAATTGTGAATTTTGCTTTAAAAGGTGTTAAAAATTGATATTTTTGCAAACTAGGATTTTGGAAATTATGCAAATTTATGAGATTAAATTATGGAAATGGTTTTTATGACTTATTTAAGATATTTAATAAGTATTATGGAAGCTACATTTGTTTAAACATCTTGTTTTGTACAAAAACGGCGAATTGTGCTTGCTAGATTTTCGGAAAAAATGGCTTTTAAAGTGAATTTGGGGTTCTTGTGAATTTTAAGCTATTTTATATTATAATTAGTGCTTGTGATTGTACAAATGAGTGTGTTTAGGTTTTTCTCGATGGTTTGGTGTTTGTACGCCGACGTCGAGGGTTTTTGGGTTGATTTGTAAAAGCAGCCATAGGTTTTGACCTATGTGGGACGTTTTGGTCATGAGTCGGATTTTAATGCGATATGGTGCGTTATGATGTGTAGGTACCCCATGTGGACTTCGAGACGACAAGCAAGCGTGTGGCGACGTCGGCACCGGCGAGCGAGGACCAGGTGAGTAGATTTATATCTACGGGGAGAAGTCGGGTGGATGGCGTATAGCACCCCCGCAGTCCGTGGTGATGTATACGAATACGTATACACACATATATATTGATTATTATTTTTTGAGGTTATTGATGATAAAGATAGATTTTAGGTGTGAATAGATAGGTTTAGTGTTGCGAGACCCTAGAGTAGAGGCTGCACCACATTTATACACACACCCATACTTGCATACATTTTTCTTCATATGTGCTTATATGTGGTTATATAGTTATGGGTTCACATGAGTATGGGACTATGTGTTCATATACGGATTTGAGAATGATACTTGGGATTGAGCTGAGTCGATGAGATTTGATTTGAGGCCGTGAGATCGGTGATATAGCAGGGTTCGTATTTGAGATACGACATGACGTTGTAGCGGGTCCTTGACGTATTGTTTCACACACGTCCATGTATACGTAGGCGGTATCAGTATGGTACTAGACGTAGATCAGTACCCCGATCATGATTTGATAAAGAGGATATCAGATGAATAGTATGATGAATGTGATTTTGACCCGTACCCAGAATTGGGGGATGCCGTACGACGGATTTACGTACGAGCTATATCTTGATGATTGATCCGCACTCTTGACTTGGGATGTCTGATTATAGATATGGTATCGGATATGATATTATTGAGGCGGGATCACCGACTAATATATATACAGGTATGTATATGTATCGACTCAGATATTAGGCGGTTTCCTTACCTGTAGTCTAGCTTGTAGCGTAGCCCTTTAGTTTAGTTAGTTGTTAGATTAGATTCGGTTCCTACCTATTTCAAAGCTTACGAATCGTGCGTAATTTTAAAGACAGCCTAAGGGATCCTACGGATATTTCAAAAAACGTATCTTTTCTTAAAAACACCGTAGCCCCTATTTTCAAAACCCCACGATTCGTGTTATTTCAAAAGGCACCATTGTAGGACTTATATTAGGTTAAAACAGATTAGTTATCGTTGCGTCTAGTATTCAGTTCCCGCTCATTATTGTTGTTTGCTCTGCATCACATGCTTATATTATGCTTCATATTCTACTGTTGATATCTTGTGGTTAGGACACCAGCACCATTACCGATGATGCGTATGTACCACGTACACTTACTTGCCGGCTCACACACATCTTCATCGGTAATTTCCATGTCACGTACACCTTAGAAAATATTATTGCATGACATAGCCTGTTAGCTAATAGTTTAGACATGATATTAGTGTACTTGCCTTATATGTTAGTTTAGACATTGTAGTTATTACCTGCTACCTCATGCATACTGTTATTCATTGTTATGCCGCATTCATGGATTCTCATGCATATATTCACTTTTTACGTGCTATTGAGGTTTTGGATTTGGATTTCCATGAGATTTTCTGGATTTGGGGAAAACCGCAAAACATATACAAACTTTTTCTTTCTCTTTTTAAATAAAAAGCGCGGTTTTTCCCATGATGTATGAGTCGTCCACCATGAGTTTGCTGATAGATTTGGAGACCCGATTCGAGGAGTTGGATGAACCGTTTCGGGTACATGGTGGACCCGGTAAGGTACCCCGGGGCAAGAAGCTCGTGGTGATGACGATGAGCCTGGCAGGGGGAGACTACCTACCGGTGATTTTACCCGACGCGTCGGATATCCGGAGGATACCGTCGTGGTCTTGAGATGGATGGTAGGGGCCGGTCTGGACTGACGGCGCCCTAGACATTGAGATTTCAAGATATTGAGGTACTGAGATTTGATGATACAGGCCAGTCCGGATGGCCGGAGCCTGAGGTTTTTAAGACATTGAGATTTATGTTTTGTGTCGATGCTAGACACTGTTGGTGCTGATTTCATTTATGATACCTCATTTTAAAAATACAAAGGAAATCTCACTAATTTATGAAAACAGTTTCTTCATTTACATGTATTCTGTTTTCATGCATTCATACCTCATTCATATGATATATTGCTACCTGAGGCACTGACACGGGCACGTGAGATCACACTCAGGTTAGATATTACCCTAGCCATTGTTATAGGCTGCATGTTATTCATTTTTGAGGATATATTATGATCATTGACCTAGGTTGCATTATTTATGCGATTTTCTGTTCGTAGATCTTTTTCTACTCACGAGTTGGCAACTCACCCCCGTTGTGCCCCAGTTTCTTGCAGGTGTTGCCGTACGGATTTTATTACGGTTTTGCGGGCACGGTTTCTTTTCGGGTGACTTGCTAGTAGGTGGGTTTATTGTATCTTATCCATCATTGTACCTTGTATATTATATTTCAGTTGTATCTAGAAGTTCCATCAACCAAACTTGTATTTTTTGAGATAGAGACCAGTAATGTTATTCTTTCGACCATAGAGTAGCATGTTATATTTCTTGAGTTTCTTGCTGGTTGAGTTGCATTTCTGTTGTGATCCTCGCCTTTAGGCGTTGTATATTATGTTGCATACAGGTTGATTTGATATGGGTCTTCCTATTCTCTACTACTTCTCTTGGTTTGGATTTCTGGGTTTCGGCTTACTTAGCATACGTACGCCTTGAGACGTTCGTAGTCTAAGTGCCGGTCATGTTCCGTACTTTCGGGTCGTGACAAAGTTGGTATCAGAGCGTTAGGTTTTTACCTTAGGAGTATAGGATGACCCTTGGTTGATGGAATAGGTGACTAAAGTAGAGTGACGTACCGTTGGTTTGTTCCGCGGCATATTTACGACACGCCACTCCACTTAAGGAGCCTTAGGATGTACATTTTTTTTCAGTATCATATTCCTTCCTGATCTAGCCTCATCGGTATCAGTTATGGTTTTGCTGCCACGATTACGGGCAGGGAGAACTACGGTTAGAGTTGCGGTCAGCATGAGCTCGTTACGAACAAGGACTGACCAGAGCATTATTCCGGAGACACACGTTTGCAGCGATGTGTCTTGATTGTGTTTTGCGCCACGAGCGTTTGATGGATCGCTGTATGAGATTACTTGGACGTGCCGATCAGCACTAGAGGATTGATTCACTGACAGAGGCCAGCCAGATACTGATGATCGTTGATGTATTGCTCATTCATGATGATTGAGGCACTGTTCAGCGTGCAGACGAGTGAGCCAGTTATTGCTGCGAACGACGGGATTTTGCCCAGATGTTGGAGCTATTGCAGTACGAGATTGTACTAAGAGATTATAGGAGATCACTAGTCACCGAGGATGAATGACTAGGATATGTGGATTATTCGCTACCCCAATGCAAGGTCATCAGATAGATTGATTCCAGCTAGAGACGACTTCACGCGGAGACGTTGGGAGTCGACAGAGACGATCGAATGTCAGAAACCTATTATTCCAAGTTTAAAGTAGTCGGAAAGACATGCAGGCAATTCTATGGTCCCTCTAGAAGAATGAAACCCCAACTCGACTTAATGACCGTGTGAAAGCCTTGGAACCTTCGGGTTTGCGGCAGTTCTGCGGCGCCATTAGTGAGGCTTGGGTTTGCCCTTCTACAGCTGGACCACCGATGCTGTGGTATGTACTCGATACTATTATACCGTACCCAAGATGTTGAGCTCTTGGGGGATTATGAGATTTTGAAGACTCGATCGGATGGCTCAACTTAATTCGGATGCTAGGTGGTGAGATGCATTCTTGGGAGACTCCAGATACGAGGATAGCTGTTGGAGCTCAGTCCATGCAGCCGCGACGAGACGAGTCCAAAGCAGACGACATTAGAGAAAAGTGAAGTAAGAGGTTCGTACCAGATCTAGATGAGATGACGTTCCACTCCGCCGACATCAGAGATGCGATGCGCATGCCGAGGAATGGTACTTGGACTTACCTCCCAGAAGGAGTTGCGATGAGTATGCAGTCGTTCCAGAGCAAGATGCAGATATAGGAAAGGACAATGACTTCCGGACAGTTGGCATAGACGAGACATGGAAGAGACCGTGAGCAGGATTCCTTCCAGGACACTGCTGCAATGATACTTGCACCCAGGATCAGAGGTGTCACGTACATTCAGAGAGCCAGAGGCCGACGCCAGTAATATGCTGTCCTACGAGTGGTCGCGATGATTGACCGAGAGATGACCAGAGAAGTGCCAGAACGGAATCATCCCCGTTAGCACACCTGACAGGGCCGATGAGCCGATGGACCGAGAGATTGGTAATTCACAGTGAAGACCTTGACCCAGGAGTGGTCATTGTTACGCACACCAGCAGGCCAGAGTTCATGATCATCAACGAGACGTCCCACTAGTGACCGCGATAGTTGGCCCAAGATTCTTAGAGGATGCGCTTGAGCGGTACTATTCCGCCATATTTGATTTCGATGTTTTGGGTGATTTATTCGCATAATTTGATTTTGATGATTGAGGATTTACGATTTTCGCACAGTTGTTGCACTTGATATCGTTTGTGTGCTTTGGTTTCATGTGTTTGTGATTTTATGGTTTTAAACAGTTGAGTTGGTTTTGTGCGTATGCATGCACACGATTTGGTTCCTGCACTCTGTATAGTTTATATATGCTTGCAGTGCAGTGATACGCCTTTTGTGCACTTAGATGCACTGGAATTCGATTTCGATGGCGATACTCGATATTTGTTTTGTGCACCTTGTGCACCTGATTGATTTTGCGCACGTTCGGCGCTTGATATTGGATTTCATGATTTCGTGCACGATGGATGCACCTGATTTGGATTTTTAGCGCCTGTTGGGCGCCTGTTACGAGATGCGATTTGGTGCACACCAGATGCACTAATTCGAGATTTTTCGTGCATGTCAGATGCACCTGATTTTGCTGTCAGGCACACACGTTGCTTACGACAGATGTTTCGTGCACACCCGATGCACTTAGATGTTGTTTCTGTGCGCATGTATGACATATTCATGGATTTTGATTTCCGTGCGCACCAGACGCACGTAGCATTCATGTGCATATTTTGGGGATTGATTTCGTATAGAGTAGTACGTTTTTATGATATTGCTATGTGTTTTCGTACTGAGCAGGACTAGTCAGAGGACAGTACCTGAATATATTTTGCATGAATTGATAGTTATTGAAGGGATTTCCAAAAAGCGAGCTATAGCCTCAGTATTTACCTACGTGTCTGATATGAAACGAAATGTTTAAAACAAGGAGACCCTTCTAAATTGTTTCCAAAACGGCGGAACGTACATTTCAATCAAAGGTATATATGTATATAGTTATTTTCTTATGATAGACGTCTGCCACTGTGCAGTGTTATACGAGTTGCACAGCGACTTAAAGAGATTTGGCATGCATTTCCTTCAGATACTTACAGATATAGATTCGATATTTACAGGTATAGTTTCGAGTTATGTCATATTGGTTTTGATTTGGATTTGGCATTGATGTCTTCTCCATGACTCCGATGATTGCGGGATGCTTGACGGAGTTTCGATTTTAGTTATATGCTCATTTTTCAAGCGCATGCGCTGCGCTACGATTTGTTTTATGTAGTTACAATTTCGGAGCCCCGATGACTTGATGGTTTTTCTTATATGTTTTAGTATTTGGGGGAGTTTGAATTTAAATTCGGGGACCGAATTTCTTTAAGGGGGGAAGATTGTAACGTTTTGAAAATCGTTTCGGTGAAATTTCGAAAAAATCGGTAAAATAAGGGGGGTTTTCTGTAAAAAGTCAAAATACAAATATTTTATTATAAAAATTAAATATACATATTCTAGCTATGTAATTGCTATTATTTGGTGTTTATTGAGCCGCTGGTGAAATTTTAAATTTTCTGAAAAAAATATTATTTTATTATTATTTAAGCCGTCACTAATACATTTAATTAGGGAAAATTACAAATTGGAATGAGTTGAAACAAATTTTGTGCATCATAAAACATTAAATAAAATTTTATCATGTGGTTTTTGGAACGAAATTATTTGCCAAAACGGTTTAGAAATTATTGAAGAAAAAAGGCTTTTTTTTAGCGTAAATGGATGCTTGGGGTATTGTATTTATCATTTTTCATCACCCCACACCCGTACCCACACCCACACACCCTCACTTACTCCTCCTCATGGCTGAATTCAGCATCCACCATATTTTTCCCCACTTGATTTTCAAAGGAAAAGATATGAATGAAAAGAAAAGAAAATGGGTGAATTAGGTGGGCTTTTGACCTTACCTTGACTTTGACTTCTTCCCCCACTTTCTCTACCTCCCTCTCTCTCCTCTCCCACTCCCATTCCAGCAGCCCTCCCCCTTCCTACAGCAGCAGCAGCAGCCCTCCCCCCAATTCCCTTCTCTTTTCTCTTCAAACTTCATCAAAAATTGCCTCAAATCCATCAAAAAAAAATCCCAAAACCCAAATCCGACTCCTACCCATTTTAGCTTAGCCCGTATAGCATGGATCTTTATGAAAAGAGAGCATTTTGGGAGGCTTAGATCCTTGCTATATCTCTAATTGGGAGGTATAAATCTTAACCCATGTCTTAATTGTTGGTTAATTACTCCAATTTAACTAAATTTGGTGTTTAATTTGTGTGTATATTGCAAACTTAAATTGTGGGGTTAATGGTTATATATGAGATTAAAATCAAGATAGGGTTTTATCACATCATTAAGGTTGCCATGAGTAGATTGACATGTTAATTCTTGCTAAAACCTAATCTAGTTACTAATTTCAAAATTTGTTAGTTGGAAATTGTGATAAATGTGCTTTTTGCTAACTAGTTTTTTTTGAAATTGTTTTATATTGGGATTAAAATCTAAATTAAGGTTTCATGTCATTATTAATATTATAATGAGTGGTTTAATGATTTTGGATCATGCAAAACCAAGCTTAATTGATGAATTGTGAATTTTGCTTTAAAAGGTGTTAAAAATTGATATTTTTGCAAACTAGGATTTTGGAAATTATGCAAATTTATGAGATTAAATTATGGAAATGGTTTTTATGACTTATTTAAGATATTTAATAAGTATTATGGACGCTACATTTGTTTAAACATCTTGTTTTGTACAAAAACGGCGAATTGTGCTTGCTAGATTTTCGGAAAAAATGGCTTTTAAAGTGAATTTGGGGTTCTTGTGAATTTTAAGCTATTTTATATTATAATTAGTGCTTGTGATTGTACAAATGAGTGTGTTTAGGTTTTTCTCGATGGTTTGGCGTTTGTACGCCGACGTCGAGGGTTTTGGGTTGATTTGTGAAAGCAGCCATAGGTTTTGACCTATGTGGGACGTTTTGTTCATGAGTCGGATTTTAATGCGATATGGTGCGTTATGATGTGTAGGTACCCCATGTGGACTTCGAGATGACAATCAAGCGTGTGGCGACGTCGGCACCGGCGAGCGAGGACCAGGTGAGTAGATTTATATCTACGGGGAGAAGTCGGGTGGATGGCGTATAGCACCCCCGCAGTCCGTGGTGATGTATACGAATACGTATACACACATATATATTGATTATTATTTTTTGAGGTTATTGATGATAAAGATAGATTTTAGGTGTGAATAGATAGGTTTAGTGTTGCGAGACCCTAGAGTAGAGGCTGCACCACATTTATACACACACCCATACTTACATACATTTTTCTTCATATGTGCTTATATGGGGTTATATAGTTATGGGTTCACATGAGTATGGGACTATGTGTTCACATACGGATTTGAGAATGATACTTGGGATTGAGCTGAGTCGATGAGATTTGATTTGAGGCCGTGAGATCGGTGATATAGCAGGGTTCGTATTTGAGATACGACATGACGTTGTAGCGGGTCCTTGACGTATTGTTTCACACACGTCCATGCATACGTAGGCGGTATCAGTATGGTACTAGACGTAGATCAGTACCCCGATCATGATTTGATAAAGAGGATATCAGATGAATAGTATGATGAATGTGATTTTGACCCGTACCCAGAATTGGGGGATGCCGTACGACGGATTTACGTACGAGCTATATCTTGATGATTGATCCGCACTCTTGACTTGGGATGTCTGATTATAGATATGGTATCGGATATGATATTATTGAGGCGGGATCACCGACTAATATATATACAGGTATGTATATGTATCGACTCAGATATTAGGCGGTTTCCTTACCTGTAGTCTAGCTTGTAGCGTAGCCCTTTAGTTTAGTTAGTTGTTAGATTAGATTCGGTTCCTACCTATTTCAAAGCTTACGAATCGTGCGTAATTTTAAAGACAGCCTAAGGGATCCTACGGATATTTCAAAAAACGTATCTTTTCTTAAAAACACCGTAGCCCCTATTTTCAAAACCCCACGATTCGTGTTATTTCAAAAGGCACCATTATAAGACTTATATTAGGTTAAAACAGATTAGTTATCGTTGCGTCTAGTATTCAGTTCCCGCTCATTATTGTTGTTTGCTCTGCATCACATGCTTATATTATGCTTCATATTCTACTGTTGATATCTTGTGGTTAGGACACCAGCACCATTACCGATGATGCGTATGTACGACGTACACTTACTTGCCGGCTCACACACATCTTCATCGGTAATTGCCATGTCACGTACACCTTAGAAAATATTATTGCTTGACATAGCCTGTTAGCTAATAGTTTAGACATGATATTAGTGTACTTGCCTTATATGTTAGTTTAGACATTGTAGTTATTACCTGCTACCTCATGCATACTGTTATTCATTGTTATGCTGCATTCATGGATTCTCATGCATATATTCACTTTTTACGTGCTATTGAGGTTTTGGATTTGGATTTCCATGAGATTTTCTGGATTTGGGTAAAACCGCAAAACATATACAAACTTCTTCTTTCTCTTTTTAAATAAAAAGCGCGGTTTTTCCCATGATGTATGAGTCGTCCACCATGAGTTTGCTGATAGATTTGGAGACCCGATTCGAGGAGTTGGATGAACCGTTTCGGATACATGGTGGACCCGGTAAGGTACCCCGGGGCAAGAAGCTCGTGGTGATGACGATGAGCCTGGCAGGGGGAGACTACCTACCGGTGATTTTACCCGACGCGTCGGATATCCGGAGGATACCGTCGTGGTCTTGAGATGGATGGTAGGGTCCGGTCTGGACTGACGGCGCCCTAGACATTGAGATTTCGAGATATTGAGGTACTGAGATTTGATGATACAGGCCAGTCCGGATGGCCGGAGCCTGAGGTTTTTGAGACATTGAGATTTATGTTTTGTGTCGATGCTAGACACTGTTGGTGCTGATTTCATTTATGATACCTCATTTTAAAAATACAAAGGAAATCTCACTAATTTATGAAAACAGTTTCTTCATTTACATGTATTCTGTTTTCATGCATTCATACCTCATTCATATGATATATTGCTACCTGAGGCACTGACACGGGCACGTGAGATCACACTCAGGTTAGATATTACCCTAGCCATTGTTATAGGCTGCATGTTATTCATTTTTGAGGATATATTATGATCATTGACCTAGGTTGCGTTATTTATGCGATTTTCTGTTCGTAGATCTTTTTCTACTCACGAGTTGGCAACTCACCCCCGTTGTGCCCCAGTTTCTTGCAGGTGTTGCCGTACGGATTTCATTACGGTTTTGCGGGCACGGTTTCTTTTCGGGTGACTTGCTAGTAAGTGGGTTTATTGTATCTTATCCATCATTGTACCTTGTATATTATATTTCAGTTGTATCTAGAAGTTCCATCAACCAAACTTGTATTTTTTGAGATAGAGACCAGTGATGTTATTCTTTCGACCATAGAGTAGCATGTTATATTTCTTGAGTTTCTTGCTGGTTGAGTTCCATTTCTGTTGTGATCCTCGCCTTTAGGCGTTGTATATTATGTTGCATACAGGTTGATTTGATATGGTTCTTCCTATTCTCTACTACTTCTCTTGGTTTGGATTTCTGGGTTTCGGCTTACTTAGCATACGTACGCCTTGAGACGTTCGTAGTCTAAGTGCCGGTCATGTTCCGTACTTTCGGGTCGTGACACACAAGCCATTGGTTTCAGTTAGTCACCTAAGATAGTATACAGGTGATCATTGGGTTATGAGCACACTGGACGGACTCCCTGGGAACCTGGTAGATGGTATTATACCTATTGTCAAATTGCAGTTCTCAGGTGACATGAGTACAGGTTAGTCTATCGACCCGAGACCATCATTTGTCTTGTGTGAGTTCCTACTGTGCTTTGATTACTACCCTACCACGTTTCAAAGGAGTCATGCAAACAGGTTTTAGTTGGGTACAGTCCCGAGCCACATGGAGGCAGTGAGCGGATCGTCGGGGATTCGTCTCTCCCGATATTGGGGGTTAATGTTGCGTTGTGCATGGGTGGCCATCACCAGAAATCCTTGGTCAAGGTAGTCGAGAATTACCGATCTAGAATCAGTATTTTCTCAGGCCATGATGGGTTTCATACCGACACGAAATCTCGCGTTATTAGGGGTCTGACTTTATCCACCCCTAGACTCGATATGCGATACTCTTAGACGAACAGACCAGACTGTATGGAGATAGTCACGGACATGCTCAGTTGGGGTTTGGATGAGTTTGCTCGTTGGCCATTCTTTTGCTCAATACCTGGGTAGCCGTTACGTACAGCTAGTGCCGCTGACGTGCTTGTGGTTAAACCCACTGCCAGCGTATTGATGAGTCTTTAGAGTCCCACACAGAGGGTTTTCATGGTTCAAGCAATATGGTGTAAATGATGTATGTTGGTACATACATGTGTCCGATTAAATATGTGTACAGACTATACAGACTTTAATAGGACGGTTGATAAAACTAGCGGCTTAGGATTAAGCCGGATTATTAAATCAGGTTTTGATTTAATATATATATATATATATGTATGTATTCATTATTGTTCACTATTCATTTTCTCTCTTGGCTATTCGTATTTTTGTATTAATACGCGTATATGTATTTCGATACGTATACCAGGTTGTATTCCGTATTTATATGGAATTATTTCTAGAAGATTGCCACCTCATTACATGATTTTCCTTTTTAGAAAATCATTTTGGAAATGAGGTGGAGGAGTGAGTTGGCATGAGCATGGTTGAGGTATGTAGAGAGGCATAGCTCTTGTATATTTTATTGGAAAATGAGAAGAGATATTTTGGTTGCATGGTTGCAAATGACTTAGCCTTATTTTTTCTCCACATGTCATCCATCCATTATTGATTTATTCATCATTTGCTTCATTACTCTCACACTCTCTTGAGAGACTTAGCCATTTCCTTGGTTGCTCATGCCACTAGTTTTCTCACCTCCTTTTTCATCTTCTTAGGTTGCTCATTTGAGCATGTCACATGAGAGAAAAATATAGTGAGATATTCCTACACCTCCACTCTCCATTGCTAGCAACCTTGGAGTGTTGGTTGCCTCGCTTGGCGAGGTTCGAGCCTGCGTCATTTCCCTCGGGTGGATCATCATCGATGAAGGAAGACCGGCAACCAAATTCGATCCGCAACCCCTATGAGCTAAACAAGGTGGTAGAATACCGAAGGAATTGATTCATTCAGTATAAACATCTCTATCCTTTAGTTTAGATATATTAATTTGCTAGTATAGGTTTATGGTTTCGATCTTGGTCGGGGTTTTGTTTACGCCAAAAATTTTAAACGCCGGTTTTTGTTCCGCATTGGCCATGGTAGATGGCCAGGGCGCCGGCGAGACCCAACAAACCCTTTATCCTTGCATTGATCTCTATTCATGTCTAGCATTTACCAAAATAATTGTTAATCTAATCTCAAATCGTGGTCGAGACTATCAATAAATTGATAGCGCGCCCGATAAGGATGTTAACAATTACTTTACTAAAGTTTATAAACTTTATAAGATATAAAAGAAGTTAAGAGATTTTATCATCCATTGATCTACCCTAATCCTACGAACCATAACAAGCTAGGAATTACTCACGCATGGTTGAGATAGAAGAGAAGATGAAGAAGGAGATCATATTGTAAATGCAGATAGTAAAAATGCATAGAATTAAACTGAAGATCTACCTTTTTATTAATCAACTATCATTTACAAATCCGTCGAATTTAGAGTACAAGAACCCTAGTTTATATTCCTGATCTCTGTCTCGTAGGAAGTAGATGATGCGTCGATTGATCTCCTGGATTCGTGGATCGTTGTGGACCTCTTAATCGCTCCGGATTGATCTATTAGGTGATTGTTTAGTGATCTATTTTCAAGATTAGATAGATAGATTTTTAGATGAATCTCTCAGTCCTTTAAATAACACTAGAAGCAGAAATCCTAGATCCTATGTGTTAAGATATTCTGATACAATCCCACTGAATAAAATACACATCCAACGACCACAATATGGCCGCGGACCCGCCGCAGATAGAGGGTATTGTCCATGGTTGGACGACAGTTTGGGGAGATCAGGGTTCCAAAATTTTTGAGCTTCCTCATGTTGACACGTGAAGATTGTTGTGATGTCTGGAATCTTTAAATCTTCTCTGAGTTTCTGCCATTTAAGATTTTACGATTTGATTCAACTTTATCGGCAGATTTTATTCCTAACATCTCAGATATCTCGATCTCCAGACCTGAGCTAAATCTGCACAATATCTCAATTCATAGTATTAGTAATATTTGTTATATTTGAGATATTATCCAAACCATTTTATATGATATGATATTTTAAAAATATTGATTAGGGATATTTGATATGATATGCATATTTAAATTATCAAAATATCATATAAATATTATATGCATATATTTTCCTTCATAATGTTAAGTATAGTGTATAAACATGTGATAGAGAGTATTTTGCAGATAAACTCACATATGTACCATAATTACCATAAACACGTTTAAGTACTTAATAAAGGTAAGGAAAATATTCCATCAAATATGCAATATTTTCGATTGAACAGGCCGCGGTTCCTCGGTGCTATAAAAGAATTAGTGCTTCGAATTTCTTAGGGCTCCATTAAATACCCAGCACAATTTTCTGAATATTTTTAATCTCGAAAATTTCAACTTTTGAAAAATGGACAGAAACTTGTCAAAAACCGGCTTCGAAAATCCGATTGAACAATTTATCGTCGTAAAGACTTCCCCTAATGTTCTAGCTCGGCTCTGATACCATAAAAGTGTTTCATAGCACCAGCAAAGGGTTTATACCGGCATCAAGCATGCAATTTTCAAAATTTCGAGGTGCTAAGCTACACTATCCAAATATCTAACTAGATTATTAGGGTTTATAGCATGATATTATAAAAACTACACTAAGTGAAGAATGCTACAACCTTTGTAGACCAAGTACTTCACTTCTAAAGCTCCAGGTTGTAGTCCCTACGACTCCTCGTAGCTCAACTTGAAGAAGGGCACAAACTTGCTTCGCGATCTTCGTGTCGAAGATGATCCACCCGAAGTTTCTCTAATACAAGCTACCTCTTCACTAATCTTTCTTTAGTGAAGGAAACACCCTAAACTCAAGTGCTAATCAAGTATAGGATGGTGAAGTAGAGGTGTTAAGCTCACTAGGTTTATCTAAAGCCCTATGGTTCACATCATATGTAAGGATTAGGGCTTGGAGAGGGAGGAAGAAGAAGATGGAGAGAGCTAGAGAATGAACTAAGGCAAAAATGATCAAGTAAAGAGAATAGCTCTTATATATCCTCTCACTTATTGAAGCATGGATAATATCTCAACATAAAATCCATCCATGCTTCAATAGTGAATGTAAATGAATAAACAAATAAAAAAACCATGCTTTACTCCATTCCTCAAAAGTCTCCCTATTTTCCACCTCATTTCTATTTTCTCAAAATAGAAAATTCATGCTATGCTTCATAATACACTTACACACACACACATATATCATATATACATATATATATATATATTAAGAAAAATAATAATTAGTTAGCAATAATATTAGTTAATATATAATTATATCAAATATAAATATATATCATATTATTAAATCAACACTTGATTCAATAATCCGGTCATATCACATATAATCGACTAATATCATTTATCTGTATATCACATTATTAAATCAACACTTGATTCAATAATCCGGTTATATCACATATAACCTAACCGATATCAAATTACCGCCAGATTAGAATACGATATCACATACTCGTATTTAATCAGGCCCTCACACATATCAGCATATGTGCCCTACTTCGTTTCGCTTGAACTATGAAACCTCTGTGTGGGACTCTAAAGACTCGTCAATACGCCAGCAGTAGGTGATGATCGCATCAGTCACCCACAAGCTGTCAGCGGTACTAGTTGGACGTAACGGCTACCCAGGTATTGAGCGAATA
This sequence comes from Agapanthus africanus, assembly GCA_030015575.1. Classification (NCBI taxonomy): domain Eukaryota; kingdom Viridiplantae; phylum Streptophyta; class Magnoliopsida; order Asparagales; family Amaryllidaceae; genus Agapanthus; species Agapanthus africanus. Next base: position 69,974,446 of record JASDDO010000010.1, read on the forward strand.
GAAGATCAACAAGCAAGCTTTTCCAAACTCCCATGAAGCCTATAAGTAACACTTACCGTATAGTCTGGTCTCTTCGTCTGATATGTCGCATATCGAGTCTAGGGGTAGAATCGTCAGACCCCAGTAACTCGATAAGTCATGCCGATGTATGGCTCATAAGGGTTTGAGAAACTACTGAAAACACTTACTAGTAAATCTCATCAGCCCTGGCCAGGGACTTACTATTATAGTCAATCGAGCATAGCGCAATATCAACTCCCAATACCGGGAGAAACAAAACCCCTCCTATCGCTCACTGCCTCTATGTGACTCAGGACTGTACTCAAAATTCACCTGTTTGCACGACTCCTTTGAGCCGTGCTAGGGAGGAAATCAAAGAACAATGGGAGCCACACAAGTCACTATGACGATCTCGGGTCTACAGACTAACCTGTACCAGTGTCACCAGAGAAATGCTATCTAACGATAGATATAGTACCATCTAGGAGTTCTCGACGAGTCCTGTTCGGTGTACCCATTCTCTAATGAGCGCATGTGTACAATTTTTGATGCCAAACACCAATGGTTATGGGATCAACCATCGCCCCTAAAGGGTCAAGAAACGTACACACTAGTCTACTCTGGAATATCGATGCCCTGCCTCGATATCCCCTCGACTAGGAACAATTAAAGGATGTGCTTGTGGACTACACAAGTCCCAGTATTATGATCCGCATCATAGTCCTGGTAGTCAAGCAAACATCCTAAGGGCTTTATCAACATATATCAGAGAGACAGCATAATTATACAAGTGTACATGTTAAGATAAAGAACAACCAGATGGCATAATATCATGTCGAGCAAGAAAGTCATCTATATATATGTCCAAGAATCCACTATATTATACAATAATGGCCTCTAGGGCATACATATTCCTAACATAGGATTGACCTGCGCAGGGGTGCCCAAGTCACCGGATTTTGGAAATACTGGATGGCCTATTCACTTCGTTGATTGGGGTTGTCTCGCTTCTGAGATTGGCAGGTAGCTTATCGCACTTGTAAGGATCTAGGGTCAAATACTACGGGCTATCCACACAATCGGGAAAATTGCATTTCATTTTTGGCTCCATTGAAATGTACATTTCCTAGATTATCCGTATTTCCATAATGTGTTTACTTCTGTTCTTTTGCTGTGATGCTTCTGTGATATTTCTCGATATCATACGTGAGACGATTGTTTGTATAATATATATATATAGTAGATGCTATATATGTTTTTCATCCGCGCTAGTCCTGTCCCCATCATGCCGTAAGTTAAGTAACCTTACGGTGAAGACCCAGGACCCAGTGGCGAATGCGGATGGTATATATGTGCCTGTCTATTTTCGTTTCTTTTCTAGCATGATATGATTAAGTGATGGGACTGCATTAATTCTGATTAATGCAAAGAAAATAAACCTAAATGATGTTGTTGGACCCAATTTTTAAAACTACTCGGTTTTCTTCAAAACCATAATTGTATTTTTTTGCTTTGTATTAAGGAATTAGGTTAGGAATATCATGCACCTCATTCTATGAGGAAAGAGCCTTGATTCCTTCGCAGGGAGTTCGCTCTTACGTAAAAGTTTATGTTACTAATTTGAAAAGAGGAGCCTAAACCACTCCATTTCAAAGACACTCGATTCCTTCGACGATATCAAGTTCATTACGTTAAAGGTTTTTCGCCAAAAACCAGTCTTAGCCCTCCGTCATTTTAGATTGGTAGTATTTAGTATTCATGCTGTGTTTGTTGACCTAGTCAAGATGTAGTGTGCGGTAGCTAAGTGATACTTTTCTGTGCATAGAAATGTGATTAGTTAGGACAGTCGTGCGACCTTATTGACCTAGTCAAGGGCTCGTGCGAGTGGATTTAATGCAATCAAGAAAATGATGGGTTGAACTTGACTAGCGGTTTATGGTTGTTGACCTAGTCAAGATCATAAGCCGTTGTGGGAAAAAACCATATCGGGAGTTTCAAATATAAGGGAAACTTGCAGGCATGCACATACATTCTGGAGTGTGGTAACTTGAGTGGCTTCCATCAATATATCACACGGTGATAGTTGGGTCCTGATTCCTACTGATGAGTAAGCTTTACTCCTCGGGTGATTTTCTGATGATCCCGACTAGTTCTTTTTTAGGGTTTGAAGAAGAATTCGAGGAAATAGTGGGAGCTATCCTAATTAGATAAAGTGATTAACCAATCTAATTTCGGTTAGAGTTCATGCTGAGTGTTTCTTTTCTCTCCCTCTCTAGTTTGCAACCATGACATACTTTAAACTAAAACTCGTTAACCAAGTTGACCGAACCTTCTTACACACTCTAGTTTTGCATTATCATGATTCACGAAAAACTCGTATATATCCCTGCTACTCCTACTTTCGCTTTACTTTCTCCAAAACATTCTGTATCACTACGGAAATCCATATTGTTTGGAAAGGCCATCTCGTATAATTACATACGAACTCGAGGTTTCAGCTCGAGAATGGTCACGGGTTCTGGAGAAATTGAATAGAATTATTCGGCTGTCTTTTATTTTTACCTTCTCTCAGTTTGTAAGGGCTCTTAGTATTAGGAGAGTACACCTATTACGCTTATTGGATAGTCTTCTTCCAAAGTTTAGACTGGTGCCGAATGGTAGGGAAAGAAGAAAACCAAATAGCCTATGTATGGTGTACAGAAGGTAAGAAGAATAGACATATAAAGGGATTGCAGTGAGGGTAAAAGAATTTGTGACTGCTGTCATGAATCTGGATAATGAAAGAGGCATTACTAAGAATACTCGGTCACCCCCTCAAAATATTTTCATGTTTCAGTTTTCCTGTGCGATATTAATTGAAAAATGCTTTCCCAATAGATTCTGACTCTAGGGTATGTATTTACCAGACTTTATTCTCACATTTGGATGGCGTTACAGATACTGAGTGGGAGTAGAATATTGGGAACTGGGTGATTAGATCCTCAATATCATAATATTTTGTAATTGGTGACATTTGAGAAAATCACATGGCTTTTACCTTATGGAAAATATTTGGTTTTGAATAACCGTTGTTATGCACCAATTTTTTAAATTGAATATCAATATCTTTATTTTATAAAGTGAGATAAATTTTTTGAAAATTATGTTCTAAACATTTAGCTTTATCAGTTGAGAATAAGGTAAGGTGCATTGATTAACGGTATAGACATTCTTAACCAAAATACAGTTTTCAACTAACAACACACGGAATTTAAGTTAGTATACTCTAGGGATTTATACATGAAAATGCATGTTGTCCAGTGTCCTTCGGGACAAGGGGTTGGTAATCTTATTTCATTCAGTTTACTTATGAGTTCTCTGATTTTAGACACGCATTCGTTGAAATGCAAGGTCCAAATATTTTGAGAACTTTATAGGTATAAGAATAAAGTAGAGAACCATACGTTGAAAATATCAGGATTCTTCGAGGTGATCGAAAATGTAAATAGTTATGCTAGGTATTCCTTCATAGTAATATTGAGAATATGATTCTCTTACATGTTACACATCTGGAGGTGTGCTCCTTGATGAGTAATGGTGCATGGCCTTTTTCCATATGGAATATGCACTGAACACAGTTGCATAACAATTGAATATGGTTCCATCTAAATTAATGATTTTGATTCTATGTGGACATACAATGGTTTCATATCTTAACGGTATTAAGGTATATGGAGTTGTCCGGCTTATGCTTAAAACCAGGATCCGGATAAACTCAAGGTATGTTTCAGTAATGGCAGTTTGTAGGTTATCTCGGGCTTTGACGAAAGTTAACATTCTATCATTTGCAAGATCAAATGTAATTTTGTTCTTGACTCGCCGCCTTTTTATAAATGGAATCTTTTTCAAAAGAAACAAGTGGGAGCATAATAGAACTGGAAATGATTTCAGAACCACAAACGGTTACCGAAAATTTAGTAGAATCCGGTGATTCAATTGGATTCGACAATCCATTAGCCACTCCACAGATTTAGTGGGTTACCTCAGTCATACAAGAGGAACTTTAATTTCTTCAAAGACGGTGATAGGGAGGTTTCGATAACCCATGTTTATCACTACTGCTGTTCTTGACTATGAGACCTGACAGGTGGATGACTATAACGTCATTCTAAATTGAATTTAGAAGTGCACGTGTATATGACCCTGCCAAAGGGTTGTTGTAGTCAGTGGGAGCAGCGGAAGCATGATGGGCCTATAGCTTATGTCTATTTATGTTGGATATAGTGCCCTCTAAGTCAATTATTGGATCGCAGGTACGTGATTGCAATGATTGAGGGAGGACCTATACCGATAAAACAGTCTTACTCGAGATGATAGTATGCTATCTGGTTTGTCTTTATCATCATGTAAATGTTGATAAAGCCCTTAGGATCTTGCTTGACTACCAACAGTATGATGGCGATCATATATGTGGGAGCTGGGGTCTATAAGCACATCCTTAAAGTGTCCCTAGTCGTGGGAGTTTCGATACAGGGCATCGATACTCTAAAGTAGACTAGTGTATACATTCGAGACCCCGACGAGGGGCGGTGGCCGGTCTCACAAGCCATTGGTGTTAGTTGGTTCACCTAAGATGTATACAGGTGCTCATTGGGTTATGAGTACACTGGACAGGACTCGTCGGGAACATACTAGTTAGTATTATACATATCGTCAGATAGCAGTTCCCTGGTGACATGTGTACAGGTTAGTCTGTCGACCTGGGATCGTCATTTGTCTCGTGTGAGTTCCCACTGTGCATTGATTTATACCCTACCACGGGTCAAAGGAGTCGTGCAAACAGGTATATTTTGGGCACTGTCCCGAGCCACATGGAGGCAGTGAGCGGATCGTCAGGGATTCGTCTCTCCCGGTATTGGGGGTGAGATCACGCTGTGTTTATGAGAGCCATTACACAAAATCCCTGTCCAGGGTAATCGAGATTTACTGGAAGGTATTTCCAGTAGTATCTCAGAGTGTTCTGGGCTTCTCTCTGACACGACTTATATAGCTATTGGGGGTCTGACGTTGACCAGCCCCCTAGGCCCTATATGCGATACTCATAGACAAACGGACCGGACTGTATGGATATTGTTACTGTCAGGCTCAGTGGGGTTTATGGATGAGATCGCTCATCAGCTTCCCTTCCGATCAATACATAGGCAACCGTTACGTACAACTTGTATCTCTGACGTGCTAGAGGTTATACCCAGTGCCTATGTGTTGATGAGTCATTAGAGTCCCCCACAGTCAGTTTCCCAAGTTCAGGCGAAACGTTGTAGATGCCGTATGGTTTTATGGCAGGGTTCGGAAAATGCACGTGGGTTTTCGCACGTGTCATATTTCGGGCAGATAATACCGGTAGGCTTTGGTTTAAGCCGGATCCGAGTATTATACTGTGTAGATATAATATCTTTGTCTCAATTGCATTTGTATTCGGTCGTAATACAAATGCGGGTATGTTTATACTGTTACGGGGTTATCCTGAAATTCGTTTCGGGATCGCTTTTGAAAGTTGCCAGTTTCCTGTTTTCTATCACCCGTATTTAACATTCGGTTAAATGCGGATTTATCTTTTCTTGGGTGAGTCATGTTTCTAGATGGTTCTAGATGGTGACAAGGCATGTGAGTCATTAGTTCCTTAATGGTGCATTTAATGATGGAGGATGACTAAGGTTATGAGTCATTGTTTCCATTAATGCATTTTTGTAATACTTAGGATATTTCTCCTTGATCTTTTGCTTATGGTTACCCTCCCCTCTCCTACACTCACTCTCCCTCTTCTTTAAAGTGGCCGGCCCCCTCTTGTGGGTGATGATGGATTCATTTTTGGAAAAAGATTATGATAGTTTAGTTCATGGAAATTTCATATAGCTCAATTTTCATATACCCGATTCCAAATGGCAAATTCATTAACCGTTCGTCCATAGCTTTGGACGTAACGAGACAAAGTGTTCTACTCATTCTCTACGTCAATCTTGGTCATCTCTTTTAGCAAACTTGACGATCGAGTTGCCTAGGTTCAGAGGCGGGAGCCCGTTTAAAGATCCGTCGATGTGGTGCCACCTGGACGACGAGACCGGAGATCAAGCGAGTTCGGATCAACTGCAACAAAGCGTGGGATGATGGTTGAAGACCGAAGGACCCGGATCGTTCGGTATAACATTTCTACCCACTTTGTAGTTTGTTAGTTTAGCGTTAATGGCCGATCCTGGAAATAGTATGCGATAGCGCCAGTTGTTAAAAGTTTTGTTCCGCATATTGGCATCTTAAAGATGGCCGGGGCTCTACCGTAGACTTACATTGGTATCAGAGCCTTGCCATTAAGCTTCATTAACTTGTGCTAACGCGTTTAAAACATCGATCGAGCGGAATTTTCGAAAATTGCAATTTCATGTGTTAAAGTTTCTGTTAATTTTAAATCTGTTCTAAAATTCATTTTGACCATACCAGAAAATCATGCAGGCTTTTATTAGAACACTGAAGAAAAATGACCTAATGATCTGTCCGTACGGCCGCGGAACCGCGGCCATATTGGTGAATCATTGGGCCATCTTTCTTCAGTAGCTTCTACATGGGAAATTGTGGTTTCTGGAACTGTTCTTCTGGGCCCAGTTTTTATTACTATACAGCAGATGTATGTGGGTCCCACTTCGGGAAATTTTGTCGATCGAAATTTTAAACTTGTTAGTTTACAGTACTTATTTTATATCTCCGACCGGGAATGTCATTTGAGCGGTAAACCGCGTCTAATTGCTATAGTTCTTTTAGACGGGTTTGCGAACGTGACATTCGCGTTGATGTTCTGTGTTGTGCTGTGATGTTGCGGATATGTCGTGGTGGATAGCAGTGTGCAATGGTAGTGCTGTTTGGATTTATTTGTACATTTGATATTGCGGGGCGAGCGTCCGACTTGTGGACTGCCGTCACTTCCTGTTTGTATATTATTCTTTTGGGGCACGACCGGGATGAGGTCGATGTACCCGTTGTATATTTTTTCATTTCTGTACTAGGTTTATCCCGCGACGGAGTGCACGGATAGCCGGGTTCTGGAGGGCAACGGGTCCGTATCTCATGGATTTGAGAGGCAAAGGGGCCTCACTCTAGAATTGGCAGACTATTCGCCGCACTCGTAGGGGGTACAGGTTGACCCAAGGAGGGGTGCACAAGTTACCGGATTCCGTGAAGTGTCGGGTGGTCCATTCACTATGCTGTAGGGGGCTGCCTCACTTCAGGTTTTGGTGGGTAACTTGCTGCACCCGTAGGGGTCTAGGTTTCATTGCACAGACTATCCACACGACCAGGGGAACGTCGGGTTTCAGTAGCGGCTCTGTGAAACCCAGGGATCCCAGATTATCTGTATTGTTCTGTGATGCTTATTACTTTTCTGTAATGTTGTTTTTTTCCACGCCTGGAGCGATTACTGTATATTAGTATATATACTATTAGATGTTGTATATGTTTTATACCCGCGTTAGTCCAGTCCCCACTCTGTCGTTAGTTAAGTAATCTAACGGGTGATGACGGGACCTAGTGACGAATGCGGATGGCATATACGTACATTTTATTTTCGTTCTTTTCTGGTGTGTTTAATTAATGGGACTGCATTGATTCTTATCAATGAGAAGGATAAAACAAACCTATATTTTATGTTGTTGGAACAAATTTTAAAAGGAGTTATTACAAAGACGTTTCCTTTTGTTATGCATAGCGGTATTCAGTTAGAATATCCAGCACCTCATTCGACGAGGCAAGGGCCGAGATCCCTTCACCGGGAGTGACCCCTTGGGCAGAAGTTTGCGTCAGGGTAATAACTAAAGTATAGTCGATCACAAGTTGCTTTGCATCGCGGTATTCAGTTGGAATATCCTGCACCTCATTCCACGAGGAAAAAGACGAGATCCCTTCACCGGGAGTGACCTCTTTAGCAAAGGTTTTCGCCATTATATTTTTATAAAAAGCTATCAGGTTCCTTCAACGAGATCAAGTTCATTACGTTAAAGGTTTTTCGCCAAAAACCAGCCGTAATCCTCCGTCATTTCTTATGGATGGTCAGTAGTATTCAAGCTATGTTTGTTGGCAACGTCAAGGCGTAGTGTTTGGTAGCTGCTGGGTATTCATTTGTTGCATAGATAGATACATTAGTTTAAGACAGACGTACAGCCTTGTTGGCCTACGTCAAGGGCATGTACGATGACCTAAATTAATCAGGACAACGACGGGTAGAACTTGACATGTGGCTTATGATTTGTTGGCCTACGTCAAGGTCATAAGAGCATGGGATAAAAATAATATCGGGAGTTTCAAACATACAGGAAACTTGCAAAACTTGAGCATACCATCTGGAGTGTGAGAACGTGAGTGGATACCATCACGTTATCATGCGATGAGAGTTGGATCCCGATTCCCACTGATGAGTTAGTTTACTCTTCGGGTGATCCCGATTAATTCTTCTTTCAGGTTTGGAGGAGAATTTGAGATAACAGTGGGAGGTTTCCTAATTAGATAAAATGATAACCATTCTGATCTAGGTTAGAGTGCACGCAGAGTGTTTCTTTTCTCTCTCTATTTGGCAGCGACTTTTGACCGACCCTAGACTATGACTCAGTGACCAAGTTGACCGAACCTTCTTTAAATATTGGCTTTTGGATTGTCTATAGTTCCATAAGTCATTGCCGCTCCTTCTTTTACCCTTTGTATTTCTCAGAACACCCCGTATTACTACAGACATCCACTTTCATTGGATAGATCCATCGTATGGTTATATACGAACTCGAAGGGACTTCTTCGAGGATGGATCCAGGTTCAGGAGAAATAGAATTGGTTTATTCAGTTGTCTTTTATTATCATCTTCTCTCAGGTTGCGAGGGCTCCTTGGTTTAGGAGAGTACACCTATTACGCTTATTGGATAGTCTTCTTCCAAACCATAAGCAGGTGCCGAAAGGTAGGGAATGAAGAAAACCAATTAGCCTAAGTAGGGTGTGCAGAATGTAATATGTAAAGACAAGATAAAGGAATTAGAAAGAGGGCAAAGTAAATTGCGACTACTTACATTCACGACCAAACCACGTATTTCATCGCCACTCCTACTTCACCTTTCATTTCTCCAGAACAACCCGTATCACTACGAACATCCAATTCCATTGGATAAATCCATCGTATGGTTATATACGAACTCGAAGGATATTTTTTCGAGGATGGATTCTGGTTCAGGAAAAATAGGAATAAAGTTTATTCAGGTGTCTTTTATCATCACCTTCTCTCAAGTTGCGAGTACTTCTAGGTTTAGGAGGGTACACCTATTATGCTTACTGGATATTCTTCTTCTAAACCATAGGCTGGTGTCGAACGGTAGGGAAGGAAGAAAACCATTTAGCCTAATGATGGTGTACAGAAGGTAATGACTAAAGACAAATAATGGGAATTGGAAAGATGGCAGGGAAATATGCGGTTAAAGTCATGATTTGGATTATGAAAGAGGCATTACTAGGAATACCAAGATACCCCTACAAAACATATTTATGTTTCATATTCACTGTGCATTGTTAATAGAAAACTGATTTCCCGATTGGATACTTACTCCAGGGTATGTATTTACCAGGTATGATTCTCACATCTGTATGGTTTTACAGATGTTGAGTGGGAGTGAGTTATTGGGAATTAGGTGATCATCCTCATTATATCGGAATTCATTGTAATTGGTGATATTTGAGGAAATCACCTGGGTACAGTTTTCAACCTACGATGCACAAGTTTTGAGTTATTCAACTCAGCGGACTTATACAGAGTATTGTATGTTGTCCAGTGTCCATCAGGACAAAGGGGTTGGTCCTCGTACTATTTTCTATTTACTTGTGACTTCTCTAGTTTTTTAGACAAGTATTTCGTAGAAATACAATGTCTAAGTTTCGAGAAGTTGTGGGTATAAGAATAAAGTAGAGAACCAAGTATCGCAAGTATCGAGATTCTTCAAAGAATTCGAAGATGGAGATTCTTGTGATTGATATTCAGTTGATAGTAATGGTTTTTAAGAAACTTGTTTCTCTTTTCAAGTTACTCATAATTGGATGGATTCCTAAGTTGAGTAATGCTGATTATCCTCTCTCCATTAAGTTGATATGCACTGGAGACAGCTGCATAATTTGAATCTAGTTCCTATTAAATAAGTGCCAAAGTTTCTATATTGGATATAGAATACTTCATATCTTAACGATGTTAGGGTAAGGGGAGTTGTCCAGCTTATGCTTAAAACCAGACACTGGATAACTCAAGGCACGTTTCTATAATGGCAGTTTGCGAGTTGACCCTAGCTTTGACGAGGGTTGATTTTTTACCATCTGTAAGATCAATAGTGATATTGTTCTTCACTCGCCACAGTTTTAATAAAATAGATTTTTCAGAAAACAGTAGTGGGAGTATCGTAGAACTGAAAGTGATTCCAGAACCGCAAACGATTATGGAAAATTTAATAGAACCTATATATTCAATCAGGTTTGACATTCCAATAGCCACTCCGCAGATATGGTGGATAATCTCAGACACCCGAGAGGTACTCCGGTAGCTTCAAGGACGGTGACAGGGAGGTTCTTGTTTACCCAGACTTGACACTACTGTTGTTCCAGGCTATGAGACCCGGCAGGAGGTTGAGTATAGCGTCGTTCTAAACTAGTTTTAGAAGTGTACGTATATATTATTCTGCCAGAGGGTTGTCGTAGTCAGTGGGAGCAGCGGAAGCATAGTGGGCAAGTAGCTAGTGTCTATTTATAGACTTGAGCAGATATAGCAGAGATAGATCATCTGATTTTTGATGCGACAGTCATAGGTTTGACTTGATCAGAATAGGGGATGGATCTGTTGAGAAGGTAGTAGGGTGTGATGTCCTGGTATTTGGATGACATACACAGAGTAGGAAGTAAAATTCCTATACTACGATCGGTTGTACTTTGGTCGTCACACAGTTGTTTCTCCACAAATGATATAGATATAATATCTGACACTCTGATTACTAGATCTATGGTTTTAGATTTAGATTTGGGTAGTTTCCTAATGTGGGTAGTTTGACAGTATTCTAATAGTATTTTAGAATAGATGACTCATTGCATGGTGGTGTACCTGCAGGTGATGGAGTCACCCTCTCTGAAGGTGTCTTACAGACTAAAGGGGAGAGGGACGTTCATGATTGGCAGATCACTTGCTTAGGCAATTGAGTCAATCGTGAGATGTCAAGTACCACACCAGATGTTGTTTTTGCACTGGATGCGATAAGTTTATATTAATCCAATCCTGAAGAAACATAAGGAAGCAGTTTTAGAACATAAGTGCATGTTCTACGAATTTGATGACGGCGGTCTCCTTCGGGAGACGGTTATCATTCCAGGTTTCAAATATGACATGTATGACAGAGTGATTGTCAGAGCTATAGTTTTCCCTCTGACGAGGGACAGTATTACTGGACAGGTGGTCCAAGAGGATACCGTGGGAGGCATAGTGCGCGATACTGATTAGGTTCAGTTATCAATACAGTCTAAGAAGTTTGGATTTGGAGTTCTTTTGTGAACTAGGTCCCATCAGATATCCAGACATATTCTATGACAGGAATTACTCGATTCGGGAGATGGCTTTCTCCGCGAACTTGAGATTAAGAGAGACATAGAAAAAAACATCAGGGCGGATCCACTCACTGAGGCTATGTGTATGCGACATTGCAATAATAGCCTTAAGTGCAAGTGGGAGATTGTTGGATATAGTGCCCTCTAAGTCAATTATTGGATCGTAGGTACGTGATTGCAATGATTGAGGGAGGACCTATACCGATAAAACAGTCTTACTCAAGATGATAGTATGCTATCTGGTTTGTCTTTAATCATGTAAATGTTGATAAAGCCCTTAGGATCTTGCTTGACTACCAACAGTATGATGGCGATCATATATGTGGGAGCTGGGGTCTATAAGCACATCCTTAAAGTGTCCCTAGTCGTGGGAGTTTCGAGACAGGGCATCGATACTCCAAAGTAGACTAGTGTATACATTCGAGACCTCGACGAGGGGCGGTGGCCGGTCTCACAAGCCATTAGTGTTAGTTGGTTCACCTAAGATGTATACATGTGCTCATTGGGTTATGAGTACACTGGACAGGACTCGCCGGGAACATGCTAGTTAGTATTATACATATCGTCAGATAGCAGTTCCCTGGTGACATGTGTACAGGTTAGTCTGTCGACCTGGGATCGTCATTTGTCTCGTGTGAGTTCCCACTGTGCTTTGATTTATACCCTACCACGGGTCAAAGGAGTCGTGCAAACAGGCATATTTTGGGTACAGTCCCGAGCCATATGGAGGCAGTGAGCGGATCGTCAGGGATTCGTCTATCCCGGTATTGGGGGTGAGATCGCGCTGTGTTTAGGAGAGCCATTACACAAAATACCTGGCCAGGTATTTCCAGTAGTATCTCAGAGTGTTCTGGGCTTCTCTCTGACACGACTTATATAGCTATTGGGGGTCTGACGTTGACCATCCCCCTAAGCCCTATATGCGATACTCATAGACGAACGGACCGGACTGTATGGATATTGTCACTGTCAGGCTCAGTGGGGTTTATGGATGAGATCGCTCGTCAGCTTCCCTTCCGATCAATACATAGGCAACCGTTACGTACAGCTTGTACCTCTGACGTGCTAGAGGTTATACCCAGTGCCTATGTGTTGATGAGTCATTAGAGTCCCCCATAGTCAGTTTCCCAAGTTCGGGCGAAACGTTGTAGCTGCCGTATGGTTTTATGGCAGGGTTCGGAAAATGCACGTGCGTTTTCGCACGTGTCATATTTCGGACAGATAAAACCGATAGGCTTTGGTTTAAGCCGGATCCGAGTATTATACTGTGTAGATATAATATCTTTCTCTCAGTTGCATTTGTATTCGGTCGTAATACAAATGCGGGTATATTTATACTGTTACGGGGTTATCCTGATATTCGTTTCGGGATCGCTTTTGGAAGTTGTCAGTTTCCTGTTTTCTATCACCCGTATTTAACATTCGGTTAAATGCGGATTTATCTTTTCTTGGGTGAGTCATGTTTCTAGATGGTTCTAGATGGTGACAAGGCATGTGAGTCATTAGTTCCTTAATGGTGCATTTAATGATGGAGGATGACTAAGGTTATGAGTCATTGTTTCCATTAATGCATTTTTGTAATACTTAGGATATTTCTCCTTGATCTTTTGCTTATGGTTACCCTCCCCTCTCCTACACTCACTCTCCCTCTTCTTTAAAGTGGCCGGCCCCCTCTTGTGGGTGATGATGGATTCATTTTTGGAAAAAGATTATGATAGTTTAGTTCATGGAAATTTCATATAGCTCAATTTCTATTTACCCGATTCCAAATGGCAACTTCATTAACCGTTCGTCCATAGGTTTAGACTTAACGAGACAAAGTGTTCTACTCATTCTCTACATCAATCTTGGTCATCTCTTTTAGCAAACTTGACGATCGAGTTGCCTCGATTCAGAGGCGGGAGCCCGTTTAAAGATCCGTCGACGTGGTGCCACCTGGACGACGAGACCGGAGATCAAGCGAGTTCGGATCAGCTGCAACAAAGCGTGGGATGATGGTTGAAGACCGAAGGACCCGGATCGTTCGGTATAACATTTCTACCCACTTTGTAGTTTGTTAGTTTAGCGTTAATGGCAGATCCTGGAAATAGTATGCGATAGCGCCAGTTTTTAAAAGTTTTGTTCCGCATATTGGCGTCTGAAAGATGGCTGGGGCGTTACCGTAGACTTGCAATTTATAGACTAAAGCAAGTATAGCGGAGATATATCATATGTTCTTGATGTGATAGTCATAGAGTTTGACCTCATCAGAACAACAGATAGACCTGGTAAGAAGGTAGTACGAAGTGATGTCCTGGTATTCGGAAGACGTACTCCTGATAGGAAGTGATGTTCCTATACTACAATCGGTTATACTATGGTTGTCATAAGGTGTTTCTCCACATAGGATCTGGAAAAAATATCAGGGATTCTGGTGACTAAATCTATGGTTTTAGATCTAGATTTGGGAATTGTCCCAAGTCGGGTACTTTGACACTATTCTAAAGTTTTTTAGAATGGACGACTCTTGGCATGGTGGTGTACCCGCAGATGATGGAGTTACCCTCTCTAAAGAGATGTCTTCTAGACTGATAAGAAGAGGGATTTGCTTGATTGTCACATCACTTGCTTAGGCAATTGAGTTAATCATGAAATGTCAAGTATCACACCAGATATTGCTTTTGCACGGGCTGTAATAAACAGATATTAATCCAATCCTAGAGAAACAAAAAGAAAGAAGTAATGAACATAAGAGGATGTTCTTAGTGTATGGTAATGGTATCCTCCTGCAGGAGGCGGTTACCTGTTTAGGCTTCCAAAGTGACCTGGATGACAGAGTGGCTGTCAGAGTTAATATTTTTCTCTCTTTTGAGGTGCAGTATGTTGAATATGTTTCCAAACAGGATACTGAAACGGTCATGGCGTTGGGTGCTAATTACATCAGCAATGGATATAGTCTAAAGAAGCTTGTTGGATTTGGTGTTCATGTTATGAACAAGGTCCCATCAGATATCCAGACAAGTTCTAAGACATATATCGCTTATTTCGGAAGATAGTCATTCTTTACGAAGTTGAGATATAAAAAGATAAAAACAAAAACAATGGATCGGATCCACTCACTAAGTCTATTTCTCAAACACGTATGTTTCTCAAAAAGAGTTTTGAGAAACTGACTAGTAGAGAAGTTGGGTATTCGGTAGCACACGAGCTGTGAGTATGCGATACCGTAATAATTAGCTTTAAGTGCAAGTGGGAGATTGTTGGATATAGTGCTTTCAAGGAAATTATTGTAATTGCAAGTAGGCAATTATGATAATTTAACGAGAACCTATGCAGGTAAAACAGTCTTACTCGAGATGATAGTAAACTATATGGTTTGTCTTTATCATTATGTATATACGTTTTGATAAAGCCCGTAAGATTATTGCTAGACTATCAGCATTATGATGGTGATCATATATGTGGGAGCTAGGTGGTCCATAAACACATCCTTAAATGTCCCTAGTCAAGGGAGTATCAAGACTGGGTATCGATACTCTAAAGTAGGCTAGTGTATAAGCTTCGAGACCCCAACAAGGGACGGTGGCAAGGTCTCATAAGCCATTGGTGTTAAGTCACCTAAAATAGTATACATGTGCTCACTTGTCACGCCTCGCTTCCTAATAGAAGGAAACGGTGACGTGGCAAGCCCGCGGTATATATATCCAAAGAAGCTCATTCCTTAAATAAATATACTAAGCGTATTGAAACAATAATACACAATGCAAGAATAGATTGAGACTGTAAAAATTTTCAACAAATATCTTTATTTACTTTCAACTTCCAATAGTTACAAATACAAGAGATTATGCTGGAAAGTAAATACAATAAGGAAAATGCCTAAACAAGTGGCATACATAAATTGAAGAAAAATGAAGCTGAACTAGCCTTGAGTAGCTATCTGGTCGTAGTCTTCCTCTGTGGCTTCAACCTCTTCCGTCTCGACCATATCTGACGAACATTCCAAGAGAAGAAAAGTGGGTGGAATGCCCGTCAGCAAACTAGCACTCGGTAAGTCCCAAAGATAGGTAAGAGTAAAGAAATAACAAGTGTAGAATATATATATGACAAGTAAGAGTATATGATCATGGGTAAATATATATACTATAGGTCTCTAGATGGTCACTATATTAATGTTAAGTTCCAGGTATGAATGTCAATGCAGCCGTAGAGGTATTCATGAGCTCAAGAGTGGGACCAGGAGCAAGGAAACATGGGCCCATTTCATGTGTTAGCATCGGGGCTTTAGGCTGTGGATGAGTCAACCCGACTGATATTCGAGTAAAATAAAAAAAAGGTTAATACGGGACTCCTGAAGCTCCGTTGTATTCACACAAGAAACTATCCCAAGCACCCCGAGTATAATATATATAACCGGTTAATATACTTAATTGATTTGATTGATATGTCTTGATCGAAACCCTAGATTGCAAAAGGTGTAGATTGTATTCGAGTGAGTCAAGTAATGTGCAAGTCCTGGAAATTGCAATCTGGGTTCGAGTCAAGCTGATTCGAGTAGATTGGATTCTAGTACATATTCGAGTTTATATATGAGTTTGGATTAGAGTTCATGTCTTTTCATGTGAATTGATGTAAATTGTTAAAATCTTATGTTTGGGAGAAATCAGTAACTGCTGCACATGAACGGCAGGATTTGTATCTTTTCCAAGACAATTGCCATTGATAACTCCGTTAAGTTGTCTAACCTGAATAGGCAAGCACTCACTTTCTCCGGCTCCCTGGCGCTCAAGAGAATTGATCTCACTTAAACCTATATTAATCTAGAGTCCTTAAATATTGTTTGTATATCTCGAGGGGTTTTTATGAAAGATACTTTAATACAGTTTAAAAATAAACCTCGAGAGTGATTTATAATATTTAGGGTTTTCATGAACATGTATTTTAATTGTTGTGGTGTTTTGGTGATAAAACCTAGTTTTTTTTGAAGGTTTGTGGTATTTTTATGAAAACTACTACTTTTGGAAACTTGGTGGTATTTTATTTACAAATTCTAATCTTTCATAAAAAAAAAAAATTAATTTCTTAATTTGTTTTTATTGAAAATACGGATTTATAATTTTTTATATAATTTTTCAAAAATTATTTTTGTTTAGAAAAGTCGCGTTTCTTAAAAACCATATTTCTATTCCTTTCGAGACCGAATACTCCGTGAGGATTTCTGCATTTCACTCCACTTTCCCAAGGATGTGCGATAATCCGCACCATCCATTAGCGGGTCCTCTGATGAGGGTTGTAAAGGCGTAATTGTCATGAATTTTGAAATACCGATTTAAAGAAACCCGTTTTGAAACGGTGTGGTGTTTTAATTAAAAAAGCTTTACTTTGAATTACCCATATGCTTAGAATATCGTGCTATGAAACCATAGTGTGCGTGTGGGGTAGGTCATTACCCCGTGAAGGTTCTAGGGTTTGGGTATACTAGATATCGAAAAGAGGTTACACTAAAGTTCCTGGTATTTTAATGAAAACGTTTGTTATATGTTTGTTTCATATGAAATTTTAGTCAAACTAAAACCTAAATGATGTGAATAAGGTCAGGATTGGTTTAGCATATTAGTTTTATCTTGTTTGCTGATCACATGGTTCACAAATGTTAAAAATAAATTATATCGGAGATAACACCTATTTTGTAGGTTTGTTTTAAAAATTTATTTGAGATAGAAAGAGAGAGGGATAAAGGGACTTACAAGCTTATATCATTAACAAGAACAAGGGGAAGCCTTCGAGTGTCGTAGTTTCGTCGGAGGTGCTCCGGTCGTCGAGATTAGCTTGCTGCTCCATTTAGGGGGCTTAATTCCACTTGACACTTAGAGAGTTTTGAGAGAACTTTTGCTTGAATTTTCAGAATGGTGAAGAGCTAAGGCATGGGATGGTATTTATAGTGGAGAATTAGGGTTTGGGAAATAAAAATGCGGATTAAAATGTGTTAAATGGTGAATTGAAGAGTCTCTGTTTGATTGCAAGAAACTCAAACTGTGCAGGGGAGTTAAGTGAAGGGACAAGTGCGCAAAACATGGGGTGATTTGGAGCACTTTAGACCGTCAAGGCCGGCCAAATCAAGGAAACGGGCGGTCGGATTTTGTCGATCTGTCTCGAGATTTGTGCCACGTGTCAAGTTGGGTGTGTACACCTCATTTCTCCTGTTTGATTTTTCTGAAACTTTTCATTTCTCCGTGTATTGCACGTGCAACTCTTGGGCTACCAAAAATTTAAAAAAGAAAAATCTAAAAAATAATCGGGTCTGAGGGGATTCGAACGCACAGGCTATGTTACAGCAGTGTAGAGACTTTACCAGTGAGCTACAAGTTGCTTCTTAATTTTATTTAACAAAAATAACTTTTAACTCTTACACAGGCTGTAATACCCTTTTCTGTATAATAATAAGAAATTTCTGTACAGTGATATCAGAGTCGTTACATTCTACCTTCCTTATAAAAATTTCGTCCTCGAAATTTACAATTACATAAGGACTAATTTTAAAAAAGGTAAGGGTATCGTGTACGCATATCTTCGTCTCTTTCCCAAGTTGATTCTCCAGGAGAATCCTTTCTCCACATTACTCGGACCAAGTTTACTTCTTTGTTCCATAATGTTTTCACCTTTCGGTCCAGGATCTCAACTGGTTGTTGCTCGCAGGTTAGGTCAGTTTGTACTGTGAGCTCTGAGTGATCAAGTATGTGTCTAGGGTCACTCACATATTGTCGCAGTTAGGATATGTGGAACACATTGTGCACTCCTTACCGTAGGGTTCTTATGCACAACAGCAAGGTTTCGGGAGGCATCTTCCATGCCATTTTTAAATTTTTTTCGTGCTAAAGAACTCTAACCTAAGATGTTTAACTAGAGAATCATATGAAACATATTGTAAACTACTTTACAACTAAGTGAACTAGGAATACAACCTTTGTAGACCGGTCCTTCACTTCAATAGCTCCGTGTAGTAGTCCCTTCGCTCCAAGTAGTGATCTTCCGGACTCTAGCATGGCTTCACAAGAAAAAAGGAACGAACTTGCTTGAATTCTTCGAGGCCGAAGAAGATCTACATCGAGAAGACACCAACCCAAGCTACTACTTCACTAATGAGAGATTAGTGAAGATAACACCCTATACTAAAGTGCTAATCTTGTAGAGGATGATGAAGTAGGATTTATGCTCACTTTAGAATTGTTTTTCTCACCATTATTTCTCACTTGCTCAAAAGCTAGAGAGCTCTTGAGCTTGAAGAAGAAGATGAAGAGAGATAATGTTGTGAGATTGAATGGTAACCATGGGTGAGAAAATATCTAATATTACTCATATAGAGACTTAACCACGAGTTTAGATAATGATTGGGTTAACAAATATCTAGTGTAAGACAAAACTAGTGGACTAAGTCAATTGATCTCAAAGCTTCATGAAGCTTCATGCCATGTGACAAATTTCCAACTAATTATTGAATTACAATAAATAAATAAACCCTATATTATCTTTATCATGGTGTAAATCTCATACACCCATGTTGCATGTATCATCAACCATGACACATAATAAAACACAATTAATATATATCACATATATATTAAGTGTGGACACGTGAGAAAAATAAATTCAGAGGCGGATAGAAAACGAGGATCTCGTATCTTCCTAGCCTGATTCAACTTCTACTATGAATTCCGGAACTACCGATGCATTAGCTTATACTCCCACACAATGTAAAGGGGAATCAATTGGTTAAGTGAGCTAATATTAGTTAATGTAAACTAGTACATCAAATATACAATTATACACTAAAATATCAAATCAGCACCTGATTCAATAATCTGGCTATATCACATATAACCGACTAATATTATATGTACCAACTTATCGAATCAACACTTGATTCGATAACCTGGCTATATCACATATAACCGACCGATACAAATATCGCGAGAATAGAATACGGTATCACATACTCGTATTAATCTCGGTCCCGCACATATCACATATGTGCTCCAACTTCGTTTTGCCTGAGCCAGTAAAACCTCTGTGTAGGACTCTAAAGACTCGTCAATACACCAACAGTAGGTGATGATCATATCAAGCACTCACAAGCCGTCATCGGTACTAGCTGGACGTAACGGCTACACGGATATTGAGCGATCAGAAGATCAACAAGCAAGCCCACTCTAGCTCCTGTAAAGCCTCTTAGTAACACTATCGTACAGTCTGGTCTCTTCGTCTGAGATGTCGCATATCAAGTCTAGGGGTGGTAAACGTCAGACCCTAATAACTCGATAAGTGATGCCGATACGAGGCTCATAACGGGTCGAGAAACTACTGATAACACTTATCAGTAAATCTCTAAATCATCCCTGGCCAGAGACTTCCATTTATAGCCAATCGAGCACAACACGACATCTACCCCCAATACCGGGAGAGACGAATTCCTCTCCTATCGCTCATTGCCTCCATGCGACTCGGGACTGTACCCAAAAACCACCGTTTTGCACGTCCTCTTGAACGTGGTAAGGTGGAAATCAAAGCACAGTGGGAATCACACAAGACTCTATGATTATCTCGGGTCTACATACTAACCTATACCAGTGTCACCAGAGAACTGCTATCTGACGTCAGGTATAATACCATCTAGGAGTTCTCGGCGAGTCCGTCCAATGTACCCAGTCTCGACTGAGCACCCGTATACCATCTCTGATGTCAAACACCAATGGATATGGGATCATCCATCGCCCATCTCATGGGTTGAGAAGCGTATACGCTAGTCTACTCTGGTATATCGATGCCCTATCTCGATACACCTACAACTAGGAACATTAAAGGATGAACTTATGGACTACCATAGCCCCACTAGTATGATCTGCATCATAATCCTGGTAGTCAAGTACACATCGTAAGGGCTTTACCAACATGTAACCATGAGACAGTATCAAGAGACAAGTATACATGTTAAGATAAAGAGCAACCAGATAGCATACTATCATGTCGAGCAGGAAAGTCCTCTCTATATATGTCCAAGCATCCACTATAATATACATCATATGTACAATAATGGCCTCTAGGACATAAATACAGCTAACAATCTCCCACTTGCACTAGGGCCAGCTGTTGTAGTATCGCATACCCAACATCCCGAAGAGTCTCTCGAACTGTATCTAGGGAATGGCCTTCGTGAGTGGATCCGCTGTGTTGTACTTCGTGTCAACTTTCCTGACCTCGATCTCCTGGCGATCAACTATCTCCCGGATCAAGTGATACCGCCTCAGAATATGCCTGGATTGCTGATGGGACCTGGGTTCCTTGCCTAAAGCCACCGCTCTATTGTTATCACAATACAAAGGTATTGGATACTTGATGGATGGAACCACTCCAAGTTCAGTTATGAACTTTTTCATCCAGACAGCCTCTTTGGCAGCATCGTTGGCAGTGATGTATTCAGCCTCCATCGTCGAGTCTGCCACGGTTTCCTGTTTGGAACTCTTCCAACAAACCGCCCCTCTATTGAGGGTAAATACAAATCCCGAGACCGACTTAAAGTCTTCCTTATCACTCTGGAAGCTTGAATTGGTAAAGGACTCAACTTGGAGTTCTCCGTTACTATACACTAAGAGCATCTCTTTAGGCCTTCTCAAGTACTTGGGAATGCTCTTCACAGCTGTCCAGTGACTCTCTCTTGGATCTGCTTGATACCTACTCACTACACTTAGTGAGTATGCTACATCGGGTTTGATACATAGCATCATGTACATGATAGAGCCTACTGCCGAAGCATAGGGTATCCCTTGCATGCGAGCTCTCTCCAAATCAGTCTTGGGAGACATCTTTTTAGAGAGAGTGAGTCCTGAAATCGTAGGTAAAAACCCACGCTTGGATTCTTCCATACTAAACCTCTTTAGTATGGTGTCAATGTACCTGGATTGGGACAATCCCAGTATCCGTTTAGATCTATCTCTATAGATATTAATCTCCCAGATGTAGGAGGCATCACCTAGATCTTTCATTGAGAATCTTTGTGATAAGAAAAGCTTGACCGATTGCAACATAGGAATATCATTTCCTATCAAGAGTATGTCATCCACGTACAATACGAGGAAGACAACCTTACTCTCTGCTACCTTCTTGTATATACAAGGTTCATCTATGTTTTTGACGAAGTCAAACTCTTTGACTACGACATCAAAACAGATGTTCCAACTCCACGATGCCTGCTTCAACCCGTAGATCGATTTAAGCAGCTTGCACACCTTTCCGCTGCTCCTACTGTCTACGAAGCCCTCTGGATGAGTCATGTACACGCTTTCTTCTAAATCACCATTTAGAAAGGCGGTCTTCACATCCATTTTCTAGATTTCGTAGACATGGTATGTAGCAATGGCAAGTAGGATCCGGATGGACATAAGCATAGCCACTGGAGAAAAGGTTTCGTCATAATCCACACCTGGTCGTTGACGAAAACCCTTTGCAACAAGTCTAGCTGTGAAAGTCTCAACTTTTCCATCTACAGGAAGTTTCTTCTTAAATATCCATTTGCTCCCAATGGGTTTTACCCCTTCAGGAGCAACTTCCAAAGTCCATACATTGTTGGTATATATGGATTCTATCTCAGATCGCTTTTCATCCAGCCACTTCACAGAGTCCCCACTCATGATGTCCTGCTCGAAGCTAGTTGGGTCATCATCTTCCATGATTCAATCCTCGCACCCACCATCAACGAGAAAACCGTAGTATCTCTCAGGTGGATGAGGAACCCTGCTAGATCGACGGAGAGGCTGAGGTTCGTTGGGTACTATCGAATCCTCTGGTTCCACCAAATCTTCTGTCGTAGTTTGTATAGCTGGAACCTCTTCAAGTTCTACCTCCTTTCCACTAATTTCCTTTGCAAGAAATTTCTTTTCTAAAAAGGTGGCATTGCGAGAAACAAACACCTTTTGTTCCTCAGAACGGTAGAAGATATACCCACGTGAATTTTTGGGATATCCAACAAACTTACACAGAACTGACCTTGCCTCGAGCTTGTCCGGATTTTGCGTTTTAACATAAGACAAACAACCCCATATCTTAATATAATTAAGACATGGTCTCTTCCCCATCCATATCTCATATGGAGTAGTAGGCACAGATTTGGTAGGGACCATATTCAATAGGTGTATGGCTGTCTCAAACGCATACCCACAAAAGGAAATAGGTAACTCAGCGATGCTCATCATAGAGTGCACCATATCTAATAGGGTGCGATTCCTCCGTTCTGATACACCGTTGTGCTGTGGTGTATACGGAGGAGTAAGCTGAGAGAGAATCCCATTCTCTTTTAGATAGTCGCGGAATTCCGTGCTCAAGTATTCACCTCCCAGATCAGATCGAAGGATTTTAATACTTTTACCCGTTTGGTTCTCTACTTCATGCTTATATTCTTTGAATTTCTCAAAAACTTCAGACTTGTGTTTCAACAGGAACACATGTCCGTATCTTGAGAGATCGTCAGTGAATGTAATGAAGTAAGAGGAACCATTCCTGGCACGTGTAGACATGGGACCACATACATCACTATGTATCAGTCCCAAGAGTTCCGTAACTCTTTCTCCGTGTCCACTAAATGGAGTTTTGGTCATTTTTCCTTTAAGACATGACTCGCAAGTGTCATAAGATGAAAATTCGAACGGATTCAAATATCCATTCTTATGTAACTTAGCTAGTCGTGTCGCATTGATATGACCTACTCTACAATGCCACAAGAAGGATTTGTTCATTTCTGAACTCTTCTTCTTGTACGTGTTTTGTACATTAAGAACTATGGTTTGATTTAGAATGTATATGCCATTATTTAATGAGCATGATCCAATCAACTTTTGATTCAGGAAGATGTTCATGATATTATCCTGTACTAAAAAATTATATCCTTCTTTACTTAATAAAGAGACTGATATAAGATTGCATAGCAGGGTCGGAATGTAATAGCATTCGTTCAGAATCAATGTATTACCATTTGGTAATACAAGGTGATATTCGCCAACTGCTTTGGCTGCAACATTTGCACCATTCGCTACTCTTACGGAATGATCACCCATTCCTAGTTCTCTACCTTTCCTTAGCCCATGTAACATATTACATATGTGAGATCCCGATCCGGTATCTAATACCCAGGACATAAAGTGAACTGAGAAACAGTTCTCGATGACTAAAACACCTGAAGAAGATGCATCAACATGCTTATTCTTCATTTGGGCGGCGTGGGAATCCGGATATTCCCCTATTTCCTGCTCAATCTTATAACAATTATAAGAAAGAACGGAACCAACGTTCCCCAGCTCAGTATAACAAGCGGGTTCGGTCAATAGATCTATATTATTATCTTGATTAAGACGTGTCATGGTCGCTACCTGGAGAGAGAGAGAGAAGAAAACAATTTAGCGTGTGCTCTTGCAGGATCAGATTGATTATTATTTTATCTAATCAGGATGGCTCCCACTGTTTTTATCAAATTTTCCTTCAAACCCTAAAAGGAAAGACTAGCCGGGATTAATTACACCCTACAATTTCGCTAATATTTTAGCCAGGCTAGTACCTGTACTTTGAGGGAGGTTCCCCGTGCTTTCGCACGGACCTAATTAAAGTAAATCTCGTTTTCCCAGAGGCATATCCCCGTTGACACCTTTCTAGACACCTACTTGATCGGCTAATTGTAAAGTGTAAGACTCTCTCAGGAGTAACACTTACTCGCAGTGGGTATCGGGATCCAACTATCTCATAGAAAGTATGCAATCTCATTGCAAATTTCAACACTTGAAATTCCCGATAATATTTTGCCCCTAGCAACCTATGACCTTGACGAAGGCCAACAAACCATAGGCTGCTAGTCAAGTTCAACCCATGCATTTCTTGATTGAATTAAACCCACCCGCACGACCATTGACGAAGGCCAACAAAGTCGCACGACTACCCTAATCCAATCGCATCACATGCTATAAGCAGATAAGTACTAATCAGCTAGCGCACACTACGCCTTGACGAAGGCCAAAAAACGTAGCACTAATACTAACTAGTGCTTATCTGAAATGACGGAGGGATACGGCAGGTTTTAAGAAAACCTTTTGCATAATGAACTTGATATAGTTGTAGAAACAAGTGATTTTTGAAAAGCAGTGTTTTTTAGGCTTTCACTAGTTTTGCTAAAGAGGTCACTCCCGGTGAAAAGATCTCGGCTCTTTCCTTATCGAATAAGGTGCAGGATATTTCATAAATACGACTATGCAAAGCAGAAACTATAATAGCAATCAAAAGACAAACCGAGTGGGTGGTAGTATCTGCCAGTTTCGCTAAAAAGGTCACTCCCGGTGAAGAGATCTCGGCTCTTTCCTTATCGAATAAGGTGCTGGATATTCTACAAGGAATACCGCTATGCAAAGCAAAAACTAGAGCTACCCTTTTTGAAAATTTTATTCTACAACATATTTTAGCTTTCTTTTCTTTCATTAATCTCATTAATGAATTCCCATCATTTATGCTTCCTAAGCATCACAGAAAATTAAACGAAAATACAACGTACGTTTATGCCATCCGTATTCGCCACAGTGTCCCGTTATGCACCGTTAGGTTACTTAACTAACAGCATAGCGGGACGGGACTAGCGCGGGTGCAAAACATAAGCAACTTCTATTATATATCTTATATATAATATATAGCCATTCGTCTCAGAATCCACAGTGATCACATCACAAAGCAGCAGAAGAAACATTTGAAATATTGGATATAGTAGGAGGTCCGTGTTTTATTTTGAGCCTGTATAAAACACGGATTCCACGGTCGTGATGAATAGCCAAACCCACATCCCTAGACCCCTACGAGAGCGGCAAGCAACCCTACCAATTCTAGAGTTAGGAGACCCAGACTCGACTCCTCGAGTTGGTCTCCCACTGGACTCTAGAACCCGGTTACTTGTGCTCCCCTCCTTGGGTCCTTCCTAATGCGGAAAAGTAAATAATATACAACAATGGTGACATCATCCTCAACCCGGAAGTGCCCCAATAAAAGAATATTACATACAATGAATTTTACATGAATGAAAATAAAAACTCTCATCTCACATAAAACCCCCGGCTATTCAAAACATGACGATCCAATATAACATATCACAGCAACACATAACATCACATGTCATCAACGTAAGTAAATATGCGTATCCCAATTGTCGTTGACATATAGCAACGAAACCGGTGATACACCATATATTACACTTACGGTCGCAGAAAAGAAAATGTCAAACTACAACATTTGGAATCCTTAATAACCTTAGACATCATAAACCCAAAATATCTCATACTTTGGATTTCATGCCCAACTATATGAATTCCACATATTGTATCACATTCCAGAAAAAGCTAGAGGACTTTAAACATTCCGATCGAATCAACAAACACCCAAAATTTCCTAAAAAGCTTAACACTTGAGCGTGGTTTAAAAATACTCAGTACATACAACAACTCCTATGAACCAGCAGTAGAAGGGTCAACCAATGCCTCACATGTGGCACCACTAAACTACCACAAACCCTAAGGTTTAGTGGCGGTTCTGACAGTCACATATCGAGTTATGGTTTCGTTCTTCTAGACGGTCTACGGTATCGCTTGCATGATTTTCTGAAAGTTTTAAACTAAGGAAAAATCCAACACTTGGAAAAAATTTCGGCAAGGGTTAAAGTGGGTATTTGATATCCGATCGAGCTTTTTAACACCGTCTAAAATAACCCGAAAAACTGTTAAAATTATGACTACGAAACACTCGGAGTTGCCTTTGCAGAAAGTTAACATCGCATAAAAATTTAGCAAAAACAAACAACACCTGAAACATCAAAACCCAGAGCCTGAAGCACCATACCCAGATGAACACCAGAATCATTGTTTGGGTCGACCAGCTCGGAAATTTGGCATGTCTGGCCTGCCAAAAACAGGCCAAATTGGTTCGTCTTGGTTCAGTGCTCAAGTTACATCACATGCAACAATCTGCAGTTGTTTAAAAAATATTTGACGACTTTAGAAAAACAACAGAAACTGGGTAATCTTGTTTCAAGTTTCGGAGTTGTTTCGGTTTCGTAATACTACACAATCTGTCTAATTCTCTAGCATGGCTCTGATACCACTGTAGGGTTCTTATGCACAATAGCAAGGTTTCGGGAGGCATCTTCCATGCCATTTTTAAATTTTTTTCATGCTAAAGAACTCTAACCTTGGATGTTTAACTAGAGAATCATACGAAACATATGTAAACTACTTTACAACTAAGTGAACTAGGAATACAACCTTTGTAGACCGGTCCTTCACTTCAATAGCTCCGTGTAGTAGTCCCTTCGCTCCAAGTAGTGATCTTCCAGACTCTAGCATGGCTTCACAAGAAGAAAGGAACGAACTTGCTTGAAGTCTTCGAGGCTGAAGATGATCTACGTCGAGGAGACATTAACCCAAGCTACTACTTCACTAATAAGAGATTAGTGAAGCTAACACCCTATACTAAACTGCTAATCTAGTAAAGGATGATGAAGTAGGATTTTTGCTCACTTTAGAATTGTTTTTCTCACTATTATTTCTCACTTGCTCAAAAGCTAGAGAGTTCTTGAGCTTGAAGAAGAAGATGAAGAGAGATAATGTTGTGAGAGTAAATGGCAACCATGGATGATAAAATATCGTATATTACTCATATAGAGACTTAACCATGAGTTTAGATAATGGTTGGGTTAACAAATATCTAGTGTAAGACAAAACTAGTGGACAAAGTCAATGGATCTCAAAGTTTCATGAAGCTTCATGCCATGTGAAAAAATTTCCAACTAATAATTGAATTACAATAAATAAATAAACCCTACATTATCTTTATCATGGTGTAAGTCTCATACACCCATGTTGCATGTATCATCAACCATGACACATAATAAAACACAATTAATATATATATCACATCTATATTAAGTGTGCACATGTGAGAAAAATAAATGTTTAAGTGAGCTAATATTAATTAATGTAAACTAGTATATCAAATATACAATTATACACTAAATTTTCAAATCAGCACTTGATTTAATAATCCGGCTATATCACATATAACCGACTAATATTATATGTACCAACTTATCGAATCAACACTTGATTCGATAACCCGGCTATATCACATATAACCGACCGATACAAATATCGCGAAAATAGAATACGGTATCACATACTCGTATTAATCTCGGTTCCGCACATATCACATATGTGCTCCTACTTCGTTTTGCCTGAGCCAGTAAAAGCTCTGTGTAGGACTCTAAAGACTCGTCAATACGCCGGCAGTAGGTGATGATCATATCAAGCACCCACAAGCCGAGTTGGACATAACGGCTACCCGGGTATTGAGCGATCAGAAGATAAACAAGTAAGCCCGCTCTAGCACCTGTAAATCATGTCAGTAACACTGCCATACAGTCCGGTCTCTTCGTCTGAGATATCGCATATCAAGTCTAGGGTTGGTAAACGTCAGACCCTAATAACTCGATAATTCATGCCGATACGAGGCTCATAACGGGTCGAGAAACTACTCATAACACTTACTAGTAAATCTCTAAATCAACCCTGGCCAGGGACTTCCAGTTATAGCCAATCGAGCACAGCACGACATCTACCCCCAATACCGGGAAAGACGAAATCCCCTCCTATCGCTCATTGCCTCCATGCGACTCGGGACTGTACCCAAAAACCACCGTTTTGCACGTCCTCTTGAGCGTGGTAAGGTAGAAATCAAAGCACAGTGGGAATCACACAAGACTCTATGATGATCTCGGGTCTACATACTAACCTGTACCAGTGTCACCAGAGAACTGCTATCTGACGTCAGGTATAATACCATCTAGGAGTTCTCGGCGAGTCCGTCCAATATACCCAGTCTCGACTGAGCACCCGTATACCATCTCTGATGTCAAACACCAATGGATATAGGATCATCCATCGCCCATCTCATGGGTCGAGAAGCGTATACGCTAGTCTACTCTGGTATATCGATGCCCTATCTCGATACACCCACGACTAGGAATATTAAAGGATGAACTTATGGACTACCATGGCCCCACTAGTATGATCTGCATCATAATCCTGGTAGTCAAGTACACATCCTATGGGCTTTACCAATATGTAACCATGAGACAGTATCAAGAGACAAGTATACATGTTAAGATAAAGAGCAACCAGATAGCATACTATCATGTCGAGCAAGAAAGTCCTCTCTATATATGTCCAAGCATCCACTATAATATACATCATATGTATAATAATGTCCTCTAGGGCATACATACAACTAACACTTACAATTAGGGTGGTAGTGCTAAACGTTATGCCACTTCTCTAATTCGTTCGAATATGTCGAACGGTCCTATGTATCTTGGACTTAACTTACGCCTCTTTCCAAAACGTATCACTCCTCTATTTGGAGAGATCTTCAAGAATACATGTTTTCCGGGTTGAAACTCCAAGTGTCGACGCCTTGCATCTGCCCAATGTTTCTGTCGATCTTGGGCTAATCGCATCCTTTCCTTGATCGTGAGAACTACGTCTACAGTTGCCACGATCATCTCTGGTCTAAGGAGTTCACGATCTCCAATGTCATCCTAACTCAGCGGGGAACGACACTTCCATCCGTAGAGTGCTGAGAATGGTGCCATCCCAATGCTTGCCTGATAGCTATTGTTGTATGAAAACTCCACAAGGTGTAGGTGATTTTCCCATGATCCTCCGAAGTCTAACATACAGGCTCTTAGCCTATCTTCTAGGATCTGAATTGTCCGCTCGGACTGTCCATCTGTTTGTGGATGATATGCCGTGCTGAAATTCAGACTCGTTCCCAGGCTAGCTTGCAGGCTCTGCCAAAACTGTTATTGGAATTTTGTATCACGATCGGAGACGATGTAAACATATACTCCATGTAATCTTATGATCTCCTGCTTGAGTTTATGGGTATCAAATATGGTACCTTTTGAAGGTTTGAATCTTACTTTAGATTTTTACTTACCTTTATGTACTTCCTAGCTAAAGTCTCGGTTGACTGGCCAACTCTGAATGGAATAAAGTGAGCCGACTTGGTGAGTTGATCCACAATAACCTAAATTGTATCGTTACCCTTCATGCTGCGAGGGAGAGCAGTCACAAAGTCCATGGTAATGTGCTGCCATTTCCATTCTTGGATTGGTAACGGCTGAAGTAGACCAGCAGTTCTGTGATGTTCAACCTTCACTTTCTGACACACCAAACACTTGGCTACGCTCATTGCTACTTCACGCTTCATTCCATGCCACCAGTAGTGTTGCCGTAGATCCTTGTACATCTTCGTGCCACCGAGGTGTACCGAATAATGAGAGCTGTGAGCTTCTTTCATCAACTCTTCTTGAAAAGGTCCGACTGGCACGCATAAACGACTTCCATATTTCAAGGATCCACTTCATGGATGATGAAGTCAGTACGTAGTCTACTTTCTACTTGTTCTTGGATCCTTTGTAGCTTGGCATCATTTGCTTGAGCTGCCATGATCTGATTGACAATAGTGGACTGGACTTGTAAATTCATCAAAGATGAAGCGTTACCGGGCATAACTACTTCAATCTCCAATCCATGCAATTCTTGTTATAGTCTCCACTGAGCGGTGAGGTTCATTGCTAATGGCTGGCGACTAAGGGAAGGGCATCAGGAACTACGTTCACCTTCCCAAGATGATACTATAGGTTTATGTCGAAATCCGCCATGAGTTCTACCCATCTTCTCTGCCGCATGTTGTGTTCTCTCTAAGTAAATACATACTTCAAAATTTTGTGGTTAGTGTATATATCCACTCGTTCTCCCAAAAGGTAGTTTCACCAAATCTTGAGTGCGAAGTTGACGGCTGCCAATTCTAGATCATGTGTTGGATAGTTGGGTTCATGTACCTTTAACTATCTTGATGTAAAAGCCACAACTTTTCCATGCTGGTGTATAAAACATCCTAATCCTTTACCGGACGCATCACAATACACAACGAATCTGCCAGATTGATCTGGTATTACAAGAATAGGTGCAGAGGTTAACCTCGACTTAAGTTCTACAGAAACCTTTTCACATTGTTTCCCCAATATTTAAACATAGTAAAAGAGCAAAGCTCTGTTGGAATTTAATGAGGCATCGCCTCACGTGCTCTCCACGAAGACGTCAGTGCAAGAGCCAATCTTATAAGATTAAATCCTATGGCGACGCCTCACACGCTCCTCACACGGGCGCCAGTGTGCAAAGCACAAAAAAATTTATTACAAAAGAGTAAGACTCTTATATGGCGCCGCACGTGCTCATCACGCGGGCGCCAATGTGCAAAGCACAGGAATACCGATCTTATGAATTAAATTCTTAAGTGGTGCCCACGTGTACAACACGTGAGCGCCGGCGCCCAAGTAGAATTAAATTCTATGATATTCTCTGTTAAACAGAGCCGTTGGATCAAAAATCCAATGAAGATGATAAGTCATAAAATATATAATCAAATTCTATTAGGAGAAAACATCTCTTAAATCTTTCAAAATAAAAAAGATACTCTCGGTTGGATTAAAGATCCAATAATAGAATAAAATTCTATTTTGGGAATATATTTCCTCAATTTTTCTAAATAAAAAAAGATTGCTCTCTGTAAAACAGAGAACCCTTGGATTAAAAATCCAATGGTGATTAAAAATCACCACTTCACAGAATAAATTATGTATATAGGAGAATATTTCCCCAATCTTGTTAAAAACAAGAACAACATATTCTGTAAAATAGAAGTCCTTGGATCAAAAATCCAACGGTGGGTAAAATTCCCCAAATCAATTTTGGGACCAAATAAATCAATTGGAATCTCTCAATGAGACATTTTCTCAAAATTAATTAACAATCTGCCTCCGTTATATAAAGGACCAGAGACTTCAAGTCTCACACATAGAGAGACCACACAGAGAGAGGAAGAGACCACAGATAGAAAGAACAAAGAATTCAATTTTCAAAGAAGAAAAGCTTCCTTCTCAAAACCCTAAGTAAAGAAAAGAGATCAAAATATCTCTATTACCTATAATATCATATCTAAGGGTTTAACCCTTTTAAAAAGAATTTAGTTTTTCTCTGAATCTGAGATCCACAAGACAAGTCTCCCATAAGTTGAGAATTTAATTCTCATCGGGAAAATCTTGTTCTTGAGAATCAAAGATTCATGGAAGAACAAATTTAAAAAGGAAGAAAATGGGGTCCATAATACTCCAAGAACTCATTTACTTCAAATCAAGAACTTAGTTCTCTAAAAACTCAACCCGAAATTATCAAAATATAGTGATTTTGGCGAACGTTAATGGTCAAAACACCATTGATAGAGGTTTAACCTCTCTGAAAACATCAACGGAGATTAAATCTCCAAATATAAAAAAAGACTAGCACCTCATGTGCTTACTACGTGGGCGCTCTTTTAACAGCGCCTAGCACCTCACGTGAAAAACACGCGAGCGCCCAAAATAGAAGGCCAGCGTCTCACGTGAAACATACGTGGGCGCTGAATAAAGTGCTCTGCACTCCATATACAACCGAAGACAGCTAAGTGCTTGGCACTGATTGGACAGTACCCAACGCCTCACATGCTCCTCACGTGGGCGCCATAATAAAAGTGCTCAGCACTCTATATACAGCCAAAACGGTTGAGTGCTTCGTACTAATTAGGCAGCGCCCAGCGCCGCACGTGCATCTCACGTGGACGCCATAAGAAGTACTTAGCACTTCACATTTAGTCAAAAGGACTAAAGTGTTCAACATTCATTAGGCAGCTCGCATGACTGAATGCTTCACATGACATATATGTGAGCATCAGAGTTCAAATAAGTGCTTTGTACTTTTACATAAAAAGAAAAGGCTGAACAAACAGAGCTCAAAAAAATGCTTAGAACTTTTGAATGAAAGAGAAAAAGAATAAGCAGACTAAGCCCAAATTGGCTAAGTCTCTTAAGTTTTCTTGCAGCTGAGCCCAAATGCTCTTTTGCTGGATCTTAAGTAAAAATGAACCTTAAAAACATTGTTAAACTGATCTTAGTCCAAACATGACTAATGATCTCTCATTGATGATATCCAAAATGATATTCATCTCGTATCTCCTAAAGTAATCTTAGTCTCAAATATGACTAACGATTCTTAGGACCACCACAAACCCTTTTCCCTCAAATTTGGGATTTGGTTCAAGGGTATATCTTTCCACACCTTTGATATATGTTGTTGTAATTCCTTAACGTCTTCAGAGAAGTAGCGGGTCCCGACAACCAACAACTCCTTTCGTCATACATTGATGCACTTCCAAATTGACGTGCACACCTCAAATCGGATCACGCCCCAAATTGGGCGCATTCCATGTCACTATCGTTCACTTCACTATATAACAAATACACGTGCGCGCAAGATGAATGTTGGACCGAAATGTCCCTAAACTAAAATTTCTCCACAAACATGGCGATAATGGACCGTGATGTCCTTAAACTAAAATAATTGGGCATAAATGCTCGTATGTTTTAAGTCGATCTTAATCTCAAACCAAATTAATAATCCTAAAATAAACCTAAAATATACAGATTTGGACTAATCCGCACCCTACGGGCGATGACATAAACTAGACTCCGTATACAATCCACAGGAAACCAAAACAAACTAAAACATACACGACACGAAGTGAACTGCTGGAGAAGGAGAAAGTGGCTATCGCAATGCGGTAACATAATTAACTGCAGGGGCTTGCGCCTGTAGGGAAGAGCGTCCCCACAATCAAAAAATCCCTCATAAAATGAAGGGGAATCTGATAAAGTCTGCTACAACGTTCACGTATGTCCAAAGCTCCGATATTTGGTGCCATAAATCAACTTGGTATTTTCGGAGAGGTGGACAGATAAATCCAAATAGCATTTTCCCCCAAACTCAGGCAAGAAGATCCATCTCGGTTCGTCCCTGTTTTCCGGCGATGAACAGATTCTGGCACGCCCGGTGGGACCTTTTTCTCTTTCCACTCCACACTTTGTGTGTTGTGTTTCGTGAACAAAATCGCGGTTCTCTATGGTTGCCCTTGGATTTGAGGTACTAAAACTTGGTGTCTTGCTCCTGTGCAGAGAAAATCGATGGCTTCCAGCTGCACCTCTTGCAACAGCAACTCTCGCTCTACCCCAGCTGGAGGAGTGACCTACGGGCTCAACACGGCCTCTATCTTTTTAATACCGGTGGGGCAAGTAACACAAGCCACTACTGGGTAGTTCTTTGGGACCATGCTCCCACCGATGAGTTTCGGTGCCTCACTGCCGCAATAAAAAGCTCCCAAGAGGTTGGTCTTCGATCGAATGGTGACCACAACGTACCCTCTCAACAGGTCGTCCAAAGCTAGTGTCTCAGTCTTCAATAGGCTGAGTAAGAACACGAACGGGCCCGCAAAGAGGCTGTACCAACCCTAAACTTTATGTACATAATTTTTGCAAAACAATAACAGAAAGGAGCACCTAAGCCTGAGAACAAGTTATAAATTTAAATTGCTTTTGAACAGCACGAATGTTAGTGGATGTTGCACACCCTCACAACACATGTGAAGAGGCGGAAGTGGTAAACATTAATTTTTCTTGCATGCAAAACCCACATAACCCAAGATTAGTGCTTAAACCTTAATTAGCAAACAAATCAAGAAATCTAATCTACTATGAAAGTGTGTTATACCTAAGGAACCGGTCCTTCGGGTCTTTGTTTGATGCAACTCCTTGGCTCCATCGGATGCTTACGATGTCCTCGATCTCCGACGACTTCAAAACCTAGATGATCCACCCGAGAGATTTGATACAAGCTTCAAACTCTTCACAAGAGTTCAACTTAGAGATCAAGTTTGCTAGAAGTGATCACTAAGATGATGTAGAGATTAAGTATTAGATTATGATTTTTGCTCTAAACTTTTGATTCACAACTCATGAGAGGTTAAAGCAAAGAAGAGGAAGAAGGAGAGAATGAAGAGAGAGAATGTCAAAGTGATAATGAAAAGTTCAAGCATGGAAAAATATCATATGGCTCAAAATGAAAAAATTGAAGCATGTAATAAAAAATTGCACCATGCTTCAATAGTAACT
Source organism: Agapanthus africanus (assembly GCA_030015575.1). Taxonomy (NCBI): domain Eukaryota; kingdom Viridiplantae; phylum Streptophyta; class Magnoliopsida; order Asparagales; family Amaryllidaceae; genus Agapanthus; species Agapanthus africanus. The sequence continues at coordinate 70,009,217 of JASDDO010000010.1, forward strand.
CCAAATGAATAAAATATGAAAGAAGCCATTCCTTCATCCATGCTTAGAATTTCCATTTTCCACATTTATTTATTTTCACAAAATAAATATCTAATAATGAGGTGTCCCCTTCTAGAAGGTATTCATGTAACAATTACAAGAATACCCCTCCACCGTATACTGTATAAGTATACCCGTATCCGAATTCCGAAAAATACGAATACAAATAATCCAATAATATAATACCGCCATGTGGCTTAAACCAAAGACCACCGGTACTAACCTTCCGATCATCATTCCTGTAACCATTACAGGAACATGATCGAAACCCTGTCGTAACAACTTACGGCCTCTACATCTTTCGCCTGAACCATGGAACTCTCTGTATGGGACTCTAAAGGCTCGACAGTATACTGGCACTGGGTTTAACCATAAGCACGTCAACGGCACTAGCTGTGCGTAACGGCTACCCAGGTACATGATGAAAAAGAGGTGACCGACGAGCGAACTCATCCCAACCTTAACGAGCCTGTAAGCAAGACTTATCGTACAGTCCGGTCTCTTCGTCTAATATGTCACATTTGAAGTCTAGGAGCGGTAAATGTCAGACCCCGGTAACTTTATAAGTCATGCTGATTTGCGGCCCATAACGGTTCGAGAAACTACTGATAACTCTTATCAGTAAATCTCGAGAACCCTGGCCAGGGATTTGGTGTTATGGCCGATCAAGCATAGCACGACATCAACTCCCTATACCGGGAGAGACAAAACCCCTCCTATCGCTCACTGCCTCAATGCGATTCGGGACTGTGCCCAAAATCCACCTGTTTGCACGACTCAGCAGAGCCGTGGTAGGGAGGAAATCAAAGCACAGTGGAAATCACACAAGACACTATGACGATTTCGGGTCTGCAGACTAACCTGTACATGTGTCACCAGAGAACTGCTATCTGACAATAGGTATATATACCATTTAGGAGTTCTCGGCGAGTCCTGTTCGGTGTACCCATTCTCCAATGATCACCTGTGTACAATCTTTGATGACAAACACCAATGGTTGTGGGATTAACCATCGCCCCCAGGGTCAAGAAACGTACACACTAGTCTACTCTGGTAATATCGATGCCCTGTCTCGATATACCCTCGACTAGGAACAATTAAAGGATATGCTTATAGACTGTCCAGGCCCCACTAGTATGATCTACATCATAATCCCGGTAGTCAAGTGATTGTTACGTTTTTGCGTATTCTTAATTTTTAATTACCGCAATCAAGAAGGTGTCGCTTGGTAGCTAGCCGGTTGAGTATGGGTCGATCCACAGGGAGATGGAATCTCTTTCTTTATGTTTTAACGAGTTAAATCCAAATATTTTGGGTTTTGTGTTAAGATCTACTAACAAGATAAAAGTTGATAAAGGACTTTCTAGGGTAAGGATTAGGTTAGTTCGAGTTAGGAATATCTCACCTCTTTCAATACCCATTCTAATATCGGTGTTAAGGTAATCGACAACAACAGGGATTAGCACGACTAGGAAGGAACTTGCAAGTATAAGCTAGGCTTTCCATGCTTAGTTTCTTCCTTTTGGTCCTTATCCTTCCGTTCTTGTCTCGTAGCCCTAACCTCCGGTTAATTTAACCACAACCGGTCTAACTAGGAAATCACCGCTATTATATAGGATAGGGTGCCGTAGTGAGTAGATTGTGGTTCAATTAAAAGGAGTCCGAATTAAGGTATTGGGCAAAGAAAGGAGTGAGAGAGATTTCATTCTTTCAAACCTTCTTTCTCCTGCCCTGACAAGTGAGAAATTACCCACCCATTAAAAAGATAAAAATAAAACAAGAGGGAAGGTAGAAAGAATTTAGGTTAAGAGGAATTTACAACTAGCTATTTGAGACCTCACCTAGGTCAGGATCTTACTCAAGTATCATCGTTGTTTAATGATAAAGAAAAATATAAGAGAGAAAAAAAACAAAAGAAAAACAATAAATAAATTCTACTACTAGATTAACAAATAAAAATTGCTGATAATAAAATGCGATAAGAAAAATGCGAGAAAATAAAAGAACTAACTTTCTTTTTATTGATAATCTCTCAAAGCTCTCTACAATTTTGAATTGAGAAAGATAAAGAAGAACAAAATTAAAATCCTAGATCTAAATAAAAAGAGGCACCCTAAAAGAGGCACACTTAATTTGGCTTTGAGCTCTCCTATTTATAGATAGGAAAATCCTAGATTTACATTCTGATCGAATCATGAATTTACAAAACTACCCCAAAAGAGCCGAGTCAACGCACCGACACTGCCACCGACAAGGTGCATACGCGGCCGCGGTTTCGCTGCAAAAGTGCCTAATTGGCCGCGGTTCCGCGGCCATTTGGTGGAATCGTGGGGCCATCTTTTCAGGGCTTCTCCATGTTGCTTTTATCTTCTGTTTTATTCACTTGGTTTCTCAGAATCTCTTCAATTTCCTTCCAGATTTCCAACAGTGCAGAATGATGTGGACTTTTGCCTTGAGCTCCGCGTTGAAGTCTTGGATCTTGTGCTACCCTTGTGCTTTATGCATTGAAGTGACCAACGATTTTCCATTTTGTCTCTTGAACTAGTAGGTGTCATCATACGGATGATTAGCGGAGATTAGTATTCATCTGTTGTTGGTCGTAGTCCCGCATTTGTTGCAACTTTTCATGAATTTCACTGTAAAGAGCTGAGAACTTGTAACCTGCAACTATTTAGCAGCCATGGATCAAAAGTACCTACTTATATGCAATATGATTAAGAATGGACGATATAAAAATGAAAAAATCTGATATGAACAAATACCCCCAAACTTATCTTTTGCTCATCCCGAGCAAAGCCAATTTTATTCTCAAAATGTCCTAACCTCACTTTCGCAGGGAACGCGATTGCACTGAGCTCGTGCAACAAACCGTTAAACCTCTAGGTGTCCCTAGTAGGAGGAGTGTTGTCTCCTGAGGGTTTTCAGCGGATACTACCCACAAAATCCGATCAATTTGGCCGTTGATTTTAATTCTTCAATTCAGTATTCTAGCAAGAAATTCTATTATCTTTAACTTAGAAATCATCAACCCGTATTTTTCACAATTCCTTTTCATTTAAATTAAGATCATATACATTTTTCCAGTTTATAAAGCTTTCAGCATCTCCTGAGTTTTCCTTCTAAGGTGCAATCTTAACTCAGGAATTTTTATCATCTCTACTGAAGATATAAGCCCTATCTTTTATTCTTATCTCTCCTCCAAACTCCAATCATATACACCTACGTGAGTGTAATTATCACCCTACACTTGGAAATTCAATTCAAGCTATCATATTCTTATCCATCTTCCAAAATACTTTTAGTTGGTGAATTTTAGATGAAATTGCTCACACATCCTTCATGCGACCGTTAATACTTCTTGAGGTACTAAAATGACCGATTACAAAATGTGCTTGCGCCTTTAGGCGTAATTCCTCGTCTTGCAACACCTAAGGCTTAGCAGCGACTCCCAAACCAGTTGGTCTAAGGCACTAGGTGATAAAGCACCCTCGTTATATTTTTATTTATGTTGCTTTAAGCAATTACAAAACCAGTGTTCATTTTTTTTATCTCTTTATTCACCACTTATACTTTTATTTTATTTTCCTTCATACTAAGGATTTTAGACAAGAGCATTTCAAGGTATTCTCTACTATCCCAAGTTTCAAGATGTGTGTGAGTGCGTAAAGTAGGGTATATATTTTCAGAATTTGGACTTAAAGTTCATACTTATTTTTCAGACTTATATTTCAAATAAAGCTTTCAATACTCTTCCCTTATTTCGATTTAGCCCAAGAACTGAACTCAAAATTTTCCCTATTTCTAAATAAACTACAAGAACGTATATTTTCTATAGTTAAACTATAAGAAAGGCTATTTTTAGGGTTTTTAATTTACTAAGTTTAGGATCTAGTTTTTCCTAACCATTCAACCGTCATATTGAACTTAAGTCAAATAAGGCCAAAATTGAAATTTTCAATTTTTTTTATTTTTATAGGTTTTAAAATAAGTATGCAAATGCAAAAATATACACATGAATGCGAAGGAAGAAAACTTACCGAGCACACCCCCAAACTTAAACTTGACAGTGCCCTCACTGTCAGGCTACACCAAGAGGGTCAAAATTGTCGGCACTCCCCCTTTTTTTTAACAGAAAAAGAAAACAAAATATATATACATAAAAAGGCCCCCCCAAACTTAAGTGAAACAATGTTTCCACTGTTTAAGCGTTAAAGTTCAGAGTTAGGGGGGAGAAAAACACAGTATCAAGCTATACAAGGCCTCACACAGGCCAAAGGTTAGCACCAACCATTCAAATATTCTATCTCTGTAGTGTGTTGGTTGGTGAAAGAATGCGGAGAGGAAAGAAATGGAGAATACGCGAGACCGTATGGGAAGAAAGGTGGAATACGGTCTCGGTATATTAGGAGAAGAATGGCGGAGGGGAGAAAGAAGTGTAGTATGAACTTGAGGGTGTAAATTGAGTGAATAAATTAGCACAAATTGTGATGACCGATGTGTAAAAAGCGATTGTGCTAATCTATCAACCTGTCGAGAAATGGGTTCAAATCCTTCAAGATTTGTGAGAAAACATGGATACGCCGAACTTGGTAAACCAGACATAAGAAATGAAAGTGATACGGTTTCTTGCGCAGTCGGAACGATGGAAAGGATGAAGGGGAGTGATTTTGGAAGGGTAACGGTTAAATGTTCAGGAGGGTGTACACAGTCAGTGGAAGGGACGGGATGAATTGGAAAATCCGACTCATCAAGCAAAACTGGTTTATCCTCAATACCATCCTCAAAATTCTCCTCAAAGATCCAATTTTCATCAAACTCAAGACGCATATGAAGTTCGGGAAAAACATTTAATGACCCGGGATGATGAATTGGAGAGAAAAACTCAGCCAAATCTGCGGGTTCATCATCCAAAATATTCCCATCGTCAATATCCTTAATCAAGTGAAAATCAATTTTCTCAGACACCTCATCAAAAGCATGGATATTAATCAATTCAGGCTCTAAAGTGGAGGTGTAGAGGTCAAAAGGATTGGGTATGGTTTCACTTGAAAGGGATCCTTCACAATCTGGTAAATCAAACACTTCAATTGGGGATTGGTAGGTTTGATTTGGAAGGGTGTACAGCTCATTCTCAATACTCAAATTCTCAGCCTGTCCTATCACCTCATCATACATTAGAAAATTTGGAGCTAGTTGGAAACTAGCTACCGGGTCACTAGTTTGTGTGAGGGCGGCTTTGGACGCATTCAAATCCAGCATCTGTTGGTACGACGCTACCCGAAAATCTTCCAACGACTGTTCCAGACTAGACATGCGTTGTGAAGGGGATTCAAACTCGTTTGGATACTGGAAACTCCCAAATGGCTGTGTAGAAACAATGTCCAGGGAAGGTGCAGAGGTCGGGTAGGACTGGTAGGAATTGAATGGTTGGACAGGAGTAGGATCAACATTTGGATAAGATGGTGAATGGAATTGTTGATCCAAAGAATTCGCAGTGGTGAAAGGATTGAAAAATCGGTTACGAGATTGTTCAATACGTTCAGCAAGAGACATAGGTTTTTGGGTTACAACTGGACTCTCAAAAGGGGTATCAATATGAGAAGGGGTGAATGTTTGAAACAGTTGATACGAAATGGATTGCTGAGTCCAATTGTTTGTCCAAAACGCGTCTATCTGATCTTTCAAAGAAATTTTGGGCATGGAGGGGTCGTTCGAAATTCGACCAAAATAAGAACCGTAGGAAGTAATGTCTGGTTGTGGGTACCAAAGTTCGGCAAGAGTTTTGCGAGGTGGGGTACCCATGATGTAGTGAGAGAAAGGAGAAGAAAAAGAATGTGATTTTTTTTATTTTTTTATTTTTGTAATTATATTAATTTTTTTAAATATTTTTTTATATATATAAAAAAAATTGTTTGTTTTTGGAGTTTAAAATTTTTTGAAAGTTGTTTTTTTTAGAAAGAGTTTTTCAAAAATATGTACGGGCCTACGGCACAACTTCAAACAATCACAGTTAAAACATGCACACTCAGATCTAGAGCTATGGTCTTCAAAGTCCACTAGACTGCTCCTAACTGTTCCAAAGTGACAAGTTGTGAGATATACCTCAAATCGCCTCTTCACTGCCAATTGTGGCCAGGTAAGCACAAATGAAGAAAAGAGGGTTCCGCTCACGAATCACCGTGAGACGGGCCTTTTAAAATTACCTTTCTCACTTGTCTAGCCTAGGCACCATAAAGTCAAGTTTAGATAAATGATTGAATGCCCACAACCTTCCTCTGTCTTAATGAGCACGACAGTCCTTAGTTGGCTGAGTCTAGATATTTTTTTAATTAAGTTTAATGGTGATGCGTATGCTTTTAGTGATTTTTGGGGTCTTAGGAAGGGTGATGAAATCCCCACCAAATCTGAGTTGGTGTTATAGCCCCTTAAAATCCGTATTAGTTATGCAAAGCAGAAACAACCAAAAATCTAAAACACTTTCAAAAAAAATTTATTTTGGCTATGGCGCAAATAATCCTGCACAAAAATTAGTTTATTGGAGAAGGGAAGAGAATCTGTGCAAAGAAACCAGCAGGAAAAATATTTCAGTGGAGTTCAGAGGAGAGGAAAGGAGAAAAGAGATACTTACAGCGAAAATTGGTTGCTGACGTCACTAGTTGACCGCGGTTCCATGGTCAAACCCTTGATTCTGCCGCGGTTCCGCGGTTGAACAGTTGGTTTGGTTCTTCTGACTTTTTTCTTGTGCTGAGTTGGTTCTCCTCTTTCTGTTTAGATCCCCTGATTCTGGATTTGTTCCTTGAGTTTGCTCCAGATCTGAATCAGGCCTTCTTCCAATCCTGCATACTTGCACAAAGATTTTTCAAAAATAACAAGATGATTTTCTTTTATGTTTTTTAATTTTTTAATTTTTATATTTTTAATTAACCCGAAATTTCACAAAGAAATAAACTACCGTCTCCCCGGCAACGACGCCATTTGATTGTTACGTTTTTGCGTATTCTTAATTTTTAATTACCGCAATCAAGACGGTGTCGCTTGGTAGCTAGCCGGTTGAGTACGGGTCGATCCACAGGGAGATGGAATCTCTTTCTTTATGTTTTAACGAGTTAAATCCAAATATTTTGAGTTTTGTGTTAAGATCTACTGACGAGATAAAAGATGATAAAGGACTTGCTAGGGTTAGGATTAGGTTAGTTCGAGTTAGGAATCTCTCACCTCTTTCAATGCCCTTTTTAATATCGGTGTTAAGGTAATTGGTAACAACGGGGATTAGCACGAGTAGGAAGGAACTTGCAAGTATAATCTAGGCTTTCCATACTTAGTTTCTTCCTTTTGGTCCTTGTCCTTCCGTTCTTGTCTCTTAGCCCTAATCTCCGGTTAATTTAACCACAACCGGTCTAACTAGGGAATCACCGCTATCATGTAGGATAGGGTGCCGTAGTGAGCGGGTTGTGGTTCAATTAAAGGGGGTCTGAATTAAGGTATTGGGCAAAAAAAGGAGTGAGAGATATTTCCTTCTCTCAAACCTTCCTTCTCCTGCCATAACAAATGAGAAATTACTCACCCATTAAAAATATAAAAATAAAACAAGAGGGAAGGCAGAAAGAATTTAGGTTAAGAGGAATTTACAACAAGCTATTTGAGACATCACCTAGGCAAGGATCTTACTCAAGCATCATCGTTGTTTAATGATAAAGAAAAATAGAAGAGAGAAAAAAAAAGAATAACAATAAATAAATTCTACTACTAGATTAACAAAAAAATTTGCAGAAAATAAAATACGATAAGAAAAATGCGAGAAAATAAAAGAAATAACTTTCTTTTTATTGATAACCTCTCAAAGCTCTCTGCAATTTTGAATTGAGAAAGATAAAGAAGAATAGAATTAAAATCCTAGATCTAAATAAAAAGAGGCACCCTAAAAGAGGCACACTTAATTTGGCTTTGAGCTCTCCTATTTACAGATAGGAAAACCCTAGGTTTACATTCTGATCGAATCACGAATTTACAAAACTACCTTAAAAGAGCCGAGTCAACGCACCGACACTGCCACCGACAACGTGCATATACGGCCGCGGTTCCGCGGCAGAAGTGCCTGATTGGCCGCGGTTTCGCGGCCATTTGGTGGAATCGTGGGGCTATCTTTTCAGGGTTTCTCCATGTTGCTTTATCTTCTGTTTTATTCACTTGGTTTCTCAGAATCACTTCAATTTCCTTCCAGATTTCCAACAGTGCAGAATGATGTGGAATTTTACCTTGAGCTCCGCTTTGAAGTCTTGGATCTTGTGCTGCCCTTGTGCTTTATGCATTGAAGTGACCAACGATTTTCCATTTTGTCTCTTGAACTAGTAGGCGACATCATACGGATGGTTAGCGGAGATCAGTATTCATCTGTTGTTGGTCGTAGTCCCGCTTTGTTGCTATTTTTCATGAATTTCACTGTAAAGAGATGAGAACCTGTAATTATTTAGCAGACATGGATCAAATGTACCTACTTATATGCAATATGATTAAGAATGGGCGAAATAAAAATGCAAAAATCTGATATGAATATCAAGCATAATCCTAAGGGCTTCATCAACATGTATATAAATATATGAAAAACAACACATCACACGTTAAGATGAAGATAAACCAGATAGCATACTATCATTTCAAGCAAAGATTGTTTCTTTACATATACCTGCCTAGCATCCTATACAATACAGGCCTCTAGGACATACATATCTAACAATCTCCCACTTGCACTAAAGTCTGTAGTCGGTGCAATAAGTACCCACTGTCTACACTAGAACCAGTTGCCGGCGTACCGCATGCTCAACAGCTCGAACAGTTTCTCAAACTGGACTTGACGGATGGCCTTGGTGAATGGATTTGCTGTGTTGTCTTTCGTGTCTACTCTCCGTACCTCGATGTCCTGGCGATCCACTATCTCCCTGATGAGGTGATACCGACTCAAGATATGTCTGGATTTCTGATGGGACCTCGGTTCCTTTGCCAAAGCCATGGCTCCATTGTTATCACAATACAGAGGTATTGGATTAGCAATGGTTGGAACCACTTGAAGTTCAGAAATGAACTTCCTTATCCAGACTGCCTCTTTTGCGGCATCATTAGCAGCAATATACTCAGCTTCCATTGTGGAGTCAGCGACGGTATCTTGCTTGGAACTCTTCCAACATACCGCCTCTCCATTTAGGGTAAATACAAACCCTGAGATGGACTTACTATCATCCTTGTCGTTCTGGAAGCTGGAGTCGGTAAAGCCCTCCATTTGGAGATCTCCGTTACCATACACCAAGAACATTTATTTAGTTCTTCTCAAGTACTTCAGAATGTTCTTCACAGCACTCCAGTGTTTCTCCCCTGGGTTGGATTGATACTTGCTTACTGCACTCACTGCATAAGCTACATCTGGGCGAGTACACAACATCACATACATTATAGATCCTACTGCCGAAGCATAGGGTATAATGCTCATGCGAGCCCTCTCTTCATCAGTCTTTGGAGAAATATCTTTGGAGATGGTGATCCCGTGACAAGCGGGTAAATTACCCCTCTTGGAATTTTCCATACTAAACCTCTTTAGTATGGTGTCAATGTATCTCTATTGGGACAATCCCAATAATTTCTTAGATCTTTCTCTATATATCTTAATCCCCAGAATGTACGAGGCATCACCCAGGTCTTTCATGGAGAACCTCTGCGATAAGAATAGTTTGACCGATTGTAGCATAGAAACATCATTTCCTATCAAGAGAATATCATCTACGTACAGTACGAGGAATGCAACAGTACTCTCTACAATCCTTTTATAAATACATGGTTCATCTACATTTTTGATAAAACCAAACTCTTTGATTATATCATCAAAGCAGATGTTCCAACTCCGTGATGCCTGCTTTATTCCATAGATGAATTTAAGCAACCTGCATGCTTTTCCGCTGCTCCCACTATTAATGAAGCCTTTTGGCTGATCCATAAAAACGCATTCTTCTAAATCACCATTTAGAAATTCCGTTTTAACATCCATCTGCCAGATCTCATAGTCATAATGAGCAGCTATAGCAAGCAGGATCTAAATGGATTTGAGCATCGCGACTAGTGAAAAGGTTTCATCATAGTCCAAGCCTGGTCTTTGACGAAATCCTTTTGCGACCAGCCTAGCTTTCTAGGTCTCTACCTAATCATCCACACCGATCATTCTCTTAAAGATCCATTTGCACCCTATGGGTTTTACTCCAAAAGGTGCAACCTCCAAAGTCCATACTTTGTTGGTGTGCATGGATTCCATTTCAGATCTCATGGCTTCCAGCCACTTCACTGAGTCACCACTCCTGATAGCTTGCTGAAAACTAGTAGGGTCATCATCATCCATGATGCAATCTTCTCTATCACCATCAATTAGAAAACCGTAGTATCTATCAGATGAGCGAGAAGTCCTACTAGATCTACGGAGTGGCTGAGGTTCGTCAGGTTCTATTGAAACCTTAGGTTCAACCAAATCATCGGTAATTGTTTGTGTATCTGGAATTTCTTCCAGTTCTACCGCATTTCTAACAATATCATTTGTAAAAAATTCATTTTCTAAAAATGTGGCATACTGAGAAACAAACACCCTTTGTTCCTCCTTGTGGTAGAAAAGATATCCATACGAGTGTTTTGGATATCCTACAAATCTACACAAAACTGATCGTGTCTCGAGTTTGTCCGGATTCTGCTTTTTCACATGAGCCGGACAACCCCATATCCTAACTCTTTTAAGAGATGGTCTCTTCCCATACCATATCTCATATGGAGTGGTAGACACGATTTTGGTCGGAACCCTATTTAATAGATAAATCGCAGTCTCCAATGCATGCCCCCAGAATGATATTGGTAACTCAGCATTACTCATCATAGATCGTACCATATATACTATGATACGATTCCTCCTTTCCGATACACCGTTGTGCTGTGGTGTGTACGGAGGAGTGAGCTGATAGAGAATCCCTTTCTCTTTTAGGAAATCTAGAAACTCCGAGCTTCGATACTCAACTCCTCGATCTGATCGAAATTTCTTGATACTTAAGCCTGTTTGTTTTTCTACTTCAGATTTATACTCCTTGAATTTTTCGAAGGCTTCGGACTTATGTTTCAATAAGAACACGTGCCCGAATCTCGAGAAATCATCAGTGAAACTTATGAAGTACGAAAAACACCCTCTCGCATGTGTAGACATTGGTCCACATACATCACTATGTTTGAAGCCTAAGAGTTAAGTAGCTCTCTCTCCGTGTCGACTAAACGGAGTTTTGGTCATTTTACCTTTGATACAAGACTGGCAAGTCGCATAAGATTTATATTTAAACGGGTTTAAATATCTATGTAGCTTGGTTAGTCTTGTCTCGTTAATATGACCAAGTCTACAATGCCAAATGAAAGCTTCATTTATGTCTGAAACCTTTCGTTTGTTTGTGTGTTGTATATTGAAAACTATGTGCTGTTTTAGGACGTATATCCCGTTATTTAATGTACCAGACCCAATCAACTCTTGATTAAGGTTAATGTTCATAACATTAGATTGTAATACAAAATTATATACAGCATTGTCCAACAACGATACAGATATAATATTACATAACATCGAAGGTACAAAATAACATGGGTTCAAAACCAATATACAACCCGATGGCAAACTAAGGTGATACTCTCTAACTGCTGTAGCATGTACTGAGGAACCATTCCCAACCCGGAGAGTGTGATCACCTTTCTTCAAAAACCTGCTATTTCTCAGCCCCTACACATAATTGCAGATGTGAGATCCTGACCCGGTATCTAATACCCAGGAACCAGAGTTAATTGAAAAATAGTTTTCTGTTACAAACACACATGAAGTGGAAGCAACACCATGCTTCTTCTTCTTGAGGCCGGCCAGGTATCCAACGCAGTTTCTCTTCCAGTGCACAGTCTGGTGGCAGTGGAAGCATTCCCCTCGTCCTGTCGCAGCAGCCCCTATCTTGTCCTTTCCCAGTTCCTTTTTCACTCCTCCTCTCGGCTTGATGGGATTCTTCTTCTTCTTTCCCTTGGCCTTGGCTTTCGGGAAGGAAGAGGAAGATGGCCCAGCAATTAAAGCGGGACTTTTCGCTTCCTTTAGCATGCTCTCTGCACTCCTCAACATATTGAGGAGTTCAGGTAAGGACTTCTCCATGTTGTGCATGTTGAACTTTACAATGAACTGAGCAAAGGCAGGGGAAGGGACTGTAGAACAATATCAACATACTGTTCGTTCTCCATGGTCCAACCCAGGTCCTCAAGTTCTTCGATAAGTCCAATCATCTTGAATGCATGGTCACCTACAGACATGCCAGCAGCCATCCGCATCTGAAACAACTTTCGAGATGCCTCGTATCGGAGAGTACGAGATTGCTCTCCATACAACTCCTTTGTATGGAGAAAGATGGATTGAACATCCACCTTCTCGTGCTGCTTCGGATGTTCATTGTTCATAGAAGCAAGAGCGAGGTACTTGGCTGTTGCACAGTCTATATCCCATGTCTTGCGGATTTCTTTATCCGCAACTGAAGAATCAGGGCCTGGGCTAGGTGGGGCTGGAGTAGTCAGGACATATCCAACCTTATCATAGGTCAGGGCAATATTTACGTTCCTTAGCCAATCTTTGTAATTCGGTCTCATGAGTTTATTCTAGTGTAATAAAAGCTTAAGTCCCGTCATAGGTATCTGCCATTAGGAGAGAGAAAAGAAGACACTCAGCGATTGCTCTTGCATAATTAGATTGGTTATTAATCTTATCTAATCGATGTCTCCCACTGCTTTTATCAAATTTTCCTTCAAACCTTAAAAAGAAAATTAGCCAGGATTAATTACAATCTACAAGTTCGCTAATCGGTCAGCCAGGCAGGTGTCGGTACTCCGAGGGAGGTTCCCCGTGCTTTCGGACGGACCTAATTAAAATAAACCTCGTTTTCCTAAAGGCGTAACTGTCACGACCCGAAAGTACGGAACATGACCGGCACTTAAACTACGAACGTCTCGAGGCGTACGTAATCTAAGTAAACCGAAAACCCAGAAATCCAAACCAAGAAAAATAGTAGAGTGCAGGAAAAACCAACTTAAAGCAAGTAATTTCAATAGCATAAGCCGAATTATGCGGTTTTTAAAACATCAAAAATTTACTGAAAATTTCGGTAGTCTCCTTTGTAAATTCCGGCCCCCAAACGGGATACAACATGGATAGTATACGAAATCAAGAAAAAGGCATCCCCAAGCGGGAGCTAGCTCTTCGTCAATCGACGGTCACAACCACACAAGCAATATAATATACAACGCCAACGGCGAGGATCAAAACTCAAAAGGAAACTCAAAACCACCAGAAATATAACGAGCAACTCTAAGGTCGAAAGAATAAACAACACTGGTCTCTATCTCAATAAATACATGTTTGGTTGATGGAATTTACTAGATACAACGGAATAATATTATACAAGGTAATATGATGGGTACGATACAAGAAAAACCCACCTACTAGCAAGTCACCCGAATGAAACTGAGCCCGCAAAGCCGTAATGAAGCCTGTACGGCAAACCTGCAAGAAACTGGGGCACAACGGGGGTGAGTTGCCAACTCGTGAATAGAAAAACATCTACGCACAGAAATCGCATAGATAACGCAACCTGGGTCAATGATCATAATATATACTCAAATATAACCAGCAGCCTATAACAAGGCTAGGGTAAATATCTAACCCGAGTGTAATCTCATGTGCCTGTGTCAGTGCCTCAGGTAGCAATATATCATATGAATGAGGTATGAATGCACGGAACAGAATGCATGTACTGGCAAAAACTTCTTTCATAAATCAGTGAGATTTCTGTATTTTTAAAGTGAGGTACCATAAATGAAATCAGCATAAAACAGTGCCCAGCATCGACACAAAACAAGTGTCCAAATATCTCGATATCTCTGTATCACAATCTCTGTACCTCAATATCTCAAAATCAATATCTAGGGTGCCGTCAATCCAAACCGGCCCCAACCATCCATCTCAAGACCACGACGGTATCCTCCGGATATCCGACGCGTCGGTAATATCACCGGTCGGTAGTGCTCCCCTGCCAGGCTCAACATCAACAACACATTCCTCTTGCCCCGGGGTACCGCACCGGGCCCACCATGTACCCGAAACGGTTCATCCATCTCCTCGAATCGGGTCTCGAAATCCATCAGCAAACTCATGGTGGACGACTCATACATCATAGGAAAACCACATTTTTTTATTTAAAAAGAAAGAAAGCAGTTTATATATGTTTTGCGGTTTTCCTCCAAATCCATAAAATATCATGGGAATCCGAATCATCGATAGCATGTAAGACCATGAATATAAGCATGAGAATCCATGACTACGGCATAACAATGAATAACAGTATGCATGAAGTAGCAGATAATAACTACAATGTCTAAACTATTAGTTAACATGCTATGTCAAGCAATAATATTTTCTAAGGTGTACGTGACATGGCAATTACCGATGAAGATGTGTGTGAGCCGGCAAGTAAGTGTACGTGGTACATACGCATCATCGGTAATGGTGCTGGTGTCCTAACAGCATGATATCAATAATGGAGTATGAAACATAATATAAGCATGCGATGCGAAGCGAACCACAATAAGGTGCGGGAGCTGAAAACTAGACGCAACTATAACTAATCTGCATTAATCTAATATAAGTCCTACAAATGGTGCCTTTTGAAATAACACGAATCATGGGGTTTTGAAAATAGGGGCTACGGTGTTTTTATGAAAAGATACGTCCTTTGAAATATCCGTAGGATCCCTTGACCTGTCTTTTAAAATACCCACGACCAGCTAGTTTGAAATAGGTGGGAGTCTAATCTAATCTAACAACTACACTAAACTATACGGCTGAACTAACAAGCTAAGCTACAGGTAAGGAAACCGCCTAACATCTGAGTCGATACATATACATACCTGTATATATATTAGTCGGTGATCCCGGCTCAATAATATCATATCCGATATCATATCTATAATCAGACACCCCAAGTCAATAGTGCGGATCAATCATCAAAATATAGCTCGTACGTAAATCCGTCGTACGGCATCCCAAATCTGGGTACGGGTCAATATCACATTCATCATACTATTCATATGATATCCTCTTTATCAAATATCATGATCGGGGTACTGATCTACGTCTAGTACAATATTGATACCATCTATGTATGCATGCATGTATAAGAATCACTACGTCAAAAGACGCGCTAAAACATCTTATCGTATCTCAATACGAACCAAAACACATCACGGATCTTCTGGCCTCAAGCCCAATATCATCGACTCATCTCAAATCCCAATTACTATCCTCAAATCCAGTATATAAACACATAGTCCCATACCCATGTGTAAATATACACATCAATATAAAATCCCATGTACGCACATATGAAAGAAAAATGTATGCAAATATGGGTGTGTGTGTATGTGTGGTGCAACCACTACTCTAGGGTTTCGCAACACTAAACCAATCCAATCACACCAAGGATCCATCTCTATCATTAATAATCTCAAACAATATATAAACAATATATATATATATATATGTGTGTGCATACGTATTCGTATACATCACCACGAACTGCGGGGGTGCTATACGTCATCCACCCGACTTCTCCCCGTTGATATAAATCTACTCACCTGGTCCCCGCTTGCCGATGCCGACGCCGCCACGCGCTTGCTTGTCGTCTCGAAGTCCACATGGTGTACCTACATATCATAACGCACCGTATCGCATTAAAATCCGACTAATGACCAAAACGACGCACGAATCCCACATAGGTCAAAACCTATGGTTGCTTCACAAATCGACCCAAAAACCCTCGATGTCGGCGTACAAACGCCAAACCATCGAGAAAAATCCAATCACACCCATTTGCACATTCACGAACACTAATTTTAATATAAACTAGGTTAAAACTCACAAAAACCCCAATTTCACTTAAAAAGCCATTTTTCCGTAAATCTAGCAAGCACAATTCGCCGTTTTGTACAAAACATGACGTTTAAATGAATGTAGCGGCCAATATACTTATTAAATATCATAAATAAGTCATAGAAACAATTTCCGGAAATTAATCTCATTAAATTCCAAAAACCCTAATATTCTAGTTTACAAAATACCATTTTTAACAATTTCATAGCCAAAAATGCACAAACTACAATTTAGGTTGGATTTCCATGCTCTAAAGCATTAAACTACACTTAATAAAGTTAATAATACGATAAAAACCCTAACCATATTTTTAATCTCATATTTCGAATTAAATCAAAAAACCCAGTTTGCAACAAAAGCTTAATTTGGACATTTTTCAAGTAACAACTTGTAATTAACAACTAGATTAGTTTTCTATAAAACTAAATATGTTAATCCACATCACTAAACCATGCACAATCAAACACAACTCATTTCCACAACAAACCCTAACTTGAAATCTTTAATCATGCAATTAAACTCACATAAACCAAATTAACACTTAATTAAATTAGCTTTAAGAAATTAGTAACAAATTAAGCAAAAATGTTTAGAATTATACCCAAAACATTTGAAGATCCACAAGCATCCATGGCCCTCCAAAATGCTCTCTTTTCACAAAGATCCATGCTATACGGGCTAAGCTAAAATGGGTAGGAGTCGGATTTGGGTTTTGGGATTTTTTTGATGGATTTTGGGGCAATTTTTGATGAAGTTTTGAAGAGAAAAGAGAAGGGGAATGGGGGGGGGGGCTGCTGTTGCTGTAGGAGAGGGGGGGCTGCTGGAATGGGAGGGGGGGAGGAGAGAGAGGGAGGTAGGGAAAGTGGGGGGAGAAAGTCAAGGTCAAACCAAAGTCAAAAGTCCACCTCATTTAACCATTTTCTTTTCCTTTTCTTTCATTTCTTTCCTTTGAAATTCAAGTGGGGAAAAAGATGGGGGCTGCTGAATTCAGCCAAGGGGAGAAGTGAATGGGGGTGTGTGGGTGTGGGTACGGGTGTGGGATGATAAAAAATGATAAATACAATACCCCAAACATCCATTTACGCTAAAAAAAGCCTTTTTTCTTCAATAATTTCTAAACCGTTTTGGCAATTAATTTCGTTCCAAAAACCACATGATAAAATTTTATTTAATGTTTTATGATGCACAAAATTTGTTTCAACTCATTCCAAATTGTAATTTTCCTTCATTAAATGTATTAATGACGGCTTAAAATAATAATAAAATAATATTTTTTTTCAGAAAATTTGAAATTTCACCAGCGGCTCAATAAACACCAAATAATATAAATTACATAGCTAGAATATGTATATTTAATTTTTATAATAAGATATTTGTATTTTGGCTTTTTACAGAAACCCCCCTTATTTTACCGATTTTTTTGAAATTTCACCGAAACGATTTTCAAAACGTTACAATCTTCCCCCCTTAAAGAAATTCGGTCCCCGAATTTAAATTCAAACTCCCCCAAATACTAAAACATCTAAGAAAACCATCAAGTCGTCGGTGCTCCGAAATTGTAAATACATAAAACAAATCGTAGCGCAGCGCATGCGCTTGAAAAATGAGTATATAACTCAAATCAAAACTCCGTCAAGCATCCCGCAATCATTGGAGTCATGGAGAAGACATCAATGCCAAATCCAAATCAAAACCAATATGACATAACTCGAAACTATACATGTAAATATCGAATCTATATCTGTAAGTATCTGAAGGAAATGCATGCCAAAAATATATTCAGGCACTGTTCTCTGACTAGTCCTGCTCAGTACGAAAACACATAGCAATATCATAAAAACGTACTGCTCTATACGAAATCAATCCCAAAATATGCACATGAATGCTACGTGCGTCCGGAAATCAAAATCCATATGCGTGCCATACAAGTGCACAGAAACAAGATCTAAGTGCATCGGGTGTGCACAAAGCATCTGTCGTAGGCAGCGTGTGTGCCTGACAGCAAAATCAGGTGCATCTGACATGCACGAAAAATCTCGATTTAGTGTATCTGGTGTGTACCAAAATCATATCTCAAAACATGCGCTCGACATGCGCGAAAATCCAAGGCCGGTGCATCTATCATGTATGAAATCATGAAATCCAATATCAAGCGCCGAACATGCGCAAAATCAAATCAGGTGCACAAGGTGCACGAAACAAATATCGAGTATCACAATCGAAATCAAAGTCCAGTGCCTCTAAGTGCACAAAAGGCGTATCACTGCACTGCAAGCATATATAAACTATACAGAGCGCAGGAACCAAATCGTGTGCGTGCATACGCACAAAATCAACTCAAATGTCTAAAACTGTAAAATCACAAACATATGAAACCAAAGCACGAAAACGATATCAAGTGCAACACTGTGCAAAGATCGTAAATCCTCAATCATCAAAATCAAATCATACGAATAAATCACCCAAAACTTCGTGATCAATAATGGCGGAACAGTACCGCTCAAGCGCATCCTCTAAGAATCTCGGCCAACTGTCACGGTCACTAGTGGGACGTCTCGTCGATGATCATGAACTCTGTCCTGCTGGTGTGCGTAACCATGACCACTCCTAGGTCAAGGTCTTCACTGTGAATTACCGATCTTTCGGTCCATCGGCCCTGTCGGGTGTGCTAACGGGGATGATCCCGTTCTGGCACTTCTCTGGTCATCTCTCGGTCAATCATCGCGACCACTCGTAAGACAGCATATCACTGGCGTCGGCCTCTGGCTCTCTGAATGTACGTGACCCATCTGATACTGGGTGCAAGTATCATTGCAGCAGTGTCCTGGAAGGAATCCTGCTCACGGTCTCTTCCATGTCTCGTCTCTGCCAACTGTCCGGAAGTCATTGTCCTTTCCTATATCTGCATCTTGCTCTGGAATGACGGCATACTCATCACGACTCCTTCTGGAAGGTAAGTCCAAGTACCATGCCTCGGCATGCGCATCGCATCTCTGATGTCGGCGGAGTGGAACGTCATCTCGTCTAGATCTGGTGCGAACCTCTTACTCCACTTTTCTCTAATGTCGTCTGCTTTGGACTCGTCTCGTCGCGGCTGCATGGACTGAGCTCCAACGACTGTCCTCGTATCGGGAGTCTCCCAAGAAATGCATCTCACAACCTAGCATCCGATTTAAGTCGAGCCATCCGATCGAGTCGTCAAAACCTCATAATCCCCCAAGAGCTCAACATCTTGGGCACAGTTTAATAGTATCGAGTACATACCACAGCATCGGTGGTCCAGCCGTAGAAGGGCAAACCCAAGCCTCACTAATGGCGCCGTAGAACTGCCGCAAACCCGAAGGTTCAAAGGCTTTCACACGGTCATTAAGTCGAGTTAGGGTTTCATTCTTCTAGAGGGACCATAGAATTGCCTGCATGTCTTTCCGACTACTTTAAACTTGGAATAATAGGTTTCTGACATTCGATCGTCTCTGTCGACTCCCAATGTCTCCGCGTGAAGTCGTCTCCAGCTGGAATCAATCTATCTGATGACCTCGCATCGGGGTAGGCGAACGATCCACATGTCCTAGTCATTCATCCTCGATAACTAGCGACCTTCTATCATCTCTTAGTACAACTCATTCTGCAGTAACTCCAGCATCGGGGGCAATATCTCGTCGTTCGCAGCAATAACTCGCTCGCTCATCTGCACGCTGAACGGTGCCTCAATCATCAGGAGTAAGCAATACTTCAATGGTCATCAAAATCTGGCTGGCCTCTATCAGTGTCTCAATCCTCTAGTGCAAATCGACACGTCCGAGTATTCTCATAAAGGCGATCCGCCAAACGCTCGTGGCGCGGAAACACAGTAAAAAGACACATCTCTGCAATCGTGTGTCGCCGGAATTTCGCCCTGGTCAGTCCTCGTTCGTGACGAGCTTGTGCTGACTGCAACTCTAGCCGTAGCTCTCCCTGCCTGTAACCGTAGCAGCAAAACCAAACTGGTACCGATGAGGCTAGATCAGGAAGGAATATAATACTGAACAAGGAAATGTACATCCTAAGGCTTCATAAGTGGAGTGGCATGTCGTAAATATGCCGCGGAACATACCAACGATACGTCACTCTACTTTAGTCACCTATTCCATCAACCAAGGGTCATCCTACGCTCTGAAGGTTAAAACCTAACGCTTTGATACCAACTTTGTCACGACCCGAAAGTACGGAACATGACCGGCACTTAAACTACGAACGTCTCGAGGCGTACGTAATCTAAGTAAACCGAAAACCCAGAAATCCAAACCAAGAAAAATAGTAGAGTGCAGGAAAAACCAACTTAAAGCAAGTAATTTCAATAGCATAAGCCGAATTATGCGGTTTTTAAAACATCAAAAATTTACTGAAAATTTCGGCAGAGTCTCCTTTGTAAATACCGGCCCCCAAACGGGATACAACATGGATAGTATACGAAATCAAGAAAAAAGCATCCCCAAGCGGGAGCTAGCTCTTCGTCAATCGACGGTCACAACCACACAAGCAATATAATATACAACGCCAACGGCGAGGATCAAAACTCAAAAGGAAACTCAAAACCACCAGAAATATAACGAGCGACTCTAAGGTCGAAAGAACAAACAACACTGGTCTCTATCTCAATAAATACATGTTTGGTTGATGGAATTTACTAGATACAACGGAATAATATTATACAAGGTAATATGATGGGTACGATACAAGAAAAACCCACCTACTAGCAAGTCACCCGAATGAAACTGAGCCCGCAAAGCCGTAATGAAGCCTGTACGGCAAACCTGCAAGAAACTGGGGCACAACGGGGGTGAGTTGCCAACTCGTGAATAGAAAAACATCTACGAACAGAAATCACATAAATAACGCAACCTGGGTCAATGATCATAATATATACTCAAATATAACCAGCAGCCTATAACAAGGCTAGGGTAAATATCTAACCCGAGTGTAATCTCATGTGCCTGTGTCAGTGCCTCAGGTAGCAATATATCATATGAATGAGGTATGAATGCACGGAACAGAATGCATGTACTGACGAAAACTTCTTTCATAAATCAGTGAGATTTCTGTATTTTTAAAGTGAGGTACCATAAATGAAATCAGTATAAAACAGTGCCCAGCATCGACACAAAACAAGTGTCCAAATATCTCGATATCTCTGTATCACAATCTCTGTACCTCAATATCTCAAAATCAATATCTAGGGTGCCGTCAATCCAGACCGGCCCCAACCATCCATCTCAAGACCACGACGGTATCCTCCGGATATCCGACGCGTCGGTAATATCACCGGTCGGTAGTGCTCCCCTGCCAGGCTCAACGTCAACAACACATTCCTCTTGCCCCGGGGTATCGCACCGGGCCCACCATGTACCCGAAACGGTTCATCCATCTCCTCGAATCGGGTCTCGAAATCCATCAGCAAACTCATGGTGGACGACTCATACATCATAGGAAAACCACATTTTTTATTTAAAAAGAAAGAAAGCAGTTTATATATGTTTTGCGGTTTTCCTCCAAATCCATAAAATATCATGGGAATCCGAATCATCGATAGCATGTAAGACCATGAATATAAGCATGAGAATCCATGACTACGGCATAACAATGAATAACAGTATGCATGAAGTAGCAGATAATAACTACAATGTCTAAACTATTAGTTAACATGCTATGTCAAGCAATAATATTTTCTAAGGTGTACGTGACATGGCAATTACCGATGAAGATGTGTGTGAGCCGGCAAGTAAGTGTACGTGGTACATACGCATCATCGGTAATGGTGCTGGTGTCCTAACAACATGATATCAATAATGGAGTATGAAACATAATATAAGCATGCGATGCGAAGCGAACCACAATAATGTGCGAGAGCTGAAAACTAGACGCAACTATAACTAATCTGCATTAATCTAATATAAGCCCTACAAATGGTGCCTTTTGAAATAACACGAATCATGGGGTTTTGAAAATAGGGGCTACGGTGTTTTTATGAAAAGATACGTCCTTTGAAATATCCGTAGGATCCCTTGACCTGTCTTTTAAAATACCCACGACCCGCTAGTTTGAAATAGGTGGGTGTCTAATCTAATCTAACAACTACACTAAACTATACGGCTGAACTAACAAGCTAAGCTACAGGTAAGGAAACTGCCTAACATCTGAGTCGATACATATACATACCTGTATATATATTAGTCGGTGATCCCGCCTCAATAATATCATATCCGATATCATATCTATGATCAGACATCCCAAGTCAAGAGTGCGGATCAATCATCAAAATTTAGCTCGTACATAAATCCGTCGTACGGCATCCCAAATCTGGGTACGGGTCAATATCACATTCATCATACTATTCATCTGATATCCTCTTTATCAAATATCATGATCGGGGTACTGATCTACGTCTAGTACAATATTGATACCATCTCTGTATGCATGCATGTATAAGAATCACTACGTCAAAAGACCCGCTAAAACATCATGTCGTATCTCAATACGAACCAAAACACATCACGGATCTTCTGGCCTCAAGCCCAATATCATCGACTCATCTCAAATCCCAATTACTATCCTCAAATCCAGTATATAAACACATAGTCCCATACCCATGTGTAAATATACACATCAATATAAAATCCCATGTACGCACATATGAAAGAAAAATGTATGCAAATATGGGTGTGTGTGTATGTGTGGTGCAACCACTACTCTAGGGTTTCGCAACACTAAACCAATCCGATCACACCAAGGATCCATCTCTATCATTAATAATCTCAAACAATATATAAACAATATATATATGTGTGCGTACGTATTCGTATACATCACCACGAACTGCGGGGGTGCTATACGCCATCCACCCGACTTCTCCCCGTAGATATAAATCTACTCACCTGGTCCTCGCTTGCCGGAGCCGACGCCGCCACGCGCTTGCTTGTCGTCTCGAAGTCCACATGGGGTACCTACATATCATAACGCACCGTATCGCACTAAAATCCGACTCATGACCAAAACGACGCACGAATCCCACATAGGTCAAAACCTATGGTTGCTTCACAAATCGACCCAAAAACCCTCGATGTCGGCGTACAAACGCCAAACCATCGAGAAAAATCCAATCACACCCATTTGCACATTCACGAACACTAATTTTAATATAAACTAGGTTAAGACTCACAAAAACCCCAATTTCACTTAAAAGGTCATTTTTCCGTAAATCTAGCAAGCACAATTCGCCGTTTTGTACAAAACATGACGTTTAAATGAATGTAACGGCCAATATACTTATTAAATATCTTAAATAAGTCATAGAAACAATTTTCGGAATTTAATCTCATTAAATTCCAAAAACCCTAATATTCTAGTTTACAAAATACCCTTTTTAACAATTTCATAGCCAAAAATGCACAAACTACAATTTAGGTTGGATTTCCATTCTCTAAAGCATTAAACTACACTTAATAAAGTTAATAATACGATAAAACCCTAACCATATTTTTAATCTCATATTTCGAATTAAATCAAAAAACCTAGTTTGCAACAAAAGCTTAATTTGGACATTTTTCAAGTAACAACTTGTAATTAACAACTAGTTTAGTTTTCTACAAAACTAAATATGTTAATCCACATCACTAAACCATGCATAATCAAACACAACTCATTTCCACAACAAACCCTAACTTGAAATCTTTAATCATGCAATTAAACTCACATAAACCAAATTAACACTTAATTAAATTAGCTTTAAGAAATTAGTAACAAATTAAGCCAAAATGTTTAGAATTATACCCAAAACATTTGAAGATCCACAAGCATCCATGGCCCTCCAAAATGCTCTCTTTTCACAAAGATCCATGCTATACGGGCTAAGCTAAAATGGGTAGGAGTCGGATTTGGGTTTTGGGATTTTTTTGATGGATTTTGGGGCAATTTTTGATGAAGTTTTGAAGAGAAAAGAGAAGGGGAATGGGGGGGGCTGCTGCTGCTGTAGGAGAGGGGGGGGCTGCTGGAATGGGAGGGGGCGAGGAGAGAGAGGGAGGTAGGGAAAGTGGGGGGAGAAAGTCAAGGTCAAACCAAAGTCAAAAGTCCACCTCATTTAACCATTTTCTTTTCCTTTTCTTTCATTTCTTTCCTTTGAAATTCAAGTGGGGAAAAAGATGGGGGCTTCTGAATTCAGCCAACGGGAGAAGTGAATGGGGGTGTGTGGGTGTGGGTACGGGTGTGGGGTGATAAAAAATGAAAAATACAATACCCCAAACATCCATTTACGCTAAAAAAAGCCTTTTTTCTTCAATAATTTCTAAACCGTTTTGGCAAATAATTTCGTTCCAAAAACCACATGAAAAAATTTTATTTAATGTTTTATGATGCACAAAATTTGTTTCAACTCATTCCAATTTGTAATTTTCCTTCATTAAATGTATTAATGACGGCTTAAAATAATAATAAAATAATATTTTTTTTTCAGAAAATTTGAAATTTCACCAGCGGCTCAATAAACACCAAATAATAGCAATTACATAGCTAGAATATGTATATTTAATTTTTATAATAAAATATTTGTATTTTGGCTTTTTACAGAAAACCCTCTTATTTTACAGATTTTTTTGAAATTTCACCGAAACGATTTTTAAAACGTTACAATCTTCCCCCCTTAAAAAATTCGGTCCCCGAATTTAAATTCAAACTCCCCCAAATACTAAAACATCTAAGAAAACCATCAAGTCGTCGGGGCTCCGAAATTGTAAATACATAAAACAAATCGTAGCGCAGCGCATGCGCTTGAAAAATGAGTATATAACTCAAATCAAAACTCCGTCAAGCATCCCGCAATCATCGGAGTCATGGAGAAGACATCAATGCCAAATCCAAATCAAAACCAATATGACATAACTCGAAACTATACATGTAAATATCGAATCTATATCTGTAAGTATCTGAAGGAAATGCATGCCAAAAATATATTCAGGCACTGTCCTCTGACTAGTCCTGCTCAGTACGAAAACACATAGCAATATCATAAAAACGTACTGCTCTATACGAAATCAATCCCAAAATATGCACATGAATGCTACGTGCGTCTGGTGCGCACGGAAATCAAAATCCATATGCGTGCCATACAAGTGCACAGAAACAAGATCTAAGCACATCGGGTGTGCACAAAGCATCTGTCGTAGGCAGCGTGTGTGCCTGACAGCAAAATCAGGTGCATCTGACATGCACGAAAAATCTCGATTTAGTGTATCTGGTGTGCACCAAAATCATATCTCAAAACATGCGCTCGACATGCGCGAAAATCCAAGGCCGGTGCATCTATCATGTATGAAATCATGAAATCCAATATCAAGCGCCGAACATGCGCAAAATCAAATCAGGTGCACAAGGTGCACGAAAAAAATATCGAGTATCACAATCGAAATCGAAGTCCAGTGCCTCTAAGTGCACAAAAGGCGTATCACTGCACTGCAAGCATATATAAACTATACAGAGCGCAGGAACCAAATCGTATGCGTGCATACGCACAAAATCAACTCAAATGTCTAAAACCGTAAAATCACAAACATGTGAAACCAAAGCACGAAAACGATATCAAGTGCAACACTGTGCAAAGATCGTAAATCCTCAATCATCAAAATCAAATCATACGAATAAATGACCCAAAACTTCGTGATCAATAATGGCGGAACAGTACCGCTCAAGTGCATCCTCTAAGAATCTCGGCCAACTGTCACGGTCACTAGTGGGACGTCTCGTCGATGATCATGAACTCTGTCCTGCTGGTGTGCGTAACCATGACCACTCCTGGGTCAAGGTCTTCACTGTGAATTACCAATCTTTCGGTCCATCGGCTCATCGGCCCTGTCAGGTGTGCTAACGGGGATGATCCCGTTCTGGCACTTCTCTGGTCATCTCTCGGTCAATCATCGCGACCACTCGTAAGACAGCATATCACTGGCGTCGGCCTCTGGCTCTCTGAATGTACGTGACCCATCTGATCCTGGGTGCAAGTATAATTGCAGCAGTGTCCTGGAAGGAATCCTGCTCACGGTCTCTTCCATGTCTCGTCTCTGCCAACTGTCCGGAAGTCATTGTCCTTTCCTATATCTGCATCTTGCTCTGGAACGACTGCATACTCATCGCGACTCCTTATGGAAGGTAAGTCCAAGTACCATGCCTCGGTATGCGCATCGCATCTCTGATGTCGGCGGAGTGGAACGTCATCTCGTCTAGATCTGGTGCGAACCTCTTACTCCACTTTTCTCAAATGTCGTCTGCTTTGAACTCGTCTCGTCGCGGCTGCATGGACTGAGCTCCAACGACTGTCCTCGTATCGGGAGTCTCCCAAGAAATGCATCTCATAACCTAGCATCCGATTTAAGTCGAGCCATCCGATCGAGTCGTCAAAACCTCATAATCCCCCAAGAGCTCAACATCTTGGGCACAGTTTAATAGTATCGAGTACATACCACAGCATCGGTGGTCCAGCCGTAGAAGGGCAAACCCAAGCCTCACTAATGGCGCCGTAGAACTGCCGCAAACCCGAAGGTTCAAAGGCTTTCACACGGTCATTAAGTCGAGTTAGGGTTTCATTCTTCTAGAAGGACCATAGAATTGCCTGCATGTCTTTCCGACTACTTTAAACTTGGAATAATAGGTTTCTGACATTCGATCGTCTCTGTCGACTCCCAACGTCTCCGCGTGAAGTCGTCTCCAGCTGGAATCAATCTATCTGATGACCTCGCATCGGGGTAGGCAAACGATCCACATGTCCTAGTCATTCATCCTCGATGACTAGCGACCTTCTATCATCTCTTAGTACAACTCATTCTGCACTAACTCCAGCATTTGGGGCAATATCTCGTCGTTCGCAGCAATAACTCGCTCGCTCGTCTGCACGCTGAACGGTGCCTCAATCATCAGGAGTAAGCAATACTTCAATGGTCATCAAAATCTGGCTGGCCTCTATCAGTGTCTCAATCCTCTAGTGCAAATCGGCACGTCCGAGTAATCTCATAAAGACGATCCGCCAAACGCTCGTGGCGCGGAAACACAGTAAAAAG
The DNA here is from genome assembly GCA_030015575.1 of Agapanthus africanus. Lineage (NCBI taxonomy): Eukaryota > Viridiplantae > Streptophyta > Magnoliopsida > Asparagales > Amaryllidaceae > Agapanthus > Agapanthus africanus. The sequence continues at coordinate 70,036,343 of JASDDO010000010.1, forward strand.
ACACATCTCTGCAATCGTGTGTCGCCGGAATTTCGCCCTGGTCAGTCCTCGTTCGTGACGAGCTTGTGCTGACCGCAACTCTAGCCGTAGCTCTTCCTGCCTGTAACCATAGTAGCAAAACCAAACTGGTACCGATGAGGCTAGATCAGGAAGGAATATAATACTGAACAAGGAAATGTACATCCTAAGGCTTCATAAGTGGAGTGGCGTGTCGTAAATATGCCGCGGAACATACCAACGATACGTCACTCTACTTTAGTCACATATTCCATCAACCAAGGGTCATCCTACGCTCCGAAGGTTAAAACCTAACGCTTTGATACCAACTTTGTCACGACCCGAAAGTACGGAACATGACCGGCACTTAAACTACGAACGTCTCGAGGCGTACGTAATCTAAGTAAACCGAAAACCCAGAAATCCAAACCAAGAAAAATAGTAGAGTGCAGGAAAAACCAACTTAAAGCAAGTAATTTCAATAGCATAAGCCGAATTATGCGGTTTTTAAAACATCAAAAATTTACTGAAAATTTCGGCAGAGTCTCCTTTGTAAATACTGGCCCCCAAACGGGATATAACATGAATAGTATACGAAATCAAGAAAAAGGCATCCCCAAGCGGGAGCTAGCTCTTCGTCAATCGACGGTCACAACCACACAAGCAATATAATATACAACGCCAACGGCGAGGATCAAAACTCAAAAGAAAACTCAAAACCATCAGAAATATAAAGAGCGACTCTAAGGTCGAAAGAATAAACAACACTGGTCTCTATCTCAATAAATACATGTTTGGTTGATGGAATTTACTAGATACAACGGAATAATATTATACAAGGTAATATGATGGGTACGATACAAGAAAAACCCACCTACTAGCAAGTCACCCGAATGAAACTGAGCCCGCAAAGCCGTAATGAAGCCTGTACGGCAAACCTGCAAGAATCTAGGGCACAACGGGGGTGAGTTGCCAACTCGTGAATAGAAAAACATCTACGCACAGAAATCGCATAAATAACGCAACCTGGGTCAATGATCATAATATATACTCAAATATAACCAGCAGCCTATAACAAGGCTAGGGTAAATATCTAACCCGAGTGTAATCTCATGTGCCTGTGTCAGTGCCTCAGGTAGCAATATATCATATGAATGAGGTATGAATGCACGGAACAGAATGCATGTACTGACGAAAACTTCTTTCATAAATCAGTGAGATTTCTGTATTTTTAAAGTGAGGTACCATAAATGAAATCAGCATAAAACAGTGCCCAGCATCGACACAAAACAAGTGTCCAAATATCTCGATATCTCTGTATCACAATCTCTGTACCTCAATATCTCAAAATCAATATCTAGGGCGCCGTCAATCCAGACCGGCCCCAACCATCCATCTCAAGACCACGACGGTATCCTCCGGATATCCGACGCGTCGGTAATATCACCGGTCGGTAGTGCTCCCCTGCCAGGCTCAACGTCAACAACACATTCCTCTTGCCCCGGGGTACCGCACCGGGCCCACCATGTACCCGAAACGGTTCATCCATCTCCTCGAATCGGGTCTCGAAATCCATCAGCAAACTCATGGTGGACGACTCATACATCATAGGAAAACCGCATTTTTTTATTTAAAAAGAAAGAAAGCAGTTTATATATGTTTTGCGGTTTTCCTCCAAATCCATAAAATATCATGGGAATCCGAATCATCGATAGCATGTAAGACCATGAATATAAGCATGAGAATCCATGAATACGGCATAACAATGAATAACAGTATGCATGAAGTAGCAGATAATAACTACAATGTCTAAACTATTAGTTAACATGCTATGTCAAGAAATAATATTTTCTAAGGTGTACGTGACATGGCAATTACCGATGAAGATGTGTGTGAGCCGGCAAGTAAGTGTACGTGGTACATACGCATCATCGGTAATGGTGCTGGTGTCCTAACAGCATGATATCAATAATGGAGTATGAAACATAATATAAGCATGCGATGCGAAGCGAACCACAATAAGGTGCGGGAGCTGAAAACTAGACGCAACTATAACTAATCTGCATTAATCTAATATAAGTCCTACAAATGGTGCCTTTTGAAATAACACGAATCATGGGGTTTTGAAAATAGGGGCTACGGTGTTTTTATGAAAAGATACGTCCTTTGAAATATCCGTAGGATCCCTTGACCTGTCTTTTAAAATACCCACGACCCGCTAGTTTGAAATAGGTGGGAGTCTAATCTAATCTAACAACTACACTAAACTATACGGCTGAACTAACAAGCTAAGCTACAGGTAAGGAAACCGCCTAACATCTGAGTCGATACATATACATACCTGTATATATATTAGTCGGTGATCCCGCCTCAATAATATCATATCCGATATCATATCTATAATCAGACATCCCAAGTCAAGAGTGCGGATCAATCATCAAAATATAGCTCGTACGTAAATCCGTCGTACGGCATCCCAAATCTGGGTACGGGTCAATATCACATTCATCATACTATTCATCTGATATCCTCTTTATCAAATATCATGATCGGGGTACTGATCTACGTCTAGTACAATATTGATACCATCTCTGTATGCATGCATGTATAAGAATCACTACGTCAAAAGACCCGCTAAAACATCATGTCGTATCTCAATACGAACCAAAACACATCACGGATCTTCTGGCCTCAAGCCCAATATCATCGACTCATCTCAAATCCCAATTACTATCCTCAAATCCAGTATATAAACACATAGTCCCATACCCATGTGTAAATATACACATCAATATAAAATCCCATGTACGCACATATGAAAGAAAAATGTATGCAAATATGGGTGTGTGTGTATGTGTGGTGCAACCACTACTCTAGGGTTTCGCAACACTAAACCAATCCAATCACACCAAGGATCCATCTCTATCATTAATAATCTCAAACAATATATAAACAATATATATATGTGTGCATACGTATTCGTATACATCACCATGAACTGCGGGGGTGCTATACGCCATCCACCCGACTTCTCCCCGTAGATATAAATCTACTCACCTGGTCCTCGCTTGCAGGAGCCGACGCCGCCACGCGCTTGCTTGTCGTCTCAAAGTCCACATGGGGTACCTACATATCATAACGCACCGTATCGCATTAAAATCCGACTCATGACCAAAATGACGTACGAATCCCACATAGGTCAAAACCTATGGTTGCTTCATAAATCGACCCAAAAACCCTCGATGTCGGCGTACAAACGCCAAACCATTGAGAAAAATCCAATCACACCCATTTGCACATTCACGAACACTAATTTTAATATAAACTAGGTTAAAACTCACAAAAACCCCAATTTCACTTAAAAGGTCATTTTTCCGTAAATCTAGCAAGCGCAATTCGCCGTTTTGTATAAAACATGACGTTTAAATGAATGTAGCGGCCAATATACTTATTAAATATCTTAAATAAGTCATAGAAACAATTTCCGGAATTTAATCTCATTAAATTTCAAAAACCCTAATATTCTAGTTTACAAAATACCCTTTTTAACAATTTCATAGCCAAAAATGCACAAACTACAATTTAGGTTGGATTTCCATGCTCTAAAGTATTAAACTACACTTAATAAAGTTAATAATATGATAAAAACCCTAACCATATTTTTAATCTCATATTTCGAATTAAATCAAAAAACCTAGTTTGCAACAAAAGCTTAATTTTGACATTTTTCAAGTAACAGCTTGTAATTAACAACTAGATTAGTTTTCTACAAAACTAAATATGGTAATCCACATCACTAAACCATGCACAATCAAACACAACTCATTTCCACAACAAACCCTAACTTGAAATCTTTAATCATGCAATTAAACTCACATAAACCAAATTAACACTTAATTAAATTAGCTTTAACAAATTAGTAACAAATTAAGTAAAAATGTTTAGAATTATACCCAAAACATTTGAAGATCCACAAGCATCCATGGCCCTCCAAAATGCTCTCTTTTCACAAAGATCCATGCTATACGGGCTAAGCTAAAATGGGTAGGAGTCGGATTTGGGTTTTGGGATTTTTTTGATGGATTTTGGGGCAATTTTTGATGAAGTTTTGAAGAGAAAAGAGAAGGGGAATGGGGGGGGGGGGGCTGCTGCTGCTGTAGGAGAGGGGGGGCTGCTGGAATGGGAGGGGGGAGGAGAGAGAGGGAGGTAGGGAAAGTGGGGGGAGAAAGTCAAGGTCAAACCAAAGTCAAAAGTCCACCTCATTTAACCATTTTCTTTTCCTTTTCTTTCATTTCTTTCCTTTGAAATTCAAGTGGGGAAAAAGATGGGGGCTGCTGAATTCAGCCAAGGGGAGAAGTGAATGGGGGTGTGTGGGTGTGGGTACGGGTGTGGGGTGATGAAAAATGATAAATACAATACCCCAAACATCCATTTACGCTAAAAAAAAGCCTTTTTTCTTCAATAATTTCTAAACCGTTTTGGCAAATAATTTCGTTCCAAAAACCACATGATAAAATTTTATTTAATGTTTTATGATGCACAAAATTTGTTTCAACTCATTCCAATTTGTAATTTTCCTTCATTAAATGTATTAATGACGGCTTAAAATAATAATAAAATAATATTTTTTTTTTCAGAAAATTTGAAATTTCACCAGCGGCTCAATAAACACCAAATAATAGCAATTACATAGCTAGAATATGTATATTTAATTTTTATAATAAGATATTTGTATTTTGGCTTTTTACAGAAAACCCCCTTATTTTACCGATTTTTTTGAAATTTCACCGAAACGATTTTCAAAACGTTACAGTAACCCCGTTGACATCTTTCTAGACACCTACTGGATCAGCTAATTGTAAAGTGCAAAACTCTCCCGGGAGTAACTTTTACTCACAGTTGGATCGGGATCCAACTATCAAATAGAAGGTATGCAATCTCATTGCAAATTTCAACTTTTGAAATTCCCGATATGATTTTTACCCCTAGTGTCTTATGACCTTAACTAAGGTCAACAAATCATAAGCACTAGTCAAGTTCTACCCGCTATTTCGTGATTGATTTAGACCCACCCGCATGACCCTTAACTATGGTCAACAAAGTCATACGAATGTCCTAATCGATCACATTAAATGCTTTGTAGGAAGACATCACTTAGCTACCGTACACTATGCCTTAACTATAGTCAACAAACGTGGCACGAATACTAAGTACTCTGCTTCCTAAAATGGCGGAGGGCAACAGATGGTTTTTATGAAAACCCTTAACGTCTTGAACTTGATATCGTTGTAGAATCTGATGAAAGGAGTGGTTTAAGCTCCAGTTTTAAAAGTCGAATGGTTTTGTAGTATCTTTCTAATTTTTCTAAAGATGTCACTCCCGGTGAAGGGATCTCGGCTTTTTCCTTATCGAATAAGGTACTGGATATTTATGAATACCACGATGCGAAGCAAAAGTTAGCTCAACTATAAAAACAATCGAGTGCTTTGTAACATTTTCTAGTTTCGCTAAAGGGGTCACTTCCGGTGAAGGGATCTCGGCCCTTTCCTCATCGAATGAGGTGCTGGATATTCATAAAGGAATACCACTATGCAAAGCAAAAACTAGAGTTACCCATATTAAAAAGTTTGATTCTACATCTTTAGGTTTCTTTTTCTTAACATTAATCACATTAATGCTGTCCCATCATTTACGTTTCCTAAACATCACAGAAAAGAAACGAAAATAGAACATACGCTTATCCCATCCGCATTTGCCACGGGGCCCCATCATGCACCGTTAGGTTACTTAACTAACGGCAGAGCGGGGGATGGACTAGCGCGAGTGAAAAACATAAGCAACGTTTATTATATATCTCATATATAAATAGCCATTCGTCGCACGCATTTATAAACATTCCAGATCACAGTTGAATACATTGGATATACTAGGAATTCCGTACTTCATTTGAGCCTTTAATGAAAGACGGGTTCCACGGTCGTGATGAAAATCCAAACCCCACCTTAGACCCTTACGGGTGCGGAAAACTACCCGCAAAATTTCCGAAGTGAAGAAACCTCCCTCAACAAAGTGAGTAGGCCACTCGGCACTTCGAGAACCCGGTAGTGTGTGCACCCCAACTTGGGTCTATTTTAGGATCAAAAACAGTAAAAAGAAATTATACAACGGTGGCTACAACCTCAACCCGGATGTGCCCCGCAAAATAATATTACATTGCTTTTTAAAAATTACATGAATGAAAGAAAAACGCTCTTCTCACATCCCCGTCCATTCATCACGACGATCCAACATATTCATATACACATACCATCGCATGATACCAATACCGATGTGTGCAACCCCGACTAATCGACATATAGCAATTAGTCGATGTTTCCATAATACACATGCACATCACTAAGCTTATAAAGTAACCGCGACATTAGAATTCCGCACGAGATTAGCAAACTAATCATTTTCCAACTCTTGAAAAAATCCAGTGAGCAACCTTTTAAAAACCGATCTTTTGAGCCAATCCGGGAGTCGAAACGAACTCGAAACCCGCCCGAACTTCACGGTGGCGAATAACAACATATTAACGGTCAAATGGGGGGTTTAGAGGGGATACCCCACCCCCGAGGCCACCACGAGGTGGCCAGGAGGTGAGGCAGACCAGAAACTGCCTATGGTGGGGCAGTTTCGGGTCCCCACCGCCAAGACCACCTTGTGGTGGTCTTGGGGAGTGGGCCCAGCCGTTCGGTCCCCCCGGGTGTCCCCACGGCGTGCGCGCTCCACCCCATGGCTTCTCGGTTCAAATCGTGAGCTCACGGGGTGGGCAAACATCTCAAAACGTCGATTTTCAAAACTGTTTTTCGGCAGTTTTTGCATGACGAAAAACGGCGGAATTCTAATGTTGCTACAAGCTATTTAAGATTAAGATAGGCTCTGATACCATGTTAGTGGATGTTGCACACCCTCACAACACTTGTAAGGAGGCGGAACTGGTAAACATTAATTTTTCTTGCATGCAACACCCACATAACCCAAGATTAGTGCTTAAACCTTAACTAGCAAACACATCAAGAGATCTAATCTACTATGAAAGTGTGTTATACCTAAGGAACTGGTCCTTTGGGGCTTTGTTTGATGCAACTCCTTGACTCCTTCGGCTGCTTCCGATGTCCTCAATCTTCGGCTAACTCCAGACCTAGATGATCCACCCGAGAGCTTTGATACAAGCTTCAAACTCTTCACAAGAGTTCAACTTAGAGATCAAGTTCGCTAGAAGTGATCATTAAGATGATGTAGAGATTAAGTATTGGATTATGATTTTTGCTCTAAGCTATTGATTCACAACTCATGTGAGGTTAAAGGACAGAGGAGGAAGAAGGAGAGAATGAAGAGAGAGAATGTCAAAGTGATAATGAAAAGTTCAAGCATGGAAAAATATCATATGGCTCAAAATGAAATAATTGAAGCATGTAATAAAAAATTTCACTATGCTTCAATAGTAACTCCAAATGAATAAAATATGAAAGAAGTCATTCCTTCATCCATGCTTAGACTTTCCATTTTCCACCTCATTTATTTATTTTCACAAAATAAATATCTAATAATGAGGTGTCCCCTTCTAGAAGGTATTCATGTAACAATTACAAGAATACCCCTCCACCGTATACCGTATAAGTATACCCGTATCCGAATCCCGAGAAATACGAATACAAATAATCCAATAATATAATAACAGCATGCGGCTTAAACCAAAGCCCACCGGTACTAACCTTCCGATCATCATTCCTGTAACCATTACAGGAACATGATCGAAATCCTGCCGTAACAACTTACGGCCTCTACATCTTTCGCCTGAACCAGGAAACTCTTTGTGTGGGACTCTAAAGACTCGACAGTACGCTGGCACTGGGTTTAACTACTGTTGGGGTAAAAATTTACACCCCGGTTGACCAAGTCAAAATCAAAGTCAACCCCAAGCCAAGTGGGCCCAAGCCCAGATCCAGTGGGCCCATGCCCGGGTCAAGCCCGAACATGAAGCGGCCGGCCTCCCCCCGTGCCAAGATAAAAATTTTGTAATAAATAATTTTGTTGTATTTCTTTTATTTTATTTTTAGATAAATGTAAGAAAAAATAGGCATAAAGCCAAATTTTTGTAAAGCCCATGGCTTATGTGCAAAAAGAAATGGCACATGAGCCATGGGATAGGCAAAATGCCATTTTGTGAAGCCCAAGGGGCTATGTGTAAAATGTATGCCCTATAAAGGCAAGGATAATGAAATATCCCAACAACTTTTTCTCTCTCCAAAAAAAGTTTCAGAGCTGAGCTCTTTCTTCCATCTTCAAGGTTCCAAAATCTTCTTCTTTCTTTTGAATTAAATCAAGAGTTTTACTCTTCCTTTTTCAAAACTAAATAGTTTTTCACCACAAAACCCATCAGGGGAACTCAGATCTTCCATCAGATCTCAAAAAGAAAAGATTTTGAAATCCCACATCTCTTGATCTTCAAGATCCAGCTAACAGAGGAGGAAGAAGAAGAACATCTTTCACTAAACCCTCAAAAAAAAGAAGAAAAACACATTCAGGAGTCCAACTCCTCTCTGATTTCTCTTCTGAGAAATTTTTTTTAGGCTAAAAGCCTCTTGTGCCTCTCCGGCGCGCAGCGCAAGTGCGCAAGGCGCCAGCGTGCCGACACGTGGCGCGCGCGCGCATGCGCACCTGCGCGCTTGCGCAAGTGCGCAAGGCGCCCGCGTGCCGACACGTGGCGAGCGCGCTTGCGCACCTGCGCGCCTGCGCAAGTGCGCAAGGCGTCCGCGTGCCGACACGTGGCGCGCGCGCTTGCGCAGCTGCGCAAGTGCGCAAGGCGTCCGCGCGCCGACACGTGGCGCGCGCGCTTGCGCAGCTGCGCAAGTGCGCAAGGCGCCCGCGCGTCGACACGTGGCGCGCGCGCTTGCGCACCTGCGCAAGTGCGCAAGGCGCTCGCGTGCCGACACGTGGCCCCCACGCATCCTTTGGATGCCTTTTCCCCATTATTTATATATACATGTATATATATACATATGTATACAAATGTACACATACACATACTCCGCCACACTCTCCCCCTCTAAAAAATTTTCGGGCCGGGGCGCTGCCCCGAACCCCGCAAGGGGGCTGCTAGCCCCCTTGACCCCCAGCCCGCTATCTGGGTAGCGGGACCCCCGTAAAAACTCTGCGTGGCTCCCGATATATCCAAAACCCTCTTTTAAAACAAAGCACACTGCACATTGAGTTCGCATGACCAATTTAACCCGTTAATCGGAGGTTCCCTCGCCCCAAAGGCGAGGGGTAATTAACGGCAGCTTAGTCCGCGGCTGCCGGAGATTCGGATCCCCACAATCATTAAACCCCGGCCTACCCTAGGTAGGGGGAATCTGTAGTACGCCTGACAAGCGCTCGCGTATTCCCATCTCACTGGGGTGACGAAAAACACCCTACAGATTCTGGCACGCCCGGTGGGACCGATCTCTCCTCCCATATTTCGGGTTAAACGTTCATGCGAGCTCAATCAATATACATACCTGTATTTATACTAAAAATAATGCTTTTTCATGCAGATTTTCAAGCAATCAACCTTCGACGACAATGTCTCCCCAGACGAATTCAGCTTCCAACGGCACCCCGATGCTGTACGTGGTCAAGATCAACGCTCGTGTGGTTCTCCCCGCAAGCCTCAGTCGACAGTGGGAGGAACCGCCTCGCCAGTTCGGCTCCGTCATCATCTACACTGCCGGAAGCGCTCATCTGGCGGAGATCCCGGCGGAACAGGTGGCCAAGCCGGTCTCAAGGGGAAAGAGGCCGAATGTCGTGATCGCCAAGGCACCACAACCGAAACTCAAGACGCTATCTGAACGACTCCCTGGCGCTCTAGCTGGGGGTAAGACTTCCGATGCGAAGGGCAACATCAAATGTCGCGGACGAGCTCAGGCGATGACTCTAACAAATGCACAATCGGGCGTATCTCCAAGGCCCTCCATCAACCGGTCTGCGGCGTCTTCCCAAAAAGCCGAAGCCTGCCAGTTGCTTAGAACGGAAAAGTTAAGGCAGAAGCGGCTCAGGTATCGAGCCAACAAGAGGGCCAAGGCTTCGGCCAAATGGAATCATGTGAAGTTCCAAGTGCAGGGTTTCCCCGCGATGACGGCTGAGTCGGACGTAAGAATCAGCAATTCCTTCGAGCCTCTGAAGTGGGTTCAGAAAAACGCCATGACCGCCAGAATCAAGAAGACAGCGGTCTGAACAGTGCCACAAAGAGACGTGTCCCGGCCCCAACAGAAAAAGTATGACACTGTCTCTTCAAGAGTCTATCAAGCACTCTGTGCCGCGTGAAAGCAGCGGGGCAAACCCAGAAAAGAAGCGCCAGCACCATTCAAGAACCTGGTTAGGCCGGCCGCCTTCAATCGACTACCATCTACCGAAACAAGGGGGTCAAGACAGCGAGCCGTGAAATCAGCTGCCAATAATAGAGAGACGGCCGGATATATCATCCATACGGTCTATATGGCGGGCGGGCGCCCCAGCGACAACCTTCGCAGCAAAAGCAAGGACGGGGCCACCACATCCCAAGCCCAATCTAGCCTGAATGTGGTTGCCACCGCCCAAGAACAGCCGCCCCTGCTGGATGAAGAAAACCCTCTCGACGAGGATGATAGGCAGATAGACCCCTCGGTCCATGTAGAGTCAAGCTCGGACAGCGAGGAAGAGCCGACTTTCCGCCCTAGGACTGCGGAGCAAGAGCTGCTTCAGGAGCTTCGAAAACAGCTCAGGAGCAAAGATAAAGAGATGGCCAAGCTCTATTCAAAGATTGACGACTTAACGAACGTGGTGATGCAGCTTACGGCTCAAATTGCTCGAGCGCCTCCTAATCAAGCACAAGCCGCTACTAATCAGCCGGGTGATGACAATCCGAGGCAGCCAATGCCTGTTCCTTTGGGACCAAGACTGGTCGAGCCGAATGAAAGCCGGCTACATTCCGCTTCTGGGGACGCCTTGGCCCCAGATAGCACTATCCCGCTAACACAGGATCGGATAATGGATTTGGTCACCAGCAAGGTTAAAACATTGGTGGCCGAAGCTGAAGCTCAGAAAGAAATCGGCAGTAGTGGGCGGCCATATCCCGCGCAGTACGATCTGATTGAGTTCCCAAGCGGCTACGTCATTCCTAAGTTCGGAAGATTTGATGGAACGGGGAATGCAAACCAGCACGTCGCCCACTTCAAAGCATCGTGCGGAAATACAGGGGGCAACGATGCGCTCCTTCTTCGTCAGTTTGTCAACAGCCTGACCAGCGTCGCCTTCGACTGGTATGCGAGTATACCGGACGGGTCCGTCATTACCTTTGCCCAAATGGAGTCTCTGTTCCGGCAAAGGTTCATGAGCGTCAGTGATAAAATCTCCATAGCCGATCTTGTGAGGACCAAGCCGGGGAAGAATGAAAGCAACACCGACTTTATCGTCCGGTGGCGTAATCTCACAGTTAAGTGCGAACCGCCGCTGGAACAGGACCAGTCCGTCAGCCTTCTCATTGGGAACCTCAGCAATTGGATGGTCCCCTTCTTGTGTACAGCGGGCCTCAAGACGTTTCAGGAGCTAACCAAGAAAGTCCAAATGCTGGAACGCTCGAAGCAAGAGTCCCCGCCAGACTTTCAGAGAGACAAAACCTGGAAAAGCAAGCGGGACGACAACCGTAGAAGCAGGAGTTCCAGCAGTACCAATGTCTTCAATGCCTCCGACAATGAAGAAAAGCGAAGGGCGGGCGAATCCAAAACCAACCGGTCTCGAAAGCCATTGCTGGGAGGAGATGGGCCTTCCCTAGAGGAGAAAAAGAACAAGGTTTACTCTTTCAGAAGGGACAAGGTCCGCAAGATATTTAAAGATGCCTTGAACAATGGCCTACAACTGCCGGAGTCGAAAAGACCCCAAGAAGCAAAAATGACCGACAATCCCCTGTATTGCCCGTACCACCGAGTAGTGAGCCATGCGATCGAGGATTGCTATATCTTCAAGGATTGGGTCGAGAAGCAGTACAAGGCTGGAGAGATCGAGCTGTCCAAAAGCGTGTTGGTGAACAATCAAGTTGCAACCGCCAACTTTATACAGACGGAAGCTGAAGCCTTCTGGGAGCAGACAGCCGAACCCGCTGCCCTGACAAACGAAACTGACTCATCGCGGCCTTCGTGGAGTACGCACATATCTAATAAGACGAAGAAGATGATAAAGCTACTTCGGAAAGAACCCAGGATGGAATGGGAAGGACAGAAGAAGCCTACCAGTCCAGCTGCCAATGCGGCTCCATCAGGCTCAAAATCCAAGAAGCTCAAGAAGAAGAAAAGTGCAGCTCGGCGCGAAAAAGAGTCTGCAGGGAGATTGACCATTCAAAAGTATATCGATTCCCTCGAAGAATATGAGCAAAAGGAAAGAACATTGATTCAATTGAAGGAGTTCTTCCCTGTACAAGCGGCTGAAATTCTGGAGGAGTTAGAAGAAGACTCCAATGAAGAAATTCCAGTAGTGACCTGCTACACCATCCATCTTGGCAGCGACTCTGAGGATGATCTCTGTTTTCCGGAAGAGGACGAGGAGCTCACCACAAAGGCTAATCAAATCCAGCTCAGAAGCGGCAGGGCTCTACCGCAAAATCAGGGCAACGCCCCAAAAGGGAAGGAAAAACAAGTCGCTAATGAAGAAGATGGCAGAGAACCGGCTGATGAAAACATAAGTCCTTCCTCGGTGGACTATAATGTCTTGGCACATCTCCGGAAGCTTCCGTCTCTCCTGAGCATCTACGACGCCTTGGTCCTATCTAAGGAGCTTAGAGATGTTCTCATCCACGCTCTGCAAAACCCCGAGCGGTATCAGGCTCACTTTGTGGAAATTAACATGAAAGAAGCCCAGCATGCTTTGTATGCCGCCGCAGTCACATTTAACGATGAAGACTTGCTACTGGGAACGGCTGAGCATAATCGGCCGCTTTACGTGACCGGGTACAGCGACGGAGATCGAATTAATCGCATATTGATTGATCCGGGGTCCTCAGTGAACATCATGAACTTGCGAACTCTGAAGAGTTTGTCAATGGACGTCCGACACCTGTTAAGGGAAAGGATTGTCATTCAAGGCTTCAACCAAAATTGCCAGCAAGTTCTGGGGTCTATAGCTCTGCCAATCAAATTTGGGGATCTGCAAACTGAAGCTAAGATATACGTGATCGACGCCGACACGTCTTATAAGATTCTCTTGGGGCGGCCGTGGCTCCACGATTACGGCATCATTCCGTCAACTCTCCATCAATGCATGAAGTACACTAAAAATGGCGAAGAAAGACGCATTGACGGAGACATCCAGCCGTTCAGTGTGCATGAAGTCCGATATGAAGATTCTCGGTACTTTACGAACCACCAAAATGCCAAGCCACAACTGACCGAGGATAGAACGGCCCCAAGACTCAAAAGCAAATCTGCGCCGGCTATCACTTTCAAAAGCAAAAATACCCAAGTGCGCCCGCATTTCGGCAGCGACTCTGATGAGTCCGACGCTGGAAGCCCGTCCTTCCGCAAAACTCGCCCTCACTTCGGCAGCGATACGGACGAATCTGTTACTGAAGGCCCATCTAGCAGCAAAGTCCGCCCTCATCTTGGCAGTGACACTGAAGAGTCAGAGGAGGAGGACCTGTCGTGCAACAGCGGTGCAGATTAGACCCCCACGCAACAAGCGAAACTATGAGAGACCTTCGAAGTTGCAGAAGGGTCCCTAGCCGTTACAAGGGTACCAGAGCAAATGTGCAAAGAGCTCGATGCATTATCAATCTCCACCGTGGACCAGCTGAAAACTTTCTACGTTCCCGGGAGGAAAAGTGGACAGAAGGGCATCTTGTTTTATGGGTCAAACCTCGTTGTGCACCCGGACGACCTTTCTGTCGCGTGCCTTCCCTATGAGAGAGGCATAAGAGCCGTCCTCAATCCCAGATACTATGCGCCCGAGATGCGGGAATACTTTAAGAAGTGCGGATGCCGGTTATATCAAACGGAGTCCGAAGCAAAGTTTTACGAAGGGCTATGGTATCCGCCCCAGGTCCGAGCACTCATCGATGGACGGATTCCAGATAGACGGGGCATAGGCTACATTCAACCTGATTCCAAAGCGTGCTACATGATCCATGTTGGTGAGACCAGCGAAAGATCAAATGATGATGACGAGATAGCCGAGCCAGAAGAAGCTCCTCAAGAGCTCGAAGATGGCGGACAAGCAACCTTTGATGAGCTAACCGAGATTGACTTAGGAACGCCCGATAATCCAAGGCCGACCTACATCAGCTCACTCTTGTCAGAGGAAATGAAAGAGCAGATAATTGCCCTGCTGCGTGAGTTCGTCGACTGCTTCGCGTGGACGTACAAAGAAATGCCTGGCCTTTCCCCTGAGGTAGCCGTGCATAAGCTGGCTATATCTCCTGATGCTAAGCCAGTCAAACAAGCTCCTCGAAGAATGAGAAGGGAGTTGGAAGAAAAGGTCATCGAGGAAACCAAGAAGCTCATCGATGCCGGCTTCATCAGGGAAGAGAAATATGCAGACTGGATCGCATGCATAGTCCCAGTGAAGAAGAAAAATGGGCAGATCCGAGTTTGTGTCGATTTCAAGGACCTCAATAAGGCATGTCCTAAAGACGACTTCCCGCTACCGGTCATGGAAATGATGGTCGATGACACCTCAAATTACGAACTGTTCACCTTTATGGACGGCTCGTCTGGATATAATCAGATCAGGATGTCGCCTGAGGATGAGAAGCACACAGCATTTCGAACCCCGATCGGAATATATTGCTACAAGGTAATGCCATTCGGACTGAAGAACGCAGGTGCTACATATCAAAGGGCGATGACTAATATCTTTGATGACCTAATCCATAAAGTCGTCGAATGCTATGTTGATGATCTGGTCGTCAAGACTAAAGCTAAGGCCGATCATATCCAAGATCTCAGGACCGTTCTCACCAGACTGAGGGAATATGATCTGAAGATGAATCCTCTGAAGTGCGCTTTTGGCGTGTCATCGGGAAAATTCATGGGCTTTATAGTTCGACATCGAGGGATCGAAGTTGACCCATCAAAGATAAAGGCCATCATGGAGATGCCCCCTCCGAAGAGTCTGACGCAGCTAAGATCTTTTCAAGGCAAGATTGCTTATATACGGAGGTTTATCTCAAATTTATCAGGGAGATGTAGGCCCTTCTTAAAGCTCATGAAGAAAGGAGCTCCTTTTATCTGGGATGCCGAATATCAAGCAGCGTTCGAAAGCATCAAACAATACTTGTTGCACCTTCCAGTGCTGGCCGCTCCCATTCCAAATAAACCGCTGATTCTCTACACTGCCGCGCTGGACGAGTCACTCGGTGCGCTCCTTGCCCAGAATAACGAGGAAGGAAAAGAAAATGCCCTCTACTACCTCAGTCGAACTCTAGTCGGGGCGGAACACAACTACTCACCAATCGAAAAGCAATGCCTGGCTCTAATATTTGCTGTGAAGAAGCTGAGGCACTATTTGCTCGCTCATCGGGTTATGCTGATCTCCAAGGTCGACCCGCTCAAACACTTGATGACCAAAGCGAGCCTAGCCGGCAGAATGGCAAGATGGACTGTCATGCTACTTGAGTTTGACATAGTTTACACTCCTCAGAAAGCAGTAAAAGGGCAAGCTCTTGCAGACTTTCTCGCTTCTCATCCCATACCAGAAGGGTCGCCACTAAATTGTGAGTTACCCGACGAACAAGTGCTGCATCTCGAGAATGACGAGCCATGTTGGGAGCTCTACTTCGATGGGGCCTCATCGATAAGAACCTCCAGTAAATCAAGCGTCCCGGAGATAAAAGCAGGGATAGGATTGGTGTTCATCACACCATCAATGGGAACCCTACGGCGTTCTTTTGCTCTCACCGAGCCTCGGACAAACAATGAAACTGAGTATGAAGCTCTGATAGCTGGTTTGGAGCTCGCCATAGAAATGGAAATCCGTCGGCTACGAGTTTACGGTGACTCCCAGCTCGTCGTCAACCAAGTAAGCGGCGACTATAAGATATACAAACCCGAGTTAGCTCGGTACAGAGGTCGAGTGGTGGAACTCATGAAACGGTTCACTCATATTGAACTAACGAGAGTCCCTAGAGCGTTGAACGGAAAGGCTGATGTACTCGCTCGCTTGGCCAAGGAGCTGGCTGATCCTGACATGGACGAAATTCTGATCACAGTCAGGAGCCGGCAAATCCTACCCCCTGTCTCTCTACGAGAAGAGGAAAGCGCGGAACAGAAGAGCAATCCCGCCGAAGAAGCTTCGATCGTCCAAGACGAGCCCGATTGGAGAGAACCCTTCATAGAGTACCTCCGATATGACAAGCTGCCCGAAGAAAAATTTGCGAGGATTCAGCTGAAGAAAAGAGCTCTCCGATACGTGTTTGTAAATGACACGTTATACCGCAGGTCATATGACCAACTCTGGCTCAGGTGTCTGTCATTGGCCGAAGCCCAAAAGGTCATGAAAGATGTCCACTCAGGCGTTTGCGGTGCTCACCAATCTGGCCCCAAGATGCGACTTCAAATCAAACGGCTTGGGTATTACTGGCCCACCATGATACGGGATTGCGGAGAGCATGCAAAGAAATGTTATATCTGCCAAATTCATGGTGATTTTATTCACAAGCATCCCAACCCATTGCATCCTACAGTGGCGTCGTGGCCCTTCGAAGTTTGGGGCACCGACATTGTTGGCCCAATTGATCCTCCGTCATCTAAAGGCCACCGGTTCATACTGGTCGCGACAGACTACTTCTCCAGGTGGGCTGAAGCTGTCCCGCTAAAAGAAGTCAAGACAAAGGATATTCTGACATTCTTCCAGCATAATATTCTATACCGCTTCGGTACACCAAGAAGAATCATTTCTGACAACGGGCCTTCTTTCAAGAGCTTCAATATCTCAAGATTCGCTACCCAGCACAAGATAGACTGGAGGTATTCCTCTATCTATAATCCAAGAGCCAATGGGCTAGCCGAAGCCTTCAATAAGACTCTATGCAAGCTTCTGAGGAAAAATGCTTCAGCCAACAAGAGAGACTGGAATCTCAAGCTTCACGAGGCATTGTGGGTATATCGTACCACGCACCGTACTCCAACTCAGTCCACTCCATACTCATTGCTCTTCGGAGTGGAGGCGGTCCTCCCCCTCGAAGTTGAAGTTCCGAGCTTAAGAATGGCCGTCCAACATGAGTTGACGGAGGAAGAAAACGTGCTCCTTCGACTTGAAGAACTCGATGCCCTCGAAGAAAAGAGGCTCGCGGTGCAACAAAATCTGGAGCTATACCGAGCCCAAATGTCACGGGCTTATGACAAGATAACCCGTCTCCGCGCCTTCAAGAAAGGTGAATTGGTGTTGGTCCTCAAAAGACCGATTATCCCCAATCGACATGCCAAGGGAAAATTCGAGCCAAACTGGGAAGGACCATACGTCATCGAGAAAGTGTTTGACGGAGGATCCTACCAACTAATAAGTGCCGAGGGAGAAAGGCCCATGCCACCCATCAATGGCCGATATCTCAAGAAATACTACACGTGAATGCTCCAAGTCGCAGGCGAATTGAGCACATCAGCCCTACGGTCTGGATCATACATCCTGCAAAACCGTATACAATCCACGGGCGTAAATGACCCCTATTTCTCCCAAATCCTGCCGGTGAGACTACTTTAAAGTCCCACCAGCGGCAAAAAAAAAAAAGAGAAAAAAAAAGAAGAAAGAAAGAAAAAGGAAAAAAAAAGAAGAAGAAGAAATAAACGGTGTGTCCACAAGCAAAATGGGCACGGATGAAAACCCGAAAGGGCTCCGTGAGTAAAAACAGCAGGACTACCGGCGAGTCTGTGAAAACCCGAAAGGGCGCAAACTCGTGAAAAGAGATGAAATACACTCACAAAGTCCTCTCAACCTTGTGAGGAGAAAACCCCTGCGTGAGATCCTTACGACTCACAAAGGAGCAACACACTTAGGAATCCTCACGATTCCTAAGGAGAAAATACACCTGCGGGATCCTTACGACTCGTAGGGAGAAAATGCTTTTATGGGACCCTCACGGCCCATAAAATTGAAAAGCCTTAGGTAGTAGGGACCCAAACCTATCTCCTAAGCCATCGTTCCCCAACGGGCAACGACAAATGATGATTCACTCCTGGCATTTCGCTTCAGTGTTAGCGGTGCTGATGCCGACCAAAAACCCAAATCCCAAGTCCTCCCGAGGCAAATGATGAGTTGCTCCTGGCATTATTCCAGTGCAGCAATGCTGATGCCAAACAAGATCCAAATTCCAAGTCCCCAAACGGCGAATGATGAGTCGCTCCTGGTACCATATTCCAGTGCAGCGATGCAGACGCCAACCAAAATCCAATTTCTCAAAATTCTCCCGGCCCTACGGTGGGTCCCCAAATTGACCATCGTATACAATCAACGGGCTCAAATAATTCTCATCATACCCATGCCCCACCGTAATCACCAGTTACGCGGCCGGTCTCCGCTTTGGGAATGATGCTCCATTGATAAGACCCACTCATGTGTCCTCATGATATATGAGGAGAACAAACCTTTGTGGGATCCTTACGACTCATAAAGGAAAAACACACTTAGGAGTCCTCACGACTCCTAAGGAGAAAATACACCTGCGGGATCCTTACGACTCGTAGGGAGAAAATGCTTTTATGGGACCCTCACGGCCCATAAAATTGAAAAGCCTTAGGCGATAGGGATCTAAACCTGTCTCCTAAGCAATCGCTCCCCAATCCCCAAATGGCGAATGATGAGTCGCTCCTGGTACCATATTCCAGTGCAGCGATGCAGACGCCAAATAAATTCCAAATCCCATACCCCAACGGCGAATGATGAGTCGCTCCTAGTACCATATTCCAGTGCAGCGATGCAGACGCCGACAAAGTCCCAAAATTTTTTCGGCCCTATGGTCTGGATCATACATCCTGCAAAACCGTATACAATCCACGGGCGTAAAACAATCCCAATTTCTCCCAAATCCTCTCGGGGCAAATGATGAGTTGCTCCTGGCATTATTCCAGTGCAGCAATGCAGATGCCGAACGAAAACCAAAATCCCAAAATCCTCTCCATGACAGATGATGATTCGCTCCTGGTACCATATTCCAGTATAGCGATGTTGATGTCAACCCAAATCAAAATCAACAAGTCAACTTCCGCTCCGACACCGTAAGAAGCGGAGCAAGTCAAGTCTACCCCTGACATTGCAAGAAGCAGAGCAAGTCAAATCAAGCATCGACCGTCCACGTCGCTAAAATGGCAGCACCGACCGTCCAAGTCGCAAAAAGGGCAGAACCGACCGTCCACGTCGCTAAAAGGGCAGCACCGACCGTCCACGTCGCTAAAAGGGCAGTATCGACCGTCCACGTCGCTAAAAGGGCAGCATCGACCGTCCACGTCGCTAAAATGGCAGCACCGACCGTCCAAGTCGCAAAAAGGGCAGAACCGACCGTCCACGTCGCTAAAAGGGCAGCATCGACCGTCCACGTCGCTAAAATGGTAGCACCGACCGTCCACGTCGCTAAAAGGGCAGCATCGACCGTCCACGTCGCAAAAATGGCAGCACCGACCGTCCACGTCGCTAAAAGGGCAGCACCGACCGTCCACGTCGCTAAAAGGGCAGCACCGACCGTCCACGTCGTTAAAAGGGCAGTATCGACCGTCCAAGTCGCAAAAAGGGCAGAACCGACCGTCCAAGTCGCAAAAATGGCAGCACCGACCGTCCAAGTCGCAAAAAGTGCAGAACCGACCGTCCATGTCGCTAAAAGGGCAGCATCGACCGTCCACGTCGCTAAAAGGGAAGTATCGACCGTCCAAGTCGCAAAAAGGGCAGAACCGACCGTCCACGTCGCTAAAAGGGCAGCACCGACCGTCCAAGTCGCAAAAAGGGCAGCGCGGGATTCCTACAAAGCGGGAACCAGATAAATCCGGCCAGGGAAAACGTCTACCACGGACACTCCGTCTCGGAGAAATGTCAAGCAACGACCGTCCATGTCGTAAAAAGGGCAGTGCCAGCTTCCCAAAAAGCGGGAACCAAATCAAGTCGCCTCCACGTGAAAGAAGATCCATCAATTTCATGCACACGACCCACATATGTGGTGTGCATTTATTGATGGGGGGCAATTTGTTGGGGTAAAAATTTACACCCCGGTTGACCAAGTCAAAATCAAAGTCAACCCTAAGCCAAGTGGGCCCAAGCCCAGATCCAGTGGGCCCATGCCCGGGTCGAGCCCGAACATGAAGCGGCCGGCCTCCCCCCGTGCCAAGATAAAAATTTTGTAATAAATAATTTTGTTGTATTTCTTTTATTTTATTTTTAGATAAATGTAAGAAAAAATAGGCATAAAGCCAAATTTTTGTAAAGCCCATGGCTTATGTGCAAAAAGAAATGGCACATGAGCCATGGGATAGGCAAAATGCCATTTTGTGAAGCCCAAGGGGCTATGTGTAAAATGTATGGCCTATAAAGGCAAGGATAATGAAATATCCCAACAACTTTTTCTCTCTCCATAAAGAGTTTCAAAGCTGAGCTCTTTCTTCCATCTTCAAGGTTCCAAAACCTTCTTCTTTCTTTTGAATTAAATCAAGAGTTTTACTCTTCCTTTTTCAAAACTAAATAGTTTTTCACCACAAAACCCATCAAGGGGAACTCAGATCTTCCATCAGATCTCAAAAAGAAAAGATTTTGAAATCCCACATCTCTTGATCTTCAAGATCCAGCTAACAGAGGAGGAAGAAGAAGAACATCTTTCACTAAACCCTCAAAAAAAAGAAGAAAAACACATTCAGGAGTCCAACTCCTCTCTGATTTCTCTTCTGAGAAATTTTTTTTAGGCTAAAAGCCTCTTGTGCCTCTCCGGCGCGCAGCGCAAGTGCGCAAGGCGCCAGCGTGCCGACACGTGGCGCGCGCGCGCATGCGCACCTGCGCGCTTGCGCAAGTGCGCAAGGCGCCCGCGTGCCGACACGTGGCGAGCGCGCTTGCGCACCTGCGCGCCTGCGCAAGTGCGCATGGCGTCCGCGTGCCGACACGTGGCGCGCGCGCTTGCGCACCTGCGCAAGTGCGCAAGGCGTCTGCGCGTCGACACGTGGCGCGCGCGCTTGCGCACCTACGCACGTGCGCAAGGCGCCCGCGTGCCGACACGTGGCGCGCGCGCTTGCACACCTGCGCAAGTGCGCAAGGCGCTCGCGTGCCGACACGTGGCCCCCACGCATCCTTTGGATGCCTTTTCCCCATTATTTATATATACATGTATATATATACATATGTATACAAATGTACACATACACATACTCCGCCACACTCTCCCCCTCTAAAAAATTTTCGGGCCGGGGCGCTGCCCCGAACCCCGCAAGGGGGCTGCTAGCCCCCTTGACCCCCAGCCCGCTATCTGGGTAGCGGGACCCCCGTAAAAACTCTGCGTGGCTCCCGATATATCCAAAACCCTCTTTTAAAACAAAGCACACTGCACATTGAGTTCGCATGACCAATTTAACCCGTTAATCGGAGGTTCCCTCGCCCCAAAGGCGAGGGGTAATTAACGGCAGCTTAGTCCGCGGCTGCCGGAGATTCGGATCCCCACAATCATTAAACCCCGGCCTACCCTAGGTAGGGGGAATCTGTAGTACGCCTGATAAGCGCTCGCGTATTCCCATCTCACTGGGGTGACGAAAAACACCCTACAACTACAAGCACGTCAGCGGCACTAGCTGTGCGTAACGGCTACCCAGGTACATGACGAAAACTCATCCCAACCCTAACGAGCCTGTAAGCAACACTTACTGTACAGTCCGGTCTCTTCGTTTGATACATCACATATGAAGTTTAGGGGTGGTAAATGTCAGACCCCGGTAATTTTATAAGTCATGCTGCCATAACGGTTCGAGAAACTACTGATAACTCTTATCAGTAAATCTCGAGAACCCTGGTCAGGGGTTTGCTGTTATGGCCGATCAAGCATAGCGCAACATTAACTCCCTATACCGGGAGAGATGAAACCCCTCCTATCGCTCACTGCTACCATGCGATTCGGGACTGTACCTAAAATTCACCTGTTTGCATGACTCAGCAGAGCCGTGGTAGGGAGGAAATCAAAGTGTATAGTGGGAATCACACAAGATACTATGACGATCTCGGGTCTACAGACTAACCTGTACAAGTGTCACCAGAGAACTGCTATTTGACAATAGGTATATATATCATCTAGGAGTTCTCGGCGAGTCCTGTTCGGTGTACCTATTCTCCAATGAGCACCCGTGTACAATCTTTGATGTCAAACACCAATGGTTGTGGGATCAACCATCGCCCTCAGGGTTAAGAAACGTACACACTAGTCTACTCTGGTAATATCGATGCCCTGTCTCGATATACCCTCGACTAGGAACAATTAAAGGATATGCTTATAGACTGCCCAGGCCCCACTAGTATGATCTACATCATAATCCTGGTAGTCAAGCATAATCCTAAGGGCTTCATCAAGATGTATATAAAGATATGAAATATAACACATCACACGTTAAGATGAAGATAAAACAGATAGCATACTATCATTTCGAGCAAAGATTGTTTCTGTACATATACATGCCTAGCATCCTATACAATACAGGCCTCTAGGGCATACATATCTAACAACGAAAGCACTTTTAGCTCATTGGTAAATCCTTGCACTGCTGTGACGTAGCCCATGTGATCGAATCCCCTCAGCCATATATATTTTTCATTGACTTTTCTTTTAAACTTTTAGAAGCTCAAAGGTTTGTACGTGCACTGCACGTAAAATGAAAAGTCACAAAGTAAACAAACATGTAGGAAATGATATACCAACAGACACGGACACGTGGCAAAGATCCAAGCCCAACCCATCGGAATTGGACCGGTAAGATGCTTTTGAGGGCCACCACCGCCGGTCCCACCCGTAGCAAATGCTACAAAATTCTAACCCTAACACTCTTTGGCCTACCCCACTCTTCCCATACTGTTTCATTTTTCTGCACATTAATAGAAAGTGATAATTCACCTCTTAAATCCATTTTTAATGCACATTTTAATTCCATTCTTCATTACCCTAAACCCTAATTTTCCCTATAAGTACAACCCTAAATTTTGTCCCTCCTCATTTAGAAATTCCATGCCAAAACTCTCCAAAAAATTCTAAGTCCAAAAAGTTGTACAAGTGGAGTTAGCTCAAGGCCAAGTTCCGACGACGTTTCGGGAAGAAACCGGCGACGAAACGACTCCTCGAAGATCCCAAAATCTCCCCTACCTCTTCTCTGTAATTCCAACAAGTAAGTTCCTTCTTTTCCCCGTCTCTTCTATTAAAACGAATTTATTTTTCAAAACTAGTCGGAAGCGGAGTTAATCCGACTTCCGATTCTATTTTAACTAAAAACACAATTTTTCTTTCGAACAAATTCACCATCTTTTTGTATATTGTTTAGCAATCATAAACAAACACATTAGAACATGTTTCATCTCAAAATAATATGTATTGCAACTTCTATTTTAGTTTTACGGTAAAATACCATCATGTTTACATACGACATTGCTTATTCATTTTAATCATATTATCTTTAGAAAACTCACGAGATAATAACCTACCTCATCACAACACACATCCTTGACATAGAACGATTACTTTTGGAACATTAGGTTGTGGGAATTTACAAGTTTACAATAAAATACCATAAACATTCAAAAACCGTTTTCTTTAAAAATGTATTATTTAATTTCTTACAAATGCGCCTCTACAACCCATTTTGGGGAACCCCGATCAGGATGGTACGGGTTATCGCACATTCTCGGGCCTAGTAAAGTGAGATGCAGACTTCTTCACGGAGCATCCGATCTTGATTGAATTTTTAATGCAATTTTTAAGAAAAATATGATTTCTATTTAATAAATAAGTTCTATTTTAAATATATATATATATATATATATATATATATAATATCTACTTTAAATATAATGTATATATATTCTATGTTTTCTAAATCAAAGAAATCGCAAATTTCATGAAACTACCATTACAAATCAATACAAGTCCAATATTACACTATAATACCATATACAATGAAATGTAGGTTCTATTCACCAGAGAACTTCATTTTATAAAAATTACAACTATGAAAACCCTAAATACGATAATTAAATATTTGAGGTGTATTTGAAAATATATCAACTATTTTTCATAAAAACCCATCAAGTTATATTAATTTACAATAAGGACCCTAGTAAACATGGGTTTAAGCGGTACCAGTTCTCTTGAGCCTCAGGGAGCCGGAGAATATAGGTGCTTACCTATCTAAGGTAGACAACCTAATAACGGTATTATCAATACGGTAATTGTCTTGGAAAAAGACACAAATCCTGCAGTCCATGTGCAGCAGTTACCGATAATATCAAACCTAATTCAGGACTTCAATTCTATTTAAGTGTCTGACTCAAACAGAGTCTCGGTCTAACCTGAAATCAATCAATCAATCTATCCGTGAATACGATTCAAGTGTAAGTCCAATTCAACAAATATCCATTTATACCAGAATTCAATCTATATCAACATGACTTGAATTGACTGAACCATGGATATACTCTGATTACATGACTATCCATTTATATCCATTCCGTTTACATGATATCATGGTTTCGGCAAGTCGTATACAACCATTCATTACAACAATACAAATAATACAAGAGACATTACGGGGTATTTAAGAGGTAGACTTGTACGGAACATGTTAAAGGTGGCATGGGGTGGTCACTAAAAGACGTAACTATACATCCATGCCGTTGTTCCATGGTTTTATCGACAGATTATACTACGGGTTACCAAAGTCCACAGTGTAAGTTGGACTCCTCTCGTATACACTGGCATATTCTGTACCAAGCTACAAACAACTGCGTTAACATAACAATTAAACATCATAACAGTTATATTCTCCAACCTGTTTATTCTATTTCTTTCTTTCTTTGGGACTTACCGAGCGATTGTTCGTTGACAGCATTCCTATTTCTCTCTTTCTTTGGAATGTTGTCAGGAGGACCCGACTCTGAGGAGTTCGAGACCAGCCAGGAGCACTTGGAGCAGACCACTGAGCAGCATGGCCATTAGACTTTACCTGTACTTACTTTTCATTCAATTCATGCCATTGTTTAGGCACTACCTTCCATTCTGGTATTTACATTTTCAGTTGTATTGTAAAGAAATGTTTAATATATAAAAGTTGTTGTTCATTTATATCTCTTGTCATGTCTTCTTGTGTATATTTACATTATATTGGTTAGTTACGCTTGGCGTGTTTACTTCCGAGTAAATATGTAGAGGGCCTCGTCGTGTCTCCTTACCCGTACACTAGGAAGCAGGGCGCGACAGAGACTCATAATACCTGAAGGGGCTGTCCCAAAACGGATAGCCCTCCCAACTCCTGCTACGGGCGGAGCCATCAAAAGCGCTTCCCCATCAGAAGATCGATCTTTGAAAGATTGGTCGTTCCTCCCCAAAACCAATCAGGACGTCGGTCTTCAACATGCTGACACCAACAACAGCCCCTCAGCAAAGCCGGGGGCATGAAGAAGTCGCTTCCAAAGCTGAGGCGGTCCCTTCTGTAAGACACGCTCGACGTCGCCACTGGCGCCGAGTAAGAAAAGCTGGGGGCGACTCCCCCTCTGGACTTACTCCACCAGTTCCAATGGTGGAAGTTGACACTGCAGTTCCAACCGGGAATAGCTTTAATCTGCTCAGGGGGTACACAAGAACTCTCCAACGGCGGTGCTAAAGAAATCACCCACTCCTGCAGAAGCAACAGTGCAAGCAAACCGTAGCGCCCCCATCAACGGCTCTCCTCCCAAATTCATAGAGTCTTGCGGAAAGTCCAGAACTCTATGATCAATAAAGACTACTCTCGTCGACTGAAGAAATCAAAGGCTCGGAAAGAGAAAGACCATCCCTCCGTCATATAGCGAGGGACTTCCTCTACACAGGTGCCTATTACAAGGGCTCCTTCAACCTCGACCTCCCACAAAAGGATGAGGCCGAAGAAAATCCTACCGCCTGCTGCAAATTCCAAAGGTGATGGACACAAATTCCCTAAGTTTGGGGGCATGGTCATGCATACGGTCTACATGGATTCCGGGAAAGAAGAAAGCCGTGCTTCGGTGAGTCACCGACCGCAAACTCGGTCGCTGACTAAAGCTCAGGAGCAACAACAGAAGCTCCAGGAAATGCTGATCAAAATGGCATCACTTACCTGGCAAAAAAATCCCGAACACAACAGCCGAACATCACCAGGAGCAGGAGACCAATACATAGTTCCTGCGAAGGGTACTTGATAGAAAAGACAAAGAAGCTGCTAACATGAAGCAGATGGCGCTCTTGTTTCATGATATGGTTGGAATGATGATCCAACTAGAACCCCCAGCCGAGGATCCGCCAATAATCATCGAAGATGACAGAAGGGAAATATCAAATCCTCTTCCGGCCTTATCGGCGGCCAAGGAGGAAACAATCTCTAAGGCTGCTCTTGATAATTATATAGCTCAACAAATAAGAGCTCATCAAGCAAATGAAGTGGCTGGTCAAATCGTCAGAACTGGGCGACCCTATCCAGGCTGGTATGATCAAATCAAGTACCCATCGGGATATATGATCCCCAAGTTCCATGTATACAAAGGGACGGGCAATCCCCATCAGCACGTCATGTAGTTCAAAGCTCTGTGTGGCAACACTGGAGGCGACGACAAACTACTGCTTTGCCAGTTCATTGGCAACCTGTCAGAAACGGCCTTTGAATGGTACTCGGAGCTCCCAAATGACTCCGTAAAGACATTCACAGAGATGGAACAGCTGTTCACATAGCAGTTCACCAGCGTAAGCGAGCGCACTCCAATTACAATATTAATCAATGCTAGGATGAAGCAGGGAGAAACCTGGGTCCAATACGCGATCCGGTGGCGAAACCTATGGTCTAAGTGTGAACAACGCATCAAAAAATCACCTGTCGTGGGCATGTTCATCAGAACCCTTGATCCTCAAACGACGGTGTCCCAGTTCATGACATTCTTCAAACCACCTACCTTCCAAGCTCTGATCGATAACCTGGCCTAAATATACCAGATGGGCCACGGGCCTTCCTCCTCAAATAAGGACCCTCAAAATAATAAGGGTAAAGGGAAAGCGGCCTTCGTTGCCAACATGCAACAACAACCGAGTGGCCCAAAACCAGCTGCTCGCCAAAACAACGTGCGTCTGCGCCCATCCTTGAAGGAAAGACTAGGACACGCTTATTCCTTTCCTCATAACAAGACGAGAAGTCTGTTTGAATTGGCAGTGTGTAACAAACTCATCACATTGCCAGACCCACGGCATCCACCGCAACCCAGCGACGTCAATAATCCCAACTACTCCTCCTATCATAGAATGGTGAGCCACCCAATTGAGGATTGATACATCTTCAAGAACTGGGTCGAGGACCAGTATCAACAAGGAAAATTTACACTGTCTGACAACTAGAGGGTAAACCCACCACAGAAGCACACTCCCAAAAAGGTAGATGCACCGGGGGCATCATACTCGCTCGTGGAAGAAACTCCATGGGAAGTCGTTCTTTCAGCTAAAACCAAAAGAATTCTGAAAGATCTGTAGGTATGTCCAGTAGTCAAGTGGAAAAGCCCACTTGAACCCGAAATCATCGAACGGGTGCTGAAACCGCGTCACGTACCGAAAGTTGTTGACAAAGGGAAAAATCCCCAAGTCAAGCCTCCGAAGTCTTCAAAGAAAAAGAAGAAGACCAAGAAGCCTGTACAGCCTGCTGAGTATGATGACAAGCGCACAGACCTACAAAGGTATATTGACGCGCTGGAGTAGTACAACCAGAAGGCGCAGAAACCGGTCACGCTTGAAAAGTTCCTCAAGCATATTCTTAAGAACAAAGATAGTGACAACGATGAAGAAAATGACTCATCAAAAAAAACCGAAGACTATGTAGCAAGTTGCCACATGGTCTCCTATTCGTCGTTAAAGGACGAAGAAACTTCCTCGACGCCAGAAAACAAAGTAAAGGAACGGGGGGCAGGATCGGTGCTAAAATCCCCAGAACTGCCAGAAGACCAGATCGATAGGCTGTTAAACGAAGCCCTTCGAAAAAGAAAATCTGACTGAGAACGCGAAACAGCTATACACGAAAAGGCTAAGCGTCAGCGTCAGGACAAAGAAGCTGCGGTGAGAATAAGTCGTAAAGTACTCCAATCAAACCAAAGAACACCTGCTAAAAATAAGAGCAGGATCAAAACAGAGAAGCAGTTCGCCAAAGTCCGGTCAGTAGGAATAAAGCTGCCACCTCTCGTAAGAAACACTCTCGGGGTCATATGCCTTGACGGAGGGGATTCACATCCAAACTACTTCCTATATCATCGAAGGGTTACCTACCCCACCGAAGAATGCAGTACCTTCAAGAAGTGGTGGCAAGGATATGTTGTCGATCAAAAACACTTCAAGAGGATGAAGCGCGAAGTTCATCGACGACAAAGAAGTGCGATAGATGCACATGAAAAACGACTGGCAACTGTCATATGGTTGATACGAGTTCGGAAAGGGAAAACCCCTAAGTTCTTACTTTTGGGAGTGATTCTGAGGTCGAAATACCCCTCAGCCCTCTCTTCAAAGACTCTACCTCCGAAAAAGAAGAGGAGGAGAAGAACTGCGAGAATATTCAGCTGCGTAACCGCATGCTTCCTGAAAAGAACCTCGGACCTATAAACAAAGGTTCGAATAAAAAGGAAAAAGGGAAAGAAAAAATCCCTGAGGAAATTGCCCTCGATAGTGGAGTTGTCAAAGAGCTCGCAGTAAGGGACCTGCCTAGGAAAAACAAAGTGGATTACAATGTCCTAACACATTTGAGGAAAATACCCTCATAATTGAGCATACTGGATGCTCATCTCATGTCTAAAGAGGAATGAGATTCTCTGATCAAGGCATTACAAGAACTAGATCAGCTCCAAGCTTTCCTCGCGGAAAAGAAGTTGAAGGATGAACTGGCAGAGCTCCACACGGCTGACATTACATTAAGCGATGAAGATCTCATCCTCGGTACGTGAAAACATAATCGCCCGTTATACGTCATCGGGTATTTCCACGACATAAAGATAGAGAAAATCCTCGTCGACAACGGATCTTCCATCAACCTCCTGAACGTGAGAGTGCTGAAGGTGATTTGCATGAACGTTCAACACCTGGCACAAAATTACCATCTTTGGGTTCGACTCACAGTCATCATGGACGCTTGAGTCCGTAATATTGACATTACGCTTTGGGATGCTCCTCGCTGACATAAAATTTCATGTCATTGACGCCAAGACTTACTATAATGCTTTGATCGGCAGGTCTTGGTTACATGAGCACAACGTCATCCCTTCTACACAACATCAGTGTATGAAGTATTTCAAAGATGGCTTGGAATACACTATCACAGGGGAGCTAAATCCGTTCTCCGTAAACGAGGTCCAAAAATATGAAGACGCAAAATACTTCCTACCAGACTTCAAGGATACGGAAAGGTGTCATAAGCCGGAGGATAAACAGAAGTCCGTCGCCACTATCCCGATCTTTTAGAGTGATTCTGAGGAAGATGGAGAAATAGTCTACTCGGGGCAACCCCAAAAAGAAAACAATAGGCCCGGACCATCTACTTCTATTTTGGTCTTTGGCAGCGACTCTGAGGACGAGGCTAACGCAGTGTTCTCTATTCGCCCGTCAGCACAAACCATCGCCGGAGTAGATCAAAGTCTACAAATCACAATGGCTCCGCCTCGGCATTACAAGAAATTTGATGCGCTCGATACATACAGTGTACAAGAACTACAGACCTTCTATGTCTCTCTCAGGTGAAGAGGTGAAAAGGCGATCACCTTCTACCAATCAATGGAGATCAAAGTAGAAAAAGAAATCTGGCATGGTGTCAATTTTGCACTCGATAGGCTTCAATCAATCCGACTGCCAAGATACTACGCAGAGGGATTGAACAGGATGTTAAGACACCAAGGTGTACCCCTTGAACAAACTGTTCGACAAGCCCAATTCTATAAAAATATTTAAGATATTACCAGGACTCGGCGAAAGATGCCCAACGGGAAGATGAAGACAACTGGGCTCGGATACGTTCGGTCCAAGAAACAGGAGCAGTTCTACAGCTGCCGCGTCATAAACAACTCCAGCGAAGGGGAAAATGCTCTTCCGAATGGCCGTGACTTTGAAACAGAGCGAAATCCCGCTCTAAGAACGTTAAGTCCGCCTCTCGAA
This sequence comes from Agapanthus africanus, assembly GCA_030015575.1. Classification (NCBI taxonomy): domain Eukaryota; kingdom Viridiplantae; phylum Streptophyta; class Magnoliopsida; order Asparagales; family Amaryllidaceae; genus Agapanthus; species Agapanthus africanus. Next base: position 70,066,719 of record JASDDO010000010.1, read on the forward strand.
GAACAAATAGGCAAGCTAATAAAAGAAGCTTGTCAAAAGAGCCGAGACAATCACAGTCACGAAATGGCCATTTATGAAAAGTCCAGGACGCAGCGCCTCAATCAGCAATCTACGAAGAAGGAAGACTATAATGCTCTTCATCCCCGGCCCACTGTATGTCCTCGCGAAAAGGGAAAATCCCGAAATAGGGGCAAAAACAGGACAAAGAACGCAAACAACTTTCGAAAACAGAAAAGCGAATCTAAAAAGCCGTGCAATTGAGAAAATGTCGATTGGAACCCTTCCTTTATAAAAATGATGGGTCGGGAATATTCTTTTCCCCAAGACAAGACGAGGAAAATATTCAACCTTGTCATGTAGCACCAAATGATGACGCTCCCGCCGTCTCGGCATCCCAAACAAATCAACGAGGTCCATCATCCAGATTATTTCTCCTACCACCGAGCAATAGGTCATCCCCTCGAAGATTGCTTCACCTTCAAAGACTGGGTAGAAGGCCAGTATCAACAAGGCAGGTTCGCTTTATCCAACAATTAGAGGATAACCCTGCCGCAAAAGCATGAGCCAAAGAGGACCTATACCGTGAGGATAGGACCAGCTCAACTGGAAAAAAGGAAGCGAACTCGTACTTGCCATATGATAACACTCTTGAAAGAGGGAGGGCACGAGACTATGGATGACCTCTACAGGTGCTTCGCGAATAAGGATGAGGTTATCTCCGAGTTTCCACCAGCGCCAAAAGAGCTAGAAGATGGGATACACACCACGGCGGACAACCTAAAAAAATTTGACTTAGGGACAGAAAATGATCCGAGGCCGACATTCGTCAGTGAGCTACTATCTGAAAAACAGGTGGCCACGTTAAAAGACGTGCTCATATAATATAAAAACTGCTTTACGTGGAACTATTCCGAAATGCTAGGTCAAGATCCAATGGTAGCAGTATATAAACTGGCCATATCGCCGGACATAAAGCCAGTCAAACAGGCTCCAAGAAGAATTCGGCTCGAACTTGAGATGAGTATCAACGCTAAAGTAAAGAAATTAATCGACTCCAGCTTCATCCAAGAAGTTCAATATCCCGACGGTGCGAATCTGTGTGAACTTTCGGGACCTCAGCAAAGCTTGCCCGAAGGATGATTTCCCAGTACCTGTTACCGGCTGATGATCGATAACACGTCTACTTATGAGGTCTTCTCCTTCATGGATAGATCTTCAAAATACGATCAAATAAAAATGCATCCTGAAGACCAAAAGCATACCGCCTTCTAAACTCCGCTGGTCATATTCTGCTATAAGGTGATGCCCTTCGGTTTAAAGAATGCTGGCACTACCTACCAAAGGGCCATGACAAAGATCTTCGATGACCTCATCCATGAGATTGTCGAATGCTACATTGACGACCTTGTGGTAAAGAGCAGATCTCACGAGGAGCATTGGGAACATCAAAAAATAGTGTTCCGACGTCTTCGGAAGTATAATCTGAAAATGAATCCTCTAAAATACGCGTTTGGAGTCTCCTCAGGCAAATTCTTAGGATTCATCATACGGCACAGGGGTATCGAAATCGATCCCTCAAAGATCAATACAATTATGGAAATGCCCACGTCAAGAACTCTCAAACAGTTGCGATCTCTTCAAGAAAAGCTCGCATATATCCAGCAGTTTATAGCCAACCTCTCCGGAAAATGTCATCCCTACAGTCATTTGATGAAGAAGGGGACCCCGTTCGTATGGGATCAAAAGTGCCAAAATGCACTAGACGAAATCAAGCAATACCTGCAAAATCCGCAGGTATTGAACACTCCGGTTAAGAGAAAACCCATTATCCTATATACAACTGCCCTTGAGGGTTCTCTAGGCGCGCTGTGGGCACAAGAGAACGATCAGGGAAAGGAGAGAGCTTTGTACTATTTGAGTCGAGTTCTCCTGGGGTAGAAAACAACTACTCCTCCATCGAAAAGCATTGCCTGGCACTGATCTTCGCGATAACGAAGCTCAGACATTACGCCTTGGCATATGAGGTTCATCTCATATCAAAGGTGGATCATCTCAAATATCTGATGTCAAGGGCAATAATAATAGGAAGTCTTGCCGAATGGGCCCTCCTCCTGATGGAGTTCTTGATAACATATCGACCTCTCAAAACAGTGAAAGGCCAGGCCATTGCCGTCTTTCTCGCGGAGCATCCGATACTTGCCGACTCCCTGTTAAATTGCGAATTGCCAGACGAACATGTGTTCGACGCAATCAAAGAAGAGAAAAAAGAAAATGATTCCCAATGTGAACTCTACTTTGATAGAGCATCCTCCGTGAAGCAACGAAAGCGGAACACCCCTATAATCAAAGCCGGGGTGGGCCTTATCTTTGTGACTTAACAAGGAGAGATATTGTGTTACTCCCACTCCTTAACGGAGATAAGAACTAATAACGAAGATGAATATGATGCTTTGATAGGAGGTCTTGAGATCGCTATCGATATGGGAATCAAAGACATCTTCAAATATGGAGACTCCTAGTTGATTGTTAGCCAAGTAAATGGCGACTATCAGACATGCAAAACAGAGCTGATAAAGTATGGCGAAAGAGTGCAGCAACTGCTGACATAAATCCCCTCCTACATCCTGGAGAGTATACCGCGTGCAGAAAACAGCAAGGCAGATGCATTAGCTAAATTGTCTAAGGAACTAGCCGATGAAGACCTTGATGACGTAAGGATCATTATGCAAAGCTGCAAGATTCTCTCTCCAACAAATATATCTTCGGACGACCTGATAGAGCCATCCGAAAGTAAAGAAACGACCGAATAAGTAGCCCTTTAAACAGAGGACGAAGAAAAGGTCAAGGATGTTAGTTATATGTATGCCCTAGAGGCCATTACTGTACATGTGATATATATTATAGTGGATTCTTGGACGTATATAGGGAGGAATTTCTTGCTCGACATGATAGTGTACGATCTGGTTGCACTTTATCTTAACATGTACACTTATTGTCTCTCTATTACATGTTGATAAAGCCCTTAGGATGAGTACTTGACTAACAGGATTATGATGCAGATCATACTAGTGGGGCAGTGGAAGTCAATAAGTACATCCTTCAATTGTTCCTAGTCGTGGGAGTATCGAGATAGGGCATCGATACTCCAGAGTAGACTAGCATATATGCTTCTCGACCCATAAGATGGGCGATGGATGATCCCACATCCATTGGTGTTTGACATCAGAGAAGGTATACGGGTGCTCAGTGGAGACTGGGTACACTGAACGGACTCGCCAAGAACTCCTAGATGGTATTATACCTATCGTCAGATAGTAGTTCTCTAGTGACACTGGTACAGGTTAGTCTGTCGACCCGAGATCGCCATAAAGTCTTGTGTGATTCCCACCGAGCTTTAATTTCCACCTTACCACGTTCAAGCGATCGTGCAAAACGGTGGTTTTTGGGTACAGTCCTGAGTCACATGGAGGCAATGAGCGATAGGAGGGGATTCACCTCTCCCGGTATTGGGAGTTGATGTTGTGCTATGCTCGATTGGACATAACAGGAAATCCCTGGCCAGGGTTGCTGAGATATACTGATAAGTGTTATCAGTAGTTTCTCGAACCGTTATGGACCTTGCATCGGCATGACTTATCAGGCTATTAGGGTCTGACGTTATACCACCCCTAGGCTGCGATATGCGACATATCTGACGAAGAGACCGGATTATACGGTAGTGTTAATGATTGGATTCGCAGGAGTATGAGAAAGCTTGCTTGTTGATCTTCTGATCGCTCAATACCCGGGTGGCCGTTATGTTTAGCAGACTGCTTGCGACTTGTGGGTGTTTGATATGACCATCACCTACTGCCGACGTATTAACGAGTCTTTAGAGTCCTACACAGAGGTTTCCTAGTTCATGCGAAACGAAGTAGGAGCACATATGTGATATGTATGGGACCGAGATTAATGCGCGTATGTGATACCGCATTATATTCTCGTGATATGTGATATCGGTCGGTTATATGTGATATAACCAGGCTGTCGAATCAAGTGTTGATTCGACAAGTTGAAACATTGTATATTAGTCGGTTGTATGTGATATAGCTGGATTATTAAATCAAGTGTTGATTAAATATTTTAATGTATAATTATATATTTGATATATTAATTTACATTAATTAATACTAGCTCACTTAAGATTTCCTTTTTCTCACTAGTTTACACTTAGTATATATGTGATATATATTAATTTACATCTTTTGTGTCATGCCTGATGCCACATGCTACATGGGTGCATGAGACTCACACCATGCTTATAATAATGTGAGGTTTTATTTATTTAAGTAATTCAAAATGGTTGAAAATTTGTCATGGCTAGAAGCTTGGAGAAGCTTATGCTAACCATTGACTTAGTCCACTAGTTTTGTTTTACTTAAGATATTTATTAACCTAACCATTATCCTTAGCCAAGGTTTATTCTCTACATAAGTTAGTGTATGACACTAACTCACCCATGGTTGCTATTCTCACCTCATGAGTTTCATTCTCATCTCCACTTCATATTCTTCTTCCTCATGAGAAAGCTTTCTAGCTTTTCAAATAGTGATGAAATATTGTGAGAAAAATAAATCTAAAGTGAGCAAAATTCCTACTTCATCATCCTCTACTATATTAGCCATTTAGTTTAGGGTGTTTACTTCACTAATCTACCATTAGTGAAGAGGTAGCATGAGCTTGAGTCTCCTCGACGTAGATCATCTTCGGCCTCGAAGACTTCGAGCAAGCTTGTTCATTTCTTCGTGTGAACCCTTACTAGAGTTCGGGTGTTCACTACATGGAGCAAAAGAACTACTACATGGAGCATTAGAAGTGAAGAACCGGTCTACAAAGGTTGTATTCCTTATTCACTTTGATCTAAAGTTGTTTACATTGTTGTTTCGTCTAAATCTCTAGTTAAGTTTCTAGGTTAGGGTTCTTTAGTACGGTAAATTTTTGAAATTGGCATGGACGATGCCTCCCGAAACCTTGCTGCCGTCCTAAGGAACCCTATAGTGGTATCAGAGCCATGCTAGAGAATTAGACGATATTTGTAGAATTACGAAACCGAAACAACTCTGAAACACCCGATACTAAAATCTAGTTTCTGTCGAAATTTTGAGAGAGTCTAAAATTTTTTTGAGCAGTTGCAGAATGTTGCATGAGATGTAACATGAATACAGTAGAAAATTTAACCCCTCTCGCCGGAAAATGGCGGGCCACATAGCAAGAAAATCCGGCCTGGCCGGTTTTTGAAGATGGTTCAGGGTTGAATTTTTTAGAGTGTTCCAGTCTCTGGGTTTTGGTGTTTAAGGTGTTGCTTGTTTTTGCTAAAATTGCATGTGATGTTATCTTTGTGCAAAGGAAATTCAGAGTGTTTCATAGTCGTAATTCTAACATCTATTTCGGGTTATTTAGACGGCGTTAAAAGTTCGAACGGATATCAATAACCCATTTTTTCTCTCGCTGGAAATTTTCCAAGAGTTGGATTTTTCCAAGTTTAAAATCCTCAAAAAATCATGCAGGTGTTTTCTATGGACCCTCTAGTAGAACGAAACCCTAACTCGATTCTATGATCATCGGAACCGCCACCAAACCCTGGGGTTTGTGGTAGTTCCACGGCGCCACATGTGAGGCAAGGGTTCACCCTTCTACGGTTAGTTCATAAGTGCTGTGACATATTCTGGGTACTTTTTTAAACTCCGCTCAAGTGTTGAGCTATTCGGAAAATTTTGGGTGTTTTTTATTTGATCGAAAAGTTTAACATCGTTTAGCTATCTGTGATTGTGATACAATATTTTGAATCCACATATTTAGTTTAGTGAAAACTAATTTGAATTTTATAAATCTAGCAAGTTAGTCTCATTTGATCGGTTGCCACAGGATTTTGATGTGGATCAAAAGTCTGTCGCAATTACGTAATTTACGCGGATACTCGCCGGATAACCTTATTAGAAAGCCACGCCCCATAGCCCCGACCAAGTGACTTTAGGAGAAACCCGTCGCCAAAAACATCCGTTTGTGTGCTCGCGGCCGCGATGTTTCGCCTAAGTGCACTTCATCGACGGCATCGGGGTGCGGTCGTCTACTAAAGTTTCCGACGAGCATTCGATCAAGTTGTCGAGAATCTTGTTGAATTACCCGACTGGTTATTGAAAAGTGTTTTCAATATAGAGACTTAAATGTGGGGTTTATAATTGTTAGGCATGCGATGTCTAAGGAATTCATTTGGTTAGGCATGAAATCCAAAGTATGAGATACATTGGGTTTATGATATCTAGGATGGTTAAGGATTCCAATTGTTGTAGTTTTTCACTTTCTTTTCTGCGACCGTAAGTGTAATATGTGGTGTATCGCCGGTTTCGTTGCTATATGTCAACGACAATTGGGATGCACATATTTACTTACGTTGATGACATGCGATGTTATGTGTTGGTGTGATATGTTATATTCGATCGTCGTGTTTTGAATAGCCGGGTTTTTTTTATGTGAGATGAGAGTTTTTTATTTTCATTCATGTAAAAACTTGTAATATTCTTTTATTGGGGCACTTCCGAGTTGAGGTTGATGTCACCATTGATGTATATTATTTACTTTTCCGCATTAGGATAGACCCAAGGCGAGGAGCATAAGTAACCGGGTTCTAGGGTCCAGTGGGAGACCATCTCGAGGAGTCGAGACCGGGTCTCTTAACTCTAGAATTGGGAGGGCTGCTTGCAGCTCTCGTAGGAGTCTAGGGATGTCAGTGAAAGACTACGGTAGCGCCCCGGCCGTCTGTCCGAGGCCAAAATGCGGAAATGAAAACTTTTTCAAAACTTGAAACCGGCGCTATCGTATGCTTAAAACCCGGATCGAACCATTAACCTATAAACTAGCAATTAGAGAAGGGTTGGAAAGGCTATACCGATCGATCCGTGTCCTTCGGTCTTTGGCCACCATCCCAAGCTCTTCGCGGCATCTCCGGTCTTGATTTCCTCGTCGGAAAGGGCACCACATCATCGAGTCTTTTTACGGGTTCCCGCTTCATCCGAAGCAACTCGGGCATGAAGTTCGCTAGCCGACGTGTCCAAGGTGAAGTAGAGAATGTGTGTGACGACTTTGTCTCTTGCATCCATTGTATGGATGGAGGTTGAAGATGAAGCCATCAATGGAAACGGTGAGCTAGAGGAAGAAGAAGAAGAAGCTTTCTTTTCTTTTGTTGTATGTGTGATAAAATGAGAGAGTGAGTATCAAAAACACAAGATCTAGCTCTCATACATGGCTTCCCTTCTCTCTCCTCCTCTCATTTCAACCCACACACCAATCACACAATGTGACATATGCACAATAAAAGAGACCATGAGTCACTAGGTTGCATGTGTCACATTAAATGCACCTCATGATGATTTCTAGCTCACAATTTCCATTTGTAAACATTAACCCAAATGTTTACAACAATAAAATGATACGGCAACATCTAAAGTAATCTTGTGACGGATCACAAGGATACCCCTCACCTGTATATACATACCTGCATCCGCATTCCTACTGAATGCGAATGCGATGAGACTAAAGTAATCCAACAAATCTAATGCAAGGATCCGGCTTAAACCAAAGTCCACTAGTATGATCCGCCCGATCATGATCCGTGCACTACTACATGTATATGATCGGACCCTGCCATATATCATACGGCCTCTACAACGTTTCGCCCGAAACTTGAGAAACTGTCTGTGGGGGACTCTAAAGACTCGTCAATACTTTGGCTGTGGATTTAACCACTAGCACGTCAGAGGTACTAGCCGTACATAACGGGCTACCAGGTATTGACTAAAAGGGAGGTCGATGAGCGAACTCATCCTGACACCCTACTGGGCCTGTCAATGACAATATCTGTACAGTCCGGTCCGTTCGTCTATGAGCATCACATGGCGGGCCTAGGGGGTTGGTAAAAGTCAGACCCCTAAAAGCGGTACAAGTCGTGTCGGAGTGTAGCCCGGAACACCCTGAGATACTACTGGAATACCTACCAGTAAATCTCCTTCCTTGGCCAAGGACTTCGTGTAATGGCTCTCCTAGACACAGCGCGATCTCACCCCCAATATCGGGAGAGACGAAACCCTGCCGATCCGCTCACTGCCTCCATGTGGCTCGGGACTGTACGTAACTAAAATCTGTTTGCACGACTCCTTTGAGCCGTGGTAGGGTAGTAATCAAAGTACAGTGGAAACTCAGACGAGACAAATGACGATCTCAGGTCGATGAACTAACCTGTACACATGTCACCAAGGAACTGCTATCTGACGTCAAGTATAATACCAACTATCATGTTCCCGGCGAGTCCTGTCCGGTGTACTCATAACCCAATAAGCACCTGTATATATCTTAGGTGAACCAACTGACACCAATGGCTTGTGAGACCGGCCACCGCCCCTCGTCGGGGTCTCGACTGTATACACTAGTCTACTAATGGAGTATCGATGCCCAGTCTCGAAACTCCCACGACTAGGGACCACTTTAAGGATGTGCTTATAGACCCCAGCTCCCACGTATATGATCGCCATCATACTGCTGGCCGTCAAGCAAGAATCCTATGGGCTCTATCAACGTGTAATAGCGACCTGTAAGGTCACCTAAAGCAGTACACGATGATAAAGACAAACCATAGTAGCATACTATTCTCTATCAACATGTAATAGTGAACTACAATGTCACCTAAAGCATGTACATGATGATAAAGACAAACCAGATAGTATACAATCCTCTCGAGTAAGATTGTCCTACCGGTATAGGTCTTCCCTCAATCATTGCAATCACGTGCCTGCGATCCAATAATTGACTCTGAGGGCACTATATCCAACAATCTCCCACTTGCACTCAAGGCTAATTATTGCGATGTCACATACTCACAGCCCGTGTGATACCGAACACCCAACTCCTCTATTAATCAGTCTCACAAAACCCGTTTGCGAAACTAATGCGATCGAGGAATAGCCTCAGTGAGTGAATCCGCCCTGATGTTTCTTTCTATGTCTCTCTTAATCTCAAGTTCGCGGAGGAAGCCATCTCCCGAAATGAGCAATACCTGTCTTAGAATATGTCTGGATGTCTGATGGGACCTAGTTCATAAATGAACTCCAAATCCAAACTTCTTAGACAGTATCGTCAACTGAACTTAATCAGTATCCTGCGTCATGCCTCCCTCAGTGTCCGCTTGGATCACCTATCCAAAACACTGCCCCTCGTCGGAGGGAAAACTATAACTCTGACAGTCACTCTGTCATTCAGGTCACCTTGGAAGCCTGGAATGATAACCGTCTCCTGAAAGAGGCGGTTGTTATCATATCCTTAGAACATCCACTCATGTTCTAAAACTGATTCCGAACGTTTCTCCAGGATAGGATTAATATCAACTTATTGCATCTAGTGAAAAAAAATTATCTGGTGTGGTACTTGACATCTCATGATTGACTCAATTGCCTAAGCAAGTGATATGTCAATCATGCACATCCCTCTCCCCTTTAGTCTGTAAGACACCTTTAGAGAGGGTGACTCCATCACCTGCAGGTACACTACCGTGCCAGGAGTCGTCTATTCTAAAACACCTTTAGAATACTGTCTAAGTACCCAGATTGGGATACTACCCAAATCTAGATCTAAAACCATAGATCTAGTAACCAAAATGTCTAACATTATATCCAAGTCTTATGTGGAAAAACCACTGTGTGACAACCAAAGTATAACCGATTGTAGTATAGGAATATCACTTCCTACTCTGTGTATGTCATCCAAATACCAGGACATCACACCCTACTACCTTCTTAACAGATCCATCCCCTATTCTGATGAAGTCAAACCTATGACACATCAGAAATAGATGATTTATCTCCGCTATATCCTCTTTAGTCCATAAATAGACATAAGCTACTTGTCCACTATGCTCCCGCTGCTCCCACTGACTACGACAACCCTCTGGCAGAGTCATATACACATGCACTTCTAAAGCCAGTTCAGAACGACGCTATACTCATCCTCCTGCCGGGTCTCATAGTCTGGAACAACAGTAGTGTCAAGTCTGGGTAAACAAGAACCTCCCTATCACCGTCTTTGAGCATACTGAAGTACCTCTCGAGTGCCTGAGGTTACCCACCATATCTGCGGAGTGGCCAATGGAATGTCAATCCAGATCGAATCCTCATGTTCTTATCAAATTTTCAGTAATCGTTTGCGGTTCTGGAATCACTTCCAGTTCTACCATACTCCCACTACTGTTTTCTGAAAAATCAATTTTTATTAAAACAGTGGTGAGTTAAGAACAATATCACTATTGATCTTCCAGATGGTATAAAATCAACCCTCGTCATAGCCCGGGTCAACCCACAAACAGCCATTACAGAAACGTGCCTTGAGTTATCCAGAGTCTGGTTTTAAGCATAAGCCGGACAACTCCCCGTACCTTAACAATGTTAAGATATGAACCGTTCTATATCCAAAATAGAAACAGAGGCACTGATTTAATTGGAACCAGATTCAAATCATGCAGCTGTCTCCAGTGCATGTCAACTAAATGGAAGGAGGCCGATCAGCGTTACTCAACTTAGGAGTGCATCCAATTATGAGTAACCTGAAAGAGAAACAAGTTTCTCATAACTATTACTATCAACTGAATACCATACACAAGTATCTTCATCTTCGATCACCTTGAAGAATCCTGATACTTGCAACACCTGGTTCTCTACTTTATTCTTATAGCTATAACTTCTCAAAACTTGGATCTTGTATTTCTACGAAACACATGTCTAAGAATTAGAAAAGTCATAAGTAAACAGAATATAGTACGAGTACCAACCCCTCTATCTTAATGGATACTGAACAACATACAATACTCTGTATAAGTCCCCTGAGTCTAATAACTCATTCCCTGTGTGTCGTAGGTTGAAAACTGTACTATGGTTATGAAGAATTACACCGATGTTTAATGCTCCTTACCTAACCATCAAATGATATAGGTAAATATCATCGACATAATGAGGACAGCCCAGGCGATTTCTTCAAATATCACCAATTACAACGGATATTCAAAACCAAATATTTGCCATCCGGCAAACAGCCCAGGCGATTTCTTCAAATATCACCAATTACAACGAATCCCGATATAATGAGGACAATCACCTAATTCCCAATAACTTACTCCCACTCATCATCTGTAAAACCATACAGATGTGAGAATCATACCTGGTAAATACATACCCTGGAGTAAGTACCTAATTGGGAAATCAGTTTTCTACTGACAATGCACAGTGAAACTGAAACATGAAAATGTCTCGAAGAGGTATCCGGGTATTCCGAGTAATGCCTCTTCCATTATCCAGATTCACAACTGTAACCGTATATTTCTTTGCCATCTCTCCAAATCCCTTTATATGTCTTTAGTCATTACCTTCTGTGTTAGTAATATGTATGCCCTAGAGGCCATTACTATACATGTGTTGTATATTGTAGTGGATGCTTGGACATATATAGGGAGGACTTTCTTGCTCGACACGATAGTATGCTATCTGGTTACTCTTTACCTTAACGTGTACACTCATTGTCTCTCTGTTACATGGTGGTAAAGCCTTTAGGATGTGTACTTGACTACCTAGACTATGATGCGGATCATACTAGTGGGGACATGGTGGTCCATAAGTACATCCTTCAAGGTCCCTAGTCGTGGGTGTATCGAGACGGGGCATCGATATACCAGAGTAGACTAGCGTATACCTTCTCGACCCATACAGATTGGCGATGGATGATCCCATATCCATTGGTGTTTGACATCAGAGGTGATATACGGGTGCTCAGTAGAGACTGGATACACTGGACGGACTCACCGAGAACTCCCAGATGGTATTATACCTTACGTCAGATGGCAGTTCTCTGGTGACACTGGTACAGGTTAGTCTGTAGACCCGAGATCGTCATAGAGTCTTGTGTGATTCCCACTGTGCTTTGATTTCCACCTTACCACGTCCAAGAGGGCGTGCAAAACGGTAGTTTTTGGGTACAGTCCCGAGTCACATGGAGGCAATGAGCGATAGGAGGGGTTTCTTCTCTCCCGGTATTGGGGTTGATGTTACGCTATGCTCGATTGGCCGTAACAGGGAAGTCCCTGGCCAGGGCTGGTTTAGAGATTTACTCGTAAGTGTTACCAGTAGTTTCTCGACCCGTTATGAGCCTCTCATCGGCATGACTTATCGGTTATTGGGGTCTGACGTTTACCACCCCTAGACTTGATATGCGACATATCAGACGAGGAAACCGGACTGTACGGTAGTGTCACTGTCAGGCTTTTTGCAGGAGTTGGAGTGGGCTTGCTTGATGATCTTCTGATCGGTCAATACCCGGGTAGCCGTTACGTCCAGCTAGTACCGCTGACGTCTTGTGGGTGCTTGATATGATCATCACCTATTGCCGGCGTATTGACGAGTCTTTAGAGTCCTACATAGAGGTTGTACTGGCTCAGGCAAAACGAGATAGGAGCGCATATGTGATATGTGCGGGACCGAGAATGATACGAGTATGTGATACCGTATTCTATTCTCGCGATGATGGTATCGATTGGTTGTATGCGATATAACCTAGTTATCGAATCAAGTGTTGATTCGATAAGTCGATACATTGATATTAGTCGGTTATATGCGATATGACCGGATCGTTAAATCAAGTGTTGATTTAATGATTTAATGTATAATTATATATTTGATATATTATTTTACATTAACTAACATTGGTTCACTTTATTCATTTGTTTTTCTCACTTGTGCACAAGTTAATATATATATGATATATATTTATTTTGTGTATAAATTTGTATCATGGTTGTTGATACAAAAAACATGGGAGTATAAGACTTATACCATACTTATTATAGTATTAGGTTTTTAATATATAAAGTAAATACAAAATTAGTGGATAAAAGCACACATGCATGAAGCTTCATGAAGCTTAACTTTGCATTTGACTTAGTCCACTAGTTTTGTTTTACTTAAGATATTAGTAAACCTAACCACTATAATTAACCTATGGTAATGTCTCTACATGAGTTAGTATATGATACTAACTCACCATGGTTAGCTCTCTCTCTCACTTGATCATTTCTCATCTCATTTTGAGCTCTTCTTCTTCCTCCTTCAATCTCATTCTAGGGTTAGAAAAAGAGAGAGATCCAAAGTGAGAAAAGAAAATCTAAAGTGTACCCATTTCCTATCTCACCATCCTCTACTAGACTAGCACTTTAGTTTTGGGTGTTTGCTTCACTAATTCTTTGGTTAGTGAGGTAGAAGCTTGAGTCCGTATTCCCTCGACGTAGATCATCTTCGGCATCGAAGACTTCAAGCGATCCCGTTGCAATTTTCTCATGGAGCCGTCCGAGAGTCCGGGAGCCGATGATCGCAGCGAAGGGACTACATCAAGGAGCTTATGAAGTGAAGGACCGATCTACAAAGGTTGTATTTCGTATTCCTTTAGTGTAAATGTGATTTACTTGCCATTGTTATCGCCTAATCTCTAGTCAACGATCTAGCTTAGGGTTGTTCGGCATGCTAAATTTTTAATCCGGCATGGTTGATGACTTGTTGAGCCTCCTTAGTGTGCCTAGTAACCCTACAATGGTATCAGAGCCTAGCTAGAGCCTTAGGCGATGTGTAGACGATGTTAGAAACCCGATCAAACCCGAAACCCTAATCCAAAACCCTTCTCTGTACAATTTTTCAAAACTGGGAATTTTGTGAATTAAAAATATGCAGAAAAATCAGCAGGCTTTTCTAGGAGTTACTGTGCAAACCAAGAGCCTAACTCAATGAAACCGCCGCGGAACCGCGGCACGAGCATGGATCTTGCGGCGGTTCCGCGGCCGTACTGTATCTTCTTTTGTCAATTTTCTCACAGTAATGTTTACCTGAATTTCCTGTTTTTTCTGGGAATTTTTAATTTGCACTCACGAGTTGAGTTTTCTGGGGTGTATTGGGGATTCGATGATTCGATCGGAAACTTTAACTGCGTCTATGTGTTTTTCCGGGTAATTTTAGAATATGTTAAAAAGTTCGACCGGATATAAATACCCACTTTTTCCCCCTGCCGGGAAATTTCCAATTATTGGATTTTTCCGTAGTTTAATAACGTTCTAAGTAGTGCAAGTAACGCGATGGTCCCTTTAGAAGACAACAAACCTTAACTCGATTATGTGACCGTCTTGAACTGCCCTTTGAACCTTGGGGTTTGGGGCAGTACGGCGTGCCACATGTGAGGCGTTGGCTTGACCCTTCTACGGCTAGACCGTTGGTACTGAGGCATGAAGTGAATGTTTTTAAACTTATTTCATGTGTTGAGCTGTTTCGGGAAAACTTGGGTGTTTGATTGTTCGATCGAAAAGTTTAACATTTTCTATTTATCTGGAATGTGATACAATATTTGGAATTCACAAGTAGTTATGAGATAACTAATATGAATGTTATAAACAAAGCACTTTAGTCTCACTTGATCGGTTGCCACAGAATTTTGATGCGATCAAAAGTCCGTCGCAATCGCGTAGCGTACGCGGATACTCGCCGGTAAACTTAATAGATAGCCATGCCCCATAGCCCCGACCAAGTGACTGTAGGAGAACCCCATCGCCAAAAAGCATCCGTTCGGGTGCTCGCGGCAGCTGTGTTCTGCCTTAGTGCACTTCGTCGACGGTATCGGGGGTGCGGCCGTCTACTAAAGTTTGCGACGAGCATTCGTTTAGGATGTCGGGAATCTTGTTGAATTGCCCGACTTGATATTGAAAAGAGTTTGCGATAATGAGACTAAAATACGGGGTTTATAATTGTTAGGAATGCGATGTCTAAGGAATTCATTTGGTTAGGCATGCGATGTCTAAAGAGGTTGCGGATTCCAACTGTTGTAGTTTTACACTTTCTTTTATGTGACCGTAAGTGTAATATGTGATATCGCCGGTTTCGTTGCTATATGTCAACGACAATTGGGATACGCATGTTTACTTACGTTGATGACATGTGATGTTATGTGTTGCTGGATATGTTATATTGGATCGTCGTGTTTGAATAGCCGGGTTTTTTTTTATGTGAGATGAGTGTTTTTCATTTTCATTCATGTAAAATTCATTATATGTAATATTCTTTTATTGGGGCACTTCCAGGTTGCGGAAGATGTCACCATTTGTATATTATTTACTTTTCCGCACTAGGATAGACCCAAGAAGGAGAGCACAAGTAACCGGGTTCTAGAGTCCAGTGGGAGACCAACTCGAGGAGTCGAGTGCGGGTCTCCTAACTCTAGAATTGGTAGGGTTGCTTGCCGCTCTCGTAGGGGTCTAGGGGTGTGGGTTTGGCTATTCATCGCGACCGTGGAATCCGTGTTTTGTACTGGCTCGTATTAAAAACACGGACGTCCTAGTATATCCAATGTTTCATATGATTCTTCTGCTGCGATATCTGTGATGTGATCATTTGATATTCTATGATGGATACTATATATAATATATATGATATATTATATAGACGTTGCTTATGTTTTACACCCGCGCTAGCCCTGCCCCGCTCTGCCGTTAGTTACCTAACCTAACGGTGCACGAGGGGACATCGGGGCGAATGCGGATGGCATAAGTGTACGTCGTATTTATCTGTGATGTTTAGGTGACTTAAATGATGGGACTTCATTAATGTGATTAATGAAAGAAAAGAAACCTAAGATGTTGTGGAATCGAATTTTCAAAAAAACAGGTAGCTACAGTTTTTGCTTTGCATCGCGGTGTTCCTTGTAGAACATCCTGCACCTTATTCGATAAGGAAAGGGCCGAGATCCCTTCACCGGGAGTGACCCCTTTAGCAATGACTGACAGATGCTACACCCCTCGGTTTGTCTTTTGATTGCTCCTATAGTTCTTTCTTTGCACAGCGGTATATATGATATATCCTGCACCTTATTCGATGAGGAAAGGGCCGACGATCTCTTCACCGGGAGTGACCCCTTTAGCAAAACTAGAAAAGCCTAAAAAACACTCCATTTCAAAATCATTTGATTCTACAACGATATCAAGTTCATTACGCAATAGGTTTTCAGAAAAACCTGTCGTAGCCCTCTGTCATTTCAGATAAGTACTACTTAGTATTCGTGCTGCGGTTGTTTGGCATGCGTCAAGGCGTAGTGTACGGTAGCTAACTAGTGCTTATCTACTAGCATACGATGCGATTGGATTAGGGTATTCGTACGGCGTTGTTTGGCATGCGTTAAGGGTCGTGCGGGTGGGTTTAATTCAATCAATAAATGTACGGGTTGAACTTGACTAGCGGACTATGGGTTGTTTGGCATGCGTCAAGGTCATAGAACGCTAGGGGTAAAATATTATCGGGAATTTCAAGTGTTGAAATTTGCAATGAGATTGCATACCTTCTATGAGATAGTTGGATCCCGATACCCACTGCGAGTAATTGTTACTCCTGGGAGAGTTTTACACATTACAATTAGCCGATCAAGTAGGTGTCTAGAAAGGTGTCAACGGGGTTACGCCTCTGGGAAAATGAGGTTTACATTACTTAGATCCGTGCGAAAGCACGGGGCACCTCCCTCAAAGTACCGACACTGGCCTGGCTGAAAGATTGGCGAACTTGTAGCGTGTAATTAATCCCGGCTAGTCTTTCCTTTTAGGGTTTGAAAGAAGATTTGATAAAAACAGTGGGAGCCATCCTGATTAGATAAAATAATAACCAATCTGATCTTGCAAGAGCGCACGCAGAATGTTTTCTTCTCTCTCTCTCCAGGTAGCGACCATGTCACGCCTTAATCAAGATAATAATACGAATGTATTGACCGAACCCGCTTGTTATACTGAGCTGGGGAACGTTGGTCCCGCTCCAACTTATAATTGTTATAAGACAGAGCAGGAAATTGGGGATTACCAGAATTCCCGTGCCGCCCAAACGAAGAAAGTGTATGTTGATGCATCTTCTTCGGGTGTGTTCATTACAGAGAACTGTTTCTCAGTATCCTTTACGTCCTGAGTATGTGATACCGGATCAGGATCCCGCATATGTAATCTGTTACATGGGCTACAGATAGGTAAAGAACTGAGAACGGGTGATGAGTTTCATAAGACAGAAAACGGTGCAAGTGTTGCAGCCAAGTCTGTTGGTCACTGTCACCCTGTATGATCAGTACATTGATTCTGAACGAATGTTATTAGATACCGAACCTGATATACAAAATTATATAAGTCTCTTTATTAGTAAAGAAATGATAAAATTTTGTATTGTTTGGATAATGTTTTGAACATTTCCTATATCAAAAGTTGATCGGTTCAGGCACGTTATCTAAAAGCATTGATGTTCTAAATCAAACTACAGTTCTTAGTATACGGAACACACACAAGAGGAAGAGTTCAGAAATGAACGGATCCTTCTTGAGGTATTGTAGACTAGGTCATATCAATGCGACCCGACTAGCTAAGTTGCACATAGATGCATATTTAAATCTGTTTGAATTTACATCTTGTGAAAACTTGCCGGTCATGTCACAAAGATAAGATGACCATAGCTCTGTTTATTTAAACAGAGAAAGAGTTAATGAACTCTTGGGATGATACATGTTGATGTATGAAGGTCCCCTGTCTATTCATGCCAAGACCGGTTCTTTGTACTTCATTACATTATCTGATAATCTCTCAAGATTCAGACACATGTTCCTGTTGAAACACAAGTCCGAACCTTTTGAGATATTCACAGAATATAAGTTAGAAGTAGAGAACCAAAATGGGTATAAGTATTATGTCCTTTGATGCGATCAAGGAGGAGAATACTTGAGCACGGAATTTCTGGATTACTCTAAAGGAGAATGAGATTCTCTCTCAGCATTACTCCTCCGAATACACCACAGCACGTAGGTGTATCGGGGCAGAGCACTCACACCCTATATGATAAGGTGTGCTCTATGATGAGTACAACTGAGTTACCTATTTCCTTTGAGGGAGTTATGCACTTATGAAGTTGCATACCTATTGAATAAGGTTCAAATAAAATCAGTTGCCAACCACTTCATATATGATATGGAAAGGGAAGAGCCCATATCTTAAGTTTGTTAAGATTTGGGGTTGTCCAGCCTATGTCTAAAAGCATAATCCGGACAAGCTCGAGGCAAAGTCAGTTCTGTAGAAGTTTGTTGGATATCCCAAGCATTCGCAAGGGAATATCTTCTACCTAACCAAGGAACAAAAATATTTTGTTTCTCAACGTGCCACCTTTATGAAAGGAAATTTCTTGAGAATAAATTAGTGGTCATGAGGTAGAACTGGATAGAGTTCCAGCTATACAAACTACAACAGAAGATTTGGTAGAACCAAAGGATTCAGTAGATTCCAACGAATCTCAGCCTCTCCGCCGATCTGGTAGGGTTCCTCACCCACCTGAGAGTTACTTCGGTTTCTCTATGACAGTGGGAGTGAGGATTGCATCATGAGATGATGACCCAACTAGTTTCGAGCTGGCCATCAGGAGTGGGACTATGTAAGAATGGCTGGATGCTTAGCGATCTGAGATGGAATCCTTATACACCAACAAAGTATGGACTTTGGTTGCTTAATCTGAAGGGTTAAATCCCATCTGGAGCAAGTATATCTTGAGAAGATTACTTGGTGTACATGGAAAAGTTGAGACTTTCAAAGCTAGACTTGTTAAAGGTTTTCATCATAGACCAGTTGTGGCTAATGATGAAAACTTTTTCCAGGGGCCTATGCTTAAGTCCATCCAGATCTTACTTGCCACGGCTACATACCATGACTACGATATCTGGTGGTTGGGTGTCATGGCTGCTTTTCTAAAATGATGTTTTAGAAGAGAGCGTCTATAAGTACACAGCCAGAGTGCTTCGTAGACAGTGGGAGCAGCGGAAACGTGTACAAGATGCTTTATATGATAAAGCAGGCATCGCGGAGTTGGAACATCTGTTTTGATGAGTGAGTCAAAGAGTTTGACATCATCAAAATGATAGATGAACCTTGTATATACAAAAAGGTAGTAGGGAGTATGGTGGTGATCCTCGTAGAGTACGTGGATGACATACTCTTGATAGGGAAGGAGTTTCCTATGCTACGCTCGGTCAATCTCCGCTTATCACAAGGATTCTCCATATAGGATCAAAGTGATACCTACTAAATCCTGGGTTTTGGATCTATGAGATAGATCTAATTGGATGTTAGGATTCTCACTAGTTGTAGTAAGATGGTATCAATCGATCCTAGGGACAATCACTGGAAGGGTTCCAGGGTGATAAGGACGACTGAAAGTCAGTCACAGGCATTGTCTTTACCCTCAGTAAAGGGACGGTGTGTTGGAAGAGTTTCAAGCTATATACCGTGACATACTAGACGATTAAAGGCAAGATACATTGTTACCAAAGATGCTACCAAAGAGGCAGTCTGGGTGTATATTAGTTCATGAGATGAGCTTCGTTCCTACCATTGTGAGACAATGGAGTTATGGCTTATGCCTGGGAACGCCCGTCCCATCAGTGATCCAGATATAGTTCTTAGGCAGTGTCACATGATCATGGAGATGGTTGATCTCCAGGGGGTCGAGATCGGGAGAGTCGACTCAGAGGACAACACGGCGGATCCACTCACAAAGGCTTTTTCCCAGAGAGAAACTATTATGGGATGGTTGAGTATGAGATATTACAACAACTGTTATCAGATGGCCCTAGTGCAAGTGGGAGATTGTTATATGTATGCCCTAGAGGCCATTACTATACATGTGTTGTATATTGTAGTGGATGCTTGGACATATATAGGGAGGACTTTCTTGCTCGACATGATAGTATGCTATCTAGTTACTCTTTATCTTAACGTGTACACTCATTGTCTCTCTGTTACATGTTGGTAAAGCCCTTAGGATGTGTACTTGACTACCTAGACTATGATGTGGTTCATACTAGTGGGGACATGGTGGTCCATAAGTACATCCTTCAAGGTCCCTAGTCGTGGGTGTATCGAGACGGGGCATCGATATACCAGAGTAGACTAGCGTATACCTTCTCGACCCATACAGATGGGCGATGGATGATCCCATATCCATTGGTGTTTGACATCAGAGATGATATACGGGTGCTCAGTGGAGACTGGGTACACTGGACGGACTCGCCGAGAACTCCCAGATGGTTTTATACCTTACGTCAGATGGCAGTTCTCTGGTGACACTGGTACAGGTTAGTCTGTAGACCCGAGATCGTCATCGAGTCTTGTGTGATTCCTACCGTGCTTTGATTTCCACCTTACCACGTCCAAGAGGGCGTGCAAAACGGTGGTTTTTGGGTACAGTCCTGAGTCACATGGAGGCAATGAGCAATAGGAAGGGTTTCGTCTCTCCCGGTATTGGGGGTTGATATTGCGCTATGCTCGATTGGCCGTAACAGGGAAGTCCCTAGCCAGGGCTGGTTTAGAGATTTACTGGTAAGTGTTACTAGTAGTTTCTCGACCCGTTATGAGCCTCTCATCGGCATGACTTATCGGTTATTGGGGTCTGACGTTTACCACCCCTAGACTTGATATGCGACATATCAGACGAGGAGACCGGACTGTACGGTAGTGTCACTGTCAGGCTTTTTGCAGGAGTTGGAGCGGGCTTTCTTGCTGATCTTCTGATCGCTCAATACCCGAGTAGCCGTTACGTCCAGCTAGTACCGCTGATGGCTTGTGGGTGCTTGATATGATCATCACCTACTGCCGGCGTATTGACGAGTCTTTAGAGTCCTACATAGAGGTTGTACTGGCTCAGGCAAAACGAGATAGGAGCGCATATGTGATATGTGCGGGACCGAGAATGATACGAGTATGTGATACCGTATTCTATTCTCGCGATGATGGTATCGATTGGTTGTATGCGATATAACCTAGTTATCGAATCAAGTGTTGATTCGATAAGTCGATACATTGATATTAATCGGTTATATGCGATTAGACCGGATCGTTAAATCAAGTGTTGATTTAATGATTTAATGTATAATTATATATTTGATATATTATTTTACATTAACTAACATTGGTTCACTTTATGCATTTGTTTTTCTCACTTGTGCACATGTTAATATATATGTGATATATATTTATTTTGTGTACAAATTTGTATCATGGTTGTTGATACAAAAAACATGGGAGTATAAGACTTATACCATACTTATTATAGTATTAGGTTTTTAATATATAAAGTAAATACAAAATTAGTGGATAAAAGCACACATGCATGAAGCTTCATGAAGCTTAACTTTGCATTTGACTTAGTCCACTAGTTTTGTTTTACTTAAGATATTAGTAAACCTAACCACTATAATTAACCTATGGTAATGTCTCTACATCAGTTAGTATATGATACTAACTCACCATGGTTAGCTCTCTCTCTCACTTGATCATTTCTCATTCTCATTTTGAGCTCTTCTTCTTCCTCCTTCAATCTCATTCTAGGGTTAGAAAAAGAGAGAGATCCAAAATGAGAAAAGAAAATCTAAAGTGTACCCATTTCCTATCTCACCATCCTCTACTAGACTAGCACTTTAGTTTTGGGTGTTTGCTTCACTAATTCTTTTGGTTAGTGAGGTAGAAGCTTGAGTCCGTATTCCCTCGACGTAGATCATCTTCGGCATCGAAGACTTCAAGCGATCCCGTTGCAATTTTCTCTTGGAGCCGTCCGAGAGTCCGGAAGCCGATGATCGCAGCGAAGGGACTACATCAAGGAGCTTATGAAGTGAAGGACCGATCTACAAAGGTTGTATTTCGTATTCCTTTAGTGTAAATGTGATTTACTTGCCATTGTTATCGAGTAATCTCTAGTCAACGATCTAGCATAGGGTTGTTCGGCATGCTAAATTTTTAATCCGGCATGGTTGATGCCTTGTTGAGCCTCCTTAGTGTGCCTAGTAACCCTACATTCTGTACACCACCTTTAGGCCAAATGGTTTTCTTCCTTCCGTACCGTTCGGCACCAGCCTATGGTTTGGAAGAAGTCTATCCATTAAGCGTAATAGGTGTACTATCCTAATCCTAGGAGCACTCGCAACCCGAGAGAAGTTAAAGATAAAAGACAACTGAATAAAACCTTATTCCTATTTCTCCTGAACCAGAATCCATCCCCGAACTGGAATAAGTTCCGTCGAGTTCGTATATAACCATACGATGGAGTATCCAATAACTGTGGATCTTCGTAGTGATATGGGGTGTTCTGGAGAAATAAAAAGGCGAAGTAGGAGTGGCGATGAAATACTTGTTTTGGTCGTGAATAGCAGTCGCAATTTACTTTGCCCTCTTTCTAATCCCTTTATATATCTTTAATTAATACCTTCTGTACACCACACTTAGGCTAATTGTTTTTCTTCCTTCCCCACCATTCGGCACCTGCCTATGGTTTGGAAGAAGACTATCCAATTAGCATAATAGGTGTACCGTCCTAATCCAAGGAGCACTCGCAACCTGAGAGAAGGTAAAAGGAAAAGACAACTGAATAGTCCTATTCATTTTCTCCAGAACCGGAAACTATCCTCGAATCTGGAACAAGTTCCTTCGAGTTCGTATATAACCATACGATGGTTTTATCTAATGGAAGTGGATGTTCATAGTAATACGGGGTGTTCTGGAGAAAAGGGTAAAAGTAGGAGTGGCAATGAGGTATGCAACTCTGACAATCCAAAAGCCGGTGTTTAAGAAGGTTCGGTCAACTTGGTCACTGAGTCATAGTCAAGGGTCGGGTCATGGTCGCTGCCAAAGAGAGAGACAAAATAAACACTCTGCGTGCACTCAAACCTAGATCAGAATGGTTATCACTTTATCTAATCAGGAAACCTCCCACTGTAATCTCAAATTCTCCTCCAAACCTGAAAGAAGAATTAGTCGGGATCACCCGAGGAGTAAACCAACTCATCAGTGGGAATCGGGATCTAACTATCATTGCATGATAACGTGATGGAATCCACTCATGTTATCACACTCCAGAAGGTATGCACATGCCTGGCAAGTTTCAGTTTCTCTAGAAACTCCCGATGTGATTTTTACCCCTAGGACCCAAGTGACCTTGACGAATAATCAACAAATCAAAAGGTCCTAGTCAAGTTCAACCCGTCATTATCTTGATTGCGTTAAACCCACCCGCACGACCCTTGATGAATAATCAACAAAGTCGTACGACCGTCCTAACCAATCCACTTATTCAAGCGACAGAAAAGCACAACAGAGCTACCGCACACTACGTCTCGGCGAATAGCAACGACAAACGTAGCGCGAATACTAAGCAATACTAATATGAAATGACGGAGGGCTACGACAGGTTTTTGGCGAAAAACCTTTAACATAATGAACTTGATATCGTTGAAGGAACCGGATAGCTTTTTATAAATATATAGTGGTGAAATCCTTTGCTAATGAGGTCACTCCCGATGAAGGGATCTCGGCTCTTTCCCCGTAGAATGAGGTGCGGGATATTCCAACTGAATACCATGATGCAAAGTAAAAGGCAATCGGCTATAGTGAAGTTATTACCCTGACGCAAACTTCTGTCCAAGGGGTCACTCCCGGTGAAGGGATCTCAGCCCTTGCCTTGTCGACTGAGGTGCAGGATATTCATACCCGAATACCACTGTGCAAAACAAAAGAGAACGTCCTTGTAATAACTGCTTTTTGAAAAATGTTCCAACAACATCAGAATAGCTTTGTTTAGCTTGCATTGATCCGAATCAACGCAGTCCCATCAATTAATCACACCACAAAAGAACGAAAATATGATGTACGTATATGCCATCCGAATTCTCTACTGGGTCCCATCATCACCCGTTAGGTTACTTAACTAACGACAGAGCGGGGACTGGACTAGCGCGGGTGTAAAACATATACAACATCTACTAGTATATATATCAATATATAATAATCGCTCAAGACGTGATAAAATGCAACATCACAGAAATGTAATAAGCATCACAGAACAGTACAGATAATCTGGGATCCCCAGGTTTCATAGAGCCGCTACTGAAACCCGACGTTCCCCTGGTCGTGTGGATAGCCTGTGCAATGAAATCCTAGACCCCTACGGGTGCGGCAAGTTACCCGCCAAAACCTGAAGCGAGGCAGCCCCCTTCAACAAAGTGAATGGACCACCCAGCACTTCACGGAATCCGGTAACTTGAGCACCCCTCCTTGGGTCAACCTGTACCCCCTACGAGTGCGGCGAATAGCCCACCAATTCTAGAGTAAAGCCCCCTCTATCTCAAAGCCATGAGAAGCGGGACCGTTGCCCTCTAGAACCGGGCTATCCGTGCACCCCACCTTGGGGTAATCCTAGTACAGAAAGTAAAAAATATATACAACGGGTACATCGACATCAGCCCGGTCATGCCCCAAAAGAATAATATACAAACAGGCAGGGACGGCAGTCCACATGTCGGACACTCGTCCCGCAATATCAAATGTACAAATACAACTAAACTGTACAACCATTGCATCCAGACTATCCACCAAAACAAATCCGCAACATCACAGCACAACACAGAACATCAACGTGAATGTCACGTTCGCAAATCCGTCTAAAAGGGCGATAGCAATTAGACAAGATTTACCGATCAAATGACATTCACTGTCCCAGATGTAATGTAAATACTGTGAACTAACATATTTAAAATTTTCGATCGACAAAATATCCCCGAAGTGGGCCCCAAGCACAATTCCCAGTACTCAAACAAATCTGGGCCCAAAAAAAAACAGAAACCTCATTTCCAAGTCAGAGACCACCTCAGAAAATTTAGTGCACTTTGGCTACAGTACTGCGGCGGAACCGCGGCCAAAACATGGATAACAGCGTACCAAATTTTCTCAGATCTCTCAAAAAAGCCTGCCTGATTTTCTGCAATACTCCAAATATATTTTTGACGACAAAAAAATTTCGACAGAAAATTTATTATTGGAAATGCAGTTTTTGAAAATTTCGTTCGATCGAAGTTCTAAACACATTAGAGATGGCTAGTAAAGGTTAATGGCATGGCTCTGATACCATGAAAGACTGCGGTAGCGCCCCGGCCGTCTATCCGAGGCCAAAATGCGGAAACGAAAACTTTTTCAAAACTTGAAACCGGCGCTATCGTATGCTTAAAACCCGGATCGAACCATTAACCTATAAACTAGCAATTAGAGAAGGGTTGGAAAAGCTATACCGATCGATCCGTGTCCTTCGGTCTTTGGCCACCATCTTAAGCTACCCGCGGCATCTCCGGTCTCGATCTCTTCGTCGGAAAGCGCACCACATCATCGAGTCTTTTTACGGGCTCTCGCTTCATCCGAAGCGACTCAGGCTCGAAGTTCACTAGCCGACGTGTCTAAGTTGAAGTAGAGAATGTGTGTGACGACTTTGTCTCTTGCATCCATTGTATGGATAGAGGTTGAAGATGAAGCCATCAACGGAAATGGTGAGCTAGAGGAAGAAGAAGAAGAAGCTTTCTTTTCTTTTGTTGTATGTGTGATAAAATGAGAGAGTGAGTATCAAAAACACAAGAGCTAGCTCTCATACATGGCTGCCATTCTCTCTCCTTCTCTCATTTCAACCCACACACCCATCACACAATGTGACATATGCATAATAAAAGAGACCATGAGTCACTAGGTTGCATATGTCACATTAAATGCACCTCATGATGATTTCTAGCTCACAATTTCCATTTGTAAACATTAACCCAAATGTTTACAACAATAAAAAGATACGGTAACATCTAAAGTAAACTCGTGACGGATCACAAGGATACCCCTCACCTGTATATACATACCTGCATCCGCATTCCGACTGAATGCGAATGCGATGAGACTAAAGTAATCCAACAAATCTAATACTAGGATCCGGCTTAAACCAAAGCCCACTAGTATGATCCGCCGATCATAATCTGTGCAATACTGCATGTATATGATCGGACCCTGCCATATATCATACGGCCTCTACAACGTTTCGCCCGAAACTTATGAAACTGTCTATGGAGGATTCTAAAGACTCGTCAATACTTTGGCTGTAGATTTAACCACTAGCACGTCAGAGGTACTAGCCATACGAAATGGGCTACCAGGGTATTGACTAAAAGGGAGGTCGATAAGCGAACTCTTCCTGACACCCTACTGAGCCTGTCAGTGACAATATTCATACAGTCCGGTCCATTCGTCCATGAGCATCGCATGACGGGCCTAGGGGTTGGTAAAAGTCAAACCCCTAAAAGCGGTACAAGTCGTGTCGGAGTGTAGCCCAGAACACCCTGAGATACTACTGGAATACCTACCAGTAAATCTCCTGCCTTGGCTAAGGACTTCGTGTAATGGCTCTCCTAGACACAGCGCGATCTCACCCCCAATACCGGGAGAGACGAAACCCTTGCCGATCCGCTCACTGCCCCCCATGTGGCTCGGGACTGTACCCAACTAAAACCTGTTTGCACGACTCCTTTGAGCCGTGGTAGAGTAGTAATCAAAGTACAGTGGGAACTCATACGAGACAAATGACGATCTCAGGTCGATGAACTAACCTGTATACATGTCACCAGGGAACTGCTATCTGACGTCAGGTATAATACCAACTAGCATGTTCCCGGGCGAGTCTTGTCCGGTGTACTCATAACCCAATGAGCACCTGTATACATCTTAGGTGAACCAACTGACACCAATGGCTTGTGAGACCGGCCACCGCCCCTCGTCGGGGTCTCAACTGTATACACTAATCTACTAATGGAGTATCGATGCTCAGTCTCGAAACTCCCACGACTGGGGACCACTTTAAGGATGTGCCTATAGACCCCAGCTCCCACATATATGATCGCCATCTTACTGCTGGCCGTCAAGCAAGAATCCTATGGGCTCTATCAACGTGTAATAGCGACCTGTAAGGTCACCTAAAGCAGTACACGATGATAAAGACAAACCATGGTAGCATACTATTCTCTATCAACGTGTAATAGTGAACTACAATGTCACCTAAAGCATGTACACAATGATAAAGACAAACCAGATAGTAAACAATCCTCTCGAGTAAGACTGTCCTACCGGTATAGGTTCTCCCTCAATCATTGCAATCACGTGCCTGCGATCCAATAATTGACTCTGAGGGCACTATATCCAACAGTGGATTTGGCTATTCATCACAAACGTGGAATCCGCATTTTTTATTGGCTTAATTAAAACCCGGAATTCCTAGTATATCCAATATTTCATATGTGTTCTTTTGCTGCTAATATTCTGTGATGTGATCATTTGATATTCTGAGATGAATGCTTATATCATATATATGATATATAATAAATATTGCTGCTTTCGTTTCTTCTGTGATGCTTAGGAAGCATAATTGATGGGGCTTCATTAATGAGAGTAATGAAATAAAAGAAACCTAAAGATGTTGTAGAAACTTGTTTCGAAAACTGGTAGCTTTAGTTCTTGCTTTGCATAGTGGTATTCCTTGTAGTATATCCAGCACCTTATTCGATAAGGAAATATCCGAGATCACTTCACCGGGAGTGACCTCTTTAGCGAAACTGGCAGATGCTACAACCCACTCGGTGTTGTCTTTTGATTGCTTTAGTTCTTGCTTTGCATAGTGGTATTTGTAAAATATCATGCACCTTATTCGATAAGGAAAGAGCCGAGATCCCTTCACCGGGAGTGACCTCTTTTGCAAAACTATTAAAAGCCTCACAAACACTCCTTTTCAAAATCACTCGATTCTATAAAGATATCAAGTTCATTACGCAAAAGGTTTTCTTAAAAACCCTGTCGTAGCCCTCCACCATTTCAGATAAGTACTATTTAGTATTTCGTGCTACGTTTGTTGACCTTAGCCAATGCGTAGTTTGTCGTAGCTAATTAGTGCTTGTCTGCAAGCATATGATGTGATTGAGTTAGGGTAGTCGTACGACTTTGTTGACCTTAGCCAAGGGTCGTACGGGTGGGTTTAATTCAGTTAATAAATGACGGGTTGAACTTGGCTAGCGCTTATGATTTGTTGACCTTAGCCAAGGTCATAAGTTGCTAGGGGAAAAATATTATCGGGAATTTCAAGTGTTGAAATTTGCAATGAGATTGCATACCTTCTATAAGATAGTTGGATCTTGATACCCACTGCGAGTAAGAGTTACTCCTGAGAGAGTTTTACACATTACAATTAGCCAATCAAGTGGGTGTCTAGAAAGGTGTTAACGGGGTTACGCCCCAGGGAAAATGACGTTTATTTTAATTAGGTCCGTCCGAAAGCACGGGGAACCTCCCTCAAAGTACCGACACCGGCCTGGCCAAAAGATTGGCGAACTTGTAGGGTGTAATTAATCCCGGCTAGTCATACCTTTTAGGGTTTGAAAGAAAATTTGATAAAAACAGTGGGAGCCATCCTGATTAGATAAAATAATAACCAATCTGATCTTGGAAGAGCATACGCAGAGTGTTTTCTTCTCTCTCTCTTGGTAGCGACCATGTCACGCCTTAATCAAGATAATAATATAGATGCATTGACCAAACCTGCTTATTATACTGAGCTGGGGAACGTTGGCT
This sequence comes from Agapanthus africanus, assembly GCA_030015575.1. NCBI lineage: Eukaryota > Viridiplantae > Streptophyta > Magnoliopsida > Asparagales > Amaryllidaceae > Agapanthus > Agapanthus africanus. The sequence goes on from JASDDO010000010.1 coordinate 70,095,286, forward strand.
CCGCTCTATCTTATAATTGTTATAAGTCCGAGTAGGAAATAAAGGAATATCCGTATTTCCACGCGACCCATTCGAGGAATAAGCATGTTGATGCATATTCTTCAGGTGTGTTCATTACCAAGAACTATTTCTCAGTATCCTCTGCGTCCTAGGTATGAGATACCGGATCAGAATCCCACATATGTAAGAGTTACATGGGCTACAGATAGGTAGAGAACTGGGATTGGGTGATATGTCTATAAGTGTTAGAGAATGGTGCAATTGTTGCAGCCAAACCAGTTGGCAAATATCATCTTGTACTACTAAATGGTAAATACATTGATTCTGAACAAATGTTATTAAATAACGAACCTGATATACGACATTACATCAGATTCTTTATTAAGTTAAAGAAGGATATAATTCTGTATTGGAGGATAATGTTGTGAATATTTTCCTAAATCAAGAGTTGATTGGATTAGGCACGTTATGTAATGGCATATACGTTCTAAATCAAACCACAGTTCAAAGTATATAGAACACACACAAGAGGAGTAGTTCAGAAATGAACGAATCCTTCATGTGGCATTATAGACTAGGTCATATCAATACGACACGACTAGCTAAAGTTATATAAGGATGAATATTTGAATCCGTTCGAATTTTCATTTTATAATACTTGCCAGCCTTATCACAAAGGTAAAATGACCAATACTCCGTTTACTGGAAACAGAGAAAGAGTTACTGAACTCTTGGGACGGATACATTATGATGTATACGGTCCTATGTCTACAATTGCCAGGGTTGGTTCTTAGTACTTCATTATATTCACTGATCATCTCTCAGGATTCCGAAATATGTTCCTGTTGAAACACAAGTCTGAAACTGTTGAGAAATTTAAGGAATATAAGCTTGAAGTTAAGAACCAGACGGGTAGAAGTATTAAGTCCTTCGATGTGATCGAGGAGGCGAATACTTGGACATGGAGTTCTTGGATTTTCTAAATAGAGAATAAGATTCTCTCTCAGCTTACTCCTTCGTATACACCACAGCACAACGGTGTACCGGGATGGAGGTATCGCACCCTATGCGATATGGTGCGTTTTATGATGAGTACTGCTGAATTACCTGTTTCCTTTTGAGAGTTATGCACTTGAGAAGCTGTATACCTATTGAATGGGGTTCCTACCAAATCAGTGCCTACCACTACATATGAGATATGGAATGGGAAGAGACCATGTCTTAAACAAGTTAAGATATGGGATTTTCCGGCCTATGTTGAAAAACAAAATCCGGAAAAATTCGAGGCAAGGTCAGATCTGTATAAGTTTGTTGGATATCCCAAACATTTGCAAGGGAATATCTTCTACCAAACTAAGGAGCAAAAGGTGTTTTGTTTCTCAGCATGACACATTTTTAGAAAAGGAATTTCTTATGAAGAAATTAGTGGTCATGAGGTAGAACTGGAAGGTGTTTCGGCTGGACAAGCTGGACAAACTAACAGCTGATGATTTGGTGAAACCAAAGGATTCAATAGTCTCCAAAGAGCCTCAGCCTCTTCGCGAATCTGGTAAGGATTCCTCATCTATTTGAGAGATAGTATGGTCTTCTCGGTGACAGTGGGAGCGGGGATTGCATCATGGTAGATAATGGCCCAACTAGGTTCAGGCAGGCCATCACAAGTGGAGACTTCATGAAATGGCTGGATGCTATGCAATCAAAGATGGAATCCATATACACCAACAAAGTATGACTTTGATTGTTGCACCTAAAGGGGTAAAACCCATCAGGAGCAAACGGATCTTGAGAAGATTCTTGGTGTAGATGGAAAAGTTGAGACTTTCAAAGCTATGCTTAAGTCCATCAGGATTAAAGCAGGCATCACAGAGTTGGAATATCTGTTTTGATGTAGTAGTCAAAGAGTTTGCCTTCAATAAAATGGTAGATGAACCTTGTATATACAAGAAAGTTGTAGTGAGTAAGGTTATCCTCCACGTATTGTACGCAGATGACATACTCTCGATAGGAAATGGTTTCCTATGCTACATTCGGTCAAGCTCCTCTTATCACGGGGATTCTTCATGGAAGATCTGGATGATACCTACTACATCTTGTGGATTATGATCTATGGTAATGTTAGTGTTTATGCCCTAGAAGGCCATTACTGTATCATACTAGCTTGTATATTACTTAATGGAAGCTTGGGATATTCACATGTATATAACAGTCTTGCTAAACATGGTAGTATGCTACTTGGTTTTTCTATCTTATGTAAGTATACGTATTGATAGAGCTCTTAGGATCTTGCTTGTCTACCAGCGTTGTGATGGCAGTCACACTAGTGGGGGCTGGGTAGTCTACAAGCACATCCTTATTCAGGTCCCTGGTCGTTGGATTATCGAGACAGAGCATCGATACTCCGGAGTAGACTGGTGTGTACGCTTCTCATCCCAGTTGGGGAGATGGTCTGTCCCACAGCCGTCAGTACGTCGTACTGGAGATAGTATACAGGTGCTCGTTAGGTTACGGGTACACCGGACAGGACTCACAGGGAACTGTTGGTTGGTTTGATACCAGTCGTCAGTGAACAGTTCCCAGGTGACATGAGTACAGCGTAGTCCGCAGACTTGACACTGCTACTTCGCCTCGAGTGTGTCCCACTGTTCTTAGATTGCTACCCTACCACGGCTCTATGGAGTCGTGCAAACAGGTAGCAGTTGGGTACAGTCCCGAGCACTTGGAGGCAGTGGCGGTTAGACAGGATTCGTCCCTCCCGGTATTGGGAGTAGATATCGTGCTGTGTCAGAGAGCCATTACGCAAAGTCCCTGGCCAGGGCAAGCGAGATTTGCTGGTAGGTTCCAGCAGTTTCTCAGGGTGTAATGGGCTTCACTCCGACATGACTTATACCGCTATTAGGGGACTGACGCTTGCCGCCCCCCTAGGCCCGATATGCGATAGTCATGGACGAACGGACCGGACTGTATGGAGATTGTCACATCAGACTCAGTAGGAGTTCGGATGGGTTTTCTCATCGGCCTTCTTATCGACAACTACCTGGGGACCGTTACGTACAGCTAGTGCCGCTTGCGGTCTGTGGTTAAACCCACTGCCAGCGTAGTAGTCGAGTCTCTAGAGTCCCACACAGAGAGTTTCCTACTCCAGGCGAAACGATATAGAGGTTGCATGGTTTTGCGACAAAGGGTTCGGACGCATACGTGCGTTTACGCGCGTACGACTTTCGGACAGATTTTACCAGTCGGCTTTGGTTTAAGCCAGTTACTGGTATCCGGTTATTGGATTTTTACAGTCTAAAGTTTTTCCGTATTTTTACGGATCGGAGGGGCGTTCTCGTAATTACTCGAGAAGCTTCTAGAAGATGTGACTAAGGAGGTTTCTTTTGGACAAGAGAGTGAGTCATAGTGGTGATTCATTCACTTCATTAATGCACATTTATTGCTTAATGACTCATGCTAATGAATCATCACAAGATATTTTATGAAGCATGCTTATTCATTTCCTTTATTGATTATTCTTTAAAAAGAATGCTTCATAATATTATGATACACTCTCTCTCTTCTCTCATTATCATATCACACATTCTCTCTCCTCAAGCTCTCATCTTCTAACCCTAATCCTTAATCCTCATGTGTTGAGATCAAAGGATTAGTTAGACTAAACAATCCATAACCTTCACTCTATATCATCCTCTCATCTTTGATTAGCAATCAAAGTTGATTAGTTACCTCAAATTAGAGGTTTAGCTTGGAGTTTCGCTCTCGGGTGGATCGTCTACTACCTAGAGAAGGCTGAGGAGAACAAAGGAGGACGTAAAGAAGAAGGACCGGTTTCATTAGGTATAATCCCTAATCACTTGTGAGATGAAACTTTAGAATACGGTTATTTAGAGTTTAGCTTCGATTCAAGCGGTTAGTCGATGTTCGTTGTTTAAACTTGATAAGTTTTTGTAAATTCCGCCTCCCCATAAGTACTGGGGTGTACTACATCGACTTACAGTGGTATCAGAGCCTCGCTAAACACTAAATAACTTAATCGCAAATTTGTACCAATTTCGAACGAAAAAACGAAGCCGGAAAACCCTAATTCTGTTTAGTTTCTGTCGAACTTAAAATGAAGTCCTAAAATTTTTCTGGTGTGTTCAGAGAGCTTGACATGACCACAGAAGAACACCCAAGAAATTCGAGCCAATGATTCGACTAAAGAGCCGCGGAAGCGCGGCGGATCCCACCGATCCGCCGCGCTTCCGCGGCCGAGTTGCCGAGTCATGGGCTCAATTTTCTTGTGTGGGTCCCTTGTGAAATTTGGGGTTTTCTGGAAAATTTAATTATTGCTCAGGTTACTGTTTAACAGAGCAGATTTTAGAGCAATATTGATGTTGTTTATTCGATCGAATTGTACAGTATTTGCGTATTGGATTATATCTGTGATTGTTTAATGTGTTCGTAAACCTCCCCCAACTGCTAGTATGTCGGTTGGCAGGGGGTTGCACATTTCTGAAATGGTTATATCTGTTTGTGCATATAAACTGTATTGGACTGTTGTGGTGTATAGCCGGGGTTAGCAATGGGTTATTGATTAATTCATTTGTTGTAAATGTAATTTGTTGTAATATTATTTTCGCGGGGCACTTCCAGGTTGCGGTTGTAGCCACCGTTGTATTATTTCATTTTACTGTTTTTGCTCCTAGGACTGACCCAAGGTGGGGTACACAAACTGCCGGGTGGGTAGTTTGCCGTACCCGTAGGGGTCGAGGGTGGGGTAAACGGCTATTCATCACAACTGTGTAATCTGTCTTTTCTTGCAGGCTCAATAGAAATACAGATTGCTTGAAAATCCAATATTGTTTATCTGTGTTCTGGAATGAATATCATTGCGTCAGACGAATGTAAAATATCTATATTTATTATAGCTATTTAGACGTCACTTATGTTTTACACCCGCGCTAGCCCAGCCCCCGCTCTGTCGTTAGTTAAGTAACCTAACGGGTGATGACGGGACCCCGTGGCGAATGCGGATGGCATAAGAGGACGTTATATTTTCGTTGTTTTCTGCAATGATAGGTTAATGATGGGACGCATTATCTATAATGCAAAGTAAAACAAACCAAAGTTTAAATCGTTGGAACAATTTAAAAGAAACCACTCGGTTATTTTTAAAACAGATATTTTTAAATGCGAAGATTTAACCACTCCTTTTAAAAGCTATCAGGTTCCTTCGGTTATATCAAGTTCACTACGTTCACGGTTTCGCCAAAACCAGTCGTAGCCCTCCGTCGTTTCATTTGGGTATTCAGTAGTATTCAAGCTATGCATTTTGGCCAAAGTCAAGGCATAGTGTTTGGTAGCTACTGGGTTTTCATTTGTTGCATAAGATAGATGAGTTAGTTTGGGACAGTCGTATTATCATTTGACCAAAGTCAGGGGTATATACGGATGGGTTCAAATTGACAAGATAATGACGGGTAGAACTTGACATGTGACTTATGACATTTTGACCAAAGCCAAGGTCATAAGAGCATGGGGCAAAAACTTATATCGGGAATTTCTAAAGAAACTGAAATTTGCAAAGAGATGCATACCATTTAGAGTTTGATGAATGTTGGTAGGATTCCTTCAACATTATCATACGATGATATTTGGATCCCGATCCTACTGTGAGTATATGCTACTTATCAGGATATTCGTCGCTTAACGATCAATGCTATAAACCTAGTAGGTGTCCAGAAAAGTGTCAGCGGGGTTACGCCCCCAGAGAAAAGAGGCTATTTAATTAAGGAACTTCGCGAAAGCATTGGAAAACCTCCCTCGAAGTATCGACACCGGCCTGGCTGAACGGTTAAGCAAGTATTGTACGGTGAGAATAGTCTTGGCTAATTCTTCTTTTATGGTTTGAGGAAGGATTCGAAAAACAGTGGGAGCCATCCAGTTTAGATAAACTAAAAACCATTCTAAACTTGCAAGAGCATCATGCTAAAGAGTTTTCTTCTCTCTCTCCTAATTGCAGCGACCCTGAAAATGACTGGACTTAAGTTACTTTTAGAGAAAAATATACTGACGGGGCCAAACTATAAAGATTGGCTGCGGAATGTCAAGATGGCTTTGACCTATGACAAACTGGGGTACGTCCTCACCGCTACAGCACCTGCTGTCCTTGGTCCCAAATCCAGCAATGCGGATAAGGAAATCCGCAAAACCTGGGATTTAGATTGCGCGAGAGCCAAGTGCATCGTGCTTGCCTCGATGAACAATGAACATCAGAGGAGGCACGAGGATATGTCCCTAGATGGCATATTTCTCCATACAAAGGAACTTTATGGAGAGCAATCTCGTATAGCAAGATACGAGACCTCTAAGAAACTGTTTCGAGCGAGGTTGGCTGTCGGGTCATCAGTAGGTGAACATGTCCTACAGATGATCGGCTATATTGAAGAGCTCGCGGACCTTGGGACGACTTTGGATAATGAGCTCTATACAGACCTTGTTCTCCAGTCCCTTCCTCCCACCTACGCCCAGTTTATCCTCAACTTCAATCTTCAAGGAAAAGAAGTTGAACTTGCGGAACTCCTGAACATGTTAAGGAGTGCAGAGGGCACCTTGCAGAAGGCAAGGGAAACACCCGCTATGTTTGTTGGCGGTTCATCTTCTTCCGGGTCTAAGGCTAGGGCCAAAGGAAGGAAGAAGAAGGCCGCACCCAGACCTAGAGGAGGTGTAAGTAAGGTGGGAAAGAAGGGAAAGAAAAAGTTTACAGCACCGGTAGTTGGCCTGGATGAGTGCTTCCATTGTCACAGGAAAGGGCACTGGAAGAAAGATTGCAAGGCATGGAACGCCAAGAACCAGGAACCGAAGCAAGCTGTGGCTTCGACTTCAGGTGTGTTTGTAATTGAGAATTGTCTGTCGATCAACTCTACTTCCTGGGTATTGGATACCGGATCAGGATCTCATATTTGCAATTCTTTGCAGGCACTGAGAAACCGTAGAGTGCTGAAGGATGGTGATATGATCCTCAGGGTTGCTAACGGAGCTAGCGTGGGAGCTGCGTCCGTCGGGGATTATCACCTAGGATTGACGAGTGGACACATTTTGGTTTTACATAACTGTTATTTTGTACCCAGCTTAACGTGTAATATCATATCAGTTTCCTTGTTGTCAAATAAAGGTTATGATTTCACGTTTGTAAGAGATGTTGTCAACATCCACCTTAATCATGGTTTGATTGGGTCCGGTACTCTAAATAACGGCATATATGTGTTAAACCAACTCCAAATTTTCAATGTCCAGAACACACTAAAAAGAAAGTCTCCAGATTTAAATAAAGCTTTCTTATGGCATTGTAGACTGGGTCACATCAATGAGAGAAGGTTGACTAAGTTGCATAGAGAAGGATATTTGGACACGTTCGAATATCAAACTTATGACACTTGTCAATCTTGTCTCAAAGGAAAGATGACAAAGACTCCATTTACTGGACAAGGAGTAAGAGCGAGCGAGCTCTTAGGACTCATACACAGTGATGTATGCGGTCCAATGTCTACACATGCGAGAGGTGGTTATTCCTATTTCATTACTTTCACGGATGATTACTCAAGATACGGATTCATTTATCTGATGAAACATAAATCCGAGGCTTTTGAGAAATTCCAAGAGTATAAGAATGAAGTAGAAAACCAAACCGGCAAAAGTATAAAGACACTTAGATCTGATCGAGGTGGTGAATACTTGAGTGCCGAGTTCCTAGGTTACCTAAAAGAGAAAGGAATTCTCTCTCAGCTTACTCCTCCATACACTCCACAGCATAACGGTGTATCGGAGAGACGGAATCGAACCCTATTGGATATGGTATGATCCATGATGAGTAATGCTGAGTTACCGCGATCTTTCTGGGGTTATGCGCTTGAATCAGCGGCATATCTTCTGAACAGAGCTCCTACCAAGACTGTGCCTACCACTCCATATCAGATGTGGACTGGGAAGAAACCCCATCTTCAGCATATGAAGATTTGGGGATGTCCAGCTTTTGTTAAAAAGCAGCATGTGGACAAGCTCGAGGCACGATCAGTAAAATGTATGTTTGTGGGATATCCAAAGAACTCCAAGGGATATTATTTCTATTACGCAGAGGAACAAAAGGTTTTTGTTTCTCGTAATGCCCATTTTCTGGAAAATCAGTTTTTAGAAAAGGAAATAAGTGGGAGCGAAATAGAACTGGAAGAAATTCCAGAACCACAAACTGCTACTGAAAGTTTGGTAGAACCAAAGGTTCAAGAAGAACAGAACATTCCCGCACCCCTCCGCAGGAGTAGTAGGCCGTCTCGTCCGCCTGAGAGATACTACGGTTTTCTCATTGACGGGGATAGAGAGGATTGCATCATAAATGATGATGAACCTACTGACTTCCAGCAGGCCATCCAGAGCGGCGACTCGGTACGATGGCTAGATGCAATGCGGACCGAGATGGAGTCCATGTACACCAACAAAGTATGGACTTTGGACTTTGCTCCAGATGGGGTAAAACCCATAGGATGCAAATGGATCTTCAAGAAAAAGATTGGTGTAGATGGACAGGTGGAAACCTATAAGGCTAGACTTGTTGCAAAGGGTTTTCGTCAAAGACCTGGTTTGGACTATGACGAAACTTTTTCTCCAGTGGCTATGCTCAAATCCATTCGGGTCCTTCTTGCTATTGCTGCCTTCCATGATTATGAAATCTGGCAGATGGACGTAAAGACGGCTTTTCTGAATGGAAATTTAGAAGAGAGCGTCTATATGGATCAGCCAGAGGGTTTCAATCAGAGTGGGAGCAGCGGGAAAGTATGCAAGCTGCTTAAGTCCATTTATGGACTAAAGCAGGCATCGCGGAGTTGGAACATCTGTTTTGATGAGACAGTCAAAGAATATGACATTATCAAAAATCCAGATGAACCGTGCATATATAGTAAAGTTGTGGCCAGAAGTGTCGTATTCCTCGTCTTGTACGTGGATGACATTCTATTGATAGGAAATGACATTCCTATGCTACAATCTGTCAAAGGATTCTTGTCACACAGGTTCTCCATGAAAGACCTGGGTGATGCCTCTTACATTCTGGGGATCCGGATCTATCGTGATAGATCCAAGAGGATGTTGGGACTTTCGCAGTCCAGGTATATCGACACTGTACTGAAAAGATTCAGTATGGAAGATTCTAAGCGCGGTAATCTACCGGCTTGTCACGGAATCACCCTCTCCAAAGAGATGTCTCCCAAGACTGATTTGGAAAGGGAACGCATGTCTATTATACCCTACGCTTCTGCGGTAGGCTCTATAATGTATGCGATGTTGTGTACCAGACCAGATGTAGCTTATGCACTGAGCGTGGTAAGCCGGTATCAGTCAGACCCAGGGGAGAAACACTGGATAGCAGTAAAGAACATTCTCAAGTACCTGAGGAGGACTAAGGAGATGTTCTTGGTTTACGGCGGAAAAGACCTCAGGTTAGAGGCCTTTGCTGATTCCGGCTTCCAGAGTGATAAGGACGATTCCAAGTCCATGTCGGGTTATGTCTTTACCCTCAATGGAGGGGCGGTGTGCTGGAAGAGCTCCAAGCAGGACACCGTTGCTGACTCGACGATGGAAGCGGAGTATATAGCTGCTTGCGATGCCGCAAAAGAAGCAGTCTGGATGAAGAATTTCCTAACAGAACTTCAGGTGGTTCCTACCATAGTTGATCCAATACCTCTGTATTGCGACAACAACGGAGCTATAGCTTTAGCGAAGGAACCAAGGTCCCATCAGAAGTCCAGACACATCTTGAGGCGGTATCACCTGATCAGGGAGATCATTGATCGTCAGGAGATCGGGGTTCGGAGAGTTGCTTCAGAAGAGAACATTGCTGATCCATTCACGAAGGCCCTTCCTCAGATTCAGTTCGAGAGGCTACTCGAGATCATTGGTCTACGATATGCCAGTACATGGCCCTAGTGCAAGTGGGAGATTGTTAGTGTTTATGCCCTAGAAGGCCATTACTGTATCATACTAGCTTGTATATTACTTAATGGAAGCTTGGGATATTCACATGTATATAACAGTCTTGCTAAACATGGTAGTATGCTACTTGGTTTTTCTATCTTATGTAAGTATACGTATTGATAGAGCTCTTAGGATCTTGCTTGTCTACCAGCGTTGTGATGGCAGTCATACTAGTGGGGGCTGGGTAGTCTACAAGCATATCCTTATTCAGGTCCCTGGTCGTTGGATTATCGAGACAGAGCATCGATACTCCGGAGTAGACTGGTGTGTACGCTTCTCATCCCAGTTGGGGAGATGGTCTGTCCCACAGCCGTCAGTACGTCGTACTGGAGATAGTATACAGGTGCTCGTTAGGTTACGGGTACACCGGACAGGACTCACAGGGAACTGTTGGTTGGTTTGATACCAGTCGTCAGTGAACAGTTCCCAGGTGACATGAGTACAGCGTAGTCCGCAGACTTGACACTGCTACTTCGCCACGAGTGTGTCCCACTGTTCTTAGATTGCTACCCTACCACGGCTCTATGGAGTCGTGCAAACAGGTAGCAGTTGGGTGCAGTCCCGAGCACTTGGAGGCAGTGGCGGTTAGACAGGATTCGTCCCTCCCGGTATTGGGAGTAGATATCGTGCTGTGTCAGAGAGCCATTACGCAAAGTCCCTGGCCAGGGCAAGCGAGATTTGCTGGTAGGTTCCAGCAGTTTCTCAGGGTGTAATGGGCTTCACTCCGACACGACTTATACCGCTATTAGGGGACTGACGCTTGCCGCCCCCCTAGGCCCGATATGCGATAGTCATGGACGAACGGACCGGACTGTATGGAGATTGTCACATCAGACTCAGTAGGAGTTCGGATGGGTTTTCTCATCGGCCTTCTTATCGACAACTACCTGGGGACCGTTACGTACAGCTAGTGCCGCTTGCGGTCTGTGGTTAAACCCACTGCCAGCGTAGTAGTCGAGTCTCTAGAGTCCCACACAGAGAGTTTCCTACTCCAGGCGAAACGATATAGAGGTTGCATGGTTTTGCGACAAAGGGTTCGGACGCATACGTGCGTTTACGCGCGTACGACTTTCGGACAGATTTTACCAGTCGGCTTTGGTTTAAGCCAGTTACTGGTATCCGGTTATTGGATTTTTACAGTCTAAAGTTTTTCCGTATTTTTACGGATCGGAGGGGCGTTCTCGTAATTACTTGAGAAGCTTCTAGAAGATGTGACTAAGGAGGTTTCTTTTGGACAAGAGAGTGAGTCATAGTGGTGATTCATTCACTTCATTAATGCACATTTATTGCTTAATGACTCATGCTAATGAATCATCACAAGATATTTTATGAAGCATGCTTATTCATTTCCTTTATTGATTATTCTTTAAAAAGAATGCTTCATAATATTATGATACACTCTCTCTCTTCTCTCATTATCATATCACACATTCTCTCTCCTCAAGCTCTCATCTTCTAACCCTAATCCTTAATCCTCATGTGTTGAGATCAAAGGATTAGTTAGACTAAACAATCCATAACCTTCACTCTATATCATCCTCTCATCTTTGATTAGCAATCAAAGTTGATTAGTTACCTCAAGTTAGAGGTTTAGCTTGGAGTTTCGCTCTCGGGTGGATCGTCTACTACCTAGAGAAGGCCGAGGAGAACAAAGGAGGACGTAAAGAAGAAGGACCGGTTTCATTAGGTATAATCCCTAATCACTTGTGAGATGAAACTTTAGAATACGGTTATTTAGAGTTTAGCTTCGATTCAAGCGGTTAGTCGATGTTCGTTGTTTAAACTTGATAAGTTTTTGTAAATTCCACCTCCCCATAAGTACTGGGGTGTACTACATCGACTTACAGGTAATAGATCTAAGTGGATTTTGGGAGTGTCCCAAATCCAGGTACATTAACACCATACTAAAGGAGTTTAGTATGGAAGATTCTAAGCACGGTGGTTCGCCCACTTACTCAGAAATCACTCTCTCCAAAAAGATGTCTTCTAAGACTGATTTGGAGAGAGCTCGCGTACAAGGGATACCCAATGCTTCGGCAGTAGGCTCTATCATGTGTGCGATGTTATGTACCAGACCAGATGTAGCTAACTCACTAGGTGTAGTGATCAGGAATCAATCGAATCTTAGAAGAATCACTGGGCAGCTATGTAGGACATTCTTAAGTACTTAAGAAGCACTGAAGAAATGTTCTTGGGGTTTTGGTAACGGTGAACTCCAGTGGGAGTCCTTTACCAATTCCAGCTCCCAGAGTGATAAGAATGACTGAAAGTCAGTCACAGGCTTTATCTTTACCCTCAGTGGAGGGACGGTATGTTGGAAGAGTTCCAAGCTAGATACCGTGACATACTAGACAATAAAGGCTGAATACATCGCTACAAACGATGCTACCAAAATGGATGTCTGGACAATTCTTGTTCATGAGATGAACATGGTTCCTACCATTGAGCGTCCAATAATTGTTATTGTGACAACAATGGAGTTGTTGCTTTGGCTTGGGAACGCAGATCCCATCAGCGTTCCAGACATATTCTGAGGACAGTATCACCTGATCAGGGAGATGGTTGATCTCCAAAAGATCGAGGTTAGGAGAGTTGACGCGAAGGATATCATGGCGGATCCACTCACAAAGGCCTTTTCTCTAGAGAGACAACTATAGGACGTTGAGTATGAGATACTACAACAAATGGCCTTAGTGCAAGTGGGAGATTGTTAGTTATATTTATGCCCTAGAGACTACTACTGTACATGTGATGTATATTGAAGTGGATGCTTGGACATATATAGGGAGGACTTTCTTTCTCGACATAATAGTATGCTATCTGGTTGCACTTTATCTTAACATGTACACTTATTGTCTCTCTATTACATGTTGATAAAGCCCTTAGGATGAGTACTTGAGTACCAGGATTATGATGCAGATCATACTAGTAGGGCGTTGGTAGTCGGTAAGTACATCCTTCAATTGTTCCTAGTCGTGGGAGTATCGAGACAGGGCATCGATACTCCAGAGTAGACTAGCGTATAAGCTTCTCGACCCATATGATGGGCGATGGATGATCCCACACCCATTGGTGTTTGACATCAAAGAAGGTATATGGGTGTTTAGTGGAGACTGGGTACACTGAACGGACTCGCTGAGAACTCCTAGATAGTATTATACCTATCGTCAGATAGCAGTTCTCTGGTGACACTGGTACATGTTAGTCTGTCGGCCAGAGATCGTCATAGAGTCTTGTGTGATTCCCACTGTGCTTTGATTTCCACTTTACCATGTTCAAGAGATCGTGCAAAACGGTGGTTTTTGGGTACATTCCCGAGTCATATGGAGGCAATGAGCGATAGGAAGGGATTCGTCTCTCCCGGTATTGGGAGTTGATGTTGCGCTATGCTCGATTGGACATAACAGGAAATCCCTGGCCAGGGTTGCTGAGATATACCGATAAGTGTTATCAGTAGTTTCTCAAACCGTTATGGACCTTGCATCGGCATGAATTATCAGGCTATTAGGGTCTGACGTTATACCACCCCTAGGCTGCGATATGCGACATATCTGACGAAGAGACCGGACTATACGGTAGTGTTACTGATTGGATTCGCAGGAGTATGAGCAAGCTTTCTTGTTGATCTTCTGATTGCTCAATACCCGGGTGGCCGTTACATTTAGCAGACCGCTTTCGGCTTGTGGGTGTTTGATATGATCATTACCTACTGCCGGCGTATTGACGAGTCTTTAGAGTCCTACACAGAGGTTTCCTGGTTCATGCGAAACGAAGTAGGATCACATATGTGATATGTGCGGACCAAGATTAACGCGCGTATGTGATACCATATTATATTCTCGCGATATATGATATTGGTCGGTTATATGTGATATAACCGGGCTGTCGAATCAAGTGTTGATTCGACAAGTTGAAACAATGTATATTAGTCGGTTGTATGTGATATAGCTGGATTATTAAATCAAGTGTTGATTTAATAATTTAATGTATAATTATATATTTGATATATTAATTTACATTAACTAATATTAGCTCACTTAAGATTTCCTTTTTCTCACTAGTATACACTTAGTATATATGTGATATATATTAATGTACATCTTTTGTGTCATGCTTGATGCCACAAGCTACATGGGTGTATGAGACTCACACCATGCTTATAATAATGTGTGGTTTTATTTATTTAAGTAATTCAAAATGGTTGGAAATTTGTCATGGCTAGAAGCTTGGAGAAGCTTATGCTAACCATTGACTTAGTCCACTAGTTTTGTTTTACTTAAGATATTTATTAACCTAACCATTATCCTTAGCCATGGTTTATTCTCTATATTAGTTAGTGTATGATACTAACTCACCCATGGTTGCTATTCTCACCTCATGAGTTTCATTCTCATCTCCACATCATCTTCTTCTTCCTCCTGAGAAAGCTTTCTAGCTTTTCAAATGGTGATGAAATATTGTGAGAAAAATAAATCTAAAGTGAGAAAAATTCCTACTTCACATCCTCTACTATATTAGCCATTTAGTTTAGGGTGTTTGCTTCACTAATATACCATTAGTGAAGAGGTAGTATGAGCTTGAGTCTCCTCAACGTAGATCATCTTCGGCTTCGAAGACTTCGAGAAAGCTTATTCATTTCTTCATGTGAACCCTTACTAGAGTTCGGGTGTTCACTACTTGAAGCGAAGTGACTACTACATAGAGCTTTTGAAGGGAAGGACCGGTCTACAAAGATCGTATTCCTCATTCACTTTGATGTAAGCTGTTTACATTGTTGTTTCGTCTAAATCTCTAGTTAAGATTCTAGATTAGGGTTCTTTAATATGGAATTTTTTTAAAATTAGCATGGACGATGCCTCCCAAAACCTTGCTGCCACCCTAGAGGACCCTACAAAGGATTAGACAGAAGTCTTCATAGACTACTTCAAATACCAACGAATGCCCAAAAATGCATCGTTTAGACAACAGCTCATGAAACGAGCTTTGTCCTTCGCCTTCGTCAATGATACTCTACATAAGAGATCGTTCGACTGTCTGTTAATAAGATGCCTGGGACCAGAATAAGCGATGATTTTTGTCCAAGAAACTCACGACGGAATCTGCGGTTCTCATCAAGCAGGGCCAAAGATGAAGCTGAAGATAAAAAGAATGGGTTACTTTTGACCCACAATGATTCAGGACTGCCTCGAGTATGCGAAGCAGTGTCACTCATGCCAAATTCACAGGGACATCATCCACCAACATCCAAATCCGCTACACCCAACTGTGGCTAGATGGCCGTTGAAATTGTGGGGAACCGATATAATTGGCCCCATTGAACCGACATCGTCCAAAGGACATCGGTTCATACTGGCAACGACCGACTACTTCTCTAAGTGGGCAAAAGCAGTACCATTAAGAGAGGTGAAGATGGAGAACATCCTCCATTTCTTCAGGACATATGTCATCTATCGGTTCGGCACTCCGCGACGAGTTATCTCGGATAATAGGCCAGCTTATAGAAGCCATAAAATCAGCCGCTTCGCACAACAACATAAAATAGATTGGAGATACTCTTCAGTCTATAATCCTCGAGCCATTGGTCTAGTTGAAGCCTTCAACAAGACCTTGACAAAGATTATAAAGAAGACGGTGTCAAGAAACAAAAAAGACTGGCACGAAAGGCTGCACGAAACTCTCTGGGCATACCGAACAACGTTCAAAATGGCTACGAATAGAACACCATACATGTTGGTATTCGGCACGGGAGCGGCGCTTCCTTTGGAAATAGAACTCCCTTCACGGCGAGTAGAGGTCCGATACGAGCTAACAAATGAAGAAAATGCTCATCTTCGTGCAAGTCTATGCCAGCGCCCCGGCTAATAATCTGAAGCCAAACGCGGAATAAAAACTTTTTCATAAACTAGCGCTAGCATAGACTGTAACCCGGATCGTGCCATTAACACTAAACTAGCAAACAATAAAATGATAGAATGGCTATACCGATCGATCCGTGTCCTTCGGTCTTTAGCCATCATCCCAAGCTCCTCGCGGCATCTCTGATCTCGCTCAATCTCCGGTCTCCTCGTCGAGGTAGCACCACGTCAACGAATCTTTATACGGGCTCCCGCCTCTAAACCGAGACAACTCGGACAAGAAGTTTGCTAACCAACATGTCCAAGATTGAAGTAGAGATAGTGTAGAATACTTTGTCTCAAGGCACCCAAGCCATTGGGTGGAGGTAAATTGAAGTTGCCTTTTTAGGTGAAGAAATGAGCTTGGGATTTTGCAAAAAATCAAAAATCCTCATCAAAGAGGCTCGGCCAAATTAAAGGAGGGGTGATGAATAAGTGCTCTCTGTGAATTGATGAGGGATGATCACAAGCAAGGAAGGTGACCATAAGCAAATAACAACACACAAATATCTTTATGAAAACAAGAAGCAATTAATGAACTAAGGAAAACTTATCTATTCATTCCACCTCACCCCAATCTAGAATCAACAAAACCAATGACTCACAACTTTATCCAAATGAATCCACTCCCAAAATGATTTCGGCCATCAAGTGAAGAAATGTTAATTTAGCCAAAAAGATATATCAATTTCAACCAATAATTAAACATTAAAACTAATGTTTAATCGAACGGAGAAAAACTGGCAATTTCAAAAAACAATCACGTAACAAATTACAGGATTACCCTACAATTGTAAATACATACCCGCATTTGTATTCCGACCGAATACAAATGCAATGAGACAAAAAATACTACTAGACAATATAATACTAGAATCCGGCTTAATCCAAAGCCCGCCAGTATTATCTGTCAGAACTATGACACGTGCACAAGTGCACATGCATGTTCGAACCCTGCCATAAAACCATACGGCCTCTACAACGTTTCGCCCGAACTTGGAAAACTGTCTGTGGGGGACTCTAAAGACTCGTCAATACACGGGCCGTGGATTTAACCACAAGAACGTCAGTGGTACAAGCTGTACGTAACGGCTGCCCCAAGTATTGAGCAAAAGAGAAGCCGATGAGCGAACTCATCCTGGAACCCTAACTGAGCCTATCAGTGATAATATCCGTACAGTCCGGTCCATTCGTTTATGAGCATCGCATATCGGGCCTAGGGGGCTGGTAACGTCAGCCCCCAAAATTGGTATAAGTCATGTCGGAGTGTTGCCCAGAACACCTTGAGATACTACTTGAGTACCTACCAGTAACTCTCCTGCCTCGACCGAGGGCTTTGTGTAATGGCTCTCCTAGTCACAGCGCGATCTCACCCCCAATACCGGGAGAGACGAACCCCTGCCGATCCGCTCACTGCCTCCATGTGGCTCGGGACTGTACCCAACTAAAACCTGTTTGCACGACTCCTTTGAGCCGTGGTAGGGTAATAATCAAAGCACAGTGGGAACTCACACGAGATAAATGACGATCTCAGGTCGATGAACTAACCTGTAGACATATCACCAAGGAACTGCTATCTGACGCTAGGTATAATACCAACTAGCAGGTTCCCGGCGAGTCCTGTCCGGTGCACTCATAACCCAATGAGCACCTGTATACATCTTAGGTGAACCAACTGAGACCAATGGCTTGTGAGACCAGCCACCACCCCTCTTCGGGGTCTCGACTGTATACACTAGTCTACTCCGGAGTATCGATGCCCTGTCTCGAAACTCCCATGACTAGGGACCACTTTTAAGGATGTGTTTATAGACTACCCAACTCTCACGTATATGATCGCCATCATACTGTTGGTAGTCAAGAAAGAACCTAGGGGCTCTATCAATGTGCAATAGTGATCTGTAATGTCACCTAAAGCTGTACACGACTGATAAAGGCAAATCAGATAGCACACTATCATCTCGAGTAAGACTGTCCTACCGGTATAGGTCATCTGCAATCATTGCAATCACGTGCCGGCGATCCAATAATTGACTTTGAGGGCACTATATCCAACAATCTCCCACTTGCACTTAAGGCTAATTATTGCGATTTCACATACTCACAACCCGTGTGATACCGAACACCCAACTCCTCTACTAATCAGTTTCAAAAAACTCGTTTGTAAAACTATTGTGTTCGAGAAATAGCCTCAGTGAGTAGATCCGCCCTGATGTTTCTTTCTATGTCTCTCTTAATCTCAAGTTCGCGGAGAAAACCATCTCCCGAATTGAATAATACCTATCTTAGAATATGTCTGGATGTCTGATGGGACCTAGTTCATAAATGAACTCCAAATCCAAACTTCTTAGACTGTATTGTCAACTGAACCTAATCAGTATCCTGCGCCATGCCTTCCTCAGTATCCGTCTGGACCACCTGTCCAAACTACCACCCCTAGTCAGAGGGAAAACTATAAATCTGATAGTCACTCTATCATCCATGTCACCTTGGAAGCCAGGAATGATAACCGTCTCCCAAAGGAGGCTGCCGTTATCAAATCCCTAGAACATTTACTTATGTTTTAAAACTGCTTTCTAATGTTTCTCCAGGATTGAATTAATATCATAACTTATTGCATCTAGTGCAAAAACAACATCTGGTGTGGTACTTGACATCTGATGATCAACTCAATTGCCTAAGCAAGTGATATGTTAATCATGCACATCTCTCTCCCCTTTAGTCTGTAAGACACCTTTAGAGAGGGTGACTCCATCACCTGCAGGTACACCACCATGCCAGGAGTCATCTATTCTAAAAACCTTTAGAATACTGTCGAAGTACACAGATTGGGAAACTACCCAAATCTAGATCTAAAACCATAGATCTAGTAATCAGAATGTCTGATATTATATCCATATCCTGTGTGGAGAAACTACTGTGTGACAACCAAAGTATAACCGATCGTAGTGTGAGAATTTCATTTCCTACTCTGTGTATGTCATCCAAATACCAGGACATCACACCCTACAACCTTCTTAACAGATCCATCCCCTATTCTGATGAAGTCAAACCCATGACTGCCACATCAAAAATAGATGACCTATCTCCGCTATATCTGCTTTAGTCTATAAATAGACATAAGCTACTTGTCCACTATGCTTCCGCTGCTCCCACTGACCACAACAACCCTATGGCAGAGTCATATAAACGAGCACTTCTAAAGCTAGTTTAGAACGATGCTATACACATCCTCCTTCCTGGTCTCATAGTCCGGAACAACAGCAATGGCAAGTCTGGGTAAACAAGAACCTCTCCGTCACCGTCCTTGAGGCTACCGGAGTACCTCTCGGGTGTCTGAGGTTACCCACCATATCTGCGGAGTAGCTAATGGAATGTCAAACCTGATTGAATCTTTAAGTTCTTATTAAATTTTCAGTAATCGTTTAAGGTTCTGGAATCACTTCCAGTTCTACCATACTCCCACTACTGTTTTTCTGAAAAATACCATTTTACTAAAACTGTGGCGAGTCAAGAACAATATCACTATTGATCTTCCATATGGTAGAAAGTCAACCCTCGTCATAGCCTGGGTCAACCCACAAACTGCCATTACAGAAACGTGCCTTGAGTTATCCAGAGTCTGGTTTTAAGCATAAGCCGGACAACTCCCCGTACCTTAACATCGTTAAGATATGAACCATTCTATATCCAATATAGAAACTTTGGCACTTATTTAATTGGAACAATATTCAAACCATGCATCTGTCTCCAGCGCATGTTAACTTTAATGAAAGAGGCCGATCAGCATTATTCAACTTAGGAGTGCTTCTAATTATGAGTAACCTGAAAGAGAAACAAGTTTCTCAAAACCATTACTATCAACTGAATACCCAACACAAGTATCTACATCTTCGATCACCTTGAAGAATCCCAATACCTGCGACACCTAGTTCTCTACTTTATTCTTGTATCTATAACTTCTCAAAACTTAGACCTTGTATTTATACGAAATACTTGTCTAAAAACTAGAGAAGCCACAAGTAAACAGAATATAGTACGAGGACCACCCATTTGTCCTAATGGACACTGGACAACATACAATACTTTGTATAAGTCCGCTGAGTTGAATAACTCAAACACTGTGCGTCGTAGGTTGAAAACTGTACTATGGTTATGAAGAATTACACCGTTGTTAAATGCTTCTTACCCAACCATAAACTGATATAGGTAATTGTCATCGACATAATATAAAAAAGTTATATCTCATTTTATAAAAATAAACGTACAGATATATCAGTTTGAAATTGGTGCACAACAACAATGGATACTCGAAACCAAATACTTGCCGTCCGGCAAAAACCCAGGCGATTTCCTCAAATATCACCAATTACAACGAATTTCAAAATAATGAGGATGATCACTATATTCCCAATAACCTACTCCCACTCATCATCTGTAAAACCATACAGATATGAGAATGAAACCTGGTAAATACATACCCTGGAGCAAGTGTCTAATTGGGAAATAAGTTTTCTATTAACAACGCATAGTGAAACTGAAACATGAAAATGTTTCGAAGGGGTATCCGGGTATTCCTAGTAATGCCTCTTCCATTATCCAATTCAAGACTATAACCGTATATTTCGTTTCCATCTCTCCAAATCCCTTTATATGTCTTTACTCGTTACCTTCTGTACACCATCGTTAAGCTAAATGGTTTTCTTCCTTCCGTATCGTTCGGCACCAGCCTATGGTTTGGAAGAAGACTATCCAATAAGCGTAATTGATGTATACTCCTAATCCTAGGAGTACTCGCAACCTGAGAGAAGGTGATGATAAAAGACAACTGAATAAAACTTTATTCTATTTCTCCCGAACTGGGGAAAAAGCAAAGGTGAAGTAGGAATGGCGATGAAGTACGCGGTTTGGTCGTGAATGATACCTGTCGCATTTTACTTTGCCCTCTTTCTAATCCCTTCATATGTCTTTACTTATTATCTTCAGTACACCCAACTTAGGCTAATTGGTTTTCTCCTTTCCCTACCTTTCGGCACCTGCCTATGGTTTGGAAAAAGACTATCCAATACGCGTAAAAGGTGTACTCTCCTAAACCAAGGAGCCCTCGCGACCTGAGAGAAGGTGATGATAAAAGACAACTGAATAAACTAATTCAATCTGTTCATAACCTGAATCCATCCTCGAAGAAGTCCCTTCGAGTTCGTATATAACCATACGATGGATTTATCCAATGGAAGTGGATGTTCGTAGTAATACGAGGTGTTATGGAGAAATGCAAAGGGTAAAAGAAGGAATGGCAATGATGTATGCAACTCAGAATATCCAAAAGCCAATATTTTAAGAAGGTTTGGTTAACTTGGTCACTGAGTCATAGTCAAGGGTCGGGCCATGGTCGCTGCTAAAGAGAGAGAGAAAAGAAACACTCTGCGTGCACTCTAACCCAGATCAGAATGGTTATCACTTTATCTAATCAGGAAACCTCCCACTGTATCGTCAAATTCTCCTCCAAACCTGAAAGAAGAATTAGTCGGGACCACCCGAAGAGTAAACCAACTCATCAGTGGGAATCGGGATCCAACTATCATCGCATGATAACATGAAGGAATCCACTCACGTTATAACACTCCAGAAGGTATGCGCATGCCTGGAAAGTTTCCTGTATGTTTAAAACTCCCGATGTGATTTTTACCCCATGCTCTTATGACCTTGATGAAGGCCAACAAATCATAAGTCACATGTCAAGTTCTACCTGTCATTGTCCAGGTTAATTTGAATCCACCCGTACATACCCTTGACGAAGGCCAACAAGGTAATACGACTGTCCCAAACTAACGCATCTATCTATGCAACAGAAAGGTAACAAGCAGCTACCATCCACTATACCTTGACGAAGGCCAACAAACATAGCATGAATACTTAATGCTACCCGTCTGAAATGACGGAGGGCTACGGCTGGTTTTTGGCCAAAAACCTTTAACATAATGAACTTGATCTCGTTGAAGGAACCTGATAGCTTTTTACAAAATATAGTGGCGAAAACCATTGCTAAAGAGGTCAATCTCGGTGAAGGGATCTCGGCTCTTTCTTCGTGGAATGAGGTGCAGGATATTCCAACTGAATACTGTTGGAGATAGTGCCCTCAGAGTCAATTATTGGATCACAGGCACGTTATTTCAATGATTGAGGGAGGACCTATCCCGGTAGGACAGTCTTACTCGAGATGATAGTATGCTATCTGGTTTATCTTTATCATCGTGTACTGCTTTAGGTGACCTGGCATGTCGCTATTACACGTTGATAGAGCCCCTAGGATTCTTGCTAGACTGCCAGCAGTATGATGGCGATCATATACGTGGGAGCTGGTAGTCTATAAGCACATCCTTAAAAGGTCCCTAGTCGTAGGAGTTTCGAGACAGGGCATCGATTCTCCAGAGTAGACTAGTGTATACAGTCGAGACCCCGACGAGGGGCGGTGGCCGGTCTCACAAGCCACTGGTGTCAGTTGGTTCACCTAAGATGTATACAGGTGCTCATTGGGTTATGAGTACACCGGACAGGACTCGCCGGGAACCTGCCAGTTGGGATTATACCAGACGTCAGATAGCAGTTCCCTGGTGACATGTGTACAGGTTAGTTCATTGACCTGGGGATCGTCATTTGTCTCGTGTGAGTTCCCACTGTACTTTGATTACTACCCTACCACGGCTCAAAGGAGTCGTGCAAACAGGTTTTAGTTGGGTACAGTCCCGAGCCACATGGAGGCAGTGAGCGGATCTTCAGGGGTTCGTCTCTCCCGGTATTGGGGGTGAGGTCGCGCTGTGTCTAGGAGAGCCATTACGCAAAGCCCTCGGCCGAGGCAGGAGATTTACTGGTAGGTATTCCAGTAGTATCTCAGGGCGTTCTGGGCTACACTCCGACACGACTTGTACCGCTTTTGGGGGTCTGACTTTTACCAACCCCCTAGGCCCGACATGCGATGCTCATAGACGAACGAACCGGACTGTACGGATATTGTCACTGACAGGCTCAGTAGGGTGTCAGGGTGAGCTTGCTCATCGACGTCCCTTTTGGTCAATAGCTGGTGGCCCGTCACGTATTGGCTAATACCTCTGACGTGCTAGTGGTTAAATCCACAGCCATAGTATTGACGAGTCTTTAGAGTCCACCACACTTACAGTTACTCAAGCTTTCGGGCGAAACGCCGTAGAGGCCGTATGGAGATATGGCAGGGTCCGATCAGATACGTGCGGTATTGCACGGATCAGGATCAGACAGTTTTGTACTAGTAGCCGTATAGTTATATGGCAGGGTTCGATCTGATACGTGCGGTATTGCACGGATCAGGATCGGACGGATGTCACTAGCCGGCTTTGGCTTAAGCCGGTTCTAGTTTAGTACAGTGTAGATTTTGTCTCATTGCATTTGTATCCGGACGGAATACAGATGCGGGTGTGTATGCACAGTATCGCCGTAGAGGACTCGGATCACTCGGTATACTTTTCTTCCCATCTCTTGATTGCTAGCATTAGGTTAATGGTAAACGATCCGGGTTTTCATTGTCCGCGGTAGCGCCGGTTTACGAGTAAGGAAAATTTTTGATTCCGCATTTTGGCCTCGAGTACGAGGCCGGGGCGCTGCCGGGGCGCAACATGGTATCAGAGCCACGCCATTGACCTTACCTAGCTTGTTCTAATGTGTTTTGCATTTCCGATCGAACAAAATCCCAAAAACCGCATTTCCTTTGCATCAGATTTCTGTTGGAATTTTTTGGTGTCTAAAAATTTTTCAGGTTGCAGAAACCTAATGTACATGAAAGTATAAGACCTCTGTAAAAATTCGACAAGTTCAGTCGATGACCTTAGCGCGGAACCGCGGCCAAACCCCCCCTTGGGCCGCGGTTCCGCCGCACTCTGGTCTCTTCACTGTGTCAAATTTGTACAGTGGGCTTGTGGGCTGATTTTGGGGGTTTTGGGATATTAAATTTGGGCCCAGATCTTCTGTGACTGCTACAGTATTACTTGGGGGCCCACTTGTTAATTGTTTGATCGATCGGATATTTTAAACACATTATTTCACAGTATTTACATTATATCTGCGACCGTGAATGTCACTCGATCGATAAATCCGGTCTAACTGCTATAGCCCGGTTAGACGGATTTGCGAACGTGACTTTCACGTTGATGTTCTATGTTTATGCTGTGTTGTTGCGGATCGGTCGTGGGGGATAGCCTGGATGCAATGCTAGTACAGTTTTGTTGTATTATGTACATTTGATATTGCGGGGCGAGCGTCCGACATGTGGACAGCCGTCACTGCCTGATTGTATTATTCTTTTGGGGCACGACCTGGTTGCGGTCGATGTACCCGGTATATGTATATTTTACTTTCTGTACTAGGATTACCCCGCGGAGGGGTGCACGGATAGCCGGGTTCTAGAGGGCAACGGGCCCGCATCTCATGGCATTGAGACGGAAGGGGCTTCACTCTAGGATTGGCGGGCTATTCGCCGCACTCGTAGGGGGTACAGGTTGACCCAGGAGGGGTGCTCAAGTTATCGGATTCCGTGAAGTGCTGGGTGGTCCATTCACGGTGCTGGAGGGGGCTGCCTCGCTTCAGGTTTTGGCGGGTGACTTGCCGCGCCCATAGGGGTCTAGGATTTCATTGCACAGGCTATCCACACGACCAGGGGAACGTCGGGTTTCAGCAGCGGCTCTGTGAAACCCGGGGCTTCCAGATATCTGTATTGTTCTGTGATGCTGTACATTTCTGTGATGTTGCATTTTATCACGCCTTGAGCGAAATATAATATATTGGTATATATATTAGTAGATGTTGTATATGTTTTGCATCCGCGCTAGTCCAGTCCCCGCTCTGTCGTTAGTTAAGTAACCTAACGGGTGATGACGGGACCCAGTGGCGAATGCGGATGGCATATACGTACATCAGTATATTTTCGTTCTTTATTGGTGTGATCATATGATGGGACTGCGTTGATTCGGATCAATGCAAGCTAAACAAACCTATTCTGATGTTGTTGGAACACTTTTCAAAAAGCTGTTATTGCAAGGACGTCCACTTTTGTTTTGCATCGTGGTATTCATTTGGAATATCCTGCTCCTCAGTCGACGAGGCAAGGGCCGAGATCCCTTCATTGGGAGTGACCCCTTGGACAGAAGTTTGCGTCAGGGCAATAACTTCACTATAGCCGATTATTTTTGCTTTGCATCGTGGTATTCAGTTGGAATATCCTGCACCTCATTCTACGGGGAAAGTGCCGAGATCCCTTCACCGGGAGTGACCTCTTTAGCAAAGGTTTCGTCACTATATTTTTATAAAAAGTTGTGCAGTTCCTTCAACGATATCAAGTTCATTACGTTAATGGTTTTTCGCCAAAAACCAGTCGTAGCCCTCCGTCATTT
This sequence comes from Agapanthus africanus, assembly GCA_030015575.1. Lineage (NCBI taxonomy): Eukaryota > Viridiplantae > Streptophyta > Magnoliopsida > Asparagales > Amaryllidaceae > Agapanthus > Agapanthus africanus. Next base: position 70,120,601 of record JASDDO010000010.1, read on the forward strand.
CAGATTAGTATTACTTAGTATTCGTGCTGCGTATGTCGTGCTTAGTCGAGGCGTAGTGTTCGGTAGCTATGTAGTGCTTTTCTGTTGTATAGATATGTGATTGGTTAGGACAGTCGTACGGTCATTTTGGCTCAGTCAAGGACTCGTGCGGGTGGGTCTAATGCAATCAAGATAATGACGGGCTGAACTTGACTAGGATCCTTTGATATGTTGGCTCAGTCAAGGTCACTTGGGTCCTAGGGGTAAAAATCACATCGGGAGTTTCAAAAGAACTGAAACTTGCCAGGCATGCGCATACCTTCTGGAGTGTGGTGACGTGAGTGGATTCCGTCACGTTATCATGCGATGAGAGTTGGATCCCGATTCCCACTGATGAGTTGGTTTGCTCCTCGGGTGATCCCGACTAATTCTTCTTTCAGGTTTGGAGGAGAATTTGAGGTACAGTGGGAGGCTTCCAGATTAGATAAAGTGATAACCATTCTGATCTAGGTTAGAGTGCACGCTGAGTGTTTCTTTTCTCTCTCTCTTTGGCAGCGACCATTGACCCGACCCTGGACTATGACTCAGTAACCAAGTTGACCGAACCTTCTTAACACTGGCTTTTGGATTGTCAGAGTTGCAGACCTCATTGCCACTCCTACTTTTACCTTTTTCTCCAGGACACCCCGCATTACTGCGAACGTCCACTTCCATTGGACAAAACCATCGTATGGTTATATACGAACTCGAAGGACTTCGAGGATGGTTTCTGGTTCTGGAGAAAAACGAATAGGATTATTCAGTTGTCTTTTCTTTTCACCTTCTCTCATTGCGAGTACTCCTTGGTATAGGAGATAGTACACCTATTACGCAAATTGGATAGTCTTCTTCCAAACCTTAGGCTGGTGCCGACCGGTAGGGAATGAAGAAAACCAATTAGCATAACGATGGTGTGCAAAAGGTATTAAGTTAAGACAAAGCAAGGGATCAGTAGGAGGGCAAAGTAAATTGCAACTGATATTCATGACCAAACCAAGTATTTCTTCGCCAATCCTAAATCACCTTTGTATTTCTCCAGGACACTCCGTATCACTACGAAGATCCACAGTTTATTGGATACTCCATCGTATGGTTATATACGAACTCGAAAGGAACTTGTTCCAGTTCGGGGATGGATTCTGGTTCAGGAGAAATAGGAATAAAGTACATTCAGGTGTCTTTTATCTTCACCTTCTCTCGCATTGCGAGTGTTCCTAGGATTGGGACAGTACACCCATTATGCTTATTGGATAGTCTTCTTCCAAACCATAGGCTTGTGCCGAACGGTAGGGAAGGAAGAAAACCATTTGGCCTAAAGAGGTGTACAGAAGGTAATGACTAAAGACATAGAAAGGGATTTGGAGAGGTGGCAAAGAATTATACGGTTACAGTTGTGAATCTGGATAATGGAAGAGGCATTACTAGGAATACCAGGATACCCCAACAAAACATTTCAATGTTTCAGTTTCACTGTGTGATGTTAAAAGAAAACTGATTTTCCGATTAGATACTTACTCCAGGGTATGTATTTACCAGGTTGGATTCTCACATCTGTATGGTTTTACAGATGATGAGTGGCAGTAAGTTGTTGGGAATCGGGTGATCATCCTCATTATATCCGGATTCGTTGTAATCGGTGATATTTGAGGAAGTCACCTGGGTTGTTTGCCGGATGGCAATTATTTGGTTTTGAATATCCGCGGTTATGCACCAATTTCAAATTGATATATCTGTACGTCTATTTTTATAGAGTGAGATATACCTTTTGAAGTTATGTCTACGACATTTACCTATATCAGTGGATGGTTAGGTAAGGAGCATTAAACAGCGGTGTAATTCTTCTTAACCATAAGTACAGTTTTTAACCTACGACACACAGTGAATGAGTTGTCAGACTCAAGGGACTTATACAGAGTATTGTATGTTGTCCAGGGTCCATCAGGACAGAGGGGTTGGTCCTCGTACTATATTCAGTTTACTTATGACTTCTCTAGTTTTTAGACAAGTGTTTCGTAGAAACACAGGGTCCGAATTTTGAGAAGTTATAGGTATTTGGATAAAGTAGAGAACCAGGAATTGCAAGTATCGGGATTTTTCAAAGTGATCGAAGATGTAGATACTTGTGTATGGTATTCAGTTGATAGTAATGATAAAGAGAAATTGCTTCTCTTTCAGGTTACTCATAATTGGAAGCATTCCTAAGTTGAGTAACGCTGATCGGCCTCCTTCCATTTAGTTGACATGCACTGGAGACAGCTGCAAGATTTGAATCTGGTTCAATTAAATCAGTGCCTCTGGTTCTATATTGGATATAGAACAGTTCATATCTTAATGATGTTAAGGTACGGGGAGTTGTCCGGCTTATGATTAAAACCAGACTCTGGATAACTCAAGGCACGTTTCTGTAATGGCTGTTTGTGGGTTGACCCAGGCTATGACGAGGGTTAACTTTCTACCATCTGGAAGATCAATAGTGATATTGTTCTAGACTCGCCACAGTTTTATTAAAAATGGATTTTTTCAGAAAACGGTAGTGGGAGTATGGTAGAACTGGAAGTAATTCCAGAACCACAAACGATTACTGAAGATTTGATAAGGAACCTAAAGATTCAATCTGTTTTGACATTCCATTGGCCACTCCGCAGATAAGGTGGGTAACTTCAGGCACCCGAGAGGTACTCCGGTAGCCTCAAGGACGGTGACATGGAAGTTCTTGTTTACCCACACTTGCCATTGTTGTTGTTCCAGGCTGCGAGACCCGGCAGGAGGATGAGTATAGCGTCGTTCTAAACTAGCTTTAGAAGTGCACGTCTATATGACTCTGCCAGAGGGTTGTCGTAGTCAGTGGGAGCAGCGGAAGCATTGGTGGACATCAGGCTTATGTCTATTTATAGACTAAAGCAGATATAGCGGAGATAGATCATCTATTTCTGATGTGACAGTCATAGGTTTGACGTCATCAGAATAGGGGATGGATCTATTGAGAAGGTAGTAGGAAGTGATACTCCTATACTACGATCGGTTAGACTTTGGTTGTCACATAGTGGTTTCTCCACACAGGACTTGGATATTTTATCAGACATACTGGTTACTAGATCTATGGTTTTAGATCTAGATTTGGGTGGTTTCCCAATCTGGGTACCTTGACAGCATTCTTTGAGTATTTAGAATGGACGACTCCTGACACGGTAGTGTACCTGCAGTTGATGGAGTCACCCTCTCTAAAGGTGTCTTATATACTAAAGGGGAGAGGGATACTCATGATTGGCAGATCACTTGCTTAGGCAATTGAGTCAATCATGAGATGTCAAGTACCACACAAGATGTTGTTCTTGCACTAGATGCAATAAGTTGATATTGATCCAATCCTGGAGAAACAGTCGGAAGCAGTCTTAGAACATAAGTGGATGTTCTAGGGATATGATAACGACAGCCTCATTTGGGAGACAGTTATCATTCCAGGCTTCCAAGGTGACATGGACGACAAGGAGGTTGTCAGAGTTATAGTTTTCCTTCTGACGAGGGGCAGTTTTTTGGACAGGTGGTCCAAGGCAATACTGAGGGAGGCATGGCGCAGGATACTGATTAAGTTCAGTTGATGATACAGTCTAAGAAGTTTGGATTTGGAGTTCATTTATGAGCTAGGTCCCATCAGACATCCAGACATATTCTAAGACAGGTATTGCTCATTTCGGGAGATGGCTTTCTCCGCGAACATGAGATATAGAGAGACACAGAAAGAAATATCCCTGCGGATCCACTCACTGAGGCTATTCCTCGAACGCAATAGTTTCGCAAACGGGTTTTGTGAGACTGACTAGTAGAGGAGTTGGGTGTTCGGTATCACACGGGCTGTGAGTATGCGACATCGCAATAATTAGCCTTGAGTGCAAGTGGGAGATTGTTGGAGATAGTGCCCTCAGAGTCAATTATTGGATCACAGGCACGTGATTGCAATGATTGAGGGAGGACCTATCCCGGTAGGACAGTCTTATTCGAGATGATAGTATGCTATCTGGTTTATCTTTATCATCGTGTACTGGTTTAGGTGACCTGGCATGTCGCTATTACACGTTGATAGAGCCCCTAGGATTCTTGCTTGACTGCCAGCAGTATGATGGCGATCATATACGTGGGAGCTGGTAGTCTATAAGCACATCCTTAAAAGGTCCCTAGTCGTAGGAGTTTCGAGACAGGGCATCGATTCTCCAGAGTAGACTAGTGTATACAGGTGGCCGGTCTCACAAGCCACTGGTGTCAGTTGGTTCACCTAAGATGTATACAGGTGCTCATTGGGTTATGAGTACACCGGACAGGACTCGCCGGGAACCTGCCAGTTGGGATTATACCAGACATCAGATAGCAGTTCCCTGGTGACATGTGTACAGGTTAGTTCATTGACCTGGGGATCGTCATTTGTCTCGTGTGAGTTCCCACTGTACTTTGATTACTACCCTACCACGGCTCAAAGGAGTCGTGCAAACAGGTTTTAGTTGGGTACAGTCCCGAGCCACATGGAGGCAGTGAGCGGATCTTCAGGGGTTCGTCTCTCCCGGTATTGGGGGTGAGGTCGCGCTGTGTCTAGGAGAGCCATTACGCAAAGCCCTCGGCCGAGGCAGGAGATTTACTGGTAGGTATTCCAGTAGTATCTCAGGGCGTTCTGGGCTACACTCCGACACGACTTGTACCGCTTTTGGGGGTCTGACTTTTACCAACCCCCTAGGCCCGACATGCGATGCTCATAGACGAACGGACCGGACTGTACGGATATTGTCACTGACAGGCTCAGTAGGGTGTCAGGGTGAGCTTGCTCATCGACGTCCCTTTTGGTCAATAGCTGGTGGCCCGTCACGTATTGGCTAATTCCTCTGACGTGCTAGTGGTTAAATCCACAGCCATAGTATTGACGAGTCTTTAGAGTCCACCGCACTTACAGTTACTCAAGCTTTCGGGCGAAACGCTGTAGAGGCCGTATGGAGATATGGCAGGGTCCGATCAGATACGTGCGGTATTGCACGGATCAGGATCAGACAGTTTTGTACTAGTAGCCGTATAGTTATATGGCAGGGTTCGATCTGATACGTGCGGTATTGCACGGATCAGGATCGGACGGATATCACTAGCCGGCTTTGGCTTAAGCCGGTCCTAGTTTAGTACAGTGTAGATTTTGTATCATTGCATTTGTATCCGGACGGAATACAGATGCGGGTGTGTATGCACAGTATCGGGGTTTTCCTGTAATTTATTACGGGACCAGTTTTCTGGAGTTGCCAGTTTGCATTCCGTTCCGGCCGGTTTTCCTTTGTTCTTTCCCGGCCGGACTTTTCGATGGAGGGTGTTATTTGCAAGTTTGCAAATAACACATTGTGGAGGGTTTATTTGCAAGATGATTAATTATGATAGCATCTTTTTATTCCATTCTTTTCTATCATCTTTTCTTGCTTTATGAAGATTAGATGTGAGATGATTTTTGATGTGAGTTTGTAATGATGGTGTTAGGATTTGGTCACCTCTTCTCTTTATCCTACACTCACCTCCCTCTTGCATATTAGTATTCTTCCTCCACCATTCTCATTCTAGGAGATGGTTGAAAAACATTTGAGAGAGAAAGAAAAGAATGAGAGAGTTCATTCTTTGATTCCTCCATCATGGCAACAACATAACCCCAAAGAGACTAGCATGATCTACAACACATTCTACAGCATATCTTGAGCATGTCGAGTTGCCGGCTTCATGCCCGAGTTGCCTCGGTATTGAGGCGGGAGCCCGTAAAAGACGCAGGCGATGTGGTTCCCTTCCGGCGAGGAGGCGACGATATGGAGGCAAGACTTTCCGCGGGAGATCGGGATGATAAAGAGAAGACCGGAGGACTCGGATCATTCGGTATACTTTTCTTCCCATCTCTTGATTGCTAGCATTTGGTTAATGGTAAACGATCCGGGTTTTCATTGTCCGCGGTAGCGCCGGTTTCCGAGTAAGGAAAATTTTTGATTCCGCATTTTGGCCTCGAGTACGAGGCCGGGGCGCTGCCGTGGCGCAACAAATACCGCAATGCAAAGAAAATAAGTAATCGACTATAGTGAAGTTATTACCCTGACGCAAACTTCTGCCCAAGAGGTCACTTCCGGTGAAGGGATCTCAGCCCTTGCCTCGTCGAATGTGGTGCAGGATATTCCAACTGAATACCACTGTGCAAAACAAAAGAAAACGTCCTTGTAATAGCACCTTTTGAAAACTGTTCCAACAACATCAAACAGGTTTGTTTTCCTTTGCATTGATCAGAATCAACGCAGTCCCATCAATTAATCACACCAGAAAAGAACGAAAAGAAAATGTACGTATATGCCATCCGCATTCGCCACTGGGTCCCGTCATCACCCGTTAGGTTACTTAACTAACGAAAAGGCGGGGACTGAACTAGCGCGGGTGTAAAACATATACAACATCTACTAGTATATATATCAATATATAATAATCGCTCCAGGCGTGATAAATGCAACATTATAGAAAAGTAATAAGCATCACAGAACAATACAGATAATCTGGGATCCCCGGGTTTCACAGAGCCGCAAGTGAAACCCGACGTTCCCCTGGTCATGTGAATAGCCTGTGCAATGAAACCTAGACCCCTACGAGTGCGGCAAGTTACCCTCCAAAACCTGAAGCGGGGCAGCCCCCTACAGCAAAGTGAATGGACCACCCAGCACTTCACGGAATCCGGTAACTTGGGCACTCCACCTTGGGTCAACTTGTACCCCCTACGAGTGTGGCGAATAGTCTGCCAATTCTAGAGTGAGGCCCCCTCCCTCTCAAAGCCATAAGATGAGGAACCGTTGCCCTCCAGAACCAGGCTATCCGTGCACTCTGTCGCGTGGTAATCCTAGTATAGAAATAAAAATATGTACAACGGGAACATCGACCTCAACCCGGTCGTGTCCTAAAAGAATAATATACAAACAGGCAGTGACGGCAATCCACATGTTGGACACTCGCCCCGCGATATCAAATGTATAAATAAATCCAAACTGCACTACCATTGCACACCGGTATCCACCATGACAAATCCGCAACATCACAACACAACACAGAACATCAACGCGAATGTCACGTTTGCAAATCCATCTAAAAAGACTATAGCAATTAGACAAGATTTACCGCTCGAATGACATTCACGGTCGCAGATATAATGTAAGCACTATGAACTAACGTATTTAAAATCTCGATCGACAAAACTTCCCGAAGTGGGCCCCAAGTACAAATCCAGTACTCTAACAAAATCTGGGCCCAAACAAAATAATCCAGAAACCACAATTCCACATGAAAGACACCGAGAAGAAATATTGTGCACTGTTGTCACAAATCGGCGGCGGAACCGCGGCCAACACATGGTTTGTGCGGCGGTTCCGCGGCAGTCTTGTGGATTAAGTCCACCAAATTTCTCCAGTGGTCTTAAAAAATCCTGCACGATTTTCTGACAAACTCAAAATAATTTTTAGACGACAAAAAAATTTCGACAGAAACTTTAAATTTGGAATTGCAGTTTTGGAAATTTCGTTGGATCAATATTTTAAACATGTTAGAACAAGCTAGTAAAGGTTAATGGCGTGGCTCTGATACCATGTAAGTCTACGCCAGCACCCCGGCCAATAATCTGAGGCCAAACACGGAATAAAAACTTTTTCATAAACTGGCGCTAGCATAGACTGTAACCCGGATCGTGCCATTAACACTAAACTAGCAAACTGTAAAATGATAGAATGGCTATACCGATCTATCCGTGTCCTTCGGTCTTTAGCCATCATCCCACGCTCCTCGCGGCATCTCTGATCTCGCTCAATCTCCGGTCTCCTCGTCGAGGTGGCACCACGTCAACGAATCTTTATACGTGCACCCGCCTCTAAACCAAGACAACTCGGACATGAAGTTTGCTAACCGACATGTCCAAGATTGAAGTAGAGATAGTGTAGAATACTTTGTCTCAAGGCACCCAAGCCATTGGGTGGAGGTAAATTGAAGTTGCCTTTTTAGGTGAAGAAATGAGCTTAGGATTTTGCAAAAAATCAAAAATCTTCATCAAAGAGGCTCGGCCAAATTAAAGGAGGGGGGGCTGAGTAAGTGCTCTCTATAAATTGATGGGGGGTGATCACAAGCAAGGAAGGTGACCATAAGCCAATGACAACACAGAAATATCTTTATGAAAATAAGAAGCAATTAATGAACTATGGAAAACTTATCCATTCATTCCACTTCACCCCAATCTAGAATCAACAAAACCAATGACTCACAACTTTATCCAAATGAATCCACTCCCAAAATGATTTCGTCCATCAAGTGAAGAAATGTTAATTTGGCCAAAAAGATATATCAAGTTCAACCAACAATTAAACATTAAAACTAATGTTTAATCGAACGGAGAAAAACTGGCAACTTCGAAAAACAATCCCGTAACAAATTACAGGATTACCCCACAACTGTAAATACATACCCGCATTTATATTCCGACCGAATACAAATGCAATGAGACAAAAAATACTCCTACACAATATAATACTAGAATCCGGCTTAAACCAAAGCCCACCAGTATTATCTGTCCGAACCATGACACGTGCACAAGTGCACGTGCATGTTCGAACCCTGCCATAAAACCATACGGCCTCTACAACGTTTCGCCCGAACTTGGGAAACTGTCTGTGGGGGACTCTAAAGACTCGTCAATACACGGGCTATAGATTTAACCACAAGAACGTCAGTGGTACAAGCTGTACGTAACGGCTGCCACAAGTATTGAGCAAAAGGGAAGCCGATGAGCGAACTCATCGTGGAACCCTAACTGAGCCTATGAGTGACAATATCCGTACAGTCCGGTTCGTTCGTCTATGAGCATCGCATATCGGGCCTAGGGATCTGGTAACGTCAGACCCCGAAAAGCGGTATAAGTCATGTCGGAGTGCAGCCAAAACACCATGAGATACTACTGGAGTACCTACCAGTAAATCTCCTGCCTCGGCTGAGGGCTTTGTGTAATGGCTCTCCTAGACACAGCGCGATCTCACCCCTAATACTGGGAGAGACGAACCCCTGCCGATCCGCTCACAGCTTCCATGTGGCTCGGGACTGTACCACCCTAAAACCTGTTTGCACGACTCCTTTGAGCCGTGGTAGGGTAATAATCAAAGCACAGTGGGAACTCACACGAGACAAATGACGATCTCAGACCGATGAACTAACCTGTATAGATGTCACCAGGGAACTGCTATCTGACGGTAGGTATAATACCAACTAGCAAGTTCCCGGCGAGTCCTGTCTGGTGCACTCATAACCCAATGAGCACCTGTATACATCTTAGGTGAACCAACTGACAACAATGGCTTGTGAGACCGGCCACCGCCCCTCGTCGGGATCTCGACTGTATACACTAGTCTACTCCAGAGTATCGATGCCCTGTCTCGAAACTCCTATGACTAGGGACCACTTTTAAGGATGTGCTTATAGACTACCCAACTCTCACGTATATGATCGCCATCATACTATTGGTAGTCAAGCAAGAATCCTAGGGGCTCTATCAACATGCAATAGTGATCTGTAATGTCACCTAAAGCTATACACGACTGATAAAGGAAAACCAGATAGCATACTATCATCTCGAGTAAGACTGTCCTACCGGTATATGTCCTCTTCAATCATTGCAATCATGTGCCTGCGATCCAATAATTGTCTTTGAAGGCACTATATCCAACACTTCGGCTTCAGGAGCTTGATGCCCACGACGAAACTCGCCTTATAGCACAGCAAAATCTGGAAGCTTATAAGGCAAGGATGGCGCGGTCATACGAAAAAATTACCAGGCCGAGAACATTCTGCCAAGGAGAACTCGTGCTAATCGTCAAAAGACCCATGATCCCCAATCGTGCAAAACGTGGGAAATTTGAGCCGAACTATGAAGGCCTCTACATCATAGACAAAGTCTACCAAGGTGGAGCCTACCTGCTCATGGATATGCATGGAGAAAGACCCTTCCAGCCAATAAACGTCCGATTCCTTAAAAAATACTACGCTTAACGAGTCACAACTTAGGTCAAAGATAGATGAAGACGTCCGTGTCCACTCGCTATCTTCCTGAGTCAGAACTCTGAGAATAGTATACAAAAAAGCTTCGTCGCCCAAAGACAACGACAAAGGACCGAGAAGTCCTTAAACTAATTATTTGCCTCAAATATGGCGACAAAGGACCGAGAAGTCCTTTATTTAATTATCTGCCTCAAATATAATGATATTAGACCTAGATGTCCCTAAACTAGAACTTCGCCTCAAATATGGCGACAATGGACCGAAAAGTCCCTAAACTAAAATTTCGCCTCAAGTATGGCGATAATGGACCGGAAAGTCCCTAAACTAGTGCATCGCCCCAAATACTGCGATACATTCCCGTGAGATCTATATTGCAATCGAAGTCTTAGCAGGAAAGATTGCAACTCAAGTCCCACTGGCTACATAGCTACTCCAGCGATGAAGCCACCCCTAAATTCCACTGGCAAACAGGTGGGTCATCTGCAACGAAGCTACTTTCGAGATTTTCGCCAAAAACAAAAAAAAAACGGAATGTCCACAAGCAAAATGGGCACTGATGATAATCTGAAAGGGCGCCGTGAGTAAAAACAGCAGGATTGCCGATGAGTTTGTGAAAACCCGAAAGGGCGCAATCTCGTTTAAAAATAAAAAAATTAAAAAAAATTAAATAAAAATGGTATGTCCACAAGCAAAATGGGCACCGATAAAATCCCGAAAGGGCTCCATGAGTAAAAACAGCAAGACCGCCGGTGAGTTTGTGAAAACCCGAAAATAGCGCAAGCTCGTAAAATAAAAAAATTCATGTGCACTTGCAAGTTCCTCTCGACCTTGTGAGGAGAAAATGCATGTGTGAGATCCTTACGACTCAAAAAGGAGCAACACACTTAGGAGTCCCCATGATTCCTAAGGAGAAAGTACACTTGCGAGATCCTCACGACTCGTAAGGAGAATTCCCCCCTATAAAACCCTCACGGCTCATAGGATTCAAAAGCCTTAAGCTACAGGAATCTAAACCTGTTCTTAGGCTGTTATATTCCCCTAATATTGCCTTACATGTTGTCTAATATCGACCCCTGTATACAATCCACGGACATAAATAAATATATCCCTCACCAAGTTCCACCAATGACAAGAAATGTCCTCATATGGTGAACGAAACTTGTAAGTTCTCTCGACTCTTAAGGGGAAAACACTCTTGTAAGATCCTTACGACTTACAAGAGAAAATATCACTTAGGAATCCCCACGATTCCTAAGGATAAAATACACCTACGATATCCTCACGACTCGTAGGGATAAATATCTTTATGAGATCCTTACGGCCCATAAAATCAAAAAGCCTTAGCCGACAGGACCTTAACCCTGTTTGCTAAGCCACCTTTGTCCAAATTAATAAAGGCAAATCATAATTCGCTCCTGGCAATATCCTAGTTGAAGCGATGCTGATGCCTAAATAGATATCAAATTTCAAGTCCTCGCTAAGACAAATGATGATTCGCTCCTAGCAATATTCCAATTGCAGTGATGCTGATGCTAGGATTGGTATCAGATCTCAAGTTCCTAACTCGTAATAAAACTCAGCGAGTCGCAAAAAAATGCGTATAAAAAAGCTGAAATGATTAGGCAACTCGCAATAAAAAGCAACGAATAAAAAATAAAAATAAAAAATAAAAAATAAAAAATATATATAAAAAAATACATAGCCAAAATGATTGGGCACCGCGATAAATAGCCGAAATGATTGGGCAATCGCGACTCTCATGACATAAAAAGCTGAAAAGATAGATCATTGCGGAAATAAAAAAATAAAATAAAATAAAATTTCCTTTGCCCTTCAGGTAGGTCCACAACGACTCCTGTTGTCACGGCCCAGAATTTGGCACGTGACCGGCACTTAAATCACGCAACGTCTAAAGGCGTAACGTAATTCAAGTAAGCCGAAGTCCAGAAATCTAAACCTTTTTGTGGAAAATAGTAGAGGTGCAGTTTTGAAACATCGATATAATGAAATTTAAGCCATCCCTTTTTAAAATATAAGCCATATCATATGAAAATGCAACAGTTTGCAATCTTTGAAAACATTTTCATCTTTGAAATTTGGGCAGCACCTCCCTTGTATTTTTTGATCTAAAACCACATACATGCAATAAAAAGGCATCCCCAAGCGGGAGCTAGCTCTTCGCCAATTGGCGGAATCGCAACCACGCAATAAGCATATATACGATGCCTTACGGCGAAGATCAAACACAGAAAGAATAATAAGTAAAGCAAGACATCATCGGCTCAAATAGCGAAGATACACCCATCTCTCTAAGTCTCGAAAATATACAAGTCTGTGTCTAGGTCTGTCAATATACAAGTCTAGTTTCTGATTGATGGAGCTTATCTAGATACAATGGAAATAATAGGTATAAGAGTGGTCACGATCCAAATGTGTATCCCACCTACTAAAGAAAAACACCCTGAAGGAAACTGTGTGCCATTAATACCGCTACTGATCCAAGTGGTCGAACCTGCAAGAAAACTGTGGCACAACGTAGGTGAGTTGCCAACTCGTAAGTAGAAAATATCAGCAGGTAGAAATCGAATAGACAACGATCCCTAGGTCCTACTGTATCATGATGGTAATACTATGGTATCTAGGATGACCATGTATGCATATGTATCAACAATAGAGTCATGCCAATAATAACATGTAATGATAGTCATCTGAAATGTATGTATGTATGCATGTGTATCAAGCAACGTGTGTTCATCAACGACACATCAACATCATGAAACATGAGTGTCCAACATTGACACTCGAAATATCATCAAACCTGTGTCCAGCATCGACACATCAACATAATGAAACCTGAGTGTCCAACATCGACACTCGAAACATCATGAAACCCGTTTCCAGCATCGACACGTAAATCCTCATATCTCAGGCGCCGCATCATCGGATCAGCACTCATATCCATCTGATCTCACGACTCCGGTCGGTATCCTCCGGATAACCGCCGGGTCCAAACAATCACCGGTAAGTAGTGCATCCCCTGCCAGGCTCATCGTCTACTCCACGATCTTCTTACCCCAGGGTATCTTACCGGGTCAACTATGTACCCGCAGACGGTTCCTCCTCACTCCTCAAATCGGGTATCACATAGCTCAGAACCGAGAAAACTAATGGTGGACACAAAATATGAAAGTCTACCCCAGCACCACCAAGAGGTCCTAGTGACATCAAGCATGCCAAATTCAAATTTTTATTGGTGCTAAGCTAGACTAACCAAGATCTTTAGCTTGTTAATTAGGGCTATGGTTTGATATCTACTAAAACTAGAAGAAGTGAAAGAAGGTTATACCCTGTAGATTAAGTCCTTCTCTTCAATAGCTCCGGGTTGTGGTCCACGCGACTCCACTAGGCTCCTCTTCAAGATGAAAGAACCTCCTTCGTGATATTTGTGCCAAAGACGATCCACCCGAAGTCCACAAGCTTAAGCTAACCCTTCACTAATCTCATTAGTGAAGGCAACACTCCACATCAAATTGCTAATCTAATGTGAGATGGTGAAGTAAGGGTTTATTTTGCTCACTAGGGTTTTCACAAGTTCAATGATTCACATCACATGTGAGGGTTTGAACTTGGAAGTGAGGTGAAGAAAATTGTAGAGAGCAAGGGCTCATGGAAAATGGCTTAGGCATGAACTCAAGAACAAGTATAGAATGAAAAATGAATTATTCTCTCCTCACTTATTCAAGCATGGATTAAATTGCAATTCTAAATTGCAACCATTCTTGAATAGTAAGTCAAGACCAATATTATATCATAACAACCCATGCCTTAACCATACCCAAAATATTTCTACAATTACACCTCATTTTCCATTTTCTAAAAAATAAAAAATAGATGTCATGCTTCTTGTAATATATATATATATATATATATATAGAAACACACACACACATATCAAATATACATATATTAATATATATTAAGAAACACAATTAGTGAGCTAATAATATTAGTCAAGATATAATTATATCATATATAATATATATCACATTATTAAATCAACACTTGATTTAATAATCCGGTTATATCACATATAACCGACTAATATCATTAATCTGAATATCACATTATCAAATCAACACTTGATTCGATAATCCGGTTATATCACATATAACCTGACCGACATCAGATAACTGCCAGATTATAATACGGTATCACATACTCATATTTAATCAGGCCAACGCACATATCAACATATGTGCCCTACTTCGTTTCGCTCGAACCAGGAAACTTTTGTGTGGGACTCTAAAGACTCGTCAATACGCCAGCAGTAGGTGGTGATCACATCAATCACCTACAAGCCGTCAACAGTACTAGCTGTACGTAAAGGCTACCCGGATATTGAGCGATATGAAGATCAACAAACAAGCTCGTCCATACCCTCCATGAAACCTATCAGTAACAACACCGTACAGTCCTGTCACTTGTCCAGTCACTTTGTCTGATATGTCGCATATTATGTCTAGGGGTAGTAAACGTCAGCCCCCAGTAACGTGATAAGTCATGCCGATGTCTGGCTCATAATGGTTTGAGAAACTACTGATAACTCTTATCAGTAAATCTCAGCTGCAGCCTTGGCCAGGGACTTCCAGTTATAGCCAATTGATCATACCGCAACATCAACCCCCAATACTGGGAGAGACGAAACCCCTCCTATCGCTCATTGCCTCCATGTGACTCAGGACTGAACCCAAAATCCACCTGTTTTCACGACTCCTTTGAGCCGTGGTAGGGAGGAAATCAAAGAACAGTGGGAGCTACACAAGACTCTATGACGATCTCGGGTCTACAGACTAACTTATACCAGTGTCACTAAAGAACTGCTATCTGACGTTAGGTATATAACCATCTAAGAGTTCTCGGCGAGTCCTGTTTGGTGTACCCATTCTCCAATGAGCACATGTGTACAATCTTTGATATCACACACCAATGGTTGTGGGATCAACCATCGCCCTCTAAGGGACAAGAAACGTACACACTAGTCTACTCTGGAATATCGATGCCCAAGTCTCGATATTCCTTCGACTAAGAACTGATTAAAGGATGTACATTTGGACCACCCTGGCCCAACAAGTATGATCTCATCATAGTCCTGGTAGTCAAGTACATATCCTAAAGGCTTTATCAACATGTGAGAGCAAGACAGTAAAGGATACCAGTCAACATGTTAAGATAAAGAGTAACCAGATAGAATACAATCATGTCGAGCAAGAAAGTCATCTATATATATGTCCAAGCATCCACTATAATATACATCATATGTGTAAGTCGACGTTAGACACCCCACAAGATGCGGGGAGGCGGAATAGGTAAAATAATCATTTTGTTTAAGTTAACATCGACTAACTTTACGGATCTTTGCTAAACCCTAACTAACAACTATCTAGAAGTGATTAACTACTATAATAGATGATTATACCTAAAGAAACAAGTCCTTCTTGTTCTTGTTGATCACCTCCTCGTCGGCCTCCTTGATGTGATAGAAGATCCACCCGAGAGTTCCTTCTCCAAGCTTTAACCTCTCACTTGAGGTAACTAGGTGGCTATGATTGCTAATCAAGGTAACCTAGAGGATATAGAGATGGATTAGGAATCTATTAGTCTTGCTAACCCTTGGGATCTCAACACATAAGAGGATTAGGGTTAGGTTTTTGAAGAGAGAGAGCTTGAGGAGAGAGAAAGTGTTTGTAATAATGAATTGAAAAAATAACTCATTATGTATATAACGAAGCATAATAATTATCAAATAAATCATTTAGATAATTACAACCATGCTTTATTTAATACAAATGAATGAATCATCTCATGAGTCATTAAGCAATAAATACTTCATTAACTCATTTGGATGAATCACTCCATGAGTCACAAATTCAATTAATGCAAATTACACCTAAACTCTCCACCTCACCTTTCTTCTATAAGCTTCTTGACTAATTACGAGAATGCCCTTCCCATCCGTAAAAACACGGAAATACTGAGACTGTATAAATCCAATAATCCAATACTAGAATCTGGCTTAAACTAAAGCCCGCTAGTATAATCTGTCCGAACATCGTACGTGCATAAATACACGTATGTGTCCGAACCCTGTCGTAAAACCATACGACCTCTATATCGTTTCGCCTGAAGTAGGGAAACTCTCTGTGTAGGACTCTAAAGACTCGACACTACGCTGGCAGTAGGTTTAACCATAGCCCGCAAGCGGTACTAGCTGTACGTAACGGTCCCTAGGTAGATGTCAATAAGAAGGCCGATGAGGAAACCCATCCGAACTCCTACCGAGCCTGATGTGACAATCTCCGTACAGTCCGGTCTGTTCGTCTAGGACTATCGCATATCGGGCCTAGGGGCGGCAAGCATCAGTCCCCTAAAAGCGGTATAAGTCGTGTCGGAGTGAAGCCCATTACACCTTGAGAAGCTACTGGAAATCCTACCAGTAAATCTCATTTGCCCTGGCCAGGGACTTTGCGTAATGGCTCTCCAAACACAGCGCGATATCAACTCCCAATACCGGGAGAGACGAATCTTATCTAACCGCCACTGCCTCCAAGTGCTTCGGGACTGCAACCAACTGCTACCTGTTTGCACGACTCCTTTGAGCCGTGGTAGGGTAGCAATCTAAGAACAGTGGGAACACACTCGAGACGAAGCAGCAGTGTCAAGTCTGCGGACTATGCTGTACTCATGTCACCTGGGAACTGTTAACTGACGACGGGTATAATACCAACCAACAGTTCCCTGCGAGTCCTGTCCGCTATACCCGTAACCCAACGAGCACCTGTATACTATCTCCAGTACAACGTACTAATGGCTGTGGGACAGACCATCTCCCCAACTGGGATGAGAAGCGTACACACTAGTCTACTACGGAGTATCGATGCCCTGTCACGATAATCCTATGACTAGGGACCTAAAAAAGGATGTGCTTGTAGACTACCCAGCCCCCACTAGTGTGACCGCCATCACAACGCTGGTAGTCAAGCAAGATCCTTAGGGCTCTATCAATATGTATTCGCGATATGCTAACATATACACATATTAAGATAGATATAAACCAAGTAGCATACTACTATGTTGAGCGAGACTGTTAATATAACTGCGAATATCCTAAGCTTCCATTAAGTAATATACAAACTAGTATGATACAATAATAGCCCCTAGGGCATATACACTAACAATCTCCCACTTGCACTAGGGCCATGTACTGGCGTATCGAAGACCTGTCATCTCGAGTAGCCGCTCAAACTGTATCTGAAGTAAGGCCTTTGTGAATGGATCTGCAGTGTTCTCCTCTGTAGCAACTCTCCGGACCTCGATCTCCTGGCGATCAATGATCTCCCTGATCAGGTGATACCGCCTTAAGATATGTCTTGACTTCTGATGGGACCTGGGTTCCTTCGCTAAAGCTATAGGCCCGTTGTTGTCACAATACAGAGGTATTGGATCAACAATAGATGGAACCACCTGAAGTTCTGTGAGGAACTTCTTCATCAAGACTGCTTCTTTTGGGTATCACAAGCAGCGATATACTCCGCTTCCATCGTCGAGTTAGCAACGGTGTCCTGCTTGGAACTCTTCCAACACACCGCCCCTCCATTAAGGGTAAAGACATAACCTGACAAGGACTTGGAGTCATCTTTGTCATTCTTGAAGCTGGAGTCAGCAAAAGCCTCGATCTTAAGGTCTTTTCCGCCGTAAACCAAGAACATATCCTTAGTCCTTCTCAGGTACTTGAGAATGTTCTTTACTGCTATCCAGTGCTTCTCCCCTGGGTCTGACTGATACCGGCTTACCACGCTCAGTGCGTAAGCTACATCTGGTCTGGTGCACAACATCGCATACATTATAAAGCCTATTACAGAAGCGTAGGGTATAACTGACATGTGTTCCCTTTCCAAATCAGTCTTGGGAGACATCTCTTTGGATAGGGTGATTCCGTGACAAGCCGGTAAATTACCGCGCTTAGAATCATCCATACTGATTCTTTTCAGTATAGTGTTGATATACCTGGACTGCGAAAGTCCCAACATCCTCTTAGATCTATCACGATAGATCTGGATCCCCAGTATGTAAGAGGCATCACCCAGGTCTTTCATGGAGAACCTGTCTGACAAGAATCCTTTGACAGATTGTAGCATAAGAATGTCATTTCCTATCAAGAGAATGTCATCCACGTACAAGACAAGGAATACGACAGTTCGTGCTACAATTTTACTATATATACATGGTTCATCTGGATTTTTGATAAAGTCGTATTCTTTGACCGTTTCATCAAAACAGATGTTCCAACTCCGCGATGCCTGCTTTAGTCCATAAATGGACTTAAGCAACTTGTACACTTTCCTACTGCTCCCACTCTGATTGAAACCTTCTGGCTGATCCATATAGACGCACTCTTATAAATTACCATTTAAAAAGGCCGTCTTTACGTCCATCTGCCAGATCTCATAATCATGGAAGGCGGCAATGGCAAGAAGGATCCGAATGGATTTGAGCATAGCCACTGGAGAAAAAGTTTCGTCATAACCCAAACCAGGTCTTTGACGAAAACCCTTTGCAACAAGTCTAGCCTTATAGGTTTCCACCTGTCCATCTACAGCAATCTTTTTCTTGATGATCCACTTGCATCCTATGGGTTTTACCCCATCTGGAGCAAAGTCCAAAGTCCATACTTTGTTGGTGTACATGGACTCCATCTCGGTCTGCATTGCATCCAGCCATCTTACTGAGTCGCCGCTCTGGATGGCCTGCTGGAAGCTAGTAAGTTCATCATTATCAATGACGCAATCATCTCTATCCCCGTCTATGAAAAAATAGTAGTATCTCTCAAGCGGATGAGACGGCCTTCTACTCTTGCGGAGGGGTGCGGGAATGTCCTGTTCTTCTGGAACTTCTGGTTCTACCAAAGTTTCAGTAGTAGTTTGTGGTTCTGGAATTTCTTCTAGTTCTATTGCGCCCTCGCTTGTTTCCTTTTCTAAAAACCGCTGTTCTAGAAAATGGGCATTACGAGAAAAAAAACCTTTTGTTCCTCTGCGTAATAAAAAAAATACCCCTTGGAGTTCTTTGGATATCCCACAAACTTACACTGTACTGAGCATGCCTCGAGTTTGTCCGCATGCTCCTTTTTAACAAAAGCTGGACATCCCCATATCTTCAGATACTGAAGATAAGGTTTCTTCCCACTCCATATCTGATATGGTGTGGTAGGCACAGTCTTGGTAGGAACCCTGTTCAGAAGATATGCAGCTGATTCTAGTGCATAACCCCAGAAAGATCGCGGTAACTCAGCATTACTCATCATGGAACGTACCATATCCAATAGGGTTCGGTTCCGTCTTTCCGATACACCGTTATGCTGTGGAGTGTATGGATGAGTAAGCTGAGAGAGAATTCCTTTCTCTTTTAGGTAACCCAGGAACTCAGCACTTAAGTATTCACCACCTCGATCAGATCTCAGTGTCTTGATACTTTTTCCGGTTTGGTTTTCTACTTCATTCTTATATTCTTGGAATTTCTCAAAGACCTCGGATTTATGTTTCATCAAGAAAATGAATCCATACCTAGAGTAATCATCCGTAAAAGTAATGAAATATGAAAAACCGGCTCTTTCATGTGTAGACATTGGACCACATACATCGATGTGTATGAGTCCTAAGAGCTCGCTCGCTCTTACTCCATGTCCAGTGAATGGAGTCTTTGTCATCTTTCCTTTGAGACATGATTGACAAGTGACATAAGATTGATATTCGAACGGATCCAAATATCCTTCTCTATGTAACTTAGTTAACCTTGTCTCATTGATGTGAGCCAGTCTACAATGCCATAAGAAAGCCTTATTTATATCTGGAGACTTTCTTTTTAGTGTGTTCTGGACATTGAAAATCTGCAATTGGTTTAACACGTATATACCGTTATCTAGTGTACCAAACCCAATCAAATCATGATTAAGGTGGATGTTAACAACATCGCTTACAAACGTGAAATCATAACCTTCTTTTGATAACAATGATACTGATATGATATTACACGTTAAACTGGGTACACAAAAACAGTTGCGCAAAACCAAAATATGTCCACTCGTCAATCCAAGGTGATAATCCCCTACGGACACAGAATTCACGCTAGCTCCGTTAGCAACCTGGAGGGTCATATCACCAACCTTCAGCACTCTACGGTTTCTCGGTGCCTGCAATGAATTGCATATATGAGATCCTGATCCGGTATCCAATACCCAGGAAGTAGAGTTGATTGACAGACAATTTTCAATTACAAACACACCTGAAGCCGAAGCCACAACTTGCATCGGGTCCTGGGTCTTGGCAATCCAAGCTTTGAAATCCTTCTTCCAATGGCCTTTCTTACGACAGTGGAAGCACTCGTCCTTTGCCACTACTGGCACTGCAACCTTTGCCTTTCCCTTGGCTTCCACCTTACCAACACCATCTCTTGGTTTGGTAGCGGCCTTCATCTTTCTTCCTTTGGCCCTTTCCTTAGACCTGGAAGAGGAAGCACCACAAACAAACATAGAGGGTGTTTCCTTTGCTTTCTGCAAGGTTCCCTCTGCACTCCTCAACATGTTAAGGAGTTCTGGAAGTTCAACTTCTTTTCCTTGAATGTTGAAATTCAGAATAAACTGGGCATAGGTGGAAGGAAGGGACTGAAGAACCAAGTCTGTATATAGCTCGTTCTCTAATGTTGTCCCGAGGTCCGTGAGCTCTTCTATATAGACAATCATCTTAAGGACATGTTCTCCTACAGATGATCTGACGGCCAGCCTCGACTGAAACAAGTTCTTCGAGGTCTCGTATCTAGCTATACAAGATTGCTCTCCATACAGTTCCTTGGTGTGGAGAAATATGGATTCAAGATCCATATTCTCGTGCCTCCTCTAATGTTCATTATTCATAGAGGCAAGCACGATGCATTTGGCCTTCGCGCAGTCAATCTCCCAGGTCTTGCGGATTTCCTTATCCGCGACACTGGATTCTGGACCAGGGATAGCAGGTGCCTTAGTAGTAAGGATATACCCTAATTTGTCATAAGTAATTGCCATCTTGACATTCCGGAACCAGTCTTTATAGTTTGGCCATGTCAAAATATTTTTATCTAATAGTAACTTAAGGCCTGTCATGTTCTGGGTCGCTGCAATTAGGAGAGAGAGAGGAAACACTTTAGCATGATGCTCTTGCAAGTTTAGAGTGGTTTTTTTAGTTTATCTAAACAGGATGGCTTCTATTGTTTCTCGAATCGCTCCTCAAACCAAAAAGGAAAAACTAGTCAGGACTATTTTCACCGTACAATACTTGCTTAACCGTTCAGCCAGGCCGGTGTCGATACTTCGAGGGAGGTTTTATGACGTTTTCGTGAAGTTCCTTAATTAAATAACCTCTTTTCTCTAGGGGTGCAGCCCCGCTGACACCTTTCTCGACACCTACTTAGTTTATAGCATTGATCGTTAAGTGACGAATCTCCTGATGAGTAGCGGATACTCACAGTAGGATCGGGATCAAAATATCATCGTGTGATAAAGTTGAAGTAATCCTACCAAAATTATCACACTCCAAATGGTATGCAACTCTTAGAAAATTTCAGTTTCTTTAGAAATTCCCGATGTGGATTTTTGCCCCATGCTCTTATGATCTTGGCGTTGGTCAAAATGTCATAAGTCACATGTCAAGTTCTACCCATCATTATCTTGTTAATTTGAACCCACTCGTATATACCCCTGACGTTGGCCAAATGATAGTACGACTATCCCAAACCAACTTATCTATCTATGCAACAAATGAATACCCAGCAGCTACCAAACACTATGCCTTGGCGTTGGTCAAAATACATAGCTTGAATACTACTGAATACCCAAATGAAATGACAAAGAGCTATGAATTGTTTTGGCGAAACCGTGAACGTAGTGAACTTGATATGATCGAAAGAACCTGATAGCTTTTTAAAAGGAGTGGTTTAAGCTCCGCAATTAAAAAAAATCTTCTGTTTTAAAATAACCGAGTGGTTTCTTTTAAACTGTTCCAACGATTCAACTTTGGTTTATTTTCTTTGCATTAATATAATGTGTCCCATCAATTAACCTATCATTGTAGAAAACAACGAAAATACAACGTCCTCTTATGCCATCCGCATTCGCCACTGGGCCCCGGCATTCACCCGTTAGGTTACTTAACTAACGACAGAGCGGGGGCTAGGCTAGCGTGGGTGTAAAACATAAGTGACGCCTAATAGATATCATATATAGATATTGTGCATTCGTCAGACGCAATAATAGGCATTCCAGATCACAGATGAACATATTGGATTTTCTACGAATCCGCATTCCTTTTGAGCCTGCAAAGAAAGACGGATTACACAGTCGTGATGAATAGCCAAAACCCCACCCTAGACCCCTACGGGTATGGCAAACTACCCGCCAAGTACCCGAAGTGAAGCGGTCTCCCTCAACGACGTGAGTAGGCCACTAAGCACTTCAAAGTACCCGGTAGTTTGTGCACCCCACCTTGGGTCTATCCTAGTTGCAGAAAACAGTAAATGAAATAATACAACGGTGGCTACAACCTCAACCTGGATGTGCCCTGCAAAAGAATATTACAACAAATTACAATTTACATTTGAATGAAAGAAACACTCGTCTCACATCCCCGTTTATCCATTCACGACAATCCAACAAGTCCACATACACAAACCAGTAAAAACCATTACAGAAATATGCAACCCCCTGCTAACCGACATACTAGCAGTTAGGGGAGGTTTACGAACACATTAAACACAACACAGATATAATCTAGTTAGCAAAATATCTTAGAATTTCGATCAAGCAACACTAATGAATCTACTCCAAACAATTCTCTGTGCACATAAAACCTGAGCAGAAACAAATCATCCCAGAAAACACAACATCAACACAGAAGAATAACTGAGCAAATTTGGGTTGACTCGTTGTCAACTCGGCAGCGGATCCGTAGCGGATCGCTTGGATCGGCGGCGGTTCCGCGGCGGTTTAGACGATTCATGATCCCAAATTTCTTCACAATTCTTAGAAAACCCTGCTTTTATTTTTAAGGGTCCCTGAAAAATTTTTAGACCCCATTTTAAAATCGACAGAAACTATGTGAAAATAATGTTTTTTCGGGTTCGTTTTGCGATCTAATTTCTAACAACTTGGCTAACATGTTAGTTATGGCTTAACTGGGCTCTGATACCACTGTAAGTCGACGTTAGACACCCCATAAGATGCGGGGAGGCGGAATAGGTAAAACAATCATTTTGTTTAAGTTAACATCGACTAACTTTATGGATCTTTGCTAAACCCTAACTAACAACTATCTAGAAGTGATTAACTACTATGATAGATGATTATACCTAAAGATAAAAGTCCTTCTTTTTCTTGTTGATCACCTCCTCGTCGGCCTCCTCGATGTGATAGAAGATCCACCCGAGAGTTCCTTCTCCAAGCTTTAACCTCTCACTTGAGGTAACTAGGTGGCTATGATTGCTAATCAAGGTAACCTAGAGGATATAGAGATGGATTAGGGATCTATTAGTCTTGCTAACCCTTGGGATCTCAACACATGAGAGGATTAGGGTTAGGTTTTTGAAGTGAGAGAGCTTGAGGAGAGAGAAAGTGTTTGTAATAATGAATTGAAAAAATAACTCATTATGTATATAATGAAGCATAATAACTATCAAATAAATCATTTAGATAATTACAACCATGCTTCATTTAATACAAATGAATGAATCATCGCATGAGTCATTAAGCAATAAATGCTTCATTAACTCATTTGGATGAATCACTCCATGAGTCATAAATTCAATTAATGCAAATTACACCTAAGCTCGCCACCTCACCTTTCTTCTAAAAGCTTCTCGACTAATTAAGAGAATGCCCCTGTTAGTGTATATGCCCTAGAGGCCATTACTGTATCATACTAATATGTATATTACTTAATGGTAGCTTGGCATATTCACCTTGTATTGACAATCTTGCTCAAAATGGTAGTATGCGACTTGGTTTGTTTCTACTTCAATGTGTACATGTGTTTATTTTAGTATATCACCTATACACATTAGTGGAGCCCTTAGGATCTTTGCTTGATTACCAACGTTATGATGGCAGTCACACTAGTTGGGGCTGGGTAATCTATAAGCACATCCTTATGCAGGTCCCTAGTCGCAGGACTATCGAGACAGGGCATCGATACTCCGGAGTAGACTAGCGTATGCGCTTCTCATCCCAGAGTGGGAGATGGTCTGTCCCACAGCCATCAGTACGTCGTACTGGAGATAGTATGCGGGTGCTCGTTAGGTTACGAGTACACTAGACAGGAATCGTCGGGAACTGATTGGTTGGTATTATACCTATCGTCAGTTATCAGTTCCTAGGTGACATGAGTACAGCTTAGTCCGCTGACTTGACACTGTCACTTCGCCTCGAGTGTGTTCCCACTGTAATTTGATTACTACCCTACCACGGCTCAAAGGAGTCGTGCAAACAGGTAGTAGTTGGGTGCAGTCCCGAAACACTTGGAGGCAGTGACGGTTAGACAGGATTCGTCTCTCCGGGTATTGGGGGTTGACATAGCGCTGTGTCTAGGAGAGCCATTACACCAGTAGTCCCTGGCCAGGGCAAGCGAGATATACTGGTAGGTTTCCAGTGTTATCTCAGGGTGTTATGGGCTTCACTCCGACATGATTTGTACCGCTATTAGGGGACTGACGTTTACCGCCCCTAGGCCCGCCATGTGATGTATCAGACAAACAGACCGGACTGTACGGAGTCTGTCACATTCAGGCTCAGTAGGAGTTCAGATGGGTTTCACCTCGTCAGTCTTCTTGTCGGCATCTACCTGGGGGCCGTTACGCACAGCTAGTGCCGCTTGCGGTCTGTGGTTAAACCCACTGCCAGCGTAGTGTCGAGTCTTTAGAGTCCCACACAGAAAGCTATTCGCCTTTAGGCAAAAGAGTAAAGGCCGCATGGTTTTGCGACAGGTCGCATGGTTTTGCGACAGGTCGCATGGTTTTGCGACAGGGTTCGGTCACATCCGTGCACTTGTGCACGTTTAGTTTCCGGACAGTTAACACTAGCGGGCTTTGGTTTAAGCCAGATCCTAGTGTACGTTTTGGGATTGATTTTATCTCGTGTGTATTCGTGTTCCTCAGAACACGGATGCGGGTGTGTATGCATAGTTGACAGAGAGACAGAGGCAGAGGATTCTCATTAGGGTTGTTGACTGTTGACTGTTGACTATTGAATTTTTGCTAAACCCTAATGAGAATATGAAACATAATTAGCAATAATATTAATTAAGTATTATTGTGACATGGTTGTTGAGGGGTTGACTTTGTTGACTTGTTGACTTTGTTGACCGGTTGACTAGGTTGGACTAGTTGACCATCATCATCACAATGGTTGTCATTTTCATGCAAAGACTTTTGCTTGCTTGTTGTGGTTTGCAAAATGAGTGCATGGAAATGATATTGCCTTTGACATGATATGAACCATCACATAATACTTGATTAACATTATGGCTCATGATGCTTTTGGATTATGAGAGGGTGTATGACAAAAGAGAGGCTCATTCTTTCATTGTCTTTCTCTCTCTTGTTTTTGAGCTCTCATTCTCTTGCTCTCACCCTCTTCCTCTTGCTCTCTCTCTCTTGTCTATGGTTCACTTATCTCATGTGTTGAGAACCAAGAACCATAGAGAAAATCCCAACACACTCTCCTCTACTCACTCTAGTTCACAAGGTTTAGCAAACCAAGTGAATTAGTTTCTTCAAAGTTCGAAGAAGAAGCCAAAGGTAGAAGCTTTCGGGTGGATCGATCTTCGGCGCAAGGAGACGACGGGGTGAAGCCGATCCGTACACCATCAAGAGATGAAGACGAAGGAGTTCAAGAAAGAAAGGTATAACCCCCTAACCGAGTAGTTAACAACTCGTAGTTAGGTTGTTAGGTAGATAGTTTAACAAAGATCCGTTTTGAGTCCATGTTACCGCCTCTAGAAAATTGTTTTTCATCAAATTCCGCAAGCCCGTAAGTACCGGGAGAGGTAGCATGGACTTACAGTGGTATCAGAGCCTAGTTAAACACTACCTAACATGTTAGCATAGTAACTAGAAATTCGATCGGAGAAAAAGTCGCGAAATACACCCCGATATCTAACTTGCTGTCGATTTTCAAAGTCCTGTAAAAGTAATAAATCATGCTTTAAAAATCGACTTAGGGTTTTTATAAGATACTGTAGAAAAACGATGCAGAGAACCCATCAAACCGCTGCGGAAACGCGGCAATAGCTTGCTATTGCCGCGGTTCCGCGGCCGTCTTAGCTCTTCTCTGGATCTTCTTTACTGCAGTATACTCAGTGGGGTATTTTGGGAATTTTGGTATATGTTTTTTCAGCCCAGATTTTCCAGAAAGAAAAATTTGTTTTTGGGGCTTTAAAAACCGTATTTTGATCGAGTTTCTAAAGACTTAAGCTGACGGGTATTTATCTGTGATGTGATATTTTTATTGAACGTCTGCTAATCGCTATATGTCGATTAGTGGGGGTTATACAAATCTGTGATCTGGGATGATGTTGGTATGTGTATATGAATTCATTGGATTGTCGCGGGTGAATTGCCGGGGGTTGTGAGACGAGTGTTTTCTTTTCTTTCAATTCATGTAAATTTGTAAATTGATGTAATATTATTTATATGGCCGCACAACCGGGTCGGGGTTGTAGCCGTCATTGTATAATTTCTTTTTACTGTTTTTGCTCCTAGGATAGACCCATGGAGGGGGTGCACAAACTACCGGGTATCCCGAAGTGCCGAGTGGCCTACTCACAGAGTTGAGGGAGGTTGCTTCGCTTCGGGTACTTGGCGGGTAGTTTGCCGCACCCGTAGGGGTCTTGGATGGGCTATTGGCTATTCACCGCGACCGTGTAATCTGCTTTTCGTTACAGACTCGTACGAATTGCGGGTTCCTAGTATATCCAATGTGTTCATCTATGATATTATTTAGGCGTTGCTTATGTTTTACAGACGCGCTAGCCCAGCCCCCGCTCTGTCGTTAGTTAAGTAACCTAACGGGTAATGACGGGGCCCCGTGGCGAATGCGAATGGCATAAGCGTACGTCATATTTTGGTTGTTTTCTGCAATGGTAGGATTAAATGATGGGACGCATTAAAAGAACTAATGCAAGAAAAATACGCATTAAAAGAACTAATGCAAAGAAAAATAAACCAAGTAAAAGTCGTTGGAAAACTTTCAAAAACCACTCGGTTTTTTTTCAAAACCAACTTTTAAATGCGGAGCTTGAGCCACTCCTTTTAAAAGCTATCTCGTTCCATCGATTATATCAAGTTCACTACATTCACGGTTTCGCCAAAACCATTCGTAGCCTTCCGTCGTTTCGTATGAATATTCAATAGTATTCAAGCTATGTTTGTTGACCTTTGTCAAGGCATAGTGATTGGTAGCTGTTGGGTGTTCATATGTAGCATAGATAGATGCGTTGGTTTGGGACAGTCGTATTACCTTGTTGACCTTCGTCAAGGGTATATACGGGTGGGTTCAAATTAACCTGCACAATGACGGGTAGAACTTGACATGTGACTTATGATTTGTTGACCTTGGTCAAGGTCATAAGAGCATGGGGCAAAAATCCACATCGGGAGTTTCAAAAGAACTGAAACTTGCTAGCGCTGCATACCATTTGGAGTGTGATGATTCTGGTAGGATTCCTTCAGTTTTGTCACGCAATGATATTTGGATCCCGATCCTACTGTGAGTATATGCTACTCCTCGGGAAATTTCTAACTTAAACGATCAATGCTATAAACCAAGTAGGTGTCTAGAAAGGTGTTAGCGGGGCTACGCCCACAGGGAAAAGAGGTTATTTAATTAAGGAACTTCGCGAAAGCGTTGGAAAACCTCCCTCGAAGTACCGACACTAGCCTGGCTGAACGGTTAAGCAAGAATTGTACGGTGAGATTGATCCTGACTAATTCTTCCTTTTTGGTTTGAGGAGGGATTCGAGAGACAGTGGGAGCCATCCTGTTTAGACAAATTAAAAACCAATCTAAACTTGCAAGAGCATCATGCTGAGTGTTTTCTTCTCTCTCTCTTAATTGCAACGACCCAGTGACCACACCTAGGTTACATCTAGATAATAAAATGACTGAACCTGACTGTTATGATTGCCAATGGTCTGTCCAGATGTCCATTACCCATGACAAGCTGGGACACCTCTTAACTAATCAAATCCCTGCCGTCTCAGGTCCAGTTTCCCCTGTCACGGAGATTTATATCCGCAGGACATCGGAAAAGGATTATGCGAAAGCCAAGTGCCTCGTGTTAGCCTCAGTTGATGGTGCAAACCAGAGGCAGCACGAGAAGATGGACTCATTTTCTATCCTCCTCCATAACAAAGATTTATATGAAGAGCAATCTCGTATCGCAAGATATGAGACCTCGAACGAATTGCTTCAAGCGAGGTTGTCTGTCGGGTCATCTGTAAGGGACAACGTCCTTACAGAGACCAGCTATTTTGAGCTCACGGACCTGGAGACCACGTTGGAGAATGGGTCAAGTACTGACTTAATTCTACAGTCCCTGCCCTCTGCTTATACCCTGAAGGAAACCAGGGAAGAAGAAGGAAAAGCAAGGGCAAAAGTTTCAGGACTGGATGTAGTAAAAGAGGGATGTTCCTATTGTAACGGGAATGAACATTGGCAGAAGGATTGCAGGGCTTGCAAAGCCAGTAGCCAGAATTCGAAGCGTGTTGTGGCTTCGGCTTCGGGTGTGTTTGTAATAGAGAACTGTATGTCAGTTAACCCAACTTCCTGGGTATTGGATACCGGATCAGGATCTCACATCTGTAATTCATTACAGGCTCTGAGAAACCGTAGGGTTATCAGGAAAGGTGATATGACTCTCAGGGTTGCTAACGGAATGAGCATGGATGCTGAATCCGTAGGGGAATATCATCTTGGACTGACAATTGGGTAGATATTGATTTTGCGTAACTGTTTGTATGTACCAGGTGCGACTTGTAATATCATATCTGTATCCTTACTTTCTAAGGAAGGATATGAATTTACTTTTGTAAGCGATGTAGTACACATCCGCCTAAATCAAGTTATGATTGGGTCAGGTACATTAAATAACGGGATATACGTATTAAATCAAGCTCAGATATTCAGTGTCCAGAACACACTTAAAAGAAAGTCTCCGGAAACTAATCAGGCTTTCTTATGGCATTATAGACTGGGTCACATTAATGAGACACGATTAACTAAGTTACATAAAGAGGGGTACTTGAATCCGTTCGAGTATCAGTCTTATGCCACTTGTGAATCTTGTCTCATGGGAAAGATGACAAAGACTCCGTTCACTGGACACGGAGTAAGAGCGAGCGAGCTCTTGGGACTCATACACAGTGATGTGTGTGGTCTAATGTCTACACATGCGCGAAGTGGTTATTCATACTTCATTACTTTCACAGATGATTTCTCTAGGTATGGACATGTCTTCTTAATGAAGCACAAATCCGAGGCCTTTGGGAAATTTCGGGAATACAAGAATGAAGTTGAAAAACAAACAGGCAAAAGTATAAAGACACTGAGATCTGATCGAGGTGGTGAATACTTAAGTGCCGAGTTTCTGAACTACTTAAAAGAGAATGAAATTCTCTCTCAGCGTACTCCTCCATACACACCACAACACAACGGTGTATCTGAAAGGCGGAACCGAACCCTATTGGATATGGTTCGTTCCATGATGAGTAAGGCTGAGTTGCCGCAATCTTTCTGGAGTTATGCACTAGAAGCAGCTGCATATCTCTTGAACAAGGCTCCAACCAAGACTGTGCCTACCACCCCATATCAAATGTGGAGTGGGAAGAAACCCTGTCTTAAGTATCTTAAGGTATGGGGATGTCCAGATTTTGTAAAAAAGCAGCATGCGGACAAGCTCGAGGCACGCTTAGTACTGTGTAAGTTTGTGGGATACCCAAAGAACTCCAGGGGGTATCTTTTCTATTCCGCAGAAGAACAAAAAGTTTTTGTTTCTCCGCATGCCCACTTCTTGGAAACTGAATTTTTGGAAAATCAGATAAGTGGGGGCACAATAGAACTGGAAGAAATTCCAGAACCACAAGCTGTTACTGAAACCTTGGATGAACCAGAAGTTTCAGGAGAACCGAACATTCCTGCACTGCTCCGCAGGAGTAGTAGGCAGTCTCATCCGCCCGAGAGATACTACGGTTTTCTCATAGACGGGGATAGAGAGGATTGCACTATTGATTATGATGAGCCTACTAGCTTCCAGCGAGCCATTCAGAGCGGTGACTCGGTAAAATGGCTAGATGCAATGCGGACCGAAATGGAGTCCATGTACACCAACAAAGTATGGACGTTGGACATTGCTCCAGACGGGGTAAAACCCGTAGGATGCAAGTGGATCTTCAAAAGGAAGATTGGTGTAGATGGACAGGTTGAGACCTATAAGGCTAGACTTGTTGCAAAGGGTTTTCGTCAAAGACCTGGTTTGGACTAAGACGAAACCTTTTCTCCAGTGGCTATGCTGAAATCCATTCGGATCCTTCTTGCCATTGCTGCCTTCCACGATTATGAAATATGGCAGATGGACGTAAAGACGGCTTTCCTAAATGGAAATTTGGAAGAGTGCGTCTATATGGATCAGCCGGAGGGATTCATTCAGAGTGGGAGCAGCGGTAAAGTGTGCAAGTTGCTCAAGTCCATCTATGGACTCAAGCAGGCATCGCGGAGTTGGAACATCTGCTTTGATGATACTGTCAAAGAATTCGACTTTGTCAAAAACCCAGATGAACCATGCATTTACAGTATGATTGTAGGGAGAAATGTGGTATTCCTCGTCTTGTACGTCGATGACATTCTCCTAATAGGAAATGATATTCCTATGCTACAGTCAGTCAAAGGATTCTTGTCGCAGAGGTTCTCCATGAAGGACCTGGGCGATGCCAACTACATTCTGGGGATCCAGATCTATCGTGATAGATCTAAGAGGATGTTGGGACTTTCACAATCAAGGTACATCGACACCATACTGAAATGATTCAGTATGGAAGATTCTAAGAGCGGTAATGTTAGTTATATGTATGACCTAGAGGCCATTACTGTACATAGGATGTATATTGTAGTGGATGCTGGGACATATATATGGAGGACTTTCTTGCTCGACATGATAGTATGCTATCTGGTTGCTCTTTATCTTAACGTGTACACTGATTGTCTCTCTGTTACATGTTGGTAAAGCCCTTAGGATGTGTACTTGACTACCTGGACTATGATGCGGATCATACTAGTGGGGACATGGTAGTCCATAAGTACATCCTTCAAGGTCCCTAGTCGTGGGTGTATCGAGACGGGGCATCGATATACCAGAGTAGACTAGTGTATACCTTCTCGACCGATACAGATGGGCGATGGATGATCCCATATCCATTAGTGTTTGACATCAGAGATGATATACGGGTGCTCAGTAGAGACTGGTACACTGGACGGACTCGCCGAGAACTCCCAGATGGTATTATACCTCACATCAGATGGCAGTTCTCTGGTGACACTGGTACAGGTTAGTCTGTAGACCCGAGATCGTCATAGAGTCTTGTATGGTTCCCACTGTGCTTTGATTTCCACCTTACCACGTCCAAGAGGGCGTGCAAAACGGTGGTTTTTGGGTACAGTCCCGAATCACATGGAGGCAATGAGCGATAGGAGGGGATTCGTCTCTCCCGGTATAGGGAGTTGATGTTGCACTGTGTTCGATTGGCTATAACCGGAAATCCCTGGCCAGGGTTGCTGAGATTTACTGGTAAGTGTTACCTGTAGTTTCTCGAACTGTTATAGACCTCATATCGACATGACTTATCGAGCTAATTGGGTCTGACGTTTACCACCCCTAGGCGAGATATGTGACATATCAGACGAACAGACCGGACTGTACGGTAAGTGTTACTGGTTGGATTCACAGGAGTGTGAGCGGGCTTGCTCGTCGATCTTCTGATCGTTCAATACCCGGGTGGCCGTTACGTTTAGCAGACCGCTTGCGGCTTGTTGGTGTTTGATATGATCATCACCTGCTGCCGGCGTATTGACGAGTCTTTAGAGTCCTACACAGAGGTTTCCTGGCTCAAGCGAAACGAAATAGGAGCGCAAATGAGATATGTGCGGGACCGAGAATAATGCGTGTATGTGATACCGTATTCTATTCTCGCGATTTGTATCATCGGTAGGTTATATGTGATATAGCCGAGTTACCGAATCAAGTGTTGATTCGATACATTGATACACTTGATACTAGTCGGTTATATGCGATATGACCGGATCATTAAATCATGTGTTGATTTAATGATTTAATGTTTAATTATATATATTTGATATATTACTTAGCATTAACTAGTATTGGTTCACATTAAATAGATTTTCTCACTTGATGTGCACATTGTATATGTGATATACTTTTGTACATTTGATTGTATCATGTTTGATGATACATGCATGCTTGGGTGTAGGTTTACTTTAAACCATGATTAAGTGATTAGTTAGGGTTTGATTTATTTACATATTCATTTATTTATTTTGGAAAGAAAATGAAATTGTTGCTTCTTTTGTTCTTTTCTTTGAAGCTTCAAGAAGCTTTGACCATTTTGTCTTCTTCTCCTAAACCTAACCATTCACTTAACCTTGGTTCATTCTCTACACTTAACCATGGTTGCTATTATGATAAGAATGAATGGGATTTTCTTTTTAAGTTAATTCTTTTTAAACTTATCATAATTATCTTCTTCTTCTTCTTCAAGATGAAGAAGCTTGCCTCCACCAATGGCAACTTGAGAAAAAGAGTGAGAAATCCAATTCTAAAGTGAACCCACTTCCTATTTCTTCATCATCTACCTCTTGTCATGTAGTATAGGGTGTTTTCTTCACAAGTTTCATGACTTGGTGAGGTTGGAGCTTGATCTTGTGTTGCCTCGACGTAGATCATCTTCGGCATCGAAGTCGACAACCTAGCCCGCCCATTTCTCCGATGAAGCCGACGCTAGAGCCCGGGATCCGATGATCACAGCGAGGAGACTTCATCACGGAGCTAAGGAGGTGGAGGACCGAATCTACAAAGGTTGTATTTCCGTTACCCTTTAGTTAAGTTGTTAACTAGCTTCTTGTTTCGCCTGAAATTCTAGTTAACGATCTAGTCTAGGGTTTCTCGGCACCGTAACATTTGAAATTGGCATGGTTGATGCCTTTTGAGACCTCCTTGGTGTGCCTAGGAACCCTACAGGTAATCTACCGGCTTGTCACGGAATCACCCTCTCCAAAGAGATGTCTCCCAAGACTGATTTGGAAAGGGCTCGCATGTCATCAATACCCTACGCATCTGCGGTAGGCTCTATTATGTATGCGATGTTGTGTACCAGACCAGATGTAGCATACGCGTTGAGCGTTGTAAGCCGGTATCAGTCAAACCCAGGGGAGAAACACTGGATAGTAGTAAAGAACATTCTCAAGTACCTGAGAAGGACTAAGGAGATGTTCTTGGTGTATGGCGGAAAAGACCTCCAGATTGAGGCCTTTGCTGACTCCAGCTTCCAGAGTGACAAGGATGACTCCAAGTCCATGTCGGGTTATATCTTTACCATCAATGGAGGGGCGGTTTGCGGGAAGAGTTCCAAGCAGGAAACCGTTGTTGACTCAACTATGGATGCGGAGTACATAGCTGCTTGCGATGCCGCAAAGGAAGCTGTCTGGATGAAGAAGTTCCTCACGGAACTTCAGGTGGTTCCTACCAGTGTTGATCCAATACCGCTGTATTGTGATAACAACGGCGCTATAGATTTAGCGAAGGAACACAGGTCCCATCAGAAGTCCAGGTATATTTTGAGGCGGTACCACCTGATCAGGGAGATCGTTGATCGCCGGGAGATCGAGGTGAAGAGAGTAAATACGGAAGATAACACTACTGATCCACTCACGAAGGCCTTACCCCAGACTCAGTTCGAGCGGCTGATCGAGATGATAGGTCTTCGATACGCCAGTACATGGCCTTAGTGCAAGTAGGAGATTGTTAGTGTATATGCCCTAGAGGCCATTACTGTATCATACTAGTATGTATATTACTTATTGGAAGCTTGGGATATTCACCTTGTATTGACAATCTTGCTCAAAATGGTAGTATGTTACTTGGTTTGTTTCTACTTCAATGTGTACATGTGTTTATTTTAGTATATCACCTATACACATTAGTGGAGCCCTTAGGATCTTTGCTTGATTACCAGCGTTGTGATGGCAGTCACACTAGTGGGGGCTGGGTAATCTATAAGCACATCCTTATGCATGTCCCTAGTCGCAGGACTATCGAGACAGGGCATCGATACTTCGGAGTAGACTAGCGTATGCGCTTCTCATCTCAGAGTGGGAGATGGTCTATCCCACAGCCATCAGTACGTCGTACTGGAGATAGTATGCGGGTGCTCGTTAGGTTACGAGTACACTGGACATGACTCGTCGGGAACTGATTGGTTGGTATTATACCTATCGTCAGTTATCAGTTCCGAGGTGACATGAGTACAGCTTAGTCCGCTGACTTGACACTGCCACTTCGCCTCGAGTGTGTTCCCACTGTACTTTGATTACTACCCTACCACGGCTCAAAGGAGTCGTGCAAACAGGTAGTAGTTAGGTGCAGTCCCGAAGCACTTGGAAGCAGTGACGGTTAGACAGGATTCGTCTCTCCCGGTATTGGGGGTTGACATCGCGCTGTGTCTAGGAGAGCCATTACACGAGTAGTCCCTGGCCAGGGCAAGCGAGATATACTGGTAGGTTTCCAGTATTATCTCAGGGTGTTATGGGCTTCACTCCGACACGACTTGTACCGCTTTTAGGGGACTGACGTTTACCGCCCCCTAGGCCCGCCATGCGATGTATCAGACGAACAGACCGAACTGTACGGAGACTGTCACATTCAGGCTCAGTAGGAGTTCAGATGGGTTTCACCTCGTCAGTCTTCTTGTCGGCATCTACCTGGGGGCCGTTACGCACAGCTAGTGCCGCTTGCGGTCTGTGGTTAAACCCACTGCTAGCGTAGTGTCGAGTCTTTAGAGTCCCACATAGAAAGCTATTCGCCTTCAGGCAAAAGAGTAGAGGTCGCATGGTTTTGCGACAGGTCGCATGGTTTTGCGACAGGGTTCGGTCACATCCGTGCACTTGTGCACATTTAGTTTCCGGACAGTTAACACTAGCGGGCTTTGGTTTAAGCCAGATCCTAGTGTACGTTTTGGGATTGATTTTATCTCGTGTGTATTCGTGTTCCTCAGAACACGGATGCGGGTGTGTATGCACAGTTGACAGAGAGACAGAGGCAGAGGATTCTCATTAGGGTTGTTGACTGTTGACTGTTGACTATTGACTTTTTGCTAAACCCTAATGAGAATATGAAACATAATTAGCAATAATATTAATTAAGTATTATTGTGACATGGTTGTTGAGGGGTTGACTTTGTTGACTTGTTGACTTTGTTGACCGGTTGACTAGGTTGGACTAGTTGACCATCATCATCACAATGGTTGTCATTTTCATGCAAAGACTTTTGCTTGCTTGTTGTGGTTTGCAAAATGAGTGCATGGAAATGATATTGCCTTTGACATGATATGAACCATCACATAATACTTGATTAACATTATGGCTCATGATGCTTTTGGATTATGAGAGGGTGTATGACAAAAGAGAGGCTCATTCTTTCATTGTCTTTCTCTCTCTTGTTTTTGAGCTCTCTCATTCTCTTGCTCTCAGCCTCTTCCTCTTGCTCTCTCTCTTGTCTATGGTTCACTTGTCTCATGTGTTGAGAACCAAGAACCATAGAGAAAATCACAACACACTCTCCTCTACTCACTCTAGTTCACAAGGTTTAGCAAACCAAGTGAATTAGTTTCTTCAAAGTTCGAAGAAGAAGCCAAAGGTAGAAGCTTTCGGGTGGATCGATCTTTGGCGCAAGGAGACGACGGGGTGAAGCCGATCCGTACACCATCAAGATATGAAGACGAAGGAGTTCAAGAAAGAAAGGTATAACCCCCTAACCGAGTAGTTAACAACTCGTAGTTAGGTTGTTAGGTAGATAGTTTAACAAAAATCCGTTTTGAGTCCATGTTACCGCCTCTAGAAAATTGTTTTTCATCAAATTCCGCAAGCCCGTAAGTACCGGAAGAGGTAGCATGAACTTACAGTGGTATCAGAGCCTAGTTAAACACTACCTAACATGTTAGCATAGTAACTAGAAATTCGATCGGAGAAAAAGTCGCGAAATACACCCCGATATCTAACTTGCTGTCGATTTTCAAAGTGCTGTAAAAGTAATAAATCATGCTTTAAAAATCGACTTAGGGTTTTTATAAGATACTGTAGAAAAAAGATGCAGAGAACCCATCAAACCGCTGCGAAAACGCGGCAATAGCTTGCTATTGCCGCGGTTCCGCGGCCGTCTTAGCTCTTCTCTGGATCTTCTTTACTGCAGTATACTCAGTGGGGTATTTTGGGAATTTTGGTATATGTTTTTTCAGCCCAGATTTTCCAAAAAGAAAATTTTGTTTTTGGGGCTTTAAAAACCATATTTTGATCGAGTTTCTAAAGACTTAAGCTGACGGGTATTCCCAGTGGCGAATGCGGATGGCATAAGCGTACGTTGTATTTTCGTTGTTTTCTGCAATGGTAGGGTTAAATGATGAGACAGCATTAATTCATTAATGCAAAGAAAATAAACCTAAACTAAATCGTTGGAACAATTTCAAAACCACTCGGTTTTCTTCAAAAAGCAAATTTTAAATGCGGAGCTTAAACCACTCCTTTTAAAAAGCTATCATGGTTCCTTCGATCATATCAAGTTCATTACGTTAACGGTTTCGCCAAAAACCAGCCGTAACCCTCCGTCATTTCAAATAAACAGCACATCGTATTCATGCTATGTTTGTTGGCCTACGTAAAGGCATAGT
This sequence comes from Agapanthus africanus, assembly GCA_030015575.1. Lineage (NCBI taxonomy): Eukaryota > Viridiplantae > Streptophyta > Magnoliopsida > Asparagales > Amaryllidaceae > Agapanthus > Agapanthus africanus. Next base: position 70,157,765 of record JASDDO010000010.1, read on the forward strand.
GTATGGTAGTAATGTGTTGCACAGATAGATGCATTAGTTTAGGACAGTCGTACAGCCTTGTTGGCCTACGTCAAGGGCGAGTATGGATGGATCTAAATTAATCAGGACAACGACGGGTAGAACTTGACTTGCATCTTATGATTTGTTGGCCTACGTCAAGATCATAAGAGCTTGGGGTAAAAAATCACATCGGGAGTTTCAAACATAAAGGAAACTTGCAGATTTAGCATACCTTCTGGAGTATGGTGACTAGAGTGGCTTCCATCTAGGGCATCATACGATGATAGTTGGATCCTAATCCCACTGATGAGTAAGATTACTCTCGGGAAATTTTCTCACTTAACAATCAATGATATAAACCAAGTAGGTGTTTAGAAAGGTGTTAGTGGGGCTACGCCTCCAGGGAAAAGAGGTTATATAATTAAGGAACTTCGCGAAAGCGTTGAAAAACCTTCATCGAAGTACCAACACTGGCCTAGCTGAAAGGTTAAGCAAGTATTGTGACGTGCGATTAATCCTGACTAATTCTTCTTTTAGGCTTTGAAGAAGGATTTGAGGAAACAGTGGGAGCCATCCTGTTTAGATAAACTAATAAATCAATCTAAACTTGCAAGAGCATATGCTGAGTGTTTCTTTTCTCTCTCTCTGGCAGCTACCATGACAGGACTAAAACTATTACTTAAAAAGAATACACTGACCGGGCCAACCTATAAAGATTGGCTAAGGAACGTCAACATTGCACTGACTAATGACAAAGTTGCATATGTTACCACCGTTGTTCCTCCCCCTATCCCGGGACCAGATTCCTCAGTTGCGGACAAGGAAGTTCGCAAAACTTGGGATTTAGACTGTGAGAGAGCTAAGTGTATCGTGCTGGCGTCCATGAACAATGAACTCCAGAAACAGCACGAGAGTATGGATATTATATCCATCTTTCTCCATTGCAAGGAACTGTATGGAGAGCACTCCCGTATCGCAAGGTACGAGACCTCAAGGAAACTTTTCCAGATGAGGTTATCTCCAGGATCACCTGTAGGAGAGCACGTCCTGAAAATGATCAGCCTTATTGAGGAACTCGCAAACCTGGGATGCGTGCTAGAGAATGAGTTGTACATCGACTTGATTTTGCAGTCCCTTCCTCACACCTTCTCTCAGTTCGTGCTGAACTTCAACATGTACGAAATGGAAGCTGATCTTCCAAAGCTCCTCAACATGTTGATGGTAGCAGAGACCTCCTTGAAAAAGGAGAAGACCCCCGTTCTGTATGTTGCCCAATCATCCTCTTCTAAATCCAAAGCGAAAGCCAAGGGGAGGAAGAAGATGAAAGCCACCAAACCGAAAGGCGGGGTCAAGAAGGTGCAGGGAACGAACAAGGCAAGAAGGTGTTGGAGATAGTGCCCTCAGAGTCAATTATTGGATCACAGGCACGTGATTGCAATGATTGAGGGAGGACCTATCCCGGTAGGACAGTCTTACTCGAGATGATAGTATGCTATCTGGTTTACCTTTATCATCGTGTACTGCTTTAGGTGACATGACATGTCACTATTGCAAGTTGATAGAGCCCCTAGGATTCTTGCTTGACTACCGGCAGTATGAGGGCGATCATATACGTGGGAGTTGGTAGTCTATAAGCACATCCTTAAAAGGTCCCTAGTCGTGGGAGTTTCTAGATAGGGCATCGATACTCCAGAGTAGACTAGTGTATACAGTCGATACCCCGACGAGGGGCGGTGGCCGGTCTCACAAGCCACTGGTGTAAGTTGGATCACCTAAGATGTATACAGGTGCTCATTGGGTTATGAGTACACCGGACAGGACTCGCCGGGAACATGCTAGTTGGTCTTATACCTGACGTCAGATAGCAGTTCCCTGGTGACATGTGTACAGGTTAGTTCATCGACCTGAGGATCGTCATTTGTCTCGTGTGAGTTCCCACTGTGTTTTGATTACTACCCTACCACGGCTCAAAGGAGTCGTGCAAACAGGTTTTAGTTGGGTACAGTCCCGAGCCACATGGAGGCAGTGAGCGGATCTTCAGGGGTTCGTCTCTCCCGGTATTGGGGATGAGGTCGCGCTGTGTCTAGGAGAGCCATTACACGAAGTCCTTGGCCAAGGCGGGAGATTTACTGGTAGGTATTCCAGTAGTATCTCAGGGTGTTCTGGGCTACACTCCGACACGACTTGTACCGCTTTTGGGGGTCTGACTTTTACCAACCCCCTAGGCCCGCCATGTGATGCTCATAGACGAACGGACCGGACTGTACGGATATTGTCACTGACAGGCTCAGTAGGGTGTCAGGATGAGTTCACTCATCGACGTCCCTTTTAGTCAATAGCTGGTGGCCCGTCACTGTCACGACCCGCAGGTTACGGAACGTGACTGGCACTTAAGTTTACGAAACGTCTAAAGGCGTCCGTAAAATAAGTAAGCCAAAGCCCAGAAAACAAAACCAAATAAGCAAAAGAGTGAAGAAAACCCCATCATTTGAAAACAAGTTTATCAAATAAGTCATGTAAAACCCCTCTTTTCTTTTAAACAATACAAATTTTCCCGAAATTTTCGGCAGAGTCTCCTTTGTAAAAACTGGCCCCAAAAATGGGTACAACAAAATATATACATGAATCCAACAAAATAGGGCATCCCCAAGCGGGAGCTAGCTCTTCGCCATAAGGCGGTCACAAATCCCACGCAATGTAAATTACAGCAAGCATAATAATCGTAAATAAAGCATGAGAAAAGCAGCATGTCGGCTCAAGTGAGCTCGACCCCAAAATACAGCATAAAATCCACAAACCTCACAGTCTCATCTCTAGGTCAATATACAATAATCTGATACAAACAGTAGATGGAGTACACTAGATACAAGGAATATACAAGGTGGTACAAAATAATAACATAACCCACCAAAGAGCAAATCTCGAGCCCAAGCAAAAGGCAAAAGAACAAGTGCGCCCGCCGCTACTGAACTGATGGAGTGGACCTGCAAAAGACTGTGGCACAACGGGGGTGAGTTGCCGACTCGTGAGTAATAAATAACATCTACAAAGGCTATCGTATGCATGCACACAAGCATCCTAGCATCTAAAATACAGGTGTGACTGGATGCACTAACAGGTATGTATAAAACCTCAGTGAACTAGTATGTATGCAACATGAATATCTGAGGTCTCAATAGGTATATATATATATGAGAAATATTTTATCTTCTTTTGTTTTTGAAACTCTTTTAGAATGCCAGCATAATGTCAATGAATCGACTAAAATCGGTGTCCAGCAACGACACACAAAAGCTGTCTCAAATCTCATAAAGTATCTCTGGCCTCAGCCGTCCGGCTGACCCATCTCAAATATCAATATCTCATCATCTAGCGGCCACGGTTGGTATCCTCTGGATATCCGCCGTCCCAAACAGTCACCGGTAGGTAATCCGTCCCCTGCCAGGCTCAACGTCATCACCACATTCCTCTTGCCCCGGGGTACCTTACCGGGCCCACCATGTACCCGTGCCGGTTCCTCCACTCCTCGACACGGATTTCCAAATCCACAGCAAACTCATGGTGGACGACACTTACATCACTAGAAAACCGCAATTTACATATTTTAAAATATAATAAGTTTAGAAATTTTGCGGCTTTCCCCCGAAATCCAGCAATATCATAAAATCTCAAGAAATCCTCATAAGTGCATATATCAATGATAATGAATGCGTATGATATCAATAATCAAGTTGCGATATGTGATTAATGTATTAAGCATGAACAATTAATATGATGAAGTACATGCACCTGAATAGCGATACTACGGTTTCATTTTTAAGGAATTAAGGGCAGTAACCCAGTTTAAGTATCAACTAGTAAAAAGTTTAATTTAAAAGTTATCTAGTGTGGTGGCATGGCAATTACCAGGGTGTGTGTGTAAACATGAATAGTGCTCGTGCTGCATATAAAGACCCTGGTAATGGTGCAGGTGTCCTATGGAATGGTTTCGTATAGGCATGTCAATACAATGCATAGATGCAGCAAATAGTCAATTACGCATTTCACCCCTAATTATTAACAGTTCTACGGATCTTGTAGGTTACTAAAACTATCGGGCGGCTTGCGCCATCCAATCGATAGTCCCCCGTAGATGTTACATCTACTCACCGTGTCTCGCGCTAGACGTGTCCGATCACTTGCTTGCCCTTCTTCGCAGCGTCCGTCTCACTGGCCTGCGAACCTGGAATACATAACACATAACACACATAAGCTCAAACACAAAAACGCGACATCACGATCCGACTAGACACTCGTGTCGCGAACCAAGCGCGCGTGTGCGCGATACGCTAAAACGTGTGGTTACGCGTCTGAATCACTCCGACGCGTCGCGATACACAGAAACCCAAAACCACACACACGAATCACACAAGTCGCGAAAGGTTGAAAATACGGAAAAAGGGTATTCAGCTCCAGATTTTGATACAGGAAAGATATTGCAAAACTATATATACCAAAATAATACCAATACCAGAAGACACCTACACCCCAAACCCCAACCCAAACATCCCCTATCTGGCCGCAATTTGCGGCCAGAATGCCAATTTTGGCGGCCAGACTTGGGAATTGGGTCCCCAGGTTTGGTCGCCACACTCCATACCCCCCATACATGCTACTGAACTCACTAGTTTTGGTCTGAAAAGTCTCGGGTAGCAGCAGATTTTTACAGTGCCTAAAAACACACTTTAAAGTCATGAAAACACTAATTTGGCACTTAAGGGTATTTTAGTGCAAATCAAATGAACTCTTGCTTTAAAAAAAGCTCTAAAAACACTTAAAAGAGTTAACCAAGCCAACAAATCCCACTCTAACATAAACTTCACACATATCCTCTAATATCACAAAATAATGCACAAAATGAGATCTTTAGTAATAAAATGCAACAAGTTAAGGAAAAAGGAGGTTAAGTCAAGAATTATACCTTCTAAAAGACCTTAAAACCCTAAAGTTTCAGCTTCACACTCAGCTTTTGCAGATTTGCATCAAAACACATCAAATGAGCCAAAAAACCTAAGGTTTTGTGAAGGAAAAAGGTTTGATTTGAGTGGGGTTTGTGCATGAACCAAAAGAGAAGTGAAAAGAGATGAGAATTGAAGAAATGGGGAGGGTTTTCTGCTGGGGAGTTGCAGGAATCAGAATGAGGAAGTGAGAGAGGGAAGAGAGAGGGAATTGGTCAAAAAGTCCACCCTTCACCTACCCTCCATGCTTCCTTGTTCCCTTGGATTTTTGAAAATAAAAAAAAATAATGGGTTTTAGAAAAGATTTAAAAGGTGAAAAAGAAAATAGAGTTGCTACCATGCATAAGAATGGTTAACAAGTTACAAGAAAAGGTTAACAAGTTACATACATTTTTTTTTTGAAAACATGCACAATTGCTAATTAGCCCGAAAACGTCTAAACGAATTTCAAGACGTTACAATCTACCCCCCCTTAAGAAATTCGTTCCCCGAATTTAAAATCTAACAACCACACGTACCTCCAAAAAGATGGGGATACGTCTTCATCATCTCGCTTTCGGTCTCCCAAGTGATCTCCTCACGGTTCTGACCACGCCAAAGTACCTTAACTGATGGAATGTCCTTCGATCTCAATCTCTTCACTTGTCGATCCAAAATCATCACCGGCTGCTCTGCATAGGAAAGGTCACACTCAAGCTGGATCGTCGGATGCTGAATCGCATGCGAAGGATCATGAAGATATCTGCGGAGCATCGAAATATGGAAGACGGGGTGAACATCTGGAAAGCTGGGTGGAAGGGCCAAACGATACGCAACTGCACCAACACGCTCGAGGATCTCGAAGGGACCTACGAATCTAGGGCTAAGCTTCCCCTTTCGCCCAAAACGCATCACGCCCTTCATCGGAGAGACTTTCAGAAAAACATGGTCGCCAACTTCGAACTCTAATCTACGACGGCGCCTGTCTGCATAGGATTTCTGTCTGCTCTGAGCCGCTCTCATCCGGTCTCGGATCAACTGTATCTTCGCTGTCGTCTCCTCAACAAGCTGCGGCCCCAAAATGCTGCTCTCGCTGAGCTCTGTCCAACAAACGGGCGATCTGCATCTCCTCCCATACAATGCCTCGAAAGGTGCCATCTGAATAGTATCCTGGAAGCTGTTGTTGTAGGAGAACTCCGCTAGAGGTAAATGACGATCCCAGCTACCCCCAAAGTCTAAAACGCACGCTCTGAGCATGTCCTCGAGAGTCTGAATGGTCCGCTCTGACTGTCCGTCTGTCTGCGGATGAAACGCTGTGCTGAAACTCAAACGAGTGCCCAAAGCCTCCTGAAGCCTCTGCCATAACCGGCTGGTGAACTGGGTGCCTCTATCGGACACGATGCATGTCGGAACTCCGTGCAGTCGCACAATCTGATCAATATAGAGCTGAGCATACTGAGCGAAGCTGAAAGTCGTCTTCACCGGAAGAAAGTGAGCCGCTTTCGTCAATCTATCCACGATCACCCAGATGGAGTCGTACCCTCGACTGGTCCTGGGTAGCCCCACAACGAAATCCATCGAAATCTGCTCCCATTTCCACTCTGGAATGGGTAACGGCTGTAGCTCTCCTGCGGGCCTCTGGTGCTCGGCCTTGACTTGCTGACAAGTCAGGCATCTCGAAACGAACTCCGCAATGTCCCTCTTCATCCCGTCCCACCAGTAGGTCTCTCTCATATCATGGTACATCTTGGTGGAACCGGGGTGGACACTATACACTGATCGGTGTGCCTCCTCGAGAATGTCGCGCCGTAATCCATCAGTATCTGGTACGCACAGTCTAGATCCATATCGTAAAATCCCCTGATCGTCAACCACGAACTCGGAAAATCTGCCCTGTCCCATCTGTGCCATGATCTCTGAGCAACGGTCGTCACTGCGCTGTGCCTCATATATACGGTCAAGCAACTGTGGGCGTGCACGAACATGCGCGAGCTGTCCCCCTGTCTGAGTGAACTCGAACTCCACTCGGCTGTCACATAACATCTGCCAATCTGCTGACGACTGCCTCTGAACTGTGCGCAAAAAGGATAGACTACCCCCGGGCCTCCTACTCAACGCATCTGCCACCACATTTGCCTTGCCGGGGTGATATAAGATCTCGCAGTCGTAGTCTTTCACCAACTCCATCCAACGACGCTGTCTGAGGTTCAGGTCTCGCTGCTGAAATATGTACTTTAAACTCTTATGATCGGTGAATATCTGACACGACTCGCCGTATAGGTAATGTCGCCAAATCTTCAGTGCAAAGACCACTGCAGCCATCTCCAAATCATGGGTGGGGTAGTTCTGTTCATGCTTCTTCAACTGCCGAGAAGCGTAAGCGATCACCCGGCCATGCTGCATCAAAACGCATCCTAATCCCACCCGCGAAGCATCACAATAGACAACAAATCCGCCTGATCCCGAAGGCAAAGATAATACCGGCGCCATAGTCAAACAAGTCCGTAGCTGCTGAAAACTGTGCTCGCACTCCTCTGTCCAAACGAAAAAAACTCCCTTCCGGGTCAAACTGGTCAACGGTGCAGCTATACGGGAGAAGTCCTGAACAAAACGCCTGTAGTAGCCCGCCAAGCCTAGAAAACTACGGATCTCTGTAACCGATGTAGGTCTGGGCCACTGCTGAACAGCCTCAATCTTCTTCGGGTCCACACAAATGCCGTCTCTCGTAACCACGTGACCCAAGAATCCGACGCTGTCCAGCCAGAAAGCACACTTGGAGAACTTCGCGAACAGCTGGTGCTCCCTCAGAGTCTGTAACGTAATCCGCAAGTGCTGCTCGTGCTCCTCTCTGCTCCGGGAGTACACCAAGATATCGTCGATAAACACGATGGTGAACAAGTCAAGATACGGCCTGAATGTACGGTTCATCAAATCCATAAATGCTGCTGGGGCGTTGGTGAGTCCGAATGACATCACCAAAAACTCGTAGTGGCCGTAGCGCGTGCGGAAAGCTGTCCTCGGTATATCCTCCTGTCGAACCCGCAGCTGATGGTATCCTGATCGCAAGTCGATCCTCGAAAAATACCCCGCACCCTGAAGCTGGTCGAACAAATCATCAATGCGCGGCAACGGATATCTGTTCCGAACGGTAACTTCGTTCAGCTGGCGGTAGTCGATACATAAGCGCAAACTTCCATCCTTCTTCTTGACAAACAGGACCGGAGCACCCCACGGAGAAACACTCGGTCGAATAAGCCCCTTATCCAACAAATCCTGCAACTGATCCTTCAGCTCTCGAAGCTCTGCCGGGGCCATCCGATAAGGCGGTATAGAAATAGGCCCCGAGCCGGGAAGCAAATCAATGCAAAACTCAACCTCGCGCTCAGGCGGTAGCCCAGGTAGCTCATCAGGGAAAACTTCAGGGAACTCACAAACTACCGGAACCCGGTCCAACGAGACATCTGCAGCTCGAGTATCACAAACAAACGCTAAGAATCCCTGACATCCCTTCCGCAAGAGCTGACCAGCGCGAAGAGAAGAAATTAAGCTGGGAAGGGTAACACTGCGGTCTCCCTGAATAACAAGGACTGGCTCTCCCGGAAAGCTAAATCTGACTGCCTTCTCACGGCAGTCCACCGAAGCATAACAAGTGGCTAGCCAATCCATGCCCAGAAGCACATCAAAGTCCAATATATCGAGGAGTATCAAATCAACTGATGAATCCCTCTCCCCGATACGAACGGAACACAAACGAAATACAAACCGAGCGACAAACGACTCGCCAACCGGAGTAACAACAACAAGCGGCTGATCTAACGACGACGACTCACGGCCCAACATCGGTGCAAAGTGTGAAGAGACGTACGAATGTGTGGAACCTGGGTCGAATAATACCCGTGCGTCGAAAGAACAAACTGGCAAAGTACCTGTCACAACGGCATTGGATGCCTGCGCATCCTGCGGTGTCAAAGCAAAAACTCGGGCCTGTCCTCCACCGATAGCGGGCTGACCTCGACCTCGGCCTCTGCCCCCTCGTCCTCTCTGAACAGGACCGCCGCGTCCACGGCCTCTCGGTGCACCTAACTGGCGTGGAGCATCGCCTGGGGTAGGAAGTAGGGCTCTCTGAGGAGGGGGTGGTGATGGTGGTAGGGTCACATGCGGAACTGTCGCTGCTCCCTGTCGTCTCACCGGACAGTCTCTGACAAGATGGTGCAAACTCCCGCACCCAAAACATCCTGGCGACGGCTGCTGCACCTGGGAATAAGAACCATATAACTGTCCCCGCCCAAATCCTCTGCCAGGCCCATCTCTCGGAAAGAATCTGGCGCGCTGCCTCTGAGGCGGTACATCGGTGCGCATCCTCTTCGGTCCAGAAACGGCCGAAGTCTGTGATATGCGTGCCTCCATCCGCAATGCCGTATCCCTAGCAGCTGAATAAGTGTCGTAGTGCTGGGCGCCAATGGCAAGATATAGCTGGGCATCAAGTCCCTGTACGAACCTCTTCACCATCTTCTCCTCGGTATCCACCAAATACTGAGCATATCGGGATAACTGTGTAAACTGGATGTCATACTCAGACACCGTCATCTCAGGTGTCTTGACTAGGGCCTCGAAGCTACGAGCTCTGGCGTCACGAACGCTCTCTGGAAGGAAACGGGCTAGAAAGACCGCTGTAAACTCGGCCCAAGTCATAGGCGGTAGATCTGCAGCTCGACCTCTCAAGACTGACTCCCACCATGTCTGCGCGAGACCCTCTAGTCGGAAACTCGCAAGCTCTACCCATCGATCATCCGAACATCTCAGCGAACGGCAGATCCTGGCTAAACTGTCAAGGAACGTCTGTGGGTCCTCCGCTGCCTCGGTGCCGGTGAACACTGGAGGTCTCAGCCTCATGAAATCCTGTAGTGAAACCGGAATGGCCACCGTGGTAGTAGTAGGAGCAGGTATCATGGTCGTCTGTGATGTAGTAGGTACGTCATCTGGCCTCGGTGTACGACTGGCTGCAACTAGGGATCCTACCATCTGACGCAGCTCCTGCAAGCCTCCCATCATCTGTCGCAACTCCTCCATACCGGTCTCGAGCCTATCCATACGGCCTGGGGAAGGTGGATCGGTCTGTCCCTGCGGCGTAGGCATACCACCCTGCTCAGTCCTAGTCTCGGACGAGCCAGCTCGAATCTCGTCTCTGGCGGCAGCCCTTTGTGCCCTCGTAGCCTTCGGCGGCATAGTGGCTGTTTACAGGAAAACAGATAGTAAGGACAGTGCAATAGGATCATAGGATACACGGAATTGAAGAAGGAATTTTCAAGCAAGTATACCCTAAAGTCACTTAGGCGGAGTACCATATCGTAAGTATGCCGCGGACATACGCACGCTACGTTACCCTGCTTAAGTCACTTACTCCATCTACCAAGGGTCATCCTACACTCACAAAGGTGAAACCTATCGCTCTGATACCAACTTTGTCACGACCCGCAGGTTACGGAACGTGACTGGCACTTAAGTTTACGAAACGTCTAAAGGCGTCCGTAAAATAAGTAAGCCAAAGCCCAGAAAACAAAACCAAATAAGCAAAAGAGTGAAGAAAACCCCATCATTTGAAAACAAGTTTATCAAATAAGTCATGTAAAACCCCTCTTTTCTTTTAAACAATACAAATTTTCCCGAAATTTTCGGCAGAGTCTCCTTTGTAAAAACTGGCCCCAAAAATGGGTACAACAAAATATATACATGAATCCAACAAAATAGGGCATCCCCAAGCGGGAGCTAGCACTTCGCCATAAGGCGGTCACAAATCCCACGCAATGTAAATTACAGCAAGCATAATAATCGTATGAGAAAAGCAGCATGTCGGCTCAAGTGAGCTCGACCCCAAAATACAGCATAAAATCCACAAACCTCACAGTCTCATCTCTAGGTCAATATACAATAATCTGATACAAACAGTAGATGGAGTACACTAGATACAAGGAATATACAAGGTGGTACAAAATAATAACATAACCCACCAAAGAGCAAATCTCGAGCCCAAGCAAAAGGCAAAAGAACAAGTGCGCCCGCCGCTACTGAACTGACGGAGTGGACCTGCAAAAGACTGTGGCACAACGGGGGTGAGTTGCCGACCCGTGAGTAATAAATAACATCTACAAAGGCTATCGTATGCATGCACACAAGCATCCTAGCATCTAAAATACAGGTGTGACTGGATGCACTAACAGGTATGTATAAAACATCAGTGAACTAGTATGTATGCAACATGAATATCTGAGGTCTCAATAGGTATATATATATATGAGAAATATTTTATCTTCTTTTGTTTTTGAAACTCTTTTAGAATGCCAGCATAATGTCAATGAATCGACTAAAATCGGTGTCCAGCAACGACACACAAAAGCTGTCTCAAATCTCATAAAGTATCTCTGGCCTCAGCCGTCCGGCTGACCCATCTCAAATATCAATATCTCATCATCTAGCGGCCACGGTCGGTATCCTCTGGATATCCGCCGTCCCAAACAGTCACCGGTAGGTAATCCGTCCCCTGCCAGGCTCAACGTCATCACCACATTCCTCTTGCCCCGGGGTACCTTACCGGGCCCACCATGTACCCGTGCCGGTTCCTCCACTCCTCGACACGGATTTCCAAATCCACAGCAAACTCATGGTGGACGACACTTACATCACTAGAAAACCGCAATTTACATATTTTAAAATATAATAAGTTTAGAAATTTTGCGGCTTTCCCCCGAAATCCAGCAATATCATAAAATCTCAAGAAATCCTCATAAGTGCATATATCAATGATAATGAATGCGTATGATATCAATAATCAAGTTGCGATATGTGATTAATGTATTAAGCATGAACAATTAATATGATGAAGTACATGCACCTGAATAGCGATACTACGGTTTCATTTTTAAGGAATTAAGGGCAGTAACCCAGTTTAAGTATCAACTAGTAAAAAGTTTAATTTAAAAGTTATCTAGTGTGGTGGCATGGCAATTACCAGGGTGTGTGTGTAAACATGAATAGTGCTCGTGCTGCATATAAAGACCCTGGTAATGGTGCAGGTGTCCTATGGAATGGTTTCGTATAGGCATGTCAATACAATGCATAGATGCAGCAAATAGTCAATTACGCATTTCACCCCTAATTATTAACAGTTCTACGGATCTTGTAGGTTACTAAAACTATCGGGCGGCTTGCGCCATCCAATCGATAGTCCCCCGTAGATGTTACATCTACTCACCGTGTCTCGCGCTAGACGTGTCCGATCACTTGCTTGCCCTTCTTCGCAGCGTCCGTCTCACTGGCCTGCGAACTTGGAATACATAACACATAACACACATAAGCTCAAACACAAAAACGCGACATCACGATCCGACTAGACACTCGTGTCGCGAACCAAGCGCGCGTGTGCGCGATACGCTAAAACGTGTGGTTACGCGTCTGAATCACTCCGACGCGTCGCGATACACAGAAACCCAAAACCACACACACGAATCACACAAGTCGCGAAAGGTTGAAAATACGGAAAAAGGGTATTCAGCTCCAGATTTTGATACAGGAAAGATATTGCAAAACTATATATACCAAAATAATACCAATACCAGAAGACACCTACACCCCAAACCCCAACCCAAACATCCCCTATCTGGCCGCAATTTGCGGCCAGAATGCCAATTTTGGCGGCCAGACTTGGGAATTGGGTCCCCAGGTTTGGTCGCCACACTCCATACCCCCCATACATGCTACTGAACTCACTAGTTTTGGTCTGAAAAGTCTCGGGTAGCAGCAGATTTTTACAGTGCCTAAAAACACACTTTAAAGTCATGAAAACACTAATTTGGCACTTAAGGGTATTTTAGTGCAAATCAAATGAACTCTTGCTTTAAAAAAAGCTCTAAAAACACTTAAAAGAGTTAACCAAGCCAACAAATCCCACTCTAACATAAACTTCACACATATCCTCTAATATCACAAAATAATGCACAAAATGAGATCTTTAGTAATAAAATGCAACAAGTTAAGGAAAAAGGAGGTTAAGTCAAGAATTATACCTTCTAAAAGACCTTAAAACCCTAAAGTTTCAGCTTCACACTCAGCTTTTGCAGATTTGCATCAAAACACATCAAATGAGCCAAAAAACCTAAGGTTTTGTGAAGGAAAAAGGTTTGATTTGAGTGGGGTTTGTGCATGAACCAAAAGAGAAGTGAAAAGAGATGAGAATTGAAGAAATGGGGAGGGTTTTCTGCTGGGGAGTTGCAGGAATCAGAATGAGGAAGTGAGAGAGGGAAGAGAGAGGGAATTGGTCAAAAAGTCCACCCTTCACCTACCCTCCATGCTTCCTTGTTCCCTTGGATTTTTGAAAATAAAAAAAAATAATGGGTTTTAGAAAAGATTTAAAAGGTGAAAAAGAAAATAGAGTTGCTACCATGCATAAGAATGGTTAACAAGTTACAAGAAAAGGTTAACAAGTTACATACATTTTTTTTTTGAAAACATGCACAATTGCTAATTAGCCCGAAAACGTCTAAACGAATTTCAAGACGTTACAGTCACGTATTGGCTTATACCTCTGACGTGCTAGTGGTTAAATCCACAGCCATAGTATTGACGAGTCTTTAGAGTCCACCACACTTTCAGTTACTCAAGCTTTCGGGCGAAACGCTGTAGAGGCCGTATGGAGATATGGCAGGGTTCGATCAGATACGTGCGGTATTGCACGGATCGTGATCGGACGGTTTTTACTAGCCGGCTTTGGCTTAAGCCGGATCCTAGTATTATGATAGTGTAGTTTTGTCTCATTGCATTTGTATCCGGACGGAATACAGATGCGGGTGTGTATGCACGGTATCGGGGTTTTCCTGTAATTTATTACGGGACCAGTTTTCTGGAGTTGCCAGTTTGCATTCCGTTCCGGCCGGTTTTCCTTTGTTCTTTCCCGGCCGGACTTTTCCGATGGAGGGGGTTATTTGCAAGTTTGCAAATAAGACTTTGTGGAGGGTTTTTCTTGCAAATGTATTAATTATGATGGCATCTTTTCTTTTCAACCATCATTTTGATTCTTTCTTAGTCTTTTCCTTTGCTTTGATGAGATGAGAAAGGATTAGGATTGATCTGTGTATTTGTTATGATGATGTTTGGTTGTGGTCACCTCTTGCTTTCTCCTACCATCACCTCCCTTCATGCTTCATATTCTTTCCTCCACCATTTTCTAAAGAGAGAGGTTTTTCATTTTGAAATGAGAGAAGAAGAAGAGAGGATCATTTTCAAGAGGGAAAATTTTTTCATCTCATTTCATGCTAGAAAAATGCAAGCACCATTTTTCTTATCTTGATTCTTCCATCATCTACAAATGGCAACAAACCCCAAATGAGACATAGGTTCTACACTACACATTCTACAGCAAATCTTGGACGCGTCGACTCGCCAGCTTCGCGCCCGAGTTGCCTCGGTATTGAGGTGGGAGCCCGTAAAAGATGCAGGCGATGTGGTGCCCTTCCGGCGAGGAGGCGACAACCGGAGTTTCCGCAGGAGATCGGGACCATGGCGAGAAGACCGGAGGACTCGGATCATTCGGTATATCTCTTCCCCTTCTTATAGTTAGCTTAGACTTGTTAATGGTTCGATCCGGGTGTTTAGTGCGCGGTGGTGCCGGTTTGCTAAGTCCGCAAAAATTAAAGTTTATCACCGTTTCCGCATTTGGCCGTCGGATTGACGGCCGGGGCGCCGCCGTGCACTTACAGAAGGGTGAAGGCAGATAAGAATGAATGCTACTATTGTCACAAGCAAGGGCACTGGAAGAAGGATTGCATGGCTTTCAAAGCCAAGGACACGAAGCAAGCTGCTGCTTCTGCTTCAGGTGTGTTTGTAATCGAAAATTGTCTTTCAGTAAACTCTACATCATGGGTACTTGATACCGGTTCTGGTTCTCACATCTGTAATTCTTTGCAGGCTCTGAGAAACCATAGAGCACTGAAGACAGGTGATATGACTCTCCGGATGGGCAATGGAATGCATGCAGATGCTGTTGCAATGGGGGAATATCACCTGGGGTTGACTAGTAGGCACATTTTTGTGTTGTACAGCTGTTTTTGTATTCCCAGTATGCTGTGTAATATTATATCAGTATCTTTGTTATCTAATGAAGGATATAATTTTGCACTTGAAAGAAATGTCATGAACATTCTCCTAAATCAGGAAATGATTGGGTTTGGCACACTGGAAAATGGCATATACATACTTAATCAACCTCAAGTTTTCAATATTCAAAACACGCTTAAAAGAAAGGCTCCAGATTCAAACCAAGCCTTCCTATGGCATTGTAGACTTGGTCATATAAATGAAATAAGGTTGACTAAGTTACATAAAGATGGATATTTAGATCCGTTTGACTATTCAACATAAGCAACTTGTCAATCATGTATCAAAGGAAAGGTGACCAAATCTCCATTCACCGGATACGGAGAAAGAGCCACGGAACTCTTAGGACTTGTACACTGCGATGTATGTTGTCCGATGTCTACGCATGCACGAAGCGGTCACTCCTATTTCATCACTTTTACTGATGATTTCTCGAGGTATGGACATGTGTTTTTGATGAAGCATAAATCCGAGGCTTTTGAGAAATTTGAGTATAAAAATGAAGTGGAGAAACAGACTGGTAAAAGCATCAAGACACTTCGATCTGATCGAGGTGGAGAATACTTAAGTACCAGTTTCCTTGAATGCTTAAAAGAGAATGGAATTATCTCTCAGCTTACTCCACCTTATACACCTCAGCATAATGGTGTATCAGAAAGGAGGAATCGTACACTACTGGATATGGTGCGTTCAATGATGAGTAGTGCTGACATGCCACTTTCCTTCTGGGGTTGTGCGCTAGAATCAGCAGCATACCTATTGAATAGTGTTCCGACTAAGTCTGTGCCTACCACTCCATATGAAATATGGAGCGGTAAGAGACCATGTCTCAAGTATATCAAGATATGGAGGTGTCCGGCATTTGTTAAGAAACATAATCCGGACAAGCTCGAGGCACGATCGGTTTTGTGCAAGTTTGTGGGATACCCTAAGCATTCAAGGGGATATCTGGTCTACCACACTGAAGAACAAAAGGTGTTTGTCGCTCGCCACATTGTCTTCTTAGAGAGCGAATTTCTTGCAAAAGAAATAAGTGGGAGTGCGGTAGAGCTGGAAAAAATTCCAGAACCACAAACTACTGTCGAAGACTTAGTAGAACCTCAGGTTTCAATAGAGCCCGACGTACCAATGCCACACCGTAGATCTAGTAGGCTTTCTCGTCCTTCTGAAAGATACTATGGGTTTCCTATAGATGGGGATCGAGAGGATTGCATCATCGATGATGATGAGCCTACTAATTCAGCAGGCTATCACGAGTAAAGACTCGGTGAAGTGGCTGGATACTATGAGATCCGAAATGGAATCCATGTACACCAATAAAGTGTGGACTTTAGATGTTGCTCCTCCTGGGGTAAAACCAGTTGGATGCAAATGGATCTTCAAAAAGAAGATTGGTGCATTTGGACAAGTGGAAACCTACAAAGCTAGACTCGTTGCAAAAGGTTTTCGTCAAAGACCAGGATTGGACTATGATGAAACCTTTTCCCCAGTAGCTATGCTTAAATCCATTCGGATCCTGCTTGCCATTGCTGCCTTCCATGACTATGAAATCTAGCATATGGACGTGAAAACAGCTTTTCTAAATGGACATTTAGAAGAGAGTGTTTACATGGATCAACCAGAAGGTTTCTTAGACAGTGGGAGCAGCGGAAAAGTGTGCAAGTTGCTTAAATCCATTTATGGATTGAAGCAAGCATCGCGGAGTTGGAACATCTGCTTTGATGAGACAGTCAAAGAATTTGACTTTATCAAAAATGTAGATGAACCATGCATTTATAAGAAGATTGTAGAAAGAACAGTAGCCTTCCCCGTTTTATACGTCGACGAAATACTACTGATAGGGAATGATGTCCCTATGCTACAATCAGTAAAGCTCTTCTTGTCACAGAAATTCTCCATGAAAGACTTAGGAGATGCATCCTACATTCTGGGCATTAAGATCTATCGTGATAGATCCAAAAGGATGTTGGGACTTTCACAGTCCGGGTATATTGACACTATACTAAAGAGATTTAGTATGGAAGATTCCAAGCGCGGTAACTTACCCGCTTGTCACGGGATCACCCTCTCCAAAGAGATGTCTCCAAAGACTGATGAAGAGAGGGCTCGCATGGGCATTATACCCTACGTCTCGGCAGTAGGATCCATAATTTATGCGATGTTATGTACCAGACCAGATGTATCTTGCGCACTTAGTGTGGTAAGAAGGTATCAGTCTGACCCAGGTAAGAAGCATTGGATAGCGATAAAGAACATTCTTAAGGACCTAAGAAGGACTAAGGAGATGTTCTTAGTTTACGGTAATGGGGACCTGCAGGTCGAGGCTTTTACCGACTCCGGCTTCCAAAGTGACAAAGATGACTCTAAATCCTTTTCGGGTTTTGTGTTTACCCTCAATGGAGAGGAGGTATGTTGGAGGAGTTCCAAACATGATACCGTCCCAGACTCAACTATGGAGGCTGAGTATATAACTGCTAACGATGCCGCGAAAGAGGCTGTCTGGATGAAGAAGTTCATCTCTGAACTTCAGGTGGTTCCTTCCATTGCCAATCCAATACCTTTGTATTGTGATAACAATGGGGCTGTAGCATTAGCGAAGGAACCAAGATCCCATCAGAAATCCAGGCATATCTTGAGGCGGTATTACCTGATCAGGGAAATCGTGGATCGCCGGGAGATCGAGGTGCGGAGAGTGGACACAAAAGACAACACGGCAGATCCATTCACCAAGGCCATCCCTCAAGTCCAGTTCGAGAGGCTGTTTGAGATGTTGGGCATGCGATACGCCAGCAACTGGATCTAGTGCAGACAGTGGGTACTCATTGCGCCAATTACAGGCCTTAGTGCAAGTGGGAGATTGTTGGATATATATGCCCTAGAGGCCTTCATTGTATAGGATGCTAGGGATATGCATATACATGACAATCTTGCTTGATATGATAGTACGCTATTTGGTTTGTCTTTATCTTAACGTGTGATATATTTATATACATGTTGATAAAGCCCGTAGGGTGTTTGTCTGACTACCGGCGTTGTGATGGTAGTCATACTTATGGGAGCTGGATAGTCAATAGGCACATCCTTAAATGTCCCTGGTCGCAGGAGTATCGAGACTGGGCATCGATGCTCCAGAGTAGACTAGTGTATACATATCTAGACCCAGACGAGGGGCGATGGATTGGTCCCGCAGCCATTGGTGATGTGCACCTAAGATTGTATACAGATGCTCACTGAATGTGAGTACACCGGACAAGACTCACTGAGAACTGACTGGATGGTATTATACCTAGCGTCAGATAGCAGTTCTCAGGTGACATGTATGCAGATAGTCTGTCGACTTGAGGTCGTCATTTGTCTCGTGTGAGTTCCCACTGTACTTTGATTACTACCCTACCACGGCTCAAAGGAGTCGTGAAAACAGGTTTTAGTTGGGTACAGTCCCGAGCCACATGGAGGCAGTGAGCGACTTTTAGGGATTCGTCTCTCCCGGTATAGGGAGTCGATATCGCACTGTGATCGGTTGGTCATTACCATAAGTCGCTCTCACATGTTGATAAAGCCCTTAGGATATGTACTCGACTACTGGGACTGTGATGAGATCACACTAGTGGGGCCAAGGTAGTCAAAGAGTACATCCTATAACTGTTCCTAGTCGAGGGTGTGTCGAGATAGGGCATCGATACACAAAAGTAGACTAGCGTATACGCATCTTGACCATATGATGGGCGATGGATGATCCCATATCCATCGGTGTTTGACATCAAAGATGGTGTAGAGGTGCTCAGTGGAGACTGGGTACACTGAACGGACTCGCCGAGAACTCCTAGATGGTATTATACCTATCGTCAGATAGCAGTTCTCCGGTGACACTGGTACAGGTTAGTCTGTAGACCCGAGATCGTTATAGAGTCTTGTGTGATTCCCACTGTGCTATGATTTCCACCTTACCACGTCCAAGAGGGCGTGCAAAACGGTTGCTTTTGGGTACAATCCCGAATCACATGGAGGCAATGAGCGATAGGAGGGGTTTCGTCTCTCCCGGTATTGGGAGTTGATGTTGTGCTGTGTTCGATTGGCTATAACTGGAAGTCCCTGGCCAGGGCTGATATGGAGTGCTGCTGGTAAGAGTTATCAGTAGTTTCTCGACCCATTATGAGCCTTATATCGACATGACTTATTGGTTACCGGGGTCTGACGTATACCACCCCTAGACTGGATATGCAACATATCAGACGAAGAGACCGGACTGTACGGGAGTGTTACCAATTGGATTCACAGGAGAATGTACAGGCTTGCTTGTTGATCTTCTGATTGCTCAATACCTGGGTGGCTGTTACGTTTAGCTGACCGCTTGCAGCTTGTGGGTGTTTGAGATGATCATCACCTACTGCCGGTGTATTGACGATTCTTTAGAGTCCTACACAAAGGTTTCCTGGCTCAGGAAAAACGGAGTAGGAGCACATATGTGATATGTGCGGGACCGAGAATAATACGATATGAGATACCGTATTCTATTCTCGCGATATGAGATATCGGCCGGGTATATGTGATATAACCGGGTCATCGGATCAAGTGTTGATTCGATGAAATGGTACATGTTATATTAGTCGGTTATATGTAATATAGCCGGGTTATCGGATCAAGTGTTGATTCGATAATTTAATGTATAATTATATATGTGATATATTGCGTTACGTTGACTAATATAAGCTCGCTTTATTGATTCATTTTCTCACAGGATAATACATTGATATATATGCGATATATGTTAATTGTATTATTTTCTATTTGTAAGTCGATGTACAACACCCCACGAGTTGCAGGGAGGCGGAAATTTGAAAAACGATCTTGTTCTTGAAGCAAACATCGACTAACCGAAGATCTTTACTAAACGAGAATTAACTACAACCATATAAGTTCTTAGCTACTATATAAAGAGATTATACCTAGTGATTCGTGTCCTTCGTCTTTACGATCTCTACGTCCTTCTCGGCCTCCTTTCCGTGATAGATGATCCACCCCGAGAACCCTAATCCAAGCTTCACCTTTAAACTTGAGGTAACATAGTTTCTCTAGTTGCTAATCAAAGGAACTAAGATGATATAGAGTTAGGTTATGGAGTGTTTAGTCTATTCTAATCCTTGGTCTCAACTCATGAGTGATGGGATTAGGGTTTGAAGAGAGAGTGAGCTTGAGGAGAGAGAAGGTGAAGATGATAATGATAATGATATTCTTTCTCACTTGAATATATGAAGCGTAATGAATAAATCAATAAATGAATAAAAGAGATTATTCAACATGCTACATTAATTCATTTGAGTGATTCACTATGTGAGTCATTAAGTATTTAATAATGCATTAATGACATGATGAATCACACAAAATGAGTCACAATATCATTTAATGATAATGCCACCTAAACCCTCAAGTCGCCATGCTTCTAGAAGCTTCCCGGAAAATTACGAGAACGCCCCTCCTATCCGTGAAAACACGGAAAAACTTTAGACTGTATAAATCCAATAACCTGATACTAGAATCTGGCTTAACCCAAAGCCGGCTAGTAAAAACTGTCCGAACGTCGTACGCTTGTAAACACATGTGTGCGTCCGAACCCTTGTCGTAAAACCGTACGACCTCTATATCGTTTCGCCTGGAATAGGGAAATCTCTGTGTGGCACTCTAAAGACTCGACTAATACGCTGGCAGTGGGTTTAACCATAGACCGCAAGAGGCACTAGCTGTACGTAACGGTCCCCAGGTAGATGTCGATAAGAAAGCCGATGAGGAAACCCATCCGAACTCCTACTGAGCCTGTCCGTGACAATAACCGCGCAGTCCGGTCTGTTCGTCTAAGAGTATCGCATGTATGGTCTAGGGAGGTAGTAAACGTCAGACCCCTAATAACCGTACAAGTTGTGTCGGCATGGCTCAATACCTTCCGAGAATCTACTGATCAGTCCATCAGTAATTCTCAATCAGCCCTGGCCAGGGACTTATGGTAATGACCAACCGATCACCGTGCGATATCAACTCCCTATACCGGGAGAGACGAATCCCTAACAGTCGCTCACTGCCTCCATGTGGCTCGGGATTATGCCCAACTAAAACCTATTTGCACGACTCCTTTGAGTCGAGGTAGGGTAATAATCAAAGCACAGTGGGAACTCACATGAGACAAATGATGACTTTAAGTCAACAGACTATCTGCACACATGTCACGTAAGAACTGCTATCTGACGTTAGGTATAAATACCATCTGGTCAGTTCTCGGCGAGTCCTGTCCGATGTACTCACACCTAGTGAGCATCTGTATACAATCTTAGGTGCACCCCACCAATGGCTGCGGGACCAATCCATCGCCCCTCGTCAGGGTCTAGATATGTATACACTAGTCTACTCCGGAGTATCGATGCCCAGTCTCGATACTCCTGTGACCAGGGACATCTAAGGATGTGCCTATTGACTATCCAGCTCCCACAAGTATGACTGCCATCACAAAGCCGGTAGTCAGGCAAACACCCTATGGGCTTTATCAACATGTATATATATATGAATACAACGCAAAATATATCATATGTTAAGATAAAGACAAACCAAATAGCGTACTATTATATCAAGCAAGATTGTCATGTATATACATTTCCCTAGCATCCTATACAATGAAGGCCTCTAGGGCATATATATCCAACAATCTCCCACTTGCACTAAGGCCTATAATTGGCGCATTGAGTACCCACTGTCTGCACTAGATCCAGTTGCTGGCGTACCGCATGCCCAACATCTCAAACAGCCTCTCGAACTGGACTTGAGGGATGGCCTTGGTGAATGGATCTGCTGTGTTGTCTTTTGTGTCTACTCTCCGTACCTCGATCTCCCAACGATCCACGATCTTCCTGATCAGGCGAAACCGCCTTAAGATATGCCTGGATTTCTGATGGGGCATTGGTTCCTTCGCTAATTCTACAGCCCTATTGTTATCAGAATACAAAGGTATTGGATTGGTAATGGACGGAACCACCTGAAGTTCAGAGATGAACTTCCTCATCCAAACAGCCTCTTTTGCGGCTTCACTAGCAGCTATATACTCAGCCTCCATAGTTGAGTTTGCGACGGTATCCTGTTTGGAACTCCTCCAACGTACTGCCCCTCCATTGAGGGTAAACACAAAACCCGAAATGGACTTAGAATCATCTTTGTCACTTTGGAAGCCGGAGTCGGTAAAAGCCTCTACCTGGAGGTCCCCATTACCGTAAATTAAGAATATCTCCTTAGTCCTTCTCAGGTACTTGAGAATGTTCTTTACCGCTATCCAATATTTCTCACGTGGGTCAGATTGATACCTGCTTACCACACTAAGTGCGTAAGCTATATCTGGTCTGGTACATAACATCGCATACATTATAGATCCTACTGCCGAAGCGTAGGGTATAATGCTCATGCGAGCCCTCTCTTCATCAATCTTTGGAGACATCTCTTTGGAGAGGGTGATCCCATGACAAGCAGGTATATTACCACGCTTGGAATCTTCCATACTAAATCTCTTTAGTATAGTGTCTATATACCTGGACTGTGAAAGTCCCAACATCCTATTAGATCTATCACGATGATCTTAATGCCCAGAATGTATGATGCATCTCCCAAGTCTTTCATGGAGAATTTCTGTGACAAGAAGAGCTTTACTGATTGTAGCATAGGGACATCATTCCCTATCAGTAGTATGTCGTCGACGTACAAAACGTGGAAGACTACTGCTTCTACAATCTTCCTATAAATACATGGCTCATCTACATTTTTGATAAAGTCCAATTCTTTGACTGTCTCATCAAAGCAGATGTTCCAACTCCGCGATGCTTGCTTTAATCCATAAATGGATTTAAGAAACCTGCACACTCTTCCGCATCTCCCACTGTCTAAGAAACCTTCTGGTTGATCCATGTAAACACTCTCTTCTAAATGTCCATTTAGAAAAGCTGTTTATACGTCCATCTGCCAGATTTCATAGTCATGGAAGGCAGCAATGGCAAGCAGGATCCGAATGGATTTAAGCATAGCTACAGGTGAAAAGGTTTCATCATAGTCCAATCTTGGTCTTTGACGAAAACCTTTTGCAACGAGTCTAGCTTTGTAGGTTTCCACTTGTCCAAGTGCACCAATCTTCTTTTTGAAGATCCATTTGCATCCAACTGGTTTTATCCCAGGAGGAGCAACTTCTAAAGTCCATACTTTATTGGTGTACATGGATTCCATTTCGGATCTCATAGCATCCAGCCACTTCACCGAGTCTATACTCGTGATAGCCTGCTAAAAACCAGTAGGCTCATCATCATCGATGATGCAGTCCTCTCGATCCCCATCTTGAAGAAAACCATAGTATCTTTCAGGAGGATGAGAAAGCCTACTAGATCTGCGGAGTGGCGTCGGTTCGTCATGTTCTATTGAAATCTGAGGTTCTACTAAGTCCTCGGTAGCAGTTTGAGGTTCTTGAATTTCTTCCAGTTCTACCGCGCTCCCACTAATTTCTTTTGCAAGAAATTCGCTTTCTAAGAAGACAATGTGGCGAGCGACAAACACCTTTTGTTCTTCAGTGTGGTAGACCATATACCCCCTTGAATGCTTGGGGTATCCTACAAACTTGCATAAAATCGATCGTGCCTCGAGCTTGTCCGGATTATGCATTTTAACATATGCTGGACACCCCCATATCTTGATATACTTGAGATATGGTATCTTCCCGCTCCACATTTCATATGGAGTGGTAGGCACAGACTTAGTTGGAACACTATTCAATAGGTATGCTGCTAATTCTAGAGCAAAACTCTAGAAGGAAAGTGGCAACTCAGCACTACTCATCATTGAACGCACCATATCTAATAGCGTGCGATTCCTTCTTTCTGATACACCATTATGCTGAGGTGTATAAGGCGGAGCAAGCTGAGAGAGAATTTCATTCTCTTTTAAGCATTCAAGGAAACTGGTACTTAAGTATTCTCCACCTCGATCAGATCGAAGTGTCTTGATGCTTTTACCAGTCTGTTTCTTTACTTCATTTTTATACTCCTTAAACTTCTCAAAGGCCTCAGATTTATGTTTCATTAAGAACACATGTCCATACCTAGAGAAGTCATCAGTAAAAGTGATGAAGTAGGAATAACCGCTTCGTGCATGCGTAGACATTGGACCACATACATCACTGTGTACAAGTCCCAAGGGTTCTGTGGCTCTTTCTCCGTGTCCGGTGAACGGAGATTTGGTCATTTTTCCTTTGATACATGATTGACAAGTTGCAAATGATGAATATTCAAACGGATCTAAATATCCATCTTTATGTAACTTAGTAAACCTTGTTTCGTTTATACGACCAAGTCTACAATGCCATAGAAAGGCTTGGTTTGAATCTGGAGCCTTTCTTTAAAGCGTGTTTTGAATATTGAAAATTTGAGGTTGATTAAGTATGTATATGCCGTTTTCCAGTGTGCCAAACCAAATCAATTCTTGATTTAGGAGAATGTTCATGACATTTCTTTCAAGCGCAAAATTATATCCTTCATTAGATAACAAAGATACTGATATAATATTACACAACATACTGGGAATACAAAAACAGCTGTACAACACAAAAATGTGCCCACTAGTCAACCCTAGGTGTTATTCCCCTATTGCAATAGCATCTACATGCATTCCATTGCCCATCCGGAGAGTCATATCACCTGTCCCCAGTACTCTACTATTTCTCAGATCCTGCAATGAATTACAGATGTGAGAACCAGAACCGGTATCAAGTACCCATGATGTAGAGTTTACTGAAAGACAATTTTCGATTACAAACACACCTGAAGCAGAAGCAAAAGCCTGCTTCGTGTCCTTGGCTTTGAATGATACGCAATCCTTCTTCCAGTTCCTTTGCTTGTGACAATAATAGCATTCGTTCTTATCTGCCTTCACCCTTCCTGCCTTGTTCGTTCCCTCCACCTTCTTGACCCCACCCTTCGGTTTGGTGGCTTTCATCTTCTTTTTCCCTTTAGCTTTCTCCTTAGATTTAGAAGAGGATGATTGGCCAACATACAGAACGGGGGTCTTCTCCTTTTTCAAGGAGCTCTCTGCTACCCTCAACATGTTGAGGAGCTTAGGAAGATCAGCTTCCATCTCGTGCATATTGAAGTTCAGCACGAACTGAGAGAAGGTGTGGGGAAGGGACTGCAAAATCAAGTTGATGTACAAATCATTCTCTGGAACGCATCCCAGGTTTGCGAGTTCCTCAATGAGGGTGATCATTTTCAGGACGTGCTCTCCTACAGGTGATCCTGGAGCTAACCTCATCTGGAAGAGTTTCCTTGAGGTCTCGTACCTCGCGATACGGGAGTGCTCCCCATACAAATCCTTGCAATGGAGAAAGATGGATATAACATCCATACTCTCGTGCTGTTTCTAGAATTCATTGTTCATGGACGCCAGCACGATACACTTAGCCGCTCACAGTCTAGATCCCAGGTTTTGCGAACTTCCTTGTCCGCAACTGAGGAATCTGGTCCGGGGATAAGGGGAGGAACAGCGGTGGTAACATATGCTACTTTGTCATAAGTCAATGCAATGTTGACGTTCCTTAGCCAATCTTTATAGTTCAGCTCGGTCATTATATTTTTTTCAAGTAATAGTTTTAGTCCTGTCATGGTAGCTGTCAGAGAGAGAGAAAAGAAAACACTCAGCATATGCTCTTGCAAGTTTAGATTGGTTATTAATTTATCGAAACAAGATGGCTCCCACTGTTTCCTCAAATCCTTCTTCAAAACCTAAAAGAAGAACTAGTCAGGATTTAATCACACGTCACAATACTTGTGTTTCGCCCAATCAGAGCAAAGCTCTGTTGAAATTCAAAATTCAAAATTTGGAAGCAACGCATCAAATCTCGGACGCAACGGGCCACATGTCAGGCGCTGATACGTCAGCGCAGCGCCTAAGAAGGCGCGCCCAATCAGAGAAAAGCTCTAATTTAAGCAAAATTAAAGGAAGCAACGCTTCAGTTCCGCAAGCACTACGCTGCGCGACACGTGTCAGCGCAGATGCGCTGGCGCAGTTGCGCTGCGCTCTGCGCTGCGCGACACGTGTCAGCGCAGATGCGCTACTCTGTGCGCTGCTTGACATGTGTCACGCGCTGGGGCATTTGCGCCAAACAGAATTAAGATTTTAAAGAAATCTTTCTGTTCTTGTTAAAACAAGAAGATTTTCTTCTGTAAAACAGAAGCCCTTGGATCAAAGTTCCAACGGTGGGGAAAATTCCCCAAATCACTCAGAGAGAGATCTCTTTAATAAATTTAACTAATTTATGAGCACTATAAAAAGGACCCCAGACCTCAATTCAAAGGCATCAACATCTTTCTAAAAAAAAAAGAGAAGAGAACTCTCGAGAACTCCTCAAGAACAACAGAAGGTAAAAACCTTTGAAAGAAGAGGAAATTCTCTTATGAACAGATCAGTGATCTAAAAACAAGATCATTGATCTTTAAACATAACTAAATAAAATGAATAAATAAAAATAGTGCTTTGCACTTTTTCATGAACCTTTGGTTCTTTAAGATAAGAAAAAACTTATCTTTTTCTTTGATCTAAGTTAGATCAAGAAATCTATCAGTGCTTTGCACTTCTGTCCTTGAATCTAAAAGATTCTCAAATTAATAGTGCGTTGCACTTATAAATCTGCACTGTTGCACTCTTGGGCTGGCGCAAGCCACCAGAGAGCGCCACGTGTCAGCGCCTGAACCATTTGCACTATGCGCTTTTCAATAGAGCTTTGCTCTATGAAATTGGCGCAAGCCACCAGAGCGCGCCACGTGTCAGCAGCGCAAGTGTAGCGCACTAGCGCAGCGCACTGCGCTGCATGACACGTGTCATCACCACAAGCGCTTGCGCTCTTTGATTGGCGCAAAGCGCTTGACAAACGCAATGCATTTCTCTTGCTAAAGGGCCAGGCCCAAGCCAAAAAGACCTAGCAGGCCAAAATAAATTGCAAAGCAATAAAAGGGGCAGAGCCCAAATAAAATTGATGCTCTGCATCATTTATAAATGGGCAGAGCCCAAAACAAATTGATGCTCTGCATCCTTTATGGGCAGAGCCCAAATAAAAATAAAAAGAAGTGCAATGCAAAA
Source organism: Agapanthus africanus (assembly GCA_030015575.1). Lineage (NCBI taxonomy): Eukaryota > Viridiplantae > Streptophyta > Magnoliopsida > Asparagales > Amaryllidaceae > Agapanthus > Agapanthus africanus. Next base: position 70,185,028 of record JASDDO010000010.1, read on the forward strand.
GCAAATAAAATGTTGAACATTTTCAACTGGACTTAGCCCAATTTTGGCCGTAAGTCCTCAAATTAAATTGACTGAGCAAGATTGCTCTCTTAAATCAATTTACTACCGGTTCGAGGGTACATCTCTGAACTCCTCTGTCACCTGTCGTTGTAATCCTTCAACGACGTCAGAGAGGTGACGGGTCCCGATGACCACATACGTATATGGACTGCGGGGTCCTTAAACTCGTGGACCGAAACATTCTTAAACTAATATCGGACCGAAACGTCCTTAAACTAATATCGGACCGAAACGTCCTTAAACTAATATGGGACCAAAACGTCCTTAAACTAATATCGGATCGAAACGTCCTTAAACTAATATCAATATCGGACCGAAACGTCCCTAAACTAATGACGGACCACCACGTCTCTAAACTGGAACATCGACCACCACGTCCCTAAACTGGAACATGGACCACCACGTCCCTAAACTGGAGCATGGACCGCAATGTCCCTAAACTACCTATGGACCACTATGTCCCTAAACTGGAACAATAGAGCCTCCAAATGCTCTTTTGCCGGATCTAAACGGTCCCGTTTAAGATGATCTTAGCCCCAAATACGACTAACGTATCCTTAGACATTTAAATGAATGATAAAACCCCAAATCAACTTTGGTTCAAGGGTACATCTCTGAACTCCTCTGACATCCATCGTTGTAATCCTTCAACGACGTCAGAGAGGTGATGAGTCCCGACGGCCATATATTAAATGGATCACCACGTCAAGTTGATCTTAGTCCAAAACAGGACTAACGTATCCTTGACGAACATTTAAGTCGATCTTAGTCTCAATACGACTAATGTATCCTTAAACTAAAAACACCAAACCCAAATCTAAGTAAATACGGATTTGGACTAATCCACGTCCTACGGGCGACGGCATTACTCAGTCTCCGTATACAATCCACGGGCAACCACAAACAAAACAAACACACACGACACGAAGTGAAATTCTGGAGAAGGAGAAAGTTGTTACCGCGATGCGGTAGCGTAATTAACTGCAGGGGCTTGCGTCTGCAGGGAAGAGTGTCCCCACAATCAAAAACCCCTCAAGCGAGGGGGAATCTGACGAAGTCTGCTACATTAGCCGCATCCATCTAAACCTCCGATACACGGTGCCATAAATCAACTTGGCATCTTCGTAGAGATAGACGGATAAAACCATATAGCATCTGTCCCGAATCTCAGGCAAGACGTGCTCACGTCGTCGCCGTCTTTCGGAGGGGAACAGATTCTGGCACGCCCGGTGGGACTGCTTTTCCTCTTTCCACTCCACACTTCGTGTGTCGTATTCGCGAACAAATCGCGGTTTGTTAAATGGTTGCCTTTGGATTTCAAGTTACTAAGATTTGGTCTTTCGCCTGGCGCAGAACTCAAGCATCAATGGCCTCTAACTGCACCAACTGCTCGAAGTGCCACTGCAACGGACGCGCCACCTCACCTGGAGGTGTAGCATATGGGCCCCAAGCGGCTTCCTTCCTCGCTCTGCCGGTAGACCAAGTGACCCAAGCCACCACTGGCCTGTTTTTCGGGACCATGATCCCACCTACAAGCTTCTCTATGCCAATACCTGCACCGGAAGTGAACAAGAAGTCGTTTTTTGACCGGCTCACTGCTACGACGGCCCCTGTCAACGGGTCGCCCGCTACCAAACCTACAGCCTCTGTTTTCACCAGGCTAAATCAGAACTCTAAACTGGCTGTCCCAAGGAAAGCAATAACTGCTGCTCCAGAAGTCGTCAAGGCGGCTTCCCTTGTCAAAGAGTCAGTCTTTTCAAGACTGACGATTCCTGCTCCTGCCCCTGCTCGAGGATCCGTCTTCGATAGGTTGAATATCACCCCTCAAAAGACAACCTCAGTCTTTAAGAGGTTAACACCAGCGATGCCTCATTCAGACAGAGGGCAAAAAGAAGCTATCTCTATCTCTGAGCCAGTCCCAACGGCTCGTCGTGCTCGACGTCGCCATTGGCGACGAGTGAGGAAGGAAGGGGGCAACTCCCCCTCAGGGCTAACTCCACCGGCTCCAGTGGTGGAAGTCAACGCTGCTGTTCCAACTGGGAACAGCTTTGAACTGCTAAGGAGGGTACGGAAGAACTCTCCAACCGCTACACTGAAAAGATCTCCTCTGCCTGCGGAGAGAGTTCCGGAAACGAATCAAGAACAGCCCCCTCAACGGCTGTCCTCAAAAATATACAAGGTTTGGCGGAGGGTTCAAGACTCCGTGATCGACCCGGATCACTCCCGTCAACGAAAGAAGACGAAGGTGCAAAAAGGAAAAGACCGTCCTATTGAACAGCAAGGGACAACGATCGCTAAGGTACCCACTACAACGGCCCCTTCAACTTCAACGGCCCACAAAAGAAGAAGGCCAGAGAAAACCCCCACGCCGACGACAGATATCAGAGGTGATGAACCCAAACACCCTAAGTCAGGGGGCATGATAGTTCGTACCGTCTACGTGGCATCTGGTAAAGAAGATAGCCGCATATCTACAGGTCATCGACCGCTCACCCGATCAGTGACCAAGGCACAGGCGCAACAGCAAAAGCTCCAAGAAATGATGAATGCTATGGCTGCACTTACCGGACCAAAAGAAAGCCCTGAAACGTCCTCGGACGAACGTCAGGAGGAAGAAACCGACGCTGAATTCCTTCGTCAGATATTGGAGAAGAAGGACAAAGAGGCTGCTGAACAAGCAGCTAACAAACAGCGTATGGGCCTCCTCTTCCAAGACATGATAGGGATGATGATACAACAAGATCCTCCGACCGAAGAGCCCCCGATCGTCCTTGGAGACGATAGGGGAGAGACATCAAATCCTCCACCAGCTCTGTCGACGGCTAAAGAGGGTACAATCTCCAAAGCTGATTTGGATGAGTACATCGCCCAACAAATACGGGTTCATCATGCGACCGAAGCAGCCGGCCAGGTCGTAAAAACGGGGCGGCCATATCCAAGTTGGTACGATCAAATCAAGTACCCACCCGGTTACACAATTCCCAAGTTCCATGTCTACAAGGGGACGGGCAATCGTCACCAGCATGTTGCCCAGTTCAGGGCACTCTGCGGCAACACCGGTGGTGATGAAAAGCTTTTACTTTGCCAGTTTGTTGGAAGTTTATCGGATACGGCGTTCGAGTGGTACTCTGAACTCCCGAACGACTCTATCAAGACCTTCGCAGAGATGGAGCTGCTGTTTACTCAGCGTTTTGCAAGCGCCAGTGAACGTACCCCGATGACGGCACTGATTAACGCCAGGATAAAACCCGGCGAGACGTGGGTTCAGTACGCTATACGATGGCGGAACTTATGGTCGAAGTGTGAGCAGCGCATTGAAGAAGCTCCCGCGGTGGGTATGTTTTTGGGAACCCTTGATCCTCAAGCGACCATCTCACAATTTATGATGTTTTTCAAGCCAACTACCTTCCAGGCCTTGATTGACAAACCAGCGCAAATGGATCAAATGGGCCATAAACCCCCTCTTCCAAGGCCGGACTCCCGAAATGACAAAGGGAAGGGAAAAGCGATCGTCGTCGCTAATGCTCAACAACAACCGAGCGACTCGAAGCCGGTTGCTCGTTAAAATAATATGCGTCCGTACGTACCCCTTGAGGATAGGATGGGACGTCCTTATTCCTTTCCCCGCGATAAAACGAGGAAGTTATTCGAGCTGGCGTTGCGCAACAGACTCATAAATCTGCCGGATCCAAAACGTCCGTTGCAACCAAGTGACGTCAACGAGCCCAACTACTGTCCTTATCATCGAGTACTAGGCCATCCGATCGAAGATTGCTATGTTTTCAAGAATTGGCTTGAAAACCAGAACCGACAGGGCAAGTTCGCGTTATCTGACAAATGGAAGGTGAATCCCCCACAGCCCCACACCTCTAAGGGGACGAATATGCCGGGGGAAACATGCTCCGTCATTGAAGAAGCTCCTTGGGAGGTTGTATTATCAGCCCAGACAAAAAGGATGCTAAACGATCTTCAGGCATGTCCAGCGATCAAGTGGAAGAACCCGTTGGAACCGCAGGTCATTGAGGGGATGTTGAAGCCGCGTACAACTCCAAAGACCGATGGTGGTGGCTCAAGCACTTGCAGCCAGCCGTCAAAATCTTCGAAAAAAAGAAGAAGAAATCTAAGAAGCCCGTGAAGCCTGGCGACAAGCGCACGGACTTACAAAATCAAATTGACGCACTGGATGAATACAACCAAAAGGCACGGACTCCCATTACGCTCCAAGAGTTCCTCAATCACGTCTTTCAAGAAGAAGATAAGGGAGAAAGTTCATCGGATGAATCCGAGAAATATGTGGCGAGCTGTCATATGATTTCCCATTCGATCACGAACGATGAGGAGACTCCTTGCGCCGAAAAGCTGGGGGCAGATCCTGAACCAAAAGTTCTGGGGCCATCAGATGAAGTAATTGACGCATTCCTTAATGAAGCTCGGTTGAAAAGTAAAGCTGATCGGGAGCGCGAGGCGGCTATATTTGAAAGGGCCAAGCGCCAGCGACTTGATGAAGGAGCAGAGACGATCCCGTTGGAGCTAAACACCTCCGCTACCGACAAAAGCCAGTTCAAGATGAGGAAAAAGTTTGCTAAGGCCATATCAATGGGCATGAAGCTACCATCCTCTGAAGGAAACATCACCGGTGAAGTGGAAACGCACCCCTCCTATTGCTTATATCATCAGAAGGTGTCGCACCCCACTCAAGAGTGCAAAGCTTTCGACAGATGGTAGCAAGGGTATGTAGCTCATCGACAATACTTTAAACGGGAAAAACGTAAAACTCGTCGGGAGCAAAGAAATACGACCGGAGAGCTTAAAAGAACTACCGGCGATTGTCACGTGGTTAACACCGGCGGGTCACAAGTGCCTACATTCGGGAGTGATTCTGATAAAGAGCTGGAACTTGCCCCTCTCTTTAAAGAATCCACTTCGGGAAAAGAAGAAGAGCCGAAGGTCTGCGAAAATATCCGGCTGCGGAATCGGACGCTGCCTGAAAAGAATCTCGGACCCTCAAACTGAAAATATAAAGGGAAAGAAAAGGTCTCTGAAGATATCGTCTTAGATGACCAAGTTCTGAAGGAGCTAAACGCCAACAACCCGCCGAAGAAGAATAAGGTGGATTACAACGTCCTAGCGCACCTGAGGAAACTACCCTCACAGCTCAGCATTCTTGACGCCCTTTTGCTATCAATGGAGGCGAGAGATTCGTTGATCAAGGCACTACAAGATCCGGAACAATTCCAAGCTTGCCTGGTCGAGGAAAAGATGAAGGATGAATTGGAGGAAGTGCACACGGCCGATGTTACTTTTGGCGATGAAGACCTTCTACTTGGGACGTGCGAACACAATCGCCCTCTCTATGTCTCGGCATACTGCCATGATATAAAGATAGGCAAAATCCTGATCGATAACGGGTCCTCCGTTAATCTCCTCAACGTGCGGGTGTTAAAAGAAATCTGCATGAGCGTCCAGCACCTTGCTCGTGACAAGATCACCATCTCCGGGTTTGACTCCCAGTCATCAAGAACTCTTGGGTCTGTGATACTGACGTTACGCTTCGGGCTACTCGTCATGGACGTTAAGTTCCACATCATAGACGCCAAGACATGCTACAACGCTTTGCTCGGCCGGCCATGGTTACACGAGTACAACATCATCCCTTCTACACAACATCAGTGTATGAAGTATTTTAAAGATGGTTTCGAGTATACCGTGATGGGAGAACTGAAACCGTTCTCCGTGAACGAGGTCCGCAAATACGAAGATGCCAAATATTTCTTACCGGATTTCGAAGATACGGAGAAGTGTCGCAAACTGGAGAATAAAGCTAACGCCACCATCCCTGTCTTCGGCAGTGATACCGAGGAGGAAGAGGAGATAGTGTATTCGGGTCCGCCCCAACCCAACAAGCCGGGACCGTCCACTGCTACGTTGATCTTTGGTAGCGACTCGGAAGATGAGATCCGTGTTGTATTCTCTGCTCGATCTTCCTTACAAATGTCCGCTGACGAAGAGCAAACTCTACAAGTAGCCATAGTGCCGCTTAAACACCATAAGGAACTAGATGCACTTAATATTTACAATGTAGAAGAGCTACAAACATTCTACATCCCTCCCAGGCGAGAAAGAAAGGAAGCAATTCTGTTCTACCGCTCTGAAGAAACCAAGGTGGAAAAAGAAATCTGGCATGGCGCGGATCCTACGCTCGACAGGCTTCAGCCTATCCGTCTTCACAGATATTATACAGAGGGTTTGAAAAAGCTGCTAAAACGCCAGGGGATATCCTTCAAGCAGACCGTTCGAAAAGCCAAGTTCTATGACAAAATCTGGAACGTTCCCGGGACTCAACGCAAACTGCCTAATGGGAGAATGGAGAAAAAAGGACTTGGGTACATCCGGTCAAAGAAACGAGAGCTACTAAACAGCTGATATGTCATGTATGACTTCGATGAAGAAGCGGATGCTCAATGGGAGGACACTAATCCTGAGCCAGTGAAAGTTCCAGATGCAAAAGAGCCCAGTCCGTCGTTCGAAGAACAAATAGACAAACTTATAAGGGAAGCTGGTCAAAAAGTCCGAGACGACCATAACCGCGAAATGGCCATCTACGAGAAAGCTAAAACGCAACGCCTCCTCCAACAGGCCGTGAAAGATGAAAATGCCGCTCCATGTCAACCTGTTATAAAGAAGGCTCGGCGCAAAAGCAGAAATAAGTCGAAAGGCCAAAAAGGCGTTCAACAACAACAAAGCAGGGTAAGAAGCAACGCAAACGGGAGTCGAGCGTCATTGATCTATCCCTCATGAAGAAAATGGGTCGAGCGTACTCATTTCCTCAGGATAATATGAAGAAGATACTTGACCTCGCTCTAAAACATCAGATGCTTACACTGCCGGAGTCTAAACACCCCGAACAAGCAGGCAAGGTCTCACACCCGGACTATTGCTTTTATCACCGAGTGATAGGGCACCCTTTCGAGGACTGCTTCACCTTCAAGAATTGGGTCGAAGATCAGTATCAGCTTGGTAAGTTTGCTCTGTCCGACAACTGGAGGGTAGCGCCGCCACAGAAGCACGAGCCCAAGGCCACAGAAGAAGAACCAGTTCCGCATTGGGATTGGAAGCGAATTCGTACTTGTCACGTGATAACGATATCAAAAGAAGAGCCCGAGGACATAGATGAGCTCCCTTGGTGCTTCGAAAACAGCAGCGACGAGATAATCTCAGAATTCCCACCAGCGCCAAAAGAGCTGGAAGATGGAATCCATACCACTGCAGATAACCTCAAGAAGATTGAGTTGGGGACGGCAAACGATCCACGACCGACATTCATCAGCGAGTTACTATCTGAAGAAAGGGTAGCTGCGTTAAAGGACGTGCTTCTACAGCATAGAGATTGCTTCGTGTGGAACTATTCCGAAATGCTGGGACTAGATCCAGAAATTGCTGTACACAGATTGGCGATATCCCCGGACATCAAGTTAGTCAAACAGGCGCCGAGAAGAATGCGGCTCGAGCTTGAAATGAGTATCAATGCTGAGGTCAAGAAGCTGATCGACTCTGGCTTCATCCAGGAAGTTCAATACCCTGAATGGATCGCCAACATCGTCCCGGTGATGAAGAAAAACGGGACAGTGCGCATATGCGTGGATTTCCGGGATCTCAATAAAGCCTGCCCAAAGGACGATTTCCCAGTGCCAGTCACCGAACTAATGATAAACAATACGTCCACTCATGAGGTTTTCTCCTTCATGGATGGCTCATCAGGGTATAACCAGATAAAGATGCATCCAGAAGATCAGAAGCATACCGCCTTCAGGACTCCTCTGGGTATATTCTGTTACAAGGTGATGCCCTTTGGTCTAAAGAACGCCGGTGCCACCTACCAAAGGGCCATGACGAAGATCTTCGATGACCTTATACACGAAATCGTCGAATGCTATATCGATGATCTCGTAGTTAAAAGAAAATCATACGAGGAACATCTCGAGCATTTGAAGACTGTATTTCAACGCCTTCGACAATACAACTTGAAAATGAACCCGCTCAAGTGTGCATTCGGAGTTTCCTCAGGTAAATTCCTGGGATTCATTGTTCGACACCGAGGTATTGAAATAGATCCGTCTAAGATCAAGGCGATCATGGAAATGCCTCCGCCAAGGAATCTCAAACAGCTGCGGTCTCTCCAAGGGAAGCTCGCGTATATACGGCGATTTATAGCCAACCTTTCAGGAAAGTGCCGTCCTTACAGCCACCTGATGAAGAAGGGAACCCCGTGCGTCTGGGACCAAAAATGCCAAAGCGCACTAGACGAGATTAAGCAATACCTGTAGAACCCGCCGGTGTTGGCTGCTCCGGCCAAGGGAAAACCCCTCATTCTTTATACAACCGCCCTTGAAGGTTCCTTAGGCGCATTATGGGCACAAGAGAACGATCAAGGGAAACAGAGAGCACTCTACTACTTAAGTCGAGTTCTGCTGGGGGCAGAAAGCAACTACTCCCCCTTTGAAAAACACTGCCTGGTGTTGACCTTTGCGATAACAAAGCTCAGGCACTATGCGTTGGCGCATGAAGTCCGTCTCATTTCAAAGGTGGACCCCCTTAAATACTTGATGTCAAAGGCCATATTGACGGAACGACTCGCTAAATGGGCCCTGCTCTTAATGGAGTTCTCGATAACCTATCAACCTCTCAAGGCAGTGAAAGACCAGGCCATCGCCGACTTCCTCGCTGAGCATCCGATACCCGCCGATTCTCCTCTGAATTGTGATCTTCCAGACGAACATGCGTTTGATGCGATCGACGGTGATAATACCCGATGGGAGCTTTATTTCGACGGAGCATCCTCCGTGAAGAAGCGCAAACAAAGTACCCCTATAATTAAATCGGGGGTAGGACTCATCTTTATAACTCCATAAGGAGGGATAATGCGCTACGCGTTCTCCCTAACAGAGCCGAGGACAAATAACGAAGCCGAATACGAAGCTCTGATAGCAGGCCTCGAGATCGCCATTGACATGGGAATTGAAAACCTCCTCATATACGGGGATTCTCAACTGGTCGTTGTCAAGTAAACGGCGACTACCAAATGTGCAAACCGGAATTGGTGAAATACGGTGAAAAGGTGCAACAATTGTTGGCCCAAATCCCCTCTTATACTTTAGAGAACATACCACGTGCGGAAAACAGCAAAGCAGATGCGTTGGCCAAAATTGCTAAAGAACTGGCTGACGAGAACCTCGATGACGTTAGAATCGTGGTACAAAGCCGTCGAGTGCTTGCCCCGGCAGAAATATCTCCGGAATCATCCGAAGAAAAAGGAGCGAACGAGCAGACCACCCTGCAAGTAAAAGATTGGGAAAATACCGAGGATTGGAGAGAAATCTTCATAGACTACTTTAAATCCCACCGAATGCCTGAAGAAGCGTCCATAAGACATCAGCTCATGAAGCGAGCTCTATCTTTCGCCTTCGTCAACGATACTCTGTACAAGAGATCGTTTGATTCTCTATGGCTGAGATGCTTAGGACCTGACGAAGCGAAAAGGGTCATCCAGGAAGTTCACGACGGACTCTGCGGTTCTCACCAAGCAGGCCCAAAGATGAAGTTGAAGATCAAACAGATGGGCTACTACTGGCCCACGATGATCCAGGACTGCCTCGAATATGCGAAGCAATGCCACTCATGCCAAATTCATGGGGACTTCATCCACCAGCATCCAAATCCACTACATCCAACGGTGGCTAGCTGACCATTCGAAATGTGGGGGACTGATATAGTCGGCCCCATCGAACCAGTATCGTCTAGAGGACATCGTTTCATCCTAGCAACGACTGACTACTTCTCTAAATGGGCAGAAGCGATACGGTTAAGAGAAGTGTAGAAGGAAAATATCCTCCACTTCTTCAAGACGCACGTCATATATCGGTTTGGAACTCCGCGACGGATCATCTCCGATAACGGGCCAGCTTACAGAAGCCACAAGATCAGTCGCTTTGCGCAACAGCATAATATAGACTGGAGATATTCCTCGGTTTATAATCCGCGAGCTAATGGTCTAGCTGAAGCCTTCAACAAGACCTTGACAAAGATCATAAAGAAAACGGCATCCCGAAATAAGAGAGACAGGCACGAAAGACTGCAAGAAGCTCTTTGGGCATATCGAACTACGTTCAAGACGGCCACGAACACAACGCCGTACGCGTTGGTGTTCGGTACAGAAGCAGTACTCCCCCACGAGATAGAGTTACCCTCTCTACGAGTGGCAGTCCACTACGAGCTAACGGACGAAGAAAATGCTCATCTTCGGCTTGAGGAGCTTGACGCCCTTGATGAAACCCGGCTCATAGCGCAACAAAATCTGGAAGCTTATAAAGCAAAGATGACACGCTCATATGAAAGATTGACCCAACCGAGGACATTCCGCCAAGGCGAACTCATGCTAGTGGTCAAAAGGCCTATGATCCCCAATCGCGCCAAGCGAGGAAAATTCGAGCCAAACTATGAAGGCCCATACATCATAGATAAGGTCTACCAGGGTGGGGCCTATCTACTCATGGACATGCACGGTGAAAGGCCTTTCAGGCCGATAAACAGTCGCTTCCTAAAGAAATACTACGCTTAATGAGCCACAGCCTAGGTCAACGATAGACGACGACGACTATGTCCGCTCGCTATCTTCCTAAGCTTAAGCTTTCTAAGCAGTGGCCAGCCTTCTCCATGACGAACCGAGACGTCCTTAAACTAGTGACAGACCGAAATGTTCTTAAACTAATAGCAAACCGAAACGTCTTTAAACTACTACCGCAGCATCCTTAGGCTGACGAGATAAAAAAAACATATAAAAATAAAATTAAAAAAAATGGTATGTCCATAAGCAAAAAGGGCATGGATGAAAACCCGAAAGGGCTCCGTGAGTAAAAACAGCAGGGCTACCGGCGAGTGTTCGTGAAAACCCGAAAGGGCACGACCTCGTAAAAAAAAAGAGAGAAAAAGAAAATAAAAAGAATAAAAAAAAACGGTATGTCCATAAGCAAAATGGGCACGGATGAAAACCCGAGAGGGCTCCGTGAGTAAAAACAGCAGGACTACCGGCGAGTGTTTGTGAAAACCCGAAAGGACGCAACCTCGTTAAAAGACACTTATAAGATCCTCTCGACCTTGTAAGGAGAAACCACCTGCGTGAGATCCTTACGACTCACAAGGGAGCAACACAATTAGGGATCCTCACGATTCCTAGGGAGAAAATACACTTGCGAGATCCTCACGACTCGTAAGGAGAACTCTCTTATGGGACCCTCACGGCTCATGAGATTTGAAAGTCTTAAGTTACAGAGACCTAAACCTATGCTTAAGCAACCCCCCACAACCTCTAATATTGCCCTACAAGTGGTCCAGTACTGGCTCTTGTATACAATCCACGGGTGCGAATAAATATTTCCCTAACCAAGTCACATCCGTGACTGGGGATATGATAGCATGACCCTTATAAGTCCTCTCGATTTACAAGGAGAAAACCCTCCTGTAGGATCCTTACGACTCATAGAGGAACAAACACTTAGGAATCCTCACGATTCCTAAGGAGAAAATACACCTACACGATCCTCACGACTTGTAGGGAGAAATACCTTTGTGATGCCCTCACGGCTCACGAAGTCGAAAGCCTTAGTCGACAGAACCTTAACCCTGATCGCTAAGCCACCTTTGTTTGACATCGACGGAGGCAAGTGATGATTCGCTCCTGTCAATATCCCAGTTGTAGCGGGGCTGATGCCGAAATCGGTGTCTAATTCCAGGTTTACGGCGGAAAGCCAGTAGGCCGCACATGCATACGGAATAGCCGAAATGATAGGGCAACTTGCAATAAAAAGCAGCAAGTAAAAATGTATGCATGCAAAATAGCCGAAATGATTGGGCAACTCACAATAAAAAGAAGCGAGTGAAAACAAAATAAACAGCCGAAATGATTGGGCACCGCGAAAAATAGCCGAAATGATTGGGCAATCGCTACCTTCGCAATATAAAAGCTGAAATGATAGAGCATCGCGGAAATAAAACAAAAAAAATGATGATAAAACTTTCGCCCTACAGCTAAGATCACATCGATCCCTGTATACAATCCAAGGGCACAAACAAAGAGGGAGCCATACTTTCCCAATAGGCTCCGCCAGAAAACGAAGCCAAATCTCGACGGTTCATTCCAACTCCGAAGAAAACAATGTCTTCAGCAAATACCTCAACTCACGGATACAAACACTCCTTGACGAGAGCCTCCTGATCCGCGTCGACTCGCAGAGCAACCAGTGCCTCCGTGGGAAATTCTCGACTCGTTTCAAACCCCAAGGAAACAAATAATCATTGGCACTAGGGAAACAAATAATCCCTGGCAAATACCTCAACTCACGGATACAAACACTTCTTGACGAGAGCCTCCTGATCCGCGTTGACTCGCAGAGCAACCAGTGCCTCCGTGGGAAATTCTCGACTCGTTTCAAACCCCAAGGAAACAAATAATCCTTGGCGCTAGGGAAACAAATAATCCCTGGAAAATACCTCAACTCACGGATACAAACACTCCTTGACGAGAGCCTCCTGATCCGCGTCGACTCGCTGAGCAACCAGTGCCTCCGTGGGAAATTCTCGACTCGTTTCAAACCCCAAGGAAACAAATAATCCTTGACGCTAAGGAAACAAATAATCCCTGGCAAATACATCAACTCACGGATACAAACACTCCTTGACGAGAGCCTCCTGATCCGCGTCGACTCGCAGAGCAACCAGTGCCTCCGTGGGAAATTCTCGACTCGTTTCAAACCCCAAGGAAACAAATAATCCTTGGCGTTAGGGAAACAAATAATCCCTGGCAAATACCTCAACTCACGGATACAAACACTCCTTGACGAGAGCCTCCTGATCCGCGTCGACTCGCAGAGCCACCAGTGCCTCCATGGGAAATCCTCAACTCGCTTCAAACCCCAAGGAAACAAATAATCCTTGGCACTTGGGAAATAAATAATCCCTAGCAAACTCCTCAACTCACGGATACAAACACTCCTTGACGAGAGCCTCCTGATCCGTGTCGACTCGCAGAGCCACCAGTGCCTCCGTGGGAAATCCTCGACTCGCTTCAAACCCCAAGGAAACAAATAATCCTTGGCGCTTGGGAAACAAATAATCCTTAGCAAACTCCTCAACTCACGGATACAAACACTCCTTGACGAGAGCCTCCTGATCCGCGTCGACTCGCAGAGCCACCGGTGCCTCCGTGGGAAATCATCGACTCGATTCAAACCCCAAGGAAACAAATAATCATTGGCGCTTGGGAAACAAATAATCCCTAGCAAACTCCTCGACTCACGGATACAAACACTCCTTGACGAGAGCCTCCTGATCCGCGTCGACTCGCAGAGCCACCAGTGCCTCCGTGGGAAATCCTCGACTCGCTTCAAACCCCAAGGAAACAAATAATCCTTGGCACTTGGGAAACAAATAATCCCTAGCAAACTCCTTAACTCACGGATACAAACACTCCTTGACGAGAGCCTCCTGATCCGCGTCGACTCGCAGAGCCACCAGTGCCTCCGTGGGAAATCCTCGACTCGTTTCAAACCCCAAGGAAACAAATAATCCTTGGCGCTTGGGAAACAAATAATCCTTAGCAAACTCCTCGACTCACGGATACAAACACTCCTTGATGAGAGCCTCCTGATCCGCGTCGACTCGCAGAGCCACCAGTGCCTCCATGGGAAATCCTCGACTCGTTTCAAACCCCAAGGAAACAAATAATCCTTGGCGCTTGGGAAACTAATAATCCCTAGCAAACTCCTCGACTCACGGATACAAACACTCCTTGACGAGAGCCTCCTGATTCGCGTCGGCTAGCAGAGAAACCAGTGTCTCCGCGGGAAATTCCCGATTCGTCTCAACTTGCAAATGAAGCCTCAGGCAGCAAGGACTAAAAAACTTGCTTCCTGAACAATGAGTCCCTGCAAGTCGATCCAAAAAGGTCTCTTGCATACTATTCACGGGTCTCACTCTCCAAAGTCAAATCTCGACAAGGAGGGAAACAACCGCTTACGGGTCCTCTCGACTCGTAAAAGGGAAAAATTCTCTTATAGGATCCTTACGACTTATAAGAGAAAATCACACTTAGGAATTCTCACGATTCCTAAGGAGAAAAACCCACCTACGAGATCCTCTCGATCCGTAGAGAGAAAAGTCTCTATGAGACCCTCACGGCTTATAGAGTTAAAAAGTCTTAGGCAGCAGATCTGAACCTGCGGCCTAAGCCATCGCTATTTCTTGAGAAAGTCAAGATGCGTGCTCTATTATCTGTTGACCATGTTTACTAAGGTGGCATGCTGATAGTAAAATAAGAAAAGGCGGAAAAATGACACAAGACATTACAGAAAATGTGTATCTTTTATTCATAAACTTGATTGAGTACATGATACATTGTGCTAAAGGATGAAAAATATATATATATATATATATATATTTTTTTTTTAAGTACAAACGATACAAGGAGAGTTACTGAGAAGGAAGCATCCTGCATAGCTCTAGCAATTGTTCGCGCACTTCCTTCCCTACTTTCTCCTGATTAGCCACCACTGCCAACTCCGCCTCCACTTGGGCCCGTTGCTGCGCGACAGATGCAAGCCGATCCCTGACGGCCTGATGAGCAGCTTCACGGCCTGGAGTGTCATGCTCGGCGACATCAACTGCCCGCTTCAGTTTTAGCCCGTTTGAGATACGCTCCAGAAGGCCCTCGAAGACAGCCTTTACCTCAGCGGCGTTCGCCTCAACTTCAGCACGCAGGCGAGCAATTTCGCTTGAAGACTCCTGGCACTCCTTAAGCCTCAAAGCTGCTTCTTGTTCCAAATGATGGAAATGAGAAGTGCTTTGCTCGAGCCATGCCCCCCGTTGAGTGCTCACGGCCAAAGTCTCGGAGGATAGACGCATCGACTCCAGCTGATGAAGGCGAGCCTCAATCTCCCGACAATGGTTAACCGAAGAGACGACAATGCCCTCGTCATGGAAGGTGGCAAATATCACCAATATCGGGTTAACCGTCGTAGCGAAGTCCTCAGCAGATGTAGGAGTCTCGATGTCGAGTTCCTCGATGTAGTCGCTTAACATGCGCAGACTATTCGCGGCACCTTTTGAGGACGGACGTCTCTGGGAAGGGCCGCCCGGTATTGTAATATGAGACTCAAAAGGCACCGAGACTGGAACGACAGCTGAAAAAGAAAAAATGCGATTAGATGATGATTCAATAGATATGTAGAAAGTCATTGATAAGATAGTTTACTATACCGGTTGAAGCAGGTGGCAAGGCCAGAAGGGCCGGTGGCGCAACCGATCTTTCTTCTCCCCTTTCGATTTGTAACACTGCAGTCAGGACAAGAGAGAGTTAGAAATAATTCTACCACTGAAAAACAAAGATATCAATCGGGAACGGTACTCACCAGCGCCACCAAAGGGAGAGGCGAATTCAGATGGGAAGGAGAAGTGTGGGAGCAACACTTGATAGAGATGGTCAAAAAGCACTCCTGGAAGACACAACAGTGTGACTTTAATACACAAATTATGCATCTGGAAGATAAGATTAATAAATTGCAAACACATACCTTCCAACATCTTCGAGGGTATGAGAGAGGGTTGAGAGGTGACCACCGCCAAGGCAGTCGTTGAAGGCGCTCCCTCGAGCAGTGGGGCATCGGAACTGGCTGCACCTGCGTTACGAAAAGGTGAACTTGTCAGAAAAGATTGTAAAGTAAAGAAAAACGGCAACTTGGGGTTTACCTGAGGAGCTCCCGGCTGAAATGGAGGCGACTCCCTCCTCTATCGATATGAGACCACCGCCCGTGGCCTCATCACCCGACTCGATGGGGACCGTCGTCGTGCTCGCACGGCCAGGAGACGACGGAAGATCATAGACGGGGAGGGCAATGATTGGAGCGTTGCCGGATTCTTGGAAGGAAGCGGCTGACTCTTCCCCAAGAGTCGTGCCCATCTCATCCGCTACTTCTTTGGGCTCCGCCGTCTCCATCGGCTCATCCACCGTCACCACGAGGTCGCCGGCCTCAAGCGCCTCGTCCGCCACTACCCTGAGCTCAGTTACGATGATCATTTCATCTGCCGCCACTTCAGGCTCGGCATCAATGACCTTCTCGGTTGCAGACCCCTCAACCTCCATCTCAGGCTCCGAAGCCTCAGCGACGTTCCCCACCGTCGGCTCAGGTTCGGCAGGTGCCGCCCCCTCTGTTTCTTTGGGATTAACGGTCTTCGCCTCCCCCTCGGTCGGACTTGGCCCTGCAAGGTAGAATATATAAAAACCGACAGCTTTATGAGTCTAGTAACAAAATTCTGAAGGAAATATTACCTGAGGTAGACTTGTCGTTAGCCTCTCTATTGGCGCGGATCGCCTGTCTATGAGCTGTAGACAGGGCGACCGGGGCCTCTTCAGATGGAGTATCAGCACGAGGGGCGGTGCTGGGACCCGCTCCCATAGCCAAGGCAGCCCTGCGCGCTTTCGCCTCATGCCTCAGCCGCTTCCTTTCCTCCCGGGCTGTCACGATGGACCTTTGTGACGCCTCCTTCAAAGCGTCGTCATCCTCGTTCAGGGATGCCTCCAGAGCCTTTAAGGCATCTTTCATCGGCTCTTCAAGACGAACCTCCTGCGGTGGCCCGGAGGAAGTAGGAACATCGGCAGCTGGCGGAACATCTGCATCACTTGGCGGGAGCGGCATTGAGGTTCCTGTGATTAAAAGGGAAGGGTTAGATCGACCATAACACAAGGGAAATGAAAACTTGATGAATCGAAACTTACTAAGGCCCATGGATGCTCTAAGACGTTCCTCCTCCTGGAAAGTCTTCAGAGAAGCGGCAATGGCTTCTTCATCAGTGATGCCTATTGAAAGAAAAGAAAGAAAAGCGTTAGTCAAAGGCAATGAAGAGGATATGTTGCCATAAAAAAAGACGACTAGTAGTTACCTGATTGCGCAAGCTTAGCTAGCCACGCGTCACGCCTCGCCAACCACGCTGAAGCTTCGAGAGAAGCCTCCAAGTCTGTATCGTCCGGCGGCGGCATCACTAATCCTTCGTTAGTCCTGTATTCGATCAGGCCCTCGGCATAGGGAGCATGTGGTTCCTGACCGAACACGACGTCCGCAGCGAAGAGCGACTTCTTTTTCTTCCGCCCTCCGACCCGGGGTGCACGTGGGATCGACTTCCGTTTAGCAGCCACCTTGGGACAGTGGGTCCCGATGTCCGCACCCACGCCAGACTCCGGTGAGGCTATAACCACTGTCTCCACTGGAGCACAGGGCGCTGGTGGTGCATCCGCAATATCAGGGAACGGCAATCCGTGCGGAGGACTCTGCGCACGCGAGGGTCCAGCTTTGGCATCTTTTAAAGGGGGGATTACCGGGGTCCTTGGACCAGAGGAGCGTTGCGATCGCTACCTGGAGGTGCACCCTTACGGTCGATCAGCAACCGCCTTTCCTCCTTTATGACCGCTCCCGTCGAATGACTGTGCCATTCTGTATATACCCTAAGAAGTCGTGGGGCGCAAGCCAGCTCACTGATAAAGAAGTGAGAGCCCGTGTTTAGAAGCATGAAGTGATGCAGCGCTCTCTCAATCCCTTCTTCAGTCGCGGCAGGTTCCGATAAAAAAGCCTCCAGCGGTACTCCTTGATTATAGCTCAGCTGTTGGGCGAAACGATGCGGGTTATATCTCATGAAGATCGCTGCCCCGTCCTGCCTAAACACCAAGAAGCCCGGTCTGATGGAATATAGGTGAAAGGTCTCCCGGGCCGTTAAAACTGAAGCTCCATCCTTGAAAGTGTCTTGCAATGGCCGCACTGCAGTGGTGGACGTTTTTCCAATAGTCAACACCTTGTCAATGAAAGACACACCGGCTCCAACGGTGTGGGAGTGAAGGAGTAAACCCCTGGCATTTCGTGGCGATGGATTTACAATTGATGCGCCGATCAACTGTAGAATGCGAGGAAAACTGCACCTTTCGTAGAACGAGGGCCTTTTATGCATGCCGAAGACACCCACCGTATGTAGCTCGAGCCACGACATAAAGCAATGCATCGGGAAGACCACGTGCAGCACCCCAGGCTCATTAGCATCCGCTGCTCGACTGAGGCCATGATATAAGTGCGCCAAGCCGGCGATCCCAACGGCCACCTTTACCCCGATAGTCATTCGGTGGGCCGGGTAAAAAACAGAGGGCCGCATGCGGTGAGAGTGCATTGGGAGCGCAAACCAACTCAGCCAAAGCCCAAGAAATCCTAAAAAGAAGGCCTCCTCGTCCATCTCGGGGGCTGCGACTTCTGTAAAAGACATGGTTGGGGAGTTAGGAAGAAAAAAGTCCTTTTGGTCTATGTCTTTCTCCGGCAGGTTATCCAAACCTAAACCGAAAGGGTCCTCAAGGGTGGCAAACTTGGCAGCTTCTGCCGAGAGGACGTTTGGATGAAGGAACCGAGCAATGAAATCCTCAAAATTAACTCCGTGACTCCCACGCTCAATGAAAAGGGCCTCATAGATGTTCAACACCTTGATCAGACTTGGAAATTGGAGTTGAACAGCGTTCTCCGGCGTGAGCCCCTTATCACCGGCTTAGCACCAAAGACGTACTCATCCGTCGGGAGCAACTCCTCATAATGTTCCCCCATGACCGGTAGACCGGATACCTCCGTAAACTCTTCCAAAGAGATTGACACTTCCCGATCCATGGCAAGGAAAGTGTGGGTAGGAATGTTCCACTGCTCCAGGAAGGCCTTGAACCACCAGGTGGGAAGCGTGGGATACTGGAAGAGGGAGGCGTAGACTGCGGTATACAATCCTAATCTTATCAACTGTGACTTCTTCGTCGACAGGATATACCGGGCCCACGGCAGATAGCCGATTGGGGTGGCGGGGGATCAAACCGATATTATATGATTGCCCCCAAGGTTGCGCCTCGCCTTGACAGATGCGACGTCCCAGGATATCCAAAACCATAGGACGCTGAACCGGAATCGCATCTATGGCGGGATGTAGAAAGCCCTTCGATGTCCAATCAACCATCTCCACGGCGTACTGCACCGGGGGTGGGCTGGCATAATGAATCGCCGTTATGGGTTCGAACGGCACCGCGCATGTGAAGCTCCGTCGGCCCATGATGATCTGATTGTACCACGACCCCCAAAGGTGGAGGCTCCTGTATTCCAGGTCGTACTCCTTAATCATGACCAGGACTTCACGGTCCAAGGGCGCCTCGGGAAATCCCTCCTCCGAGCGGACGAACGGGAATGAAGTGTCTAGAGACATGATCGCTGCAAAAGAACAATTTAGCCGTTAGTGTTGTAATTCCAACGTTTGGCGTCTAAAAAAGAAAATGCATTAATTAAATTAAAATTAATTAATTACACCACACAGCAGTGCAGTGGGTTGGAGACCGAAGGGGGACCCACAAAATCTGGATGACAATACGTCAGTTAATAAGACAACCTCATCATTGGATGAGATTGTCAGTTGGTCCCCAGGGAAACATTCCCATTTATAAAAAAAGGGGGGAAGAATCCCTAGAGACAAGGAGAAAATCTCCTCTTTCAGAGCAAAGCTCTGTCACAGAGTGACACTTGTCAAACTCTGGTCTCAGAGAAATAAGATTCCTTAAAAGAGCATAGCTCTATGGTAATAATGGAAAGGTCCATCAGAAAATGTTACACCTAAAAGAATTAGAATTTTTGGAATCTTGAAAAATCCATGAAAAACTTATGAAATTTTTTCATGTTTCAGATCTAAAAGATCTACTGATGATTCAAAGAGCAAAGCCCTGTTCATGGGTTAGAAACCAAGAACAAGATCTTTACAGATCTATAAGTTCTTAAGAGCAAAGCTCTGTTTATGAAACCCCAATGGGGATCTCTTTAGATCAAAAGATCTGTGAGAGCAAAACTCTTTGGTTGAGATTAAGTTCAATTAAGTTTAATTAATTTTACCTAAAGTTTTTGACTTTAGAAATGAGCAAAGCTCTGAAAGTTCTTGAATGAGAGAAAAGCTCTGGGAAATAAAAAATCTTGAAATGATGAGATTTTTCTAAGGGCCAGAGGTCCTATTTATAAAGCGCTTGCGCCCCTTGAGCTCACCCCTTGATCCAACGATCAGGAGTTTGCCACCGCTGCACTCACGTGTGCGCCACGTGAGCGCAATGGTGGGGGGGCATTTGTTTCGCCCAATCAGAGCAAAGCTCTGTTGAAATTCAAAATTCAAAATTTGGAAGCAACGCTTCAAATCTCGGACGCAACGCGCCACATGTCAGGCGCTGATACGTCAGCGCAGCGCCCAAGAAGGCGCGCCCAATCAGAGCAAAGCTCTATTTTAAGCAAAATTAAAGGAAGCAATGCTTCAGTTGCGCAAGCACTGCGCGACACGTGTCAGCGCAGATACGCTGCGCTGTGCGCTGCGCGACACGTGTCCGCGCAGATGCGCTACTCTGTGCGCTGCTTGACACGTGTCACGCGCTGGGGCATTTGCGCCAAACAGAATTAATATTTTAAAGAAATCGTTCTGTTCTTGTTAAAACAAGAAGATTTTCTTCTGTAAAACAGAAGCCCTTGGATCAAAAGATCCAACGGTGGGGAAAATTCCCCAAGTCACTCAGAGAGAGATCTCTTTAACAAATTTAACTAATTTATGAGCACTATAAAAAGGACCCCATACCTCAATTCAAAGGCATCAACATCTTTCTAAAAAAAAGAGAAAAGAACTCTCGAGAACTCCTCAAGAACAACAGAAGGTAAAAACCTTTGAAAGAAGAGAAAATTCTCTTATGAACAGATCAGTGATCTAAAAACAAGATCATTGATCTTTAAACATAACTAAATAAAATGAATAAATAAAAATAGTGCTTTGCACTTTTTCATGAACCTTTGGTTCTTTAAGATAAGAAAAAACTTATCATTTTCTTTGATCTAAGTTAGATCAAGAAATCTAACAGTGCTTTGCACTTCTGTTCTTGAATATAAAAGATTCTCAAATTAATAGTGCTTTGCACTTATAAATCAGCACTGTTGCGCTCTTGGTCTGGCGCAAGCCACCAGAGAGCGCCACGTGTCAGCGCCTGAACCATTTGCGCTATGCGCTTTTCAATAGAGCTTTGCTCTCTGAAATTGGCACAAGCCACCAGAGCGCGCCACGTGTCAGCAGCGCAAGCGTGGCGCCCTAGCGCAGCGCACTGCGCTGCATGACACGTGTCATCACCATAAGCGCTTGTGCTCTTTGATTGGCGCAAAGCGCCTGACAAATGCAATGCATTTCTCTTGCTAAAGGGCCAGGCCCAAGCCAAAAAGACCTAGCAGGCCAAAATAAATTGCAAAGCAATAAAAGGGGCAGAGCCCAAATAAAATTGATGCTCTGCATAATTTATAAATTGGCAGAGCCCAAAACAAATTGATGCTCTGCATCCTTTATGGGCAGAGCCCAAATAAAAATAAAAAGAAGTGCAATGCAAAAGCAAATAAAATGTTGAACATTTTCAACTGGAATTAGCCCAATTTTGGCCGTAAGTACTCAAATTAAATTGACTGAGCAAGATCGCTCTCTTAAATCAATTTACTACCGGTTCGAGGGTACATCTCCGAACTCCTCTGACACATGTCGTTGTAATCCTTCAACGACGTCAGAGAGGTGACGGGTCCCGATGACCACATACGTATATGGACTGCGGGGTCCTTAAACTCGTGGACCGAAACGTCCTTAAACTAATATCGGACCGAAACGTCCTTAAACTAATATGGGACCGAAACGTCCTTAAACTAATATCAGACCGAAACGTCCTTAAACCAATATCGGACCGAAACGTCCTTAAACTAATATCAATATCGGACCGAAACGTCCCTAAACTAATGACGGACCACCACGTCTCTAAACTGGAACATGGACCACCACGTCCCTAAACTGGAGCATGGACCGCAACGTCCCTAAACTATCTATGGACCACTATGTCCCTAAACTGGAACAATAGAGCCTCCAAATGCTCTTTTGCCGGATCTAAACGGTACCGTTTAAGTTGATCTTAGCCCCAAATACGGCTAACGTATCCTTAGACATTTAAATGAATGATAAAACCCCAAATCAACTTTGGTTCAAGGGTACATCTCTGAACTCCTTTGACATCCATCATTGTAATCCTTCAACGACGTCAGAGAGGCGATGAGTCCCGACGGCCATATATTAAATGGATCACCACGTCAAGTTGATCTTAGTCCAAAACAGGACTAACGTATCCTTGACGAACGTTTAAGTCGATCTTAGTCTCAATACGACTAATGTATCCTTAAACTAAAAACACCAAACCCAAATCTAAGTAAATACGGATTTGGACTAATCCACGTCCTACGGGCGACGGCATTACTCAGTCTCCGTATACAATCCACGGGCAACCACAAACAAAACAAACACACATGACATGAAGTGAAATTCTGGAGAAGGAGAAAGTTGTTACCGCGATGCGGTAGCGTAATTAACTGCAGGGGCATGCGCCTGTAGGGAAGAGCGTCCCCACAATCAAAAACCCCTCAAGCGAGGGGGAATCTGACGAAGTCTGCTACATCGGCCGCATCCATCTAAACCTCCGATACACGGTGCCATAAATCAACTTGGCATCTTCGGAGAGGTAGACGGATAAAACCATATAGGATCTGCCCCGAATCTCAGGCAAGACGTCCTCACGTCGTCGCCGTCTTTCGGAGGGGAACAACTTGCTTAACCTTTCAGCCAGGCTGGTGTTGGTACTTCGAGGGAGGTTTTCCAACGCTTTCGCGAAGTTCCTTAATTAAAGAACCTCTTTTCCCTAGAGGCGTAGCCCCTCTAACACCTTTCTAGACACCTACTTGGTTTATAGCATTGATTGTTAAGTGAGAAAAATTCCCGAGAGTAATCCTACTCATCAGTGGGATCGGGATCCAACTATCATTGCATGATGCCCTAAATGGAAGCCACTCTATTCACCACACTCCAGAAGGTATGCTAAATCTGCAAGTTTCCTTTATGTTTGAAACTCCTGATGTGATTTTTACCCCAAGCTCTTATGACCTTGACGTAAGCCAACAAATCATAAGACGCAAGTCAAGTTCTACCCGTCGTTGTCCTGATTAATTTAGGTACATCGTACATGCCCTTGACGTAGGCCAACAAGGCTGTATGTCTGTCCTAAACTAATGCATCTATCTATGCAACAAATAAGCAAACACACTGCTACCATACACGATGCATTGACGTAGGCCAACAAGCATAGCATGAATACGATGTGCTGTCTATTTGAAACGACGGAGGGTTACGGCTGGTTTTTGACAAAAAACCGTTAACATAGTGAACTTGATTTAATCGAAGGAACCAAGATAGCCTTTATTAAAAGGAGTGGTTTAAGCTCCGCATTTAAATTTTGCTTTTTGAAGAAAACCGAGTGGTTTTGAAATTGTTCCAACGATTCAGTTTAGGTTTTATTTTCTTTGCATTAATAATAATGCGTCCCATCATTAACCTATCATTACAGATAACAACGAAAATACAACGTCCTCTAATGCCATCTGCATTCGCCACGGGGTCCCGTCATCACCCGTTAGGTTACTTAACTAACGGCAGAGCGGGGGTTGGGCTAGCGCGGGTGTAAAACATAAGTGATGTCTAAATAGCTATCATATATAGATATTGTACATTCGTCAGACGCAATAATAGGCATTCCAGATCACAGATAAACTTTATTGGATATGTAAGCAATCCGCGTTTTTTTTGAGCCTGCAACGAAAGACGGATTACACAGTTGTGATGAATAGCCATTACCCTACCCCAGACCCCTACGGGTACGGCAAACTACCCGCCAAGTACCCGAAGTGAAGCGGTTTCCCTCAACAACGCGAGTAGGCCACTAAACACTTCGAAATACCCGGTAGTTTGTGCACCCCACCTTAGGTCTATCCTAGGAGCATAAACAGTAAAAAGAAATAATACAACGGTGGCTACAACCGCAACCTTGATGTGCCCCGCAAAATAATATTACAACTTATTACAATTACATCGAATGAATTAATACAATAACCCATCACAAAACCCCGGCTAATCATCACAACAATCCACTACAGTTCATAATCACAAACAGTTAAAAACATCACAGATATGTGCAACCCCCTTCCAACCGACATACTAGCAGTTAGGGGAGGTTTACGAACACATAATACAGTTCACAGATATAATCAAATAAGCAAACATCGTATAATTTCGATCGATCAAACACTTTAGATTCTACTCCAAAACTTCTCTGTAAATCTGAAACTTGAGCAGAAAATAAATCATTCCAGAAAATAAAAAAACATCACAGAAGATGCACAGAGAAAAACTGGGCTGAATCGGCTCCAACTAGGCTGCGGATCCGCGGCGGATCGGTGGGATCGGCTGCGGTTCCATGGCTCAGTGGCCGATTCAGAAGCCCATTTTTTCTGTGTGTTCTTATAATTTCATGTAGGTTATACTTCAGGTGCCTGAAAAATTTTTAGGCCTCATTTTAAAATCGACAGAAACTATGTGATATCGGGGTATTTTCCGGTTCGTTTTGCATTCGAAATTCATACGACTTTGCAAATGAGTTAATTATTGTTTAGTGGGGCTCTGATACCACTGTAAGTCGATGTACAACACCCCACGAGTTGTGGAGAGGCGGAAATTTGAAAAACGATCTTGTTCTTGAAGCAAACATCGACAAACCGAAGATCTTTACTAAACGATAATTAACTACAACCATAGAAGTTCTTAGCTACTATGTAAAGAGATTATACCTAGTGATTCTTGTCCTTCGTCTTTACGATCTCTACGTCCTCCTCGGCGTCCTTTCCGTGATAGATGATCCACCCCGAGAACCCTAATCCAAGCTTCACCTCTAAACTTGAGGTAACATAGTTTCTCTAGTTGCTAATCAAAGGAACTAAGATGCTATAGAGTTAGGTTATGGAGTGTTTAGTCTATTCTAATCCTTGGTCTCAACTCATGAGTGATAGGATTAAGGTTTGAAGAGAGAGTGAGCTTGAGGAGAGAGAAGGTGAAGATGATAATGATAATGATATTCTTTCTCACTTGAATATATGAAGCATAATGAATAAATCAATAAATGAATAAAAGAGATAATTCATCATGCTACATTAATTCATTTGAGTGATTCACTAAGTGAGTCATTAAGCATTTAATAATGCATTAATGACATGATGAATCACACAAAATGAGTCACAATATCATTTAATGATAATGCCACCTAAACCCTCAAGTCACCATGCTTCTAAAAGCTTCCCGGAAAATTACGAGAACGCCCCTCCTATCCGTGAAAACACGGAAAAACTTTAGACTGTATAAATCCAATAACCTGATACTAGAATCTGGCTTAAACCAAATCCGGCTAGTAAAAACTGTCCGAACGTCGTACGTGTGTAAACATACGTGTGCGTACGAACCCTTATCATAAAACCGTACGACTTCTATATCGTTTCGCCTAGAATAGGGAAATCTCTGTGTGGGACTCTAAAGACTCGACTACTACGCTGGCAGTGGGTTTAACCACAGACCGCAAGTGGCACTAGCTGTACGTAACGGTCCCCAGGTAAATGTCATTAAGAAAGCCGATGAGGAAACCCATTCGAAATCCTACTGAGCCTGTCCGTGACAATATCCACGCAGTCCGGTCTGTTCGTCTAAGAGTATCGCATGTATGGTCTAGAGAGGTGGTAAACGTGAGACCCCTAATAACCGTACAAGTCGTGTCGGCATGGTTCAATACCATCCGAGAATCTACTGATCAGTCCATCAGTAATTCTCAATCAGCCCTGGTCAGGGACTTATGGTAATGACCAACCGATCACCGTGCGATATCAACTCCCTATACCGAGAGAGAAGAATCCCTAACAGTCGCTCACTGCCTCCACATAGCTCGGGACTGTGCCCAACTAAAACCTGTTTGCACGACTCCTTTGAGCCGTGGTAGGGTAATAATCAAAGCACAGTGGGAACTCACACGAGACAAATGATGACTTTAAGTCAATAGACTATCTGCATACATGTCACCTGAGAACTGCTATCTGACGTTAGGTATAAATACCATCCAGTCAGTTCTCGGCGAGTCCTGTCCGATGTACTCACACCCAGTGATCATCTGTATACAATCTTAGGTGCACCCCACCAATGGCTGCGGGACCAATCCATCGCCTCTCGTCAGGGTCTAGATATGTATACACTAGTCTACTCCGGAGTATCGATACCCAGTCTCGATACTTCTGCGACCAGGGACATCTAAGGATGTTCCTATTGACTATCCAGCTCCTACAAGTCTGACTGCCATCACAACGCCGGTAGTCAGGCAAACACCCTATGGGCTTTATCAACATGTATATATATATATATATATATGAATACAATGCAAAATATATCAGATGTTAAGATAAAGACAAACCAAATAGCGTACTATCATATCAAGCAAGATTGTCATGTATATACATATCCCTAGCATCCTATACAATGAAGGCCTCTAGGGCATATATATCCAACACTATTGTTACAAAATATATTGTATATGTGATATATAATATTGTAACATGTTAGGGTTACAAATTTAACAATGGTTTAGGGTTTAAACTTGGTTAGGGTTTGGATTAGGGTTAGCTTTTGCATGAAGCTTCCATAAAGCTTCATGAAACTTTGACTTTGTCTTTGGCTTGATATTTTGTGAAGATATTATGTTAACCCAATCCAAACCATTAACTCAAGTTAATTCTCTACAAGGGTTAACTCCTTCAAGATTAACCCTAGGTTAGATTTGTAACCACTACAATAATTCATTGTTCATCATAAAAGGAATTATCCATTCATTCTTCTTCTTCTTCAACCTTGAGCTTTGAGAAAGCTTTCTAGGTTTTCATTTTGTGGTGAATAAAAGTGAGAATTTGAAAACAAAAGTGAGCATAAATCCTACTTCATCATCCTCATCTAATCAAGCCAATTAGATTAGGGTGTTCACCTCATAAGAGAGGAAGAGAGGTTAAGTTATAGAAACTTCGAGGTAGATCATCGGAGAAAAGGAAGACTACAAGCTAGCATGGACCGTTCGAGTTGTGGAGCCTCTCTTGAGTCTGGGAGATCATGGATCGCGGCAAAGGGACTTCTACTCGGAGCTTTTGAAGTGAAGGAGCGGACTACAAAGGTTGTAATCCCTCACTTTTAGTAGTAAAGATGTTTACTTGCATGTGAAACCCTAATAATCTAGCAAAGATCCCGGCTTTGGGTTGTTCGGCACGTCTAAAATTTTATTCGGGCGTGGTTGATGGCTTCTTGAACCTTGTAAGAGTGCCTAGGAACCCTACAGTGGTATCAGAGCCTAGCTAGAACATTAGGCGACGTGTTTACGAAGTTAAAACTCCGATCGAACCCTGAAACATCGGAAAAGACCCTCTCTCTGGACTTTTTCTAAAAATGTGATTTTTTCTGAATTAAAAATACCTAAAAAAATCAGCAGGGAAATTTAAGCATTACTGTGGAAAACGAGACTGTAAGTCGTACAGACCGCCGCGGAACCGCGGCAATACCTTGCTTGTGCCGCGGATCCGCGGCCGTACAGAAGACTTATTGACTCTTTTTTGCACAGTAATATTTGTAGGTTCTGGTACAATACTATGAGTATTTTTAATCTGACTCAAGTGTTGAGTGTTCTGGGGATTATTTTGAATTCGTTGATTCGATCGGAAAGTTTAATTTCGTTCTGTATTCCGGATATTTAGAAACTGTTAAAATGATCGAACGGATATCATTAACTCATTTTTTCCCGGCACGAAAACTTTCAAGTGTTGAATTTTTCTTGGGTTTAAATCTTTCGGAAAAATGTGCAAGTAACGCGGTGGACCCACTAGAAGAACACAAACCTTAACTCGATTATGTGACTGTCTAAACTGCCTCTAAACCTTAGGGTTTGGCGCAGTACGGCGTGCCACATGTGAGGCGTTGGCTTGACCCTTCTACGGCTGGACCATTGCTACTTTGACATATTCTGGGATTATTTTAACTCCGCTCAAGTGTTGAGCTATTTAGGAAATCTTGGGTATTTGATTATTCGATCGGAAAGTTTAATATTGTCTATTTATCTGGAATGTGATACAGTATGTGGAATTCATATAGTTAGGCATGAAATGCGAAGTATGTGATATTTCGGATTTACGATGTCTAAAGTGATTGTGGATTCCAAATGTTGTAGTTTTACACTTTCTTTTCTGTGACCGTAAGTGTAGTATGTAGTTGTATTGCCGGTTTTCGTTGCTATACATCAACGACGATCGGTGTATGCATACTTACTTACGTTGATGATATGAGATATTATATGTTGCTGTGATATGTTATATTGGATCGTCGTGTTTTGAATAGCCGGGGGTTTTATATGAGATGAGGGTTTTTATTTTCATTCATGTAAAATTCATTTGTATGTAATATTCTTTTAATTGGGGCACTTCCAGGATGAGGTTGATGTCATCAGTGTATATTATTTACTTTTCCGCATTATGTAGACCCAAGGAGGAGAGCACAAGTAACCGGGTTCTAGGGTCCAGTGGGAGGCCATCTCGAGGAGTCGAGACCGGGTCTCCTAACCCTAGAATTGGCAGTGTTACTTGCCGCTCTCGTAGGGGTCTAGGGATGTGGGTTTGGCTATTCATCGCGACCGTGGAATCCGTGTTTTATACAGGCTCGTATTAAAAACACGGAGATCCTAGTATATCCAATATTTCATATATGTTCTTCTGCTGCAATGTTCTGTGATGAGATCATATTACTGCCTGAGATGAATGTTTATACTATATATATATATGCTGATATATAAATATTACTGCTTTCGTTTCTTCTGTGATGCTTAGGAAGCATAAGCAGATGGGATTTATTAATGAGATTAATAAAAGAAAAGAAACCTAAAAGATGTTGTAGAATCAAAACTTTATAAAAATGGTAGCTACAGTTTTGCTTTGCATAGCGGTATATATGATATACCCTGCACCTTATTCGATGAAGAAAGAGCCGAGATCCCTTCACCGGGAGTGACCTCTTTAGCTAAACTGGAAGATGCTACAAACTCACGGTTTAGTTTTTGACAGTTTCAATAGTTCTTTCTTTGCACAGCGGTATATATGATATACCCTGCACCTTATTCGATGGGGAAAGAGCCGAGATCCTTTCACCGGGAGTGACCTCTTTAGCGAAACTAGAAAAGCCTCAAAAACACTCCTTTTCAAAATCACTTGTTTCTACAACGATATCGAGTTCATTACACTCATGGTTTTCTGAAAAACTTGCGTAGCCCTCCGTCATTTCAGATAAAGACTATTTAGTATTCGTGCTGCGTTTGTTGGCCTTTGTCAAGGCGTAGTGTGCGGTAGCTGACTAGTACTTATCTGTTTATGCATGTGATGCGATTAGATTAGGGTAGTCGTACGACCTTGTTGGCCTTTGTCAAGGGTCGTGCGGGTGGGTTTATTTCAATCAAGAAATGACGGGTTGAACTTGACTAGCTTCCTATGGTTTGTTAGCCTTTGTCAAGGTCATAGGAGGCTAGGGGTAAAAGTATTATCGGGAATTTCAAGTGTTGAAATTTGCAATGAGATTGCATACCTCTTATGAGATAGTTGGATCCCGATACCCACTGCGAGTAAGAGTTACTCCTGGGAGAGTTTTACACAGGACAATTAGCCGATCAAGTAGGTGTCTAGAAAGGTGTTAACGGGGTTATGCCTCTGGAAAAATGAGGTTTACTTTAATTAGGTCCATGCGAAAGCACGAGGAACCTCCCTCAAGTATCGACGCTGGCCTGGCTGAAAGATTGGCGAACTTGTAAAGTGTAATTAATCCCGGCTAATCTTACCTTTTATGGTTTGAAGGAAGGTTTGACAAAAACAGTGGGAGACATCCTGATTAGATAAGATAATAACCAATCTAATCTTGCAAGAGCATAAGCTAAAGTGTTTTCTTCTTTCTCTCTCCTGGTAGTAACCCTGTCAGGCCTTAATCAAGATAATAATATGGATGTATTGACTGAATCTGCTTATTATACTGAGCAGGGGAACGTTGGTCCCGTTCTTTCTTATAAGTGTTATAAAACTGAGCAGGGAATAGTAGAATATATGGATTCTCATGCCGCCCAGACGAAGAATAAGCATGTTGATGCATCTTCTTCAGGTGTGTTAGTTATTGAGAACTGTTTCTCAGTTCACTCTACGTCCTGGGTATTAGATACCGGATCGGGATCCCACATATGTAATATGTTACATGGGCTACGTAAAGGTAGAGAACTGGGAGAGGGTGATCATTCCGTAAGAGTAGGGAATGGTGCAAATGTTGCAGCCAAAGCAGTTGGAGAATATCACCTTGTGTTACCAAATGGTAATACATTGATTCTGAACGAATGCTATTACATTCCGACCCTGATATGCAATATTATATCAGTTTCTTTATTAAGTGAAGAAGGATTTAATTTTGTAGTACAGGATAATATTATGAACATCTTCCTAAATCAAAAGTTGATTGGATCAGGCTCACTAAATAATGGCATATACATTCTAAATCAAACTACAGTACTTAATGTACAAAACACACACAAGAGGAAGAGTTCATAAATGAACGAATCATTCTTATGGCATTGTAGACTTGGTCATATCAATGCGACACGACTGGCTAAGTTACATAAGGATGGATATTTGAATCCATTCGAATTATCATCTTATGATACTTGCCATTCATGTCTCAAAGGAAAAATGACCAAAACTCCGTTTAGTGGACACGGAGAAAGTGTTACGGAACTCTTAGGACTGGTACATAGTGTTGTATGCGGTCCCATGTCTACACACCCCAGGAACGGTTCTTCCTACTTCATTACATTCACTGACGATCTCTCTAGATACGGACATATGTTCCTGCTGAAACACAAGTCTGAAGCTTTTGAGAAATTCAGAGAATATAAGCACGAAGTAGAGAACCAAACGGGTAAAAGTATTAAGATCCTACGATTTGATCGAGGAGGAGAATACTTGAGCAATGAGTTTCTGGACTATCTAAAAGAGAATGGGATTCTCTCTCATCTTACTCCTCCTTATACACCACAGCACAACGGTGTATCGGAGCGGAGGAATCGCACCCTATTAGATATGGTGCGCTCTATGATGAGCACTGCCGAGTTACCTATTTCCTTCTTGGGACATGCACTGGAGACAGCTGCATACCTATTGAATCAAGTTCCATCTAAATCTGTACCTACCACACCATATGAGATATGGAGTGGGAAGAGACCATGTCTTAAACGTATTAAGATATGGGGTTGTCCGGCCTATGTCAAAACATAAAATCCGGACAAACTCGAGGCATGGTCAGTTCTTTGTAAATTTGTGGGATATCCTAAACATTTACATGGATATCTTTTCTACTACGGCGAGGAACATAAGGTGTTTGTTTCTCGACATGCCACCTTTTTAGAAAAGGAATTTCTTGCAAAAGAAATTAGTGGCGAAGCGGTAAAGCTGGAAGAAGTTTCAGCACCACAAACTACAACTAAAGATTTAGTGGAACCAGATGATTCAATAGTTCCCGACGAACCCCAGCCTCTCCGCCGATCTAGTAGGGTTTCTCATCCACCTGAGAGATACTACGGTTTTCTCATTGATGGTGGGAGCGAGGATTGCATCATGGAAGATGATGACCCGACTAGTTTTGAGCAGGCCGTCACGAGTGGTGACTCTGTGAAATGGCTGGATGCAATGCGATCTGAGATAGAATCCATGTACACCAACAAAGTATGGACTTTGGAAGTTGCTCCTGAAGGGGTAAAACCTATTGGGAGCAAGTGGATCTTTAAGAAGAAACTTGGTGTAGATTGAAAAGTGGAGACTTTCAAAGCTAGACTTGTTGCAAACGGTTTTCGTCAACGACCAGGTGTGGATTATGACGAAACCTTTTCTCCAGTGGCTATGCTTAAGTCCATCCAGATCTTACTTGCCATTGCTGCATACCATGACTACGAAATCTGGCAAATGGATGTTAAAACCGCCTTTCTAAATGGTGATTTAGAAGAGTGCGTGTACATGACTCAGCCAGAGGGCTTCGTAAATAGTGGAAGCAGCGGAAAGGTGTGCAAGCTGCTTAAATCCATTTACGGGTTAAAGCAAGCATCGCGGAGTTGGAACATCTGCTTTGATGTTGTAGTCAAAGAGTTTGACTTCATCAAGAACATAGATGAACCTTGTATTTACAAGAAGATTGCAGAGAGTAAGGTTGTCTTCCTCGTATTGTACGTGGATGACATACTCTTGATAGGAAATGATGTTCCTATGCTGCACTCGGTCAAGCTCTTCTTATCACATAGATTCTCAATGAAAGATCTAGGTGATGCCTCCTGCATTTTGGGGATTAGGATCTATAGAGATAGATCCAAGAGGATACTGGGATTGTCCCAGTCCAGGTACATTGACACCATACTAAAGAGGTTTAGTATGGAAGAATCCAAGCGTGGGAACCAACCCACGATCTCTGGACTCACTCTCTCCAAAGAGATGTCTCCTAAGACAGATTTGGAGAGAGCTCGCATGCAAGGGATACCCTATGCTTCGGCAGTAGGCTCTATCATGTATGCGATGCTATGTACCAGACCCGATGTGGCATACTCACTAAGTATAGTGAGTAGGTATCAAGCAGATCCAGGAGAGAATCACTGGACAGCTGTGAAGAACATTCTCAAGTACTTGAGAAGAACTAAGGAGATGTTCTTAGTGTATGGTAACGGAGAACTCCAGGTGTAGTCCTTTACCGATTCAAGCTTCCAAAGTGATAAGGACGACTCTAAGTCGCAATCGGGATTTGTCTTTACCCTAAATGGTGGGGCGGTTTGTTGGAAGAGTTCCAAGCAAGAAACCGTGGCAGACTCGACGATGGAGGCTGAATACATCGCTGCCAACGATGCTGCCAAAGAGGCTGTCTGGATGAAGAAGTTCATCACTGAACTTGGTGTGGTTCCTTCCATTGAGCATCCAATACCTTTGTATTGTGATAACAATGGAGCTGTGGCTTTGGCCAAGGAACCCAGGTCCA
Organism: Agapanthus africanus; assembly: GCA_030015575.1. Lineage (NCBI taxonomy): Eukaryota > Viridiplantae > Streptophyta > Magnoliopsida > Asparagales > Amaryllidaceae > Agapanthus > Agapanthus africanus. The sequence continues at coordinate 70,218,217 of JASDDO010000010.1, forward strand.
ATCAGAAATCCAGACATATTCTGAGGCGGTATCACCTGATCCGGGAGATAGTTGATCGCCGCGAGATCGAGGTCGGGAGAGTTGACACGAAGGAAAACACTGCGGATCCACTCACGAAGGCCATACCCCAGATACATTTTGAGAGACTCTTCGGGATGTTGGGTATGAGATACTACAACACCTGGCCCTAGTGCAAGTAGGATATTGTTAGTTATATATATGCCCTAGAGGCCATTGTTGTACATATGATGTATATTATAGTGGATGCTTGGATATATATAGAGAGGACTTTCTTGCTCGACATGATAGTATGCTATTTGGTTTCACTTTGTCTAAACATGTTGACTTGTATTAGTTTACTGTCTTGCTCTCACATGTTGATAAAGCCCTTAGGATATGTACTCGACTACTGGGACTGTGATGAGATCACACTAGTGGGGCTAGGGTAGTCAAAGAGTACATCCTATAACTGTTCCTAGTCGAGGATGTGTTGAGACAGGGCATCGATACACCAGAGTAGACTAGCGTATATGCATCTTGACCCATATGATGGGCGATGAATGATCCTATATCCATCAGTGTTTGACATCAAAGATGGTGTACGGGTGCTCAGTGGAGACTGGGTACACTGAACGGACTCGCCGAGAACTCCTAGATGGTATTATACCTATCGTCAGATAGCAGTTCTCCGGTGACACTGGTACAGGTTAGTCTGTAGACCCGAGATCGTCATAGAGTCTTGTGTGATTCCCACTGTGCTTTGATTTCCACCTTACCACGTCCAAAATGCGTGCAAAACGGTGGCTTTTGGGTACAGTCCCGAATCACATGGAGGCAATGAGCGATAGGAGGGGTTTCGTCTCTCCCGGTATTGGGAGTTGATGTTGTGCTGTGTTCGATTGGCTATAACTGGAAGTCCCTGGCCAAGGCTGATATGGAGTGCTGCTGGTAAGAGTTATCAGTAGTTTCTCGACCCGTTATGAGCCTTATATCGACATGACTTATCGGTTACTGGGGTCTGACGTATACTACCCCTAGACTGGATATGCAATATATCAGATGAAGAGACCGGACTGTACAAGAGTGTTACCGATTGGATTCATAGGAGAATGTGCAGGCTTGCTTGTTGATCTTCTGATCGCTCAATACCTGGATAGCTGTTACGTTTAGCTGACCGCTTGCAGCTTGTGGATGTTTGATATGATCATCACCTACTGCTGGCGTATTGACGATTCTTTAGAGTCCTACACAGAGGTTTCCTGGCTCAGACAAAACGGAGTAGGAGCACATATGTGATATGTGCGGGACCGAGAATAATACGATATGAGATACCGTATTCTATTCTCGTGATATGAGATATCGGCCGGGTAAATGTGATATAACCGGGTCATCGGATCAAGTGTTGATTCGATGAAATGGTACATGTTATATTAGTCGGTTATATGTAATATAGCCGGGTTATCGGATCAAGTGTTGATTCGATAATTTAATGTATAATTATATATGTGATATATTGCGTTACGTTGACTAATATAAGCTCGCTTTATTGATTCATTTTCTCACAGGATAATACATTGATATATATACGATATATGTTAATTGTATTATTTTCTATTCTTACAAAATATATTGTATATGTGATATATAATATTGTAACATGTTAGGGTTACAAATTTAACAATGGTTTAGGGTTTAAACTTGGTTAGGGTTTGGATTAGGGTTAGCTTTTGCATGAAGCTTCCATGAAGCTTTGACTTTGTCTTTGGCTTGATATTTTGTGAAGATATTAAGTTAACCCAATCCAAACCATTATCTCAAGTTAATTCTCTACAAGGGTTAACTCCTTCAAGATTAAGCCTAGGTTAGATTTGTAACCACTACAATAATTCATTGTTCATCACAAAAGGAATTATCCATTCATTCTTCTTCTTCTTCAACCTTGAGCTTTGAGAAAGCTTTCTAGGTTTTCATTTTGTGATGAATAAAAGTGAGAATTTGAAAACAAAAGTGAGCATAAATCCTACTTCATCATCCTCATCTAATCTAGCCAATTAGATTAGGATGTTCACCTCATAAGAGAGGAAGAGAGATTGAGTTATAGAAATTTCGAGGTAGATCATCGGAGAAAAGGAAGACTACAAGCTAGCATGGATCGTTCGAGTTGTGGAGCCTCTCTTGAGTCCGGGAGATCATGGATCGCGGCAAAAGGACTTCTACTCGGAGTTTTTGAAGCGAAGGAGCGGACTACAAAGGTTGTAATCCCTCACTTTTAGTAGTAAAGATGTTTACTTGCATGTGAAACCCTAATAATCTAGCAAAGATCCCGGCTTTGGGTTGTTCGGCACGTCTAAAATTTTATTCGGGCATGGTTGATGCCTTCTTGAACCTTGTAAGAGTGCCTAGGAACCCTACAACCTGCTCACTACATCTAGTGAGTAAGCTACATCCAGTCTGGTTCATAACATCGCATACATGATAGAGCCTACTGCCGAAGCATAGGGTATCCCTTGAATGTGAGCCCTCTCCAAATCAATCTTGGGAGACATCTCTTTGGAGAGAGTGATTCCTGAACAAGCAGGTAAATTACCTCGCTTGGAATCTTCCATACTAAACCTCTTTAGTATTGTGTCAATGTACCTGGATTGGGACAATCCCAAAATCCATTTAGAACTATCTCTATAGATATTTATCCCCAGGATGTAGGAGGCATCGCCAAGATCTTTCATGGAGAACTTGTGTGATAAGAAGAGCTTGACCGAGTGTAGCATAGGAACATCATTTCCTATCAAGAGTATGTCATCCACGTACAATACGAGGAAGACCACCTTACTCTCTACAGCCTTCTTATATATACAAGGTTCATCTATATTTTTGATGAAGTCAAACTCTTTGATAGCTTCATAAAACAGATATTCCAACTCCGCGACGTCTGCTTTAATCCGTAGATGAATTTAAGCAGCTTGCACACCTTTCCGCTGCTTCCACTGTCTACGAAGCCCTCTGGCTGTGTCATGTACATGCTCTCTTCTAAATCACCATTTAGAAAAGCGGTCTTGACGTCCATCTGCCAGATTTTTTAGTCATGGTATGCAGCGATGGCAAGTAGGATCCTTATGGACTTAAGCATAGCGATAGGAGAAAAGGTTTCATCATAGCCGACGCCAGGTCATTGACGGAAACCTTTTGCCACAAGTCTAGCTTTGAAAGTCTCAACTTTTCCATCTACACCAATCTTCCTTTTGAAGATCCACTTGCTCCCAATGGGTTTTACCCCTTCAGGAGCAACATCCAAAGTCCATACTTTGTTGGTGTACATGGATTCCATCTCGGATTGCATAGCATCCAGCATTTCATAGAGTCTCCACTCGTGATGGCCTGCTCGAAACTAGTAGGGTCTCATCTTCCATGATGCAATCCTCACTCCCACCGTCTATGAGAAAACCGTAGTATCTCACAGGTGGGTGAGGAACCCTACTAGATTTGCGGAGTGGCTGGGGTTTGTTGAGTACTATTGGATCCTCCGGTTCCACCAAACTGTCCATTGTAGTTTGTTCAGCTGGAACTTCTTCCAGTTCTACCCCATTGCCACTAATTTCTTTCACAAGAAATTCCTTTTCCAAAAAGGTGGCATGTTGAGCAACAAACACTTTTTTTTCTCAGTATGGTAGAAAATATATCCATAAGAATCCTTTGGATATCCCACAAACTTGCACAAAACAGACCTTGCCTCGAGCTTGTCCGGATTTTGCTTTTTAACATAAGCCGGACAACCCCATATCTTAACTCATTTAAGAGATGGTCTCTTCCCATTCCATATCTCATATGGAGTGGCAGGCACAAATTTGGTCAGAACTCTATTCAATAGGTATGCAGTTGTCTCAAGCACATAACCCCAAAAAGAAATAGGCAACTCAGCAGTACTCATCATAGAGCACACCATATCTAATAGGGTGTGGTTCCTCCGCTCCGATACACCATTATGCTGTGGCGTATACGGAGGAGTAAGCTGAGAGAGAATCCCAATCTCTTTTAGATAATCACGGAATTCCCCGCTCAAGTATTCTCCTCCCCGATCAGATCGTGGGATTTTAATACTTTTGCCCGTCTGGTTTTCTACTTTGCACTTATATTCCATGAATTTCTCAAAAGCTTCAGACTTGTTTCAATAAGAACACATGTCCGAACCTTGAGAGATCATCGGGGAATGTAATAAAGTACGAGAAACCATTTCTGGAATGTGTAGACATAAGACCGCAGAAATCACTATGTATGAGTCCTAAGAGTTTTGAAGCTCTTTCCCCGTGTCCAGTAAATGGAGTTTTGATCTTCTTGCCTTTGAGACATGACTGGCAAGTTTCAAAGGATGAAAATTCGAACGGATTCAAATATCCATCTTTATGAAACTTAGCCAGTCTTTTCGCATTGATATGACCTAGTTTACAGTGCCACAAGAATGCTTTGTTCATTTCTGAACTTTTCCTCTTGTTTGTGTTCTGCATGTTAAGAACTGTAATTTGATTAAGAACGTATATACCGTTACATAACGTACCAGATCCAATCAACACTTGATTCTGGAAAATGTTCATAACATTATCCTCTAATGTGAGATTATATCCTTCTTTAGTTAGCAAAAAAACTGATATAATGTTGCATATCATCTTTGGTACGAAGTAACAGTCGTTCAGAATCAATGTATTACCAGTTGGTAATACACGGTGATAATCGCCAACTGCCTTGGCTGCAACAATTGCACCATTCCCTACTGTTAGGGATTTATCACCCTTTCCCAGTTCTCTACCTTTCTTTAGCCCATGTAACAAATTACATACGTGGGATCCTGATCCGGTAAAGAAATCCTTGGACGTAGAACAAACTGAGAAACGGTTCTCTGTAACGAACACACCCAAAGAAGATGCATCAACATGTTGTTTCTTTGTACGGGTGGCGCGGGAATCCAGATATTCCCCTATCCCTTGCTCAGACTTATGACAGTCATAAGATGGAGAGGGACCAACGTTCCCTAGCCCTGTTTAAAAGGAGGGTTCAGTCAATACATCCATGCTATTATCTTGACTAATGCGTGACATTGGTTGCTGCCTGGAGAGAGAGAAAGAAGGAAACGCGTTAGCATGTGATCTTTGCAAGATTAGATTGGTTATTATCTTATTTAATCAGGATGGCTCCCACTGGTTTTATCAAATCTTTATTCAAGCCCTAAAAGGTAAGATTAGCCGGGATTAATTACACCCTACAGGTTCGCCAATCGTTCGGCCAGGCAGGTATCGGTACTCCGAGAGAGGTTCCCCGTGCTTTCGCACGGACCTAATTAAAATAAACCTCGTTTTTCTGGAGGAATAACCACATTGACACCTTTCTAGACACCTACTGGATTAGCTAATTGTATAGTGCAAAATTCTCCCAGGATTAACTCTTACTCGCAGTGGGTAGCGGGATCCAACTATCACATAAAAGGTATGAAATCTCATTGCAAATTTCAACACTTCAAATTCCCGATAATAGTTTTTACCCCTAGCTACTTATGACCTTGGCTATGGTCAACAAATCATAAGTGCTAGCCAAGTTCAACCTGTCATTTCTTAATTGAATTAAACCCATCCGTGCGACCCTTGGATAAGGTCAACAAAGCCGCACAACTACCCTAATCAAATCGCATCACATGCTGCAGACAAGCACTAATTAGCTACCGCACACTACGCCTTGGCTAAGGTCAACAAACGTAGCACGAATATTAAATAGTACTTATCTGAAATGACGGAGGGCTACACAGGTTTTTAAGAAAACCTTGAGCATAATGAACTTGATATCGTTGTAGAATCTAGTGATTTTGAAAAGGAGTGTTTTTTTAGGCTTTAGCTAGTTTCGCTAAAGACGTCACTCCCGGTGAAGGGATCTCAACTCTTTCCTTATTGAATGGGGTGCTGGATATTCATGAATACCACTATGCGAAGCAAAGATTAAAGAAGTTGTCGAAAACAAAACTGAGTGGGTTGTAGCATTTGCTAGTTTCGCTAAAGAGGTCACCCCCGGTGAAGGGATCTCTGCTCTTTCCTCATCGAATGAGATGTTGGATATTCATCAAGGAATACCACTATGCAAAGTAAAAACTAGAGCTACCCTTTTTGAAAATTTGATTCTACAACATCTTTTGGTTTCTTTCTTTTCATTAATCTCATTAATGAAGTCCCATCATTTAATGTTTCTTAAACATCACAGAAAAATGAAACAAAAATAGAACGTACGCTTATGCCATCCGCATTCGCCACGGGGCCCCGTCATGCACCGTTAGGTTACTTAACTACCGGCAGAGCGGGAGATAGACTAGCGTGGGTGCAAAACATAAGCAAAATTTAATATATATCATATATATAATAGTACATTCGTCTCACGCAGTTATATGATCAACATCACAGAACCAAGCAGCAGAAGCAAAATATGAAATATTGGATATACTAGAATGTCCGTGTTTTAAATTTCGCCAGTAATGTAAAACACGGATTCTATGGTCGTGATGAATAACCAAACCCATATCCTTAGACCCCTACGGGAGTGGCAAGTAACCCTGCCAATTCTAGAGTTAGGAGACCCGGTCTCAACTCCTTGAGATGGTCTCCCACTGGACTCTAGAAACCGGTTAGTTGTGGTCCCTGCCTTGGGTCTATCCTAATGCGGAAAAGCAAATAATATACAACAGTGGTGACATCATCCTCAACCCAGAAGTGCCCCAATAAAAGAATATTACATACAGATTTTACATGAATGAAAATAAAAACCTTCATCTCACATAAAACCCCCCGGCTATTCTTTCACGGCGATCTAATAAATCATATCAACAGCAACACATGATATCACATATCATCAACGTAAGCAAATATGCATATCTCTAAAACTCGTTGACATATAGGAACGAGATTGGGATACCCCATATATTACACTTACGGTCGCAGAAAAAGAAACAAAAAACTACAATAATTAGAATCCGCAATATCCTAAGACATCATAAACCCGGAATATCTCATATTCCGGATTTCATGCCTAACTTATAAAACTTGCATTTTAGTCTTAAATTGAAAACTCTTTTCAATAAACTTTCGGATAATTCAACAAGATTCCCGACTAAGTGATCGCGTACTATATGCAATTACGACGGAGTTTTGATCCGAATCAAAATTCCATGGCAATCGATCAATGAGACAAAACGGCTAGATTTACAATATACCAACTAGTTTTCACAAAACTAATTATTCCGGATTCTAACAATTGTATCCATAACAAACTAAACCCAAAACGACGTAACAATTACGACTACGAAACACTCCGTATTAGCCACAATAGAACTGTTAACATCACATGCAAACTGGCCTAATCAAACAATACCTAAAACCCCAAATTCAAGCTACTGGAACACCAAAAAAAATTTCGAGCCAAGACAACATAGAAAAACCGGCTACACCCGTTTTTATTGGGTTCTCGCCGGGTCAAAATTGGTGATTTGGCCTGAAATTTTTCCGGTGTTCAAGTTGAATCATATAAAACATTCTGCAGTTGCTTAAAAAAAATTTACAGATCATTTGAAAATCGACAGAAACTTGATTTTGGGTTTCGGTGTTTCTGAGTTTTTCGGTTTCGTGATTCTAATTAAAACGTCTAATCTTCTAGCTTAGGCTATGATACCATGAAAGTCTACCCTACCACCACCAAGGGGTCCTAGTGACGTCAAGCATGCCAAATTCAAATTTTTATTGGTGCTAAGCTAGACTAACCTAGAACTTTAGCTAGTTGATTAGGGTTATGGTTTGATATCTACTAAAACTAGAAGAAGTGAAAGAAGGTTATACCCTTGTAGATCAAGTCCTTCTCTTCAATAGCTCCGGGTTGTGGTCCACGCGACTCCACTAGGCTCCTCTTCAAGATGAAAGAACCTCCTTCATGATCTTCGAGCCAAAGACGATCCACCCGAAATCCACAAGCTCAAGCTACCCTTTCACTAATCTCATTAGTGAAGTCAACACTCCACATCAAATTGCTAATCTAATATGAGATGGTGAAGTATAGGTTTATTTTGCTCACTAGTGTTTTCATAAGTTAAATGATTCACATCACATGTGAGGGTTTGAACTTGGAAGTGTGGTGAAGAAAATTGTAGAGAGCAAGAGCGAGAGCAAGGGCTCATGGAAAATGGCTAAGGAATGAAATCAAGAACAAGCATAGAATGAAAAACAAAGTATTCACTCCTCACTTATTCAAGCATGGATTAAATTGCAATTCTAAATTGCAACCATGCTTGAATAGTGAGTCAAGACCAATATTATATCATAAAAACCCATGCATTAACCATACCCAAAATATCTCCACAATTACACCTCATTTTCCATTTTCTAAAAAATAGAAAATAGATGTCATGCTTCTTATAATACACACACACACATATATCAAATATACATATATTAATATATATTAAGAAACATAATTAATGAGCTAATAATATTAGTCAAGATATAATTATATCATATATAATATATATCACATTATTAAATCAACACTTGATTTAATAATCCGGTTATATCACATACAACCAACTAATATCATTAATCTGAATATCACATTATCAAATCAACACTTGATTCGATAATCCGGTTATATCACATATAACCTGACCAACATCAGATAACTGCCAGATTATAATACGGTATCACATACTCATATTTAATCAGGCTTACGCAAATATCAACATATGTGCCCTACTTAATTTTGCTCGAACCAGGAAACTTCTGTGTGGGACTCTAAAGACTCGTCAATACGCCAGCAGTAGGTGATGATCACATCAATTATCTACAAGCCATCAGTGGTACTAGCTGGACATAACGGCTACCCGGGTATTGAGCGATATGAAGATCAACAAGCAAGCTCGTCCATACTCTCCATGAAGCCTATCAATAACACTACCGTACAGTCCGGTCTCTTCGTCTGATATGTCGCATATCATGTCTAGGGGTGATAAACGTCAGCCCCCAGTAACGTGATAAGTCATGCCGATGTCTGGCTCATAACGGTTCGAGAAACTACTAATAACTCTTATCAGTAAATCCCAGCAGCAGCCTTGGCCAAGGACTTCCAGTTATAGCCAATCGAGCATAGCGCAACATCAACCCCCAATACCGGAAGAGAAGAAACCCCTCCTATCGCTCATTGCATCCATGTGACTCGGGATTGTTCCCAAAATCCACCTGTTTGCATGACTCCTTTGAGCCGTTGTAGGGAGGAAATCAAAGCACAGTGGGAGCCACACAATACTCTATGACGATCTCGGGTCTACAGACTAACCTGTACCAGTGTCACCAGAGAACTGCTATCTGACATTAGGTATATAACCATCTAAGAGTTCTCGGCGAGTCCTGTTCGGTGTACCCATTCTCCAATGAGCACCTATGTACAATCTTTGATGTCATACACTAATTGTTGTGGGATCAACCATTGCCCTCTAAGGGATAAGAAACGTACACACTAGTCTACTCTGGAATATCGATGCCCTTGTCTTGATATTCCCTCGACTAGGAACTGATTAAAAGATATACTTTTGGACCACCCTGGCCCCACTAGTATGATCTCATCATAGTCCTGGTAGTCAAGTACATATCCTAAGGGCTTTATCAACATATGAGAGCAAGACAGTAAAGAATACCAGTCAACATGTTAAGATAAAGAGTAACCAGATAGCATACTATCATGTCGAGCAAGAAAGTCCTCTATATATATGTCCAAGCATCCACTATAATATACATCATATGTACAATAATGGCCTCTAGGGCATACATATTCCTAACAAATATCATATCACGAGAAACCGCGCTTTTAAAACAATACATAATTTTCTTTGAAATATAACCGCGGTTCTCAAATCCAGAGATCATATGAAAACAACATCTCAATGCATATAACCATAGAGTACAATATATGCACACATAGAATAGTAATGTGAGCATATCAAGTATTATCATGTAAGCATGTCATGTGATAATTACTGAACAGTGAATGTACTTTACAGTTAAGAATAATACCATAATATAGCAGTTCTACTGTGTAAGTGGCATGGCAATTATCGATGATGAATGTGTGAGCCGGCAAATCTGTGTATGTGTAACATGCGCATCATCGGTAATAGTGCAGGTGTACTGGTAGACAAAGCCATATGCAGGTAAGTACTGGGAGTATAGTACGTATGTCATAGGGAAAAGATGCAGTCTAAGTATGAACTGTATAAGATACACAGCTACACCTAAATTCATCAATATACACCATATCTATCAAGGAGTTTAGAAATCAAAGATTCTCCGAATCAATACAATCCAAAAGTCGGCAATCCAGCCTCATAGTATCAGATGTGCGTTATCATCGAACGTCATGATCAAGTCCTGAGCGCGGATCAATCATCCAATATATCTTATCGCGTACGGTAATCCATCGTACTGTAACATCAAATAGATTATGGATCCATCGTCCTATACATCAACAAGGGTACGGATCTATGGTCTCGTATGTCATATCATTCTTTATTCTCATATATATACGTACATATATATCTCATTTCATATCTATATCAACCTCGTATCATATCTATATTAATCTCACATAATATCTCATCAATCTCATAACATATCTTGGCATAAGTATCTATGTTTTCATATCGCCTCACATCCTCATATCAAACATACCTGCTCATGTTATCTTATTTCATCATAGCTTCATATCAACATATATCATTTTGTACTTGTCCTCTGTTCAGTTATATATCTATATATCGCTTCAGATCCTCATTTCATCATATCAATATATCAATCCGAATCATCTTATATTTATCATATCATTTCATACTAAATATTTAGCTCATATCCGTAAGTTCATAGCATAGTTTTCTCCAAATTATATTCTATATATTGACTTTCCATTACAATAGTTGGGGGGGTGCTATACGCCATCCACTCGAGTTCCCCCGTAGATATAGATCTACTCATCTGCAATATACTTACTTAGCCGAAGTCGATGAACTTCTTGATCTCCTTCGTCGTCTCGGAAGTCCATGCGAATGTACCTACATTCAATACACATCGTAACGATATTAAAACCAAGTCCAAAAACCAATACGGCACACGAAGTGCTCATAGGTTAGAACCTATAGCCTACGCATTCAAGAACAACCAAATAACCCTAATCGTTGATGTACGAACGTCCAACGACCGAGTCAAAACACAAATATCCAAAAATCAAGTTTCAAAAGTCGCAAAACATCGCCAGAAATAAAGTAAAACGACTCTAGATTTTTCTAAAGGTGAAATTAGACTTTTTTGCATAAAGGGTAGGTCTAGTTATCTAATGAGTGAGCTACAAACCAAGTTTCACACCCTAATTCCAAAATTAGGCCGCAATTGCGGCCAAATTGAATAAAACGGCGGCCAGAAAAAGAGGGATTGGGCTCAAGCTTCTAGGGTAGCTTCCTATAGATCTGCACATCTCACAATATCTGCTAATTAATTTTCAGAGTCTCCTAATTATAGCAGATCCTAATTCATCATCACATTTTCCACAAAACCCGATATCGAAAAAACCTAAGTTCGTGTTTGGGACTTCTAAACTCAGTTTGGTCCAGAATTCTAACACTACAAGGGTTTTGGTCACTAACTAAACCTCAAATACACCTCTACAACTCAAATCACACACTAACATCTTTCTACAATTTTCCAAATTCACTAATCTTGCTTAAACGAACTTTAAACTTAACTAGGAGATGAAGAAACTACATAACAAGATAAAAAGTGAAGGTTATACCTCTTAGAGAAACTGAAGACAATTCTGAGATGGTTGAAAATGCTCAAAATTCAAACTTGGGCATGCTAGAGGGTGTAGGATGAGGTGGTGGTCATTTTTACTGAAGGCGGTGTGGGGTTCTGAGGTGGTTTTAGGGTGGTTTCATGGTGGTGGAGGAGGTAAAGGCTGAGGGTGAAGAAGATGAAAGAATGAAGGATGAGGGAAGTGAAGAAATGAAGTGAAGAATAGATGGTGCCATGGTTGTAGAGATAAAGAACCCTCTTTCTCTCACTCTCTCTCTTGGCCCATGCCCTCTTATCCTCCTATCACAAATATCTTTTACTTTTCTTTTTCTCATTTTTCCCTTCTCTTTTCATTTAAAACCAAATACCATAAATATAAATGAAACAACATGCAAACACTATAACATGTCATGTTGCAAAAGCTATGGTTAATTAAAAGATGGATTTGGCTTAATCAAGATTAGTAGTGCACTAATCAAGTTTAACATAAACTTGCATATAATTATGTCACGACCCGAATATGTGGAACGTGACTGGCACTTAAATTACGCAACGTCTAGAGGCGTAACGTAATCTAAGTGAGCCAAACCCAGTAATCTAAACCATTTAAAGAAAATAAAGTGAAGGAAAACTTGTTTAAAGGTTAAGTTAACATGGAAGGTCACTTTCAAAGTCTTTATAATAAGCTCAAGTTTTTATAAAAATTTCGGCAAAGTTTCCTTTGTAAATACCGGCCCCAAACGGGTACAAACATGAATATATACAAGTAATTAACAAAGGCATCCCTAAGCGGGAGCTAGATCTTCGCCGAACGGCGGAATCACAACCACGTGTAAGATATATCATGCAATAATGAAACCAACATTTAAAAGCAAGAAAACGAAACCCAAATATAAGTCGGCTCACACGAGCTCGACACCAGATACCAAAAATACGAGTCTCACTGTCTAGTGCAATATACAAGAGGTAGATGGAGTATACTAAATCCAAAATAAATATACATGGTGGAATCAAAGAATATCCTCACAACCCAACTACAAGAAAGTCAATGAAAAGAAAGCAGAAGAAGAAATATGCCCGCTGGTACTATGCTGATGGGTCGGACTTGCAAGATACTGTGGCACAACGGGGGTGAGTTGCTAACTCGTGAGTAGTAAGCAATATCTAATAAGGCTATCGTAAGCATTCATGCAAATGCGTCACAACCTGCATATAAAATTAAGATGACATGCACTAGTATGAATGCGACATAAATGAATTACCAAACACGAAATCCGGATATATCTGGTATGAGAAAATCTATATCCATATCTTAGTAAAACCTTTGTATAATAAAGCTGGAGTATCATCAATGAAATCGACAGAAAATCCATGTCAACCATCGACACAATATATGTATCTCAATATCTCAATAGTCGTCTCTCAGATCGGCTCTCAATCTGTCGTATCCCACGACTCCGGTCGGTATCCTCCGGATAACCGCCGAACCAATAATCATAACCGGTAGGTCGTGCTCCCCTGCTAGGCTCATCGTCTACAACTCGAGCTTCTCGCCCTGGGGTACCTCACCAGGTCCACCTTGTACCCGAGACGGTTCATCCTACTCCTCGAATCGGGTCTCGAAAACCAACTCATATCAGGAAAACTCATGGTGGACTCCACATACATTATATCATGAGAAAACCGCAACTTAGATTTTTAAGAAGATAATAGGTTTATGAAATTCTTGCGGTGTTCCCCAAAATCCAGATATCTCATAAATACTGAAATTTCTAAGAAGAATCACAATATATGAATATGTCGGTAATGACGGATGTCCATGATATCGATAATATGCAATGTGATGTTTGGCTATAAAACTATGCATGAATGATGATGAAATGAGGTATATATGACTACCAATACTACGTATCCATCCTAATGAAATGAATATACCACTACAAGTTACATATCATATATGATAAAAATGCTCAGATACTGATTTAAGCAAGTTCTATAGTGTTTGTGACATAGCAATTACCAATGGCGTGTGTGTTCGCTTAAATAGTGCACGTGCGACATGAATCAATGGTAATGGTGCAAGTGTCCTAGATAACAATATCATATGTAAGAGGATGCAATGCCATGATATGAATGATTTAGAGACTACGCATATAAATACAAAAACTACTAGTAATCCTAACTATCGGGCACCTTGCGCCATCCAGAAGATCCCCCCATGGATGTATACATCCACTCACCGGGATGCCTCGACTAATCTGATCCAATCACAGCCTTTCCTTTCCTTGCCGCGTCCGACGTCTCCGCAACCGATCCTAGAATCGCACAAATAGTATATATGAGGTTAAACATTTAAATAGATGCAAAGTCAAGACGATACAAAGTAACTAACGCGCACTAACTAGACGCGCATGCCCTTGGTGCACAAACGCGCACGCGACATCGCCACAAACCACAACTAGGGGTTGTTATGCGTAGCAAATCCCACAACTAGAATTTGATCACACTAATCGCGCATTCACATCGCACTAGAATTTAGGAAAATATGTTGTAGATCATCACAACTTCAAACTTAATTAAAACCCTTTTCTTTTAAAAACCTAGTAAGCAACCTTAAGCCATTTTTAGTGCAAAACTAGATAGATTAGCAAGTCTAGTAGCCACAAATCACACATGAATATCAAGCCATGGAACACTTAATTAAATATAATCTCACTTAAACACACACTAATAATTAATTTAATTACATGAACTTCTAATTAAAGTAATTAAAAGCCACTTTAGCAAAGTAATCAACTAGATTAGATTTGTAAAGCCACTAGATACACTTAGATAACTTAATTAAGTAGTAAAAACCCTAACTTTAACCCAAACCCTTCTCTTTAAAACTCAAATCTTGCAAATAAAACTATTTTAAAACCTAATTAAAATTAGATTAAAGCAATTATTTAACAAAGTAGCAATTGGGTTAATGTTTATACATCAAGAATTTGGAGATCTAACTTGCTAACTTGACCACCCAAAATGATATCTTGCTTCAAGATCCAAGCTTAGTTTAAGAAAATAAATTTTTTGATAATTTTTGTTGGATTTTGTGGATTTTTTTGTGGGGTTTTTTGGCAAATGAAAAAAGAAGAAGAAAAGGGGGGCTGCTGGTTTCGGCCAAGGATGAGGGGAGAGGTGAGTGAATGAGTGTGGTGTCAAGTCAAAACTCCCCCATTCCTCATTAATGCACCATGCATAATTATCTCTTTTTATTTTATTTTATTTTATTTTATTTTCTATCTTTCTCTTGAAATTTCTAGAACCATATCAAACATTCACCTCCAAACAAAAAAAAAACATGTTACAAATTGTGTTTAGTTGTCATGGTGCACTAACATGTAATTAACCCATATTAATTTGTAATTAATACTAATTAAATGTGTAAATGCTTGATTACGATAATATTTAAAATAAATACTCAAGTAAAATAATTTAATAAACTAGCAATTAAATAAGTAACTAACAAAACACCCATACATAAACCATTACATAATTAAAGATGGTATAATTGTGTTTATGTGGAAAAATAAAAAAAATAATTATAACTAGGTTTTACGGAAAACACGTGTTGTATTACTAATTATTGGATAATTAATCTAAACGATTTTTAAAATGTTACAATCTTCCCCCTTAAAGAAATTCGGTTCCCGAATTTAAAATCTAACTACGCGTACCTTCGAAGAGTTGGGGATATTTATTCATCATCTCGTCCTCGGCTTACCACGTGACCTCTTCGCTGTTCGGGCCACGCCAAAGAACCTTTACAGACGGTATGACCTTAGACCTCAGTTTCTTCATCTGCCGATCCAGAATGACTACCGGCTGCTCGGTGAAAGAAAAATCGCGCTCCAGCTAGATCGTCTGATACTGAATCGCGTGAGAGGGGTCATGAAAGTACTCACGAAGCATCGATACGTGGAACACGGGGTGAACATCTAGGAAGCTGGGTAGAAGAGCCAAACGATAAGCAACTGTGCCGACATGCTTGAGAATCTTGAAGGGACCCACATATCTAGGACTAAGCTTCCCTTTCCTTCCAAATCTCATCACGCCCTTCATTGGAGAAACCCTCAAGAAAACATGATCACTTACAGAAAATTCCAGTCTGTGACGACGTCTATCCGCATAAGATTTCTTCCTGCTCTAGGCCGCTCTCATCCGATCCCGAATCAACTGGATTTTCTCGGTCGTCTCTTTCACAATCTGCGGTCCCAAAACACTGCTCTCACTGAGCTCTGTCCAACAAACCGGTGATCGACATCTCTTCCCATATAGAGCCTCGAAGGGTGCCATCTGAATCGTCTCCTGGAAGCTGTTATTGTATGAGAACTCTGTTAAGGGCAAATGACGATCCCAACTGCCACCGAAATCTAGAACGCAAGCTCGGAGCATGTCCTCAAGAGAATGTATGGTCCACTCGGACTAACCGTCGGTCTGCGGATGGAAAGCTGTACTGAAACTCAATCGGGTGCCCAAAGCCTCCTGAAGTCTCTGCCAAAAGCGACTGGTAAACTGGGTGCCTCTGTCGGACACGATGCAAGTAGGAATGCCGTGTAGTCGCATGATCTTGTCGATATATATCTGAGAGTATTGAGCGAATCCGAAAGTGGTCTTCACTGGCAGAAAGTGAGCCGCTTTCATCAATCGGTCTACGATCACACAAATAGAGTCATACCCTCGACTGGTCCTAGGTAGACCCATGATAAAATCCATAGAGATCTGCTCCCGTTTCCACTCTGGAATGGGCAAAGGCTGTAATTTTCCTGCTGGCCTCTAATTCTCGGCCTTGACTTGCTGACAAGTCAGGCAACTCGAAACAAAATCTGTGACGTCTTTCTTCATCCCTTCCTACTAGTAGACATCTCTCAAGTCATGGTACATCTTGGTAGAACCCGGATGAACACTATATGCCGACTGATGTGCCTCTTTTAAAATCTCGTGTCTTAGCCCCTCAGAATCTGGCACTTACAGTAGAGTCCCAAATCATAGTACACACTGATCATCGATCATGAACTCTGAATCTCTGCCCTGTCGAACCTGCTCCATGATCTCTAATAAACGGGCATCGACGGGCTGTGCCTCGCGGATACGGTCAAGTAACTGTGGCTGTGCACGGACATGGGCAAGTTGTCCCCTGCTCGACATAAACTCAAACATTACACGGCTGTCACATAGAATCTGCCAATCTGCTGTCGACTGTCTCTGAACTGCGCTCAAACAAAACAAGCTACCTCCGGGCCTCCGACTCAAAGCATCTTCCACAACATTCGCCTTGCCTGGATGATAAAAAATCTCTTAGTCATAGTCTTTCACTATCTTCATCCAACGTCGATGTCTCAAATTCAGATCTCGCTGCTGAAAAATGTACTTTAAGCTCTTGTGGTCCGTGAATATCTGACACGACTCGCCGTATAAGTAGTGTCTCCAGATCTTGAGTGCAAAAACCACCACAGCCATATCAAAGTCATGAGTGGGATAGTTCTGCTCGTGCTTCTTCAACTGACGAGAAGCATAAGTGACGACCCTGTCGTGCTGCATCAACACACAGCCTAGCCCCACTCGAGAAGCATCGCAATAAACAACAAAACTACCCGATCCCAAAGGCAAAGAAAATACTGGTGCAGTGGTCAAACGAGTTTTTAACTGCTGAAAGCTCTGCTCGCATGCCTCGGTCCAAAGAAAAAGAACTCCCTTTCGGGTGAACCCGTTAAGCGGTGCAGCTATACGAGAAAAATTCAATACGAAACGCCGATAGTATCCGGCCAAACCCAAAAAGCTGCGAACCTCCGTCACTGATACAGGTCTGGGCCAGTGCTGAACGGCCTTGATCTTCTTCGGGTCCATACGTATGCCATTTCTCATAACCATGTGACCCAAGAAATCAACACTATCCAGCCAAAAGACGCACTTAGAGAAATTAGCGAACAGCTGATGCTCCCTCAAAGTCTGCAATGTGATCCTCAAATGATGCTCATGCTCCTCTCGACTCCGAGAGTATACTAGGATGTCATCAATGAACACGATGATAAACTGATCAAGAAACGGCCTGAATATGCGGTTCATCAAATCCATAAACACTGCTGGGGTATTGGTGAGGCCGAACGACATCACCAAAAACTCATAATGCCCGTAGCACGTGCGAAAAGCAGTCTTTGGAATATCATCCTTCTGAACCCACAACTAATGGTAACCTGATCGCAAGTCAATCTTCGAGAAGTGCCCCGCACCCTGGAGCTGATCAAACAAATCGTCAATGCGAGGTAGGGGTTATCTGTTCAGCACAGTCACTTGATTCAACAGACGATAATCGATGCACAAACGCAAACTGCCGTCTTTTTTCTTGACGAACAGGATAGGAGCTCCCCAGGGTGACACACTCGGACGAACAAGCCCTTTATCTAACAAATCTTGCAACTGATCCTTCAGCTCTTTAAGCTCCGCTGGGGCCATCCGATAAAGCGGTATAGAAATAGGCCTCGTGCCGGGGATCAAGTCAATGCAGAACTCAATATCACGCTCTGGCAGCAAACCAGGTAGCTCGTCAGGAAAGCCATCTGGAAATTCCTTCACAATCGGGACCTGGTCCAACGGGACCACTACGGCTCTAACATCATAAACATACGCCAAGAATCCCTGACATCTTTTCCTCAAGAGCTGACTAGCGTGAAGAGAAGAAATCAAACTGGGAAGGGTGACACTACGGTCTCCCTGAATGACAAGAACTGGCTCACCCGGAAAACTAAATCTAACTGCCTTCTCAGGGCAGTCCACGGACGCATAACACGTGGCTAGCCAGTCCATGCCCAGAAGAATGTCGAATTCTAACATCTCGAGAAGAATCAAATTGACAGAAGAATCCCTATCTCCGATACGAACAAAACAAACACGATCAAACAACATATCGAGCAACAAAAGACTTGCCTACTGGAGTAATCACAACAAGCGGCTGATTTAGAAAAGACGACTCTCAGCTAAACCTAGGTACAAATGTAGATGCAAAAGAATGCGTAGATGCCGGGTCAAACAAAAGCACGCAACAAAAAGAAATACCGAGAGAATACCTGTCACTATTATGTTCGACGCCTGCGCGTCCCGAGGAGTCAACACAAAAGCTAGGGCCTGCCCTCTACCAGCGATCAGCTGTCGTCCGCCTCTGCCTCCTCGTCCTCTCCGAATACGACCGCCATGACCACGGCCTCTCTGGGCATCGATCTGGCATGGAGCAACAACAGGCGTAGGACTTAAAGCGCTCGGAGGAGGTGGTGAAAGCGATAGAGTAACAAGTGAGACTCATCCCTCGCCCAGTCGCCTCACGGTACAATTTCTGATAAGGTGATATGGACTCCCACACCTGAAACATCCTGGTGATGGCTGTTGATCAAGAGGGTAAAAACGATATAACTGGCCCATAAGGAATCCGCCACGGCCTCTGCGAACATGCCTAGGAGCATATATATCAGTACGAATCCGCCTTGGTCTCGGAGAAACCTTAGGTGGAGCAATGTCCGATCTCCGTGCTCGACTGATCTCTATCAAGGATCTGATCATTTGGCGCAAATCCTGAATACTCGCCTCCAGCCTAGCTATACGATCAATAGGGGATGGATCCATCTGTCCATGCGAGATAGGCGTACGGCCCTAGTCAGTCCTCGCCTCAGACAGGCCTGCTCTAATCTCATCAATAACGGCAGCCCTCTGGGCCCTCGTAGTCATCGGCGGCATAGTGGCTGGAGTAAGAAATAGGATTTGATGAGAATATCGCAATCAAATCAAAGGATATCCGGAATCAAGGAAGGAAGTACAAGCAATCATATATCCTAAGGTCACTTAGGAATAGTACCGTATCGTAAGTATGCTGCGGAACATACACACGCTACGTCACTCTGCTTAAGCCACCTACTCCATCTACCAAGGGTCATCCTACACTCAGAAAGGTAAAACATATTGCTCTGATACCAACTTTGTCACGACCCGAATATATGGAACGTGATTGGCACTTAAATTACGCAACGTCTAGAGGCATAACGTAATATAAGTGAGCCAAACCCAGAAATCTAAACCATTTAAAGAAAATAGAGTGAAGGAAAACTTGTTTAAAAGTTAAGTTAACATGGAAGGTCACTTTCAAAGTCTTTATACTAAGCTCAAGTTTTTATAAAAATTTCGACAGATTTTCCTTTGTAAATACTGGCCCCAAACGGGTATAAACATGAATATATATAAGTAATGAACAAAGGCATCCCCAAGCGGGAGCTAGCTCTTCGCCGAATGGCGGAATCACAACCACATGTAAGATATATCATCCAAGAATGAAACTAACATTTAAAAGCAAGAAAACGAAACCCAAATATAAGTCAGCTCACACGAGTTCGACACCAGATACCAAAAATACGAGTCTCGCTGTCTAGTGCAATATACAAGAGGTAGATGGAGTATACTAAATATAAAACAAATATACATGGTGGAATCAAAGAATATCCTCACAACCCACCTACAAGCAAGTCGATGCAAAGAAAGCAGAAGAAGAAATATACTCACCGCTACTATGCTGAAGGGTCGGACCTGCAAGATACTGTGGCACAACGGGGGTGAGTTGCCAACTCGTGAGTAGTAAGCAACATCTAATAAGGCTATCGTAATCATGCATGCAAATGCGTCACAACCTGCATATAAAATTATGATGCGATGCACTAGTATGAATGCGACATGAATGAATAATCAAACAAGAAATTCGGATATATCTGGTATGAGAAAATCTATATCCATATCTTAGTAAAACCTTTGTATAATAAAGCTGGAGTATCATCAATGAAATCGACAGAAAATCCGTGTCAAGCATCTGTAAGTCCATGCTGCTTCTCCCGGTACTTACGGGCATGCGGAATTTGATGAAAAACAATTTTCTAGAGGCGGCAACATGGACTCAAACCGGATCTTTGTTAAACTATCTACCTAACAACCTAACTAGGAGTAGTTAACTACTCGGTTAGGGGGTTATACCTTGCTTTCTTGAACTCCTTCGTCTTCTACACTTGATGGTTGTACGGATCGGCTTCACCCTGTCGTCTCCTTGCGCCGAAGATCGATCCACCCGAAAGCTTCTACCTTTGGCTTCTTCTTCGAACTTTGAAGAAACTAGATCACTCGGTTTGCTAAACCTTATGAACTAGAGTGAGTAGAGGAGAGTGTGTTGGGATTTTTCTCTATGGTTCTTGCTTCTCAACTCATGAGACAAATGAACCATAGACTAGAGAGAAAGGGAGAGCAAGAGGAAGAGGGTAAGAGCTCAAGCCAAGAGAGAGAAAGGAAATGAAAGAATGAGCAAGACTTTTCTCTCTTGGCTCTCATAATCCAAAGCCATCATAACCAATAATAGCAATCAAGTATTAGTGATGGTTTAAGCTACAATAGCCATATCATTTCATGCACTCATTTTGCACAAGATAAACAAGCAAGCAAAAAGTCTTTGCCATGAAATGATAGCTATTGTCATGATGATGGTCAACTAGTCCAACCTAGTCAACCGCTCAACAAAGTCAACAAGTCAACAAAGTCAACCCCTCAACAACCATGTCACTATAATACTTAATTAATATTATTGTTAATCATATATCATATTCTCATTAGGGTTTAGCAAAAAGTCAATGGTCAACAGTCAACAGTCAACAACCCTAATGAGAATCCTCTGCCTCTGTCTCTCCGTCAACTGTGCATACACACCCGCATCCGCGTTCCGAGGAACACGAATACATACTAGAAAAAACCAATCCCAAAACGTACACTAGGATCTGGCTTAAACCAAAGCCCGCTAGCCGGACACTGTACGTGCACAAGTGCACGGATGTGACCGAACCTTGTCGCAAAACCATGCGACCTGTCGCAAAACCATGCGACCTCTACTCTTTTGCCTAAAGGCGAATAGCTCTCTGTGTGGGACTCTAAAGACTCGACACTACGCTGGCAGTAGGTTTAACCACAGACCGCAAGCGGCACTAGCTGTGCGTAACGGTCCCCAGGTAGATGCCAACAAGAAGACTGACGAGGTGAAACCCATCTGAACTCCTACTGAGCCTGAATGTGACAGTCTCCGTACAGTCCGGTCTGTTCGTCTGATACATCGCATGGCGGGCCTAGGGGGGCGGTAAACGTCAGTCCCCTAATAGCGGTACAAGTCATGTCGGAGTGAAGCCCAAAACACACTGAGATAACACTGGAAGCCGACCAGTATATCTAGCTTTCCCTGGACAGGAACTACTCGTGTAATGGTTCTCCTAGACACAGCGCGATGTCAACCCCCAATACCGGGAGAGACGAATCCTGTCTAACTGTCACTGCCTCCAAGTGCTTCGGGACTGCACCCAACTACTACCTGTTTGCACGACTCCTTTGAGCCGTGGTAGGGTAGTAATCAAAGTACAGTGGGAACACACTCGAGGCGAAGTGACAGTATCAAGTCAGCGGACTAAGCTGTACTCATGTCACCTGGGAACTGATAACTGATGATAGGTATAATACCAACCGGTCAGTTCCCGACGAGTCATGTCCGGTGTACTCGTAACCTAACGAGCACCCGCATACTATCTCCAGTACGACGTATTGATGGCTGTGGGACAGACCATCTCCCACTCTGGGATGAGAAGCTCATACGCTAGTCTACTTCGGAGTATCGATGCCCTGTCTCGATAGTCCTGCGACTAGGGACCTGCATAAGGATGTGCTTATAGATTACCCAGCCCCCACTAGTGTGACTGCCATCACAACTCTGGTAATCAAGCAAAGATCCTAAGGGCTCCACTAATGTGTATAGGTGATATACTAAAATAAACACATGTACACATTGAAGTAGAAACAAACCAAGTAGCATACTACTATTTTGAGAAAGATTGTACATACAACTGTGAATATCCCAAGCTTCCATTAAGTAATATACAAACTAGTATGATACAGTAATGGCCTCTAGGGCATATACACTAACAATCTCCCACTTGCACTAAAGCCATGTACTGGCGTATCGAAGACCTATCATCTCGATCAGCCGCTCGAACTGAGTCTGGGGCAAGGCCTTGGTGAATGGATCTGCAGTGTTATCTTCTGAAGCAACCCTCCGAACCTCGATCTCCTGCCGATCCACGATCTCCCTGATCTGGTGATACCGCCTCAAGATGTGTCTGGATTTCTGATGGGACCTGGGTTCCTTCGCTAAAGCTATAGCCCCGTTGTTGTCGCAATACAGAGGTATTGGATCAACAATGGACGGAACCACCTGAAGTTCTTTCAAAAGAACTTCCTCATCCAGAAGGCTTCTTTTGCGGCATCAGATGCAGCGATGTATTCCGCTTTCATCGTCAAGTCTGCAACGGTTTCCTGTTTGGAACTTTTTCAACACACCGCCCCTCCATTGAGGGTAAAGACAAAACCCGACATGGACTTGGAATCATCCTTGTCACTCTGGAAGCTGGAGTCAGCAAAGGCCTCGATCTGGAGGTCTTTTCCTCCATACATAAAGAACATCTCCTTAGTCCTTCTCAGGTACTTGAGAATGTTCTTTACCATTATCCAGTGTTTCTCCCCAGGGTTTGACTGATACTGGCTTACCACACTCAGTGCATAAGCTACATCCGGTCTGGTACACAACATCGCATACATTATAGAGCCTACCGCAGAAGCGTAGGGTATAATAGACATGCGATCCCTCTCCAAATCAGGCTTGGGAGACATCTCTTTAGAGAGGGTGATCCCGTGACAAGCCGGTAGGTTACCGCGCTTAGAATCTTCCATACTGAATCTTTTCAGTATGGTGTCGATGTACCTGGACTGTGAAAGTCCTAATATCCTCTTGGATCTATCATGATGGATCCAGATCCCCAGGATGTATGAGGCATCACCCAGGTCTTTCATGGAGAACCTGTGTGACAAGAACCCCTTGACAGATTGTAGCATAGGAATGTCATTTCCTATCAGAAGAATGTCATCTACGTATAAAACGAGGAATACTACAGTTCTCGCTACAAATCTACTATAGATGCATGGTTCATCTGGATTTTTGATAAAGCCAAATTCCTTGACCGTCTCATCAAAACAGATGTTCCAACTCCGCGATGCCTGCTTTAGTCCGTAGATGGACTTAAGCAAGTTGCACACCTTTCCGCTGCTCCCACTCTGAATGAAACCCTCTGGCTGGTCCATATAGATACACTCCTCTAAATTTCCATTTAGAAAAGCGGTCTTTACGTCCATCTGCCAAATCTCATAATCGTAGAAGGCAGCAATGGCAAGAAGGATCCGAATGGATTTCAGCATAGCTACTGGAGAAAAGGTCTCGTCATAGTCCAAACCAGGTCTTTGAAGAAAACCCTTTGCAACCAGTCTAGCTTTATAGGTCTCAACCTGTCCATCTACACCAATCTTCCTTTTGAAGATCCACTTGCATCCTACGGGTTTTACCCCGTCTGGAGCAACGTCCAACGTCCATACTTTGTTGGTGTACATAGACTCCATTTCGGTCCGCATTGCATCCAGCCATTTTACCGAGTCAACGCTCTGAACGGCCTGCTGGAAGCTAGTAGGCTCATCATAATCTATGATGCAATCCTTTCTATCCCCGTCTATGAGAAAACCGTAGTATCTCTCGTGCGGATGAGACTGCCTACTACTCCCGCGGAGCAGTGTAGGAATGTCCTGTTCTTTTGAACCCTCTGGTTCCACTAAGCTTTCAATCATAGTATGTGGTTCTGGAATTTCTTCCAGTTCTACTGCACTCCCACTAATTTCCTTTTCTAAGAACTGGTGTTCTAGAAAGTGGGCATGACGAGAAACAAAAACCTTTTGTTCCTCTTCGCAGTAGAAGAAATATCCCTTGGAGTTCTTTGGATATCCCACAAACTTGCACTGTACTGAGCGTGCCTCGAGTTTGTCCACATGCTGCTTTTTGACAAAAGCTGGACTTCCCCATGTCTTAATGTGATTAAGATGGGGCCTCTTCCCACACCACATTTCATATGGTGTGGTAGGCACAATCTTAGTAGGAACTCGGTTCAAAAGGTATGCAGCTGATTCTAGCGCATACCCCCAGAATGATCGCGGTAACTCAGCGTTACTCATCATGGACCATACCATATCCAATAGGGTTCGGTTCCGTCTCTCCGATACACCGTTATGTTGCGGAGTGTATGGAGGAGTAAGCTGAGAGAGAATTCCGTTCTCTTTTAAATAGTCCAGGAACTCGGCACTCAAGTATTCACCACCTCGATCCGATCTTAGAATCTTGATACTTTTTCCGGTTTGTTTTTCTACTTCATTTTTATATTCCTGGAATTTTCCAAAGACTTCGGACTTATGTTTCATTAAGAAGACATAACCGTACCTTGAAAAATCATCCGTAAAAGTAATGAAGTAAGAATAACCGCTTCGCGCATGTGTAGACATTGGACCGCACACGTCGCTGTGAACGAGTCCCAAGAGCTCGCTCGCTCTTACTCCGTGTCCAGTGAACGGAGTCTTTGTCATCTTTCCTTTGAGACAGGATTGACAAGTGGCATACGATTGATATTCGAATAGATTCAAATATCCTTCTGTATGTAACTTCGTCAACCTTCTCTCATTGATGTGACCCAGTCTACAATGCCATAAGAAAGTCTGATTGATTTCCGGAGACTTTCTTTTGTGTGTATTTTGGACATTGAAAATCTGTGGTTGGTTTAATATGTATATACCATTACTTAATGTACCTGACCCAATCAGAACTTGATTAAGGTGAATGTTTACAACATTACTTACAAACGCAAATTCATAACCTTCTTTAGAAGTCAAAGATACAGAAATGATATTACAAGTTGCGTTGGGTACAAAAAAGCAATTACGCAAAACCAAAACATGTCCATCTGACATTCCCAGGTGATAGTCCCCCACGGCCTTAGCATCCATGCTAACTCCATTTGCAACTTTGAGGGTCATGTCACCTGCCTTCAAAAACCTACGGTTTCTCAACGCCTACAAAGAATTACAGATATGGGATCCTGATCCGGTATGCAATACCCAGGAAGTAGAGTTTATTGAAAGACAGTTATCAATAACATACACACCTGAAGCTGAAGCCACAACCTGCTTCAGATCCTGTGTTCTGGCCTTCCAAAGTCCTGCAATCATTCTTCCAGTGTCCCTTCTTATGACAATAGAAGCATTCTTCTTTATCCACAAGCTGCCCCGCTTTCTTTGTTGCTTTTGCTTTTGCTTTTCCCTTCGTATCCACTTTACTAAAACCGCCCGTTGTTTTGGCGGGGGCTTTCTTCTTCTTTCCCTTGGCTTTCGCCTTGGACCTAGAAGAGGAAGATCCTCCTACAAACAAAGTGGATGTTTCCCTACCTTTCTGTAGGGTGCCCTCTGCGCTCCTCAGCATGTTGAGGAGTTCTGAAAATTCAACTTCCTTTTCTTGTAAGTTGAAGTTCAGGATAAACTGGGCGTAAGTGGAAGGAAGGGACTGGAGAATCAAGTCCGTATAGAGCTCATTCTCCAACGTGGTCCCAAGGTCCGCGAGCTCCTCTATGTAGCCAATCATCTTAAGCACGTGTTCCGCTACCGATGATCCGACGGCCAACCTTGCCGAAAATAACTTCTTCGACACTTCGTATCTTGCGATACGAGACTGCTCTCCATACAGTTCTTTTGTATGGAGAAATATGGATTCGAGGCCTATATTCTCGTGCCTCCTCTGATGTTCGTTGTCCATAGAGGCAAGCACGAGGCACCTGGCCTTCGTGCAATCGATCTCCCAAGTCTTACGGATTTCCTTATCCGCGACGCTGGAGGTGGGACCTGGGACAGGGGGAGCTTTGGTGGTAAGAAGATACCCCAGCTTGTCGTAAGTGATTGCCATTTTGACATTCCTGAGCCAATCTTTGTAGTTTGGCCCTATCAGTATGTTTTTATCTAGAAGTAACTTAAGTCCAGTCATGTCGATTGGTCGCTGCAATTAGGAGAGAGAGAAGAAATACTCAGCATGATGCTCTTGCAAGTTTAGAGTGGTTTTTAGTTTGTCTAAACAGGATGGCTCCCACTGTTTCTCGAATCCCTCCTCAAACCAAAAAGGAAGAATTAGTCAGGATAAATCACACCGTACAATTCTTGCTTAACCGTTCGGCCTGGCTGGTGTCGGTACTTCGAGGAAGGTTTTCCAACGCTTTCGCGAAGTTCCTTAATTTAAGAACCTCTTTTCCCTAGGGGCGTAGCCCCGCTAACACCTTTCTAGACACCTACTTGGTTTATAGCATTGATCGTTAAGTGAGAAATTTCACGAGGAGTAGCATATACTCACAGTAGGATCGGGATCCAAATATCATCGCGTGACGAAACTGAAGGAATCCTACCAGAATCATCACACTCCAAATGGTATGCAACACTAGCAAGTTTCAGTTCTTTTAAAACTCCCGATGTGGATTTTTTCCCCATGCTCTTATGACCTTGACTTTGACCAAAATATCATAAGTCACATGTCAAGTTCTACCCGTCATTCTCCAGGTTAATTTGGACCCACCCGTACCTACCCTTGACTTTGGCCAAAATGGCAGTACGACTGTTCCAAACCAACGCATCTATCTATGCTACACATGAATACCCAATAGCTACCAATCATTATGCCTTGACTTTGGCCAACATACATAGCTTGAATACTATTGACTATCCATGTGAAACGACGGAGGGCTACGAATGGTTTTGGCGAATCCGTGAACGTAGTGAACTTGATATAATTGATGGAACGAGATAGCTTTTAAAAGGAGTGGCTCAAACTCCGCATTTAAAAGTTGGTTTTGAAAAGAACCGAGTGGTTTTTCGAAAGTGTTCCAACGACTTTTACTTGGTTTATTTTCTTGCATTAGTTCTTTTAATGCGTGTTATTCTTGCATTAGTTCTTTTAATGCGTCCCATCATTTAATCCTACCATTGCATAAAACAACCAAAATATGACGTACGCTTATGCCAATCGCATTCGCCACGGGGCCCCGTCATTACCCGTTAGGTTACTTAACTAACGACAGAGCGGGGGCTGGGCTAGCGCGGCTGTAAAACATAAGCAACGCCTAAATAATATCATATATAGATATATATTGCAATGATAGCCATTTCAGATCACAGATGAACACATTGGATATACTAGGAACCCGCAATTCGTACGAGCCTGTAACGAAAAGCAGATTACACGGTCGCAGTGAATAGCCAATACCCCATCCAAGACCCTTACGGGTGCGGCAAACTACCCGCCAAGTACCCGAAGCGAAGCAACCTCCCTCAACTCCGTGAGTAGGCCACTCGGCACTTTGGGATACCCGGTAGTTTGTGCACCCCCTCCATGGGTCTATCCTAGGAGCAAAAACAGTAAAAAGAAATTATACAATGACGGCTACAACCCTGACCCGGTTGTGCGGCCATACAAATAATTATTACATCAATTTACAAATTTACATGAATTGAAAGAAAAGAAAACTCTCGTCTCACAACCCCCGGCTATTCACCCGTGACAATCCAATGAATTCATATACACAAACCAATAACATTACAGATCACAGATTTGTATAACCCCCACTAATCGACATATAGCGATTAGCAGACGTTCAATACAAATATCACATCACAGAAATAAACCCGTCAGCTTAAGTCATAAGTTGTAGGGTTCCTAGGCACGCTAATGAGGTCTCGCAAGGCATCAACAATGCCAATTTAAAATTTTACAAGTGCCGAGAAACCCTAATACGGATCGTTGACTAGAATTTTAGGCGAAAACGATAACTAGTTAACTACTTAACTATGAGTAAACCGAAAATACAACCTTTGTAGATCCGGTCCTCCACCTCCATAGCTCCGTGATGAAGTACCCTCGCTGTGATCATCGGATCTCGGGCTCTAGCGTCGGCTTCATCGGAGAAATGGGCGGGCTAGGTCGTCGACTACGATGCCGAAGATGATCTACGTCGAGGCATCACAAGATCAAGCTCCAACTTCACCAAGTCAAGAAACTTGTGAAGAAAACACCCTATACTACTTGGAAAGTGGTAGAGGATGAAGAAATAGGAGGTGGGTTCACTTTAGAATTGGATTTCTCACTCATTTGCTCAAGTTGCCATTGATGGAGGCAAGGTTTTCTTCATGTTGAAGATGAAGAAGAAGAAGAAAGAATATATGATAAGTTATTTTAAAAATAGAAAATAAAAGGAATACTTATCATAAAGCAACCATGGTCAAGTGTAGAGAATGAACTAGGGTTAAGTGGAATGGTTAGGGTTAAGCATGAAAACAAAAAAAGGTCACTTAGTCAAAGCTTCATGAAGCTTCAACTAGCAAACAAAGAAAGCCATCATTCATTTATTTTGCAAAAATAAATAAACAAAATAAATGAATAAGTAAATCAAAACCCTAACCATTACACAACCATGGTTTAATCATACACTTAACTAAGTATGCATGTATCATCAAACATGATACAATCAAGTGCACAAAAGTATATCACATATACAATGTGCACATCAAGTGAGAAAATCCTTTTTAAGTGAACCAATATTAGTTAATGTAAATTAATATATCTAATATATAATTATACATTAAAGCATTAAATCAATACTTGATTTAACGATCCGGTCATATCGCATATAACCGACTAACATCAATAGTAACAACTTATCGGATCAACACTTGATCCGATAACCCGGCTATATCGCATATAACCGATCAATGTTACAAATCGCGAGAATCAAATACAGTATCACATACTGGTATTATTCTCGGTCCCGCACATATCTCATATGCGCTCCTATTTCGTTTCGCTTGAGCCAGGAAACCTCTATGTAGGACTCTAAAGACTCGTCAATACGCCGGCAGCAGGTGATGATCATATCAAACACCCACAAGCCGCAAGCGGTCTGCTAAACGTAACGGCCACCCGGGTATTGAGCGATCAGAAGATCGACAAGCAAGCCCGCTCACACTCCTGTGAATCCAACCAGTAACACTTACAGTACAGTCCGGTCTGTTCGTCTGATATGTCGCATATCTCACCTAGGGGTGGTAAACGTCAGACCCCAATAGCTCGATAAGTCGTGTCGATATGAGGTCTATAACAGTTCGAGAAACTACTAGTAACACTTACCAATAAATCTCAGCAACCCTGGCCAGAGATTTCCGGTTATAGCCAATCGAACACAGCGCAACATCAACTCCCTATACCGGGAGAGACGAAACCCCTCCTATCGCTCATTGCCTCCATGTGACTCGGGACTGTACCCAAAAGCCACCGTTTTGCACTCCCTCTTGGACGTGGTAAGGTGGAAATCAAAGCACAGCGGGAATCATACAAGACTCTATGACGATCTCGGGTCTACAGACTAACCTGTACCGGTGTCACCAGAGAACTGCCATCTGACGTGAGGTATAATACCATCTGGGAGTTCTCGGCGAGTCCGTCCAGTGTACCCAGTCTCCACTGAGCACTCGTATATCATCTCTGATGTCAAACACCAATGGATATGGGATCATCCATCGCCCATCTGTATGGGTCGAGAAGGTATACGCTAGTCTACTCTGGTATATCGATGCCCCGTCTCGATACACCCACGACTAGGGACCTTGAAGGATGTACTTATGGACTACCATGTCCCCACTAGTATGATCCGCATCATATTCCAGGTAGTCAAGTACACATCCTAAGAGCTTTACCAACATGTAGCAGAGAGACAATCAGTATACACGTTAAGGTAAAGAGTAACCAGATAGCATACTATCATGTCGAGCAAGAAAGTCCTCCCTATATATGTCCCAGCATCCACTACAATATACATCCTATGTACAGTAATGGCCTCTAGGGCATACATATAACTAACATAAGTAACTCGATCAAAATACGGTTTTTAAAGCCCCAAAAACAAATTTTTCTTTCTGGAAAATCTGGGCTGAAAAAACACATACCAAAATTCCCAAAATACCCCACTGAGTATACTGTAGTAAAGAAGATCCAGAGAAGAGCTTAATCGGCCGCGGAACCGAGGCAATAACAAGCTATTGCCGTGTTTCCGCGGCGGTTTGATGGGTTCACAGGACCGTCTTTCTACAGTAGACTCTAAAAACCCTGATTCGATTTTTAAAGCATGATTTATTACTTTTACAGCACTTTGAAAATCGACAGCAAGTTTGATATCCAGGTGTATTTCGCGACTTTTTCTCCGATCGAATTTCTAGTTACTATGCTAACATGTTAGGTAGTGTTTAACTAGGCTCTGATACCACTGTAAATCCATGCTGCCTCTCCCGGTACTTACGGGCATGCGGAATTTGATGAAAAACAATTTTCTAGAGGCGGCAACATGGACTCAAACCGCATCTTTGTTAAACTATCTACCTAACAACCTAACTAGGAGTAGTTAACTACTCGGTTAGGGGGTTATACCTTGATTTCTTGAACTCCTTCGTCTTCTACACTTGATGGTTGTACGGATCGGCTTCACCCCATCGTCTCCTTGCGCCGAAGATCGATCCACCCGAAAGCTTCTACCTTTGGCTTCTTCTTCGAACTTTGAAGAAACTAGTTCACTCGGTTTGCTAAACCTTGTGAACTAGAGTGAGTAGAGGAGAGTGTGTTGGGATTTTTCTCTATGGTTATTGCTTCTCAACTCATGAGACAAATGAACCATAGACTAGAGAGAAAGGGAGAGCAAGAGGAAGAGGGTGAGTGCTCAAGCCAAGAGAGAGAAAGGAAATGAGAGAATGAGCAAGACTTTTCTCTCTTGGATCTCATAATCCAAAGCCATCATAACCAATAATAGCAATCAAGTATTAGTGATGGTTTAAGCTACAATAGCCATATCATTTCATGCACTCATTTTGCACAAGATAAACAAGCAAGCAAAAAGTCTTTGCCATGAAATGATAGCTATTGTCATGATGATGGTCAACTAGTCCAACCTAGTCAACCGCTCAACAAAGTCAACAAGTCAACAAAGTCAACCCCTCAACAACCATGTCACTATAATACTTAATTAATATTATTGTTAATCATATATCATATTCTCATTAGGGTTTAGCAAAAAGTCAATGGTCAACAGTCAACAGTCAACAACCCTAATGAGAATCCTCTGCCTCTGTCTCTCCGTCAACTGTGCATACACACCCGCATCCGCGTTCCGAGGAACACGAATACATACTAGAAAAAACCAATCCCAAAACGTACACTAGGATCTGGCTTAAACCAAAGCCCGCTAGTGTTAACTGTCCGGACACCGTACGTGCACAAGTGCACGGATATGACCGAACCCTGTCGCAAAACCATGCGAACTCTACTCTTTTGCCTAAAGGCGAATAGCTCTCTGTGTGGGACTCTAAAGACTCGACACTACGCTGGCAGTGGGTTTAACCACAGACCGCAAGCGGCACTAGCTGTGCGTAACGGTCCCCAGGTAGATGCCGACAAGAAGACTGACGAGGTGAAACCCATCTGAACTCCTACTGAGCCTGAATGTGACAGTCTCCGTACAGTCCGGTCTGTTCGTCTGATGCATCGTATGGCGGGCCTAGGGGGGCGGTAAACGCCAGTCCCCTAATAGCGGTACAAGTCGTGTCGGAGTGAAGCCCAAAACACACTGAGATAACACTGGAAGCCTACCAGTATATCTCGCTTGCCCTGGCCAGGGACTACTCGTGTAATGGCTCTCCTAGACACAGCGCGATGTCAACCCCCAACACCGGGAGAGACGAATCCTGTCTAACCGTCACTGCCTCCAAGTGCTTCGGGACTGCACCCAACTACTACCTATTTGCACGACTCCTTTGAGCCGTGGTAGGGTAGTAATCAAAGTACAGTGGGAACACACTCGAGGCGAAGTGACAGTGTCAAGTCAGCGGACTAAGCTGTACTCATGTCACCTGGGAACTGATAACTGACGATAGGTATAATACCAACCGGTCAGTTCCCGACGAGTCCTGTCCAGTGTACTCGTAACCTAACGAGCCCCCGCATACTATCTCCAGTACGACGTACTGATGGCTGTGGGACAGACCATCTCCCACTCTGGGATGAGAAGCGCATACGCTAGTCTACTCTGGAGTATCGATGCCCTGTCTCGATAGTCCTGCGACTAGGGACCTGCATAAGGATGTGCTTATAGATTACCCAGCCCCCACTAGTGTGACTGCCATCACAACGCTGGTAATCAAGCAAAGATCCTAAGGGCTCCACTAATGTGTATAGGTGATATACTAAAATAAACACATGTACACATTGAAGTAGAAACAAACCAAGTAGCATACTACTATTTTAAGCAAGATTGTATATACAACTGTGAATATCCCAAGCTTCCATTAAGTAATATACAAACTAGTATGATACAGTAATGGCCTCTAGGGCATATACACTAACAGCATCGATACAATATATGTATCTCAATCTCTCAATAGCCGTCTCTCAAATCGGCTCTCAATATGTCATATCCCATGACTCCGGTCGGTATCCTCCGGATAACCGCCGAACCAATAATCATAACCGGTAGGTCGTGCTCTCCTGCCAGGCTCATCGTCTACAACTTGAGCTTCTCGTCCCGGGGTACCTCACCGGGTCCACCTTGTACCCGAGACGATTCATCCTACTCCTCGAATCGGGTCTCGAAAACCAACTCAAATCAGGAAAACTCATGGTGGACTCCACATACATCATATCACGATAAAACCGCAACTTGCATTTTTAAGATGATAGGTTTATGAAATTCTTGCGGTTTTCCCCAAAATCTAGAAATCTCATAAATACTGAAATATCTAAGAAGAATCACAATATATGAATATGTCGGTAATGACGGATGTCCATGATATCGATAATATGCAATGCGATGTTTGGCTATAAAATTATGTATGAATGATGATGCAATGAGATATATATGACTACCAATACTACGTATCCATCCTGATGAAATGAATATACCACTACAAGTTACATATCATATATGATGCAAATGCTCAGCTACTGATTTAAGAAAGTTCTATAGTGTTCGTGACATAGAAATTACCAATGGCGTGTATGTTCGCATAAATAGTGCATTTGCGGCATGAACCAATGATAATGGTGCAGGTGTCCTAGGTAACAATATCATATTTAAGAGGATGCAATGCCGTGATATGAATGATTTGGAGACTACGCATATAAATACAAAAACTACTAGTAATCCTAACTATCAGACGCCTTGCGCCATCCAGAAGATCCCCCCATGGATGTGTACATCCACTCACCGGGATGCCTCGACTAATCTGATCCAATCACAACATTTCCTTTCCTTGCCACGTCCGACGTCTTCGCAACCGATCCTAGAATCGCACAAATAGTATATATGAGGTTAAACATTTACATAGACGCGAAGTCAAGATGATACAAAGTAACTAACGCTAACTAACTAGACGCGTGTACCCTTGGTGCACAAAACGCGCACGCGACATCGCCACAAATCACAACTAGGGGTTGCTATGCGTAGCAAACAACACAACTAGAATTTGATCACACTAATTGCGCATTCACATCGCACTAGAATTTAGGAAAATAGGTCGTAGATCATCACAGCTTCAAACATAATTAAAACCCTTTTCTTTTAAAAACATATTAAGCAACCTTAAGCCATTTTTAGCGCAAAACTAGATAGATTAGCAAGTCTAGTAGCCACAAATCACACATGAATATTCTAATCAAGCAATGCAACTCTTAATTAAATATAATCTCACTTAAACACACACTAATAATTAATTTAATTACATGAACACCTAATTAAAGTAATTAATAGCCACTTTAGCAAAGTAATCAACTAGATTAGATTTGTAAAGTCACTAGATAATAAACTACACTTAGCTAACTTAATTAAGTGGTAAAAACCCTAACTTTAACCCAAACCCTTCTCTTTAAAACTCAAGTCTTGCAAATAAAACTATTTTAACACCTAATTAAAATTATATTAAAGTAATTAATTAACAAAGTAACAATTGGGTTAAGGTTTATTTCTTAAGAATTTGGAGATCTAACTTGCTAACTTAGCCACCCAAAATGTTATCTTGCTTCAAGATCCAAGCTTAGTTTAAGAAAAGAAATTTTGTGATAATTTTTGTAGGAATTTGTGTTGGATTTTGTGGATTTTTTTGTGGGGTTTTTTGGCAAATGAAAGAAGATGAAGAAAGGAGGGCTGCTGGTTTTGGCCAAAAATGAGGGGAGAGGTGAGTGAATGAGTGTGGTGTCAAGTCAAAACTCCCTCATTCCTCATTAATGCACCATGCATCATTATCTCTTTTTATTTTATTTTATTTTATTTTTTAGCTTTCTCTTGAAATTTCTAGAACCATGTCAAACATTCACCTCCAAACAAAAAAAACACGTTTCAAATTGTGTTTAGTTGTCGTGGTGCACTAACATGTAATTAACCCATATTAATTTGTAATTAATACTAATTAAATGTGTAAGTGCATGATTAAGATAATATTTAAAATAAATACTTAAAGAAAATAATTAAATAAACTAGCAATTAAATAAGTAACTAACAAAACACCCATACATAAACCATTACATAATTAAAGTATGTATAATTGTGTTTATGTGGAAAAATAAAAAAAAAAAATTATAACTAGATTTTACGGAAAACACGTGTTGTATTACTAATTATCGGACAATTAACCTAAACGATTTTTAAAACGTTACAAATTAATTGCATAATTATTTATAAAATGTCCAAATCCATTAAATGCCTTTATAATTAATAATACATATTAATCTCCAATTATTTTTCAAATATTAGATCTAATTATACTATTTTACGAAAACTCCAAATTCATACTCGAATAGTTTTCGTGAAATATATTATTTTATTATTTAAATTCCAAAATTAATATTTTGTATTTCTGAAATGTTACACCTGTATACAATTCATGGGCACAAATGAAATCAAGGGAACCATATTTTCCCACCAGGCTCCGTCAAAGGGAGAGCCAGATGTTGATGGTAACATCTACAGCCTAAAGATCGCTCGACGTTCCTAAGGGTCAAATAGAAATGGAATCACGGCAAAATCCTTAGTTTCAACTCTTGACGGTTCATATACAACCTAGAAACTATCTCGACGTTCCCTCTCATTTCAGCAGGATGCGGACTCGACTATCAAATAAAATTGGAGGAATAGCATATTCCTAGCTCCGAACTTCAATTGTAATACATATAGCATACAAATCCTACAGATGTCTACCCTACTTCAGCAAAGAATCGGCACGACATCGTCAAAGCAAAAAATGAAGTGACGGCATATTCCTAGCTTCGGGTCTTGACGGCAACTCATATAAATCCTAAAGACCGTCAAAGATTATTCCATCCCCGAAGGGTGCGGTTATGACTCATTGGGGCTCCAAATTGAGTCTAACCTCAAGTAAAAAGAATCATGACAAATTCCTAACGCTTACTCTTCCGATGGTAATATAACCTAAAGAGATTACTTGAAGACGTCTTGTCCAGCCCCCGAAGGGATCAGAGACACGACAGTCGTGGGGCTACTCAAACAACAGCTTGAAGACTGCATATTGAGGAATACATCAGCCAACGCGATGGTACCACAGACTAAAACCCTACTACCACAAACCTAACGGACCTCTGTCCTAAAGAATAGGGGTTATCTACAACGTTAGGACAAGTTTTCCTGTAAACCCAAAGGAGGTAAACTAAAGATACTCCGAAATGAGTGAATAAACTATAAACTCCGAGATGAGTATATAAATTAGAGACTCCGAAATGAGTGAATAAACTAGAGACTCCGACACGAGTAAATAAACTAATTGGCGCTAAATTGAGACATCAAGGA
This sequence comes from Agapanthus africanus, assembly GCA_030015575.1. Lineage (NCBI taxonomy): Eukaryota > Viridiplantae > Streptophyta > Magnoliopsida > Asparagales > Amaryllidaceae > Agapanthus > Agapanthus africanus. The sequence continues at coordinate 70,254,947 of JASDDO010000010.1, forward strand.
ACACATGAAAAAAAATGTATATTCTTTATTCATGAATCAAAGTGTTTGAAAAATATAATTTAAATAAAAAGGGGATACAATTTTAGCCATTAAGAAGACGGGGCTTTCAGTAAATCGGCAAACCGCTCACTCTCTTCCCGTAGCTTCTCCTCACGGGCTACTATTGCAGCCAGCATCGCTTCAACTCAGGCCTGTTGTTGCAAGCATGACGAAAGATTTTCGGCAATTTCCTGCTTAGCCACTTCACAATCTCGTATTCCTCGCTCTGTAGAGTCGAGGTGCTGCCTCAGCGCTATTCCCTTAGAAACGCATTGCTGGAGATTACCAAAAATAATTTGCAGCTGCGCGGCGTTTCCTTCAACCTGGGCGCGCAATTGGCTGGATTCGCCAGAAGCTGTCTCATGTTCTCTCTGCTTCAGGGCCAATTTCTGCTCAAAGTATTGAAGGGACGCGACACTTTGCTCGATCCATACGATTAGTTAAGCTTTCGAGTTTAATGCTTCAGGCGTAAGACGCTTGTGCTCGATTTCGTGAAGACAAGCCTCAATGCGCTTATAATAATCAACCCAAACGCCGACAAAGTCCTCGTTATAGAAAGTCACAAGCATCACTAGCATAAGATTGACCTCGTCCGCAAAGTCCGTAGCAAAAGTGAGAGCTTCAACGTTGAGGTCTTCGATAAACTCGCTTAGCATCTTCCTGCTATTTGCCGCACCTCTGGAGGATTGACGCTTAGCGAACGGCCCCGCAGGCATAGATATGCGAGACTCAAAAGGAGCCAAAGCCAATGTAGCTGCTGTAGAATGAAGCACGCACAAAGTAGGGTCAGATTTCGACCTAAGAACAAAAAAGGATGGTGATGAATGAGATGTAGTATACCAGTAGTCGAAATTGATAAATCAGGAGGCTTGGGAGGCTATGTTATTCCTTCGTTTTCTCCCTCGAGCTGTAAGACTATCGCCAATACGAGAAAGCTTAGCGATAGAGATCACTCATGAAAAGATGAAATGACAGATGAAGAGTATACTAACCGACGCTCGAAGCAGGAACGAATTCTGATTTGAAGGCGAAGTGCGAGCTTAGTATTTGGCATAAGCGATCAAAAAGCACTCCTGCAGTATCGTAACAATATATGGTAAAAAAATTTATCCATGAAATTATATCTATACTGAAACAAGGAATTGAAAAATCTTTATCTTCCGTCATTAGACCCGAAAGAACTCGGGTGGCACAAAAGAAAGATGTGGAACTGTGATAGTCATGGTGGCGGCTGACAGTGATTCTTCAATTAGCGCAACGCCGGGGTCTACCACATCTGTATTCAGAATAAAAGAAATATCAGCGAATATGTTTAACGAGATGGAGAACCCAAAAGAAATAACTCAAGGAATACCTGGCGGGACAGAGACCGTAGCAGTGTCTCGAGCGCCACAAACCATGACGGCTTCCTCGGTTTCCACCACCATCGGGGAGATGGATTCAACGTCGACACCTTCGTCCCCCAAATCAATAAAGGTCATCGTCATGCTCGCATCACCTGCCGATGCCGTGGTTCCACGGGGGGAGAAAACGGCAGTTGGAGCAGCCCTGATTCGACAGGAAGGCCTAACGCCCTAGACTCTTCAAACGTGATTGTTTCGCCCACCACACTGATACCCAAACTCGACCCTGTCACATTATTTAGGAGCAAATGTGTTATAATTCAAGAAAAATTACTGTAATAAGAAACCTGGAAAAGTAAACGAGCCATGCCGGGTTTCAATAAGGGATCGTGCGATGTTTTACCTTGAAGAAACAGCTCGGTCTCTTCGCGAGCCGCACGCGCAACCTGTCTATGAGCGGCAGACAAGGTAGGAGGAATGTCCTCCATGGGAACGTCAGAGGGTCGGGCATCACTCGAACACGCGCCTGCGGCCAAGATAGCCTGATGCTCCCTTACTGCGTGCTTTTTGCGCTTCCTCTCGACCTTGGTCGTACGAATGGATCTCCTCAGGACCTTCGACAGGGGTACATCTTTTTCCAAATTAGGCTCGGCCTCCGAATCTACTTCAACATCCATCATCGGCTGCTTTAAAGATGTTGCCCGTAGCGGCCCTGGGGTGACCTCAACCGTAGCCGGTGGCTCTGAAAGCTCCTCCGCACCACCACCTAGGGACGGCATGGTACTCGGAATAGCATGAGTGGTAGTGGTTCCTATAACAGAAAGAAGAAGGGAGTCAGGGTATGAAAGAAATGAATTAAGTGTGCAAATGTGCCGCAAAACATACCGAGACCCATGGAAACGCGAAGCCTCTCCTCTTCCTCAAATGTCTTGAAGGATGCCAATAGGGCCTCTTCAGTAAACATTCCTATTAAGAAAAAGCGCGTTATTAAAGCATAATAAATTCAAAGAAAAAATATGTACTGAAGAATGTAAATGGAATATACCGGATGCCGTAAGGGAAGAAAGTGCTGCCTGTTCGCGGGCTAATCTTTCAGAAGCCTCGATAGCGGCTTGAAGATCAGTAGCGGCATTCTCGTCGACGGAGGCTTCGAACATACCAACGTTGGTGTCGTATTCGGCTAAGCCTTTTCTATAAGGAGCATGCGGCTCCTGACCGAACACAACGTCAGCTGAGAATAAAGATTTCTTCTTTTTCTACGAGCCGGCCCCAACACCCGACAACAAAAGTTTGCGTTTAACGGGATTCTTCAGACGGCGAGTTTCGATCTCCGAGCCGATACCCGACTCAGGGGACGCCATAGCCACTGCAGTCACGGGAGCACTTACATCCGATCGTGGGTTATCCAGAAAGTCTCGCGGAATTACAGTCGTGACACCCTCTCTTAAAGAAGGACTGACAATTGCACGTCGCTTCAGCGGGACAGCGGGATTACTGGCCGGGACAGAATCCTTATGGTCGAGAAGCATCCTCCTTTTCTCTTTGATGATGGCACCCGTGGCATGCTGGTACCAAGAGATAAAAGCATTTGAGGTGTTCGGGATATGGCTCGGCTCACTGATCAAGAAATGAGACCCCATGTTTGGCTGCATGAAGTGATGCACCGCGTTGTGAATGCTCTCTTCTGTAGAAACCAGGTCGATGAGGAACGCTTCAAGGGGAACGCCTTGGTTGTAACCGGATTTCTGGGCGAAACGATGCGGGTTGTATCTCATAAATAACACCAAAGCATCCTGTCTGAACACGAGGAAACCCGGTCTGATGGAATATAAATGATCGATCTCCCAGGCCCTCAACGCAGATGCTCCATCCTTGAAGACATCGTAGAGCGGCTGGATTACCTTGGAAGATTCCTTACCGATGGTCAGGACCCTGTCGACGAAGGTCATGCTATCCCCAACCATGTGCGGGCAAAGAAGCAATCGCCGAGCCTCTCGCTGGGTTGGGTCTGGAGAAGAAGCATCGACCAATTGCATGACCCGAGGAAAATTATATCCTTCATAAAATCTGGGTCGTTTATGCACACCAAAAGCACCCAGTACGTGCATCTCGATCCACGAAGTAAAGTAGTGCAATGGGAGATTTACGGGCTTCAAACCCGGCTGAGTGGTGTCGACCGCTATGCTCAGACCGTGATATAGGTGAGCCAGTCCTGCGACCCCAATAGCCATGCGCGTCCCCGCGGCAATGCGATGAGCCAGATAAAAGAAAGATGGTCACATGTAGCGAGGGTGCATTAGAAGCGCAAGCCAACTCAGCCACAAGCCGATAAACCCTAAGAAGAACGTCTCCTCATCAAAGTCCGGAGCGGCAAACACTATGAAGGGGACAACTGAAGTATCCAAAATAAAGAATTTCTTCAAATCTACATCCGCGGTCGGCAGTTTGTCCAAACCAAATTCGAACGGATCATCGAGCTTGGAAAACTTCACAGCTTTCATTGATAGGGCCTCCGGACGAAGGAAACGAGCAATGAAGTCCGTGAAGCTAACTTTGTGTCCCCAGACTCCAAGAATAAGCTCTCATATATGTTCAACACTTTGATCATGCTCGGAAACTTGTGTCGAACGACATTCTCTGGGGTAAGACCCATAACCACCGATTCAGTAGCGAAGACGTACTCGTCAGGATGAAATATCTTCTCATAATGATCTCCTCTGACGGGTAACCCAGATATCTCCTCAAATTCCTCCAGCAAGATTGGCACCTCCCGATCCGATAAGAGAAATGTGTGGGTCGAGATATTCCATTGCTCCAGAAAGGATTTAACCCACCACACATGAGGAGTGTGGTAATAAAAGAGGGACGCATAAATCGCTGGATATAGCCTGGTCTTCAGCAGCAGGGACTTCGTAGCCTACAGGATGTAACGGGGCCACTGCAGATAACCAGCCGGATGATGGGGGTCACTCCTATCGTATAGACCTGGCCTCAAGGACGCGCTTCTCCTTGGCATATGTGACACCCCAGAATGTCTAGGGCTATTGGCGGCTGCATGGGTATCGACGCCATGTAAGGTTGGAGATGACCTTCCGAGATCCAGTTGACCTCTTCCACTGATCGGTCCTGACGGCGCCGCACAATTAAAACCGCGCCAACCCCGGATAATGTAACTGTACCATGACCCCCACAAATGAAAAAACTCTGCTCTGGGTCATAGTCCCGAATTAGCGTAAAGACTTCCCGATCTGTAGGCGCATCGGCGAAAGTGCTCTCCGAGCGAACGTAGGGGAAGGAGGAGTCGGAAGCCATAGTACCTAAAAAAAGAATTAAAAGGGGGGGTTAGTTAACGACACAATATAATCAACTACAATTAAAGGCCTTAGCATTTTCAGTACATCCAAATTTGTACTACATTCTGGCATATTTAAGTCACCACAGTCCAAAGAAAAAGGGATAATGGGCTTCACAAAATCAAGATAATGCCCCATCAATGATGAAGCAGGCACTCATTGTATGAATCCAAAAGAATTCTCATTTAATAAAAAATCTCATTGAACAATGGAGTTCAAGACTCCCAACGCCCTCGAAGGACGTGTTCTACAACAGATCTGAATCTGTGAGAAGAATTTACAACAAAACCTTGAAAAGAAAATAACAAAAGGGAATAAAATTCCCAAAAAAAAATTTCAAAAGAAATTTTCCCAGAGCTAAACTCTGTAGAACAAACCGGAATTGAATTCCTCTAATGATGGGATTAAATCCCAGAAATCCCCATGGGAAATACACTGGAATTCAATTCCAGAGAACCTTTAAAGATCAGAGTAATAAGGTAAAACCCCAAGATCTCTATGACTCACGGTCTCCCTAAATAAAGTTTTTTAAAGATCTCTAAGAGATCATTTCAAGAAAAAGAGCCAAGCTCTGTTGATGGGTTAAAAACCCAAAACATAAAAGAGTCTCTTTTAAAGAGTTTTTAAAAAAAATTGGTCATAATTCTTACCAAGTTTCTTAAATAGAGTTAAACTCTAAGAGTTTCTTTGAGGCGGAGATCTAAGCTATGAGAAGAAAATTAAATTCTCAAGGGAGAAGAATGAAGATGACGAAACGGCAGTCATCTTAAGGGCCAAAGGCCCTATTTATAAGATGTGAAGGGATGGTTTAACACTCTAGAAGATCCAATAGTGGAAAAAGGTGACACTGTTGCACCCACGTGTAAACCACGTGAGAGCAATGGTGGGGGGAATCTGTTTCCCCAATATTTAAACATAGTAAAAGAGAAAAGCTCTATTGGAATTTAATGAGACAGTGCCTCACGCGCTCTCCACGAAGGCGTTAGCGCCAGAGCCAATCTTATAGGATTAAATCCTATGGTGGCGCCTCACGCGCTCCTCACGCATGCGCCATTGTGCAAAGCATAAGAGAATTTATTACATAAGAGTAAGACTCTTATATGGCGCCGCGCGTGCTCATCACGCGGGCGCCAATGTGCAAAGCACAGGAATACCCATCTTAAGAATTAAATTCTTATGTGGCGCCCACGTGCACAACACGTGAGCGCCAGTGCCCAAGAAGAATTAAATTCTACGATATTCTCTGTTAAACAGAGCGGTTGGGTCAAAGATTCAACGGAGATGATAAGTCATCAAAATATAGAATCAAATTCTATTAGGAGAAAACATCTCCTAAATCTTTTTAAATAAGAAAGATACTCTCAGTTGGATCAATGATCCAATAATAGAATAAAATTCTATTTTGGGAATATATTCCCTCAATCTTTCTAAACAAAAAAAAGATTACTCTCTATAAAACAGAGAACCCTTGGATTAAAAATCCAATGGTGATTAAAAATCACCACTTGACAGAATAAATTTTATATATGGGAGAATATTTCCCCATTCTTATTGAAAACAAGAACAATATATTTTGTTAAACAGAAGTCCTTGGATCAAAGATCCAACGGTGGGTAAAATTCCCCAAATCAATTTTGAGACCAATTAAATCAATTGGAATCTCTTAATGAGAGATTTTCTCAAAACTAATTAACAATCTGTCTCCACTATATAAAGGACCCGAGACTTCAAGTCTCACACACAGAGAGACCACACACAGAGAGGAAGAGACCACAGATAGAAAGAACAGAGAATTCAATTCTCAAAGAAGAAGAGCTTCCTTCTCAAAACCCTGGGTAAAGAAAAAAGATCAAAATGTCCTTATTACCTATAATATCACATCTAAGGGTTTAACCCTTTTAAAAGAACTTAGTTCTTTCTCTAAATCTGAGATCTACAAGACAAGTCTTCCACAAGTTGAGAATTTAATTCTCATCGGGAAGATCTTGTTCTTGAGAATCAAAAATTCAGAGAAGAACAAATTTAAAAAGAAAGAAAATAGAGTCTAGAATACTCCAAGAACTCATTTTTTTCAAATCAAGAACTTAGTTCTCTAAAAACTCAACCCGAAATCCTCAAAATATAGTGATTTTGGCGAGCGTTAATGGTCAAAACAACATTGATAGAGGTTTAACCTCTCTGAAAATATCAACAGAGATTAAATCTCCATATATAAAAAAAAGACTAGCGACTCACGTGCTTCCCACGTGGGCGCCCTTTTAACAGCGCCTAGCGCCTCACGTGAAAAACATGCGGGCGCCTAAAACAGAAGGCCATCGCCTCACGTGAAACACACGTGGGCGCTGAATAAAGTGCTCAGCACTCCATATACAGCCGAAGGCAGCTAAGTGTTTAGCACTGATTGGGCAGCGCCTCACGTGCTCCTCACGTGGGCTCCATAATAAAAGTGCTCAGCACTCCATATACAGCCAAAACGGCTGAGTGTTTCACACTAATTGGGCAGCGCCCAGCTCCGCATGTGCACCTCACGTAGATGCCATAGGAAGTTCTTAGCACTTCACATTTAGTCAAAAGGACTAAAGTGTTCAACATTCATTCGGCATCACCCATGACTGAATGCTTCACATGACATATATGTGAGCATCAGAGTTCAAATAAATGCTTAGCACTTTTACATAAAAAGAAAAGGGCTGAACATACAGAGCCCAAATAAGTGCGTAGTACTTTTAAATGAAAAAGAAAAAGAATAAGCAGACTAAGCCCAAATTGGCTAAGTCTCTTAAGCCCAAATGCTCTTTTGCTGGATCTTAAGTAAAAATGATCCTTAAAAATATTGTTAAACTGATCTTAGTCTCAAACATGACTAATGATCTATCATTGATAATATCCAAAATGATATTCATCTTGTATCTCCTAAAGTAATCTTAGTCCCAAATATGACTAACGATTCTTAGGACCACCACAAACACTTTCCCTCAAATACGGAATTTGGTTTCAGGGTACATCTCTCCACACCTTTGATATATATCGTTGTAATTCCTTAACGTCTTCAGAGTGGTGGCAGGTCCCGACAACCAACTCCTTTCGTCATACATTGATGCACTTCCAAATTGATGTGCACACCTCAAATCGAATCGCACCCCAAATTGGGCGCATTCCTTGTCACCATCGTTCACTTCGCCACATAACAAATACACGTGCGTGCAAGATGAATGTTGGACCGAAATGTCCCTAAACTAAAATTTTGCCTCAAACATGGCGATAATGGACCGTGATGTCCTTAAACTAAAATAATTGGGCTCAAATGCTCGTATGTTTTAAGTCGATCTTAATCTCAAACCAGATTAATGGTTCTTAAATAAATCTAAGCCCAAATCTAAAATATACGGATTTGGACTAATCCGCGCCCTACGGGCGACGACATAAACTAGTATCCGTATACAATCCACGGGCAACCAAAACAAACAAAAACAAACAAGACACGAAGTGAACTGCTGGAGAAGGAGAAAGTGATTATCGCAATGCGATAACGTAATAAGTGCAGGGGCTTGCGCCTGCAGGGAAGAGCATCCCCACAATAAAAAAAACCCACATAAAATGAGGGAGAATCTGATAAAGTCTGCTACAACGGTCGCGTCTGTCCAAACCTCTGATATATGGTGCCACAAATCAACTTGGTATCTTCAGAGAGGTGGACGGATAAATCCAAATAGCATATGCCCCCAGATTCAGGCAAGACGATCCATCTCGGTTCGTCCCTTTCTTCCGACGATGAACACACATACTTCTGACCACACGAATGCTTCGTCTTTATGTGTGAGCTTGGTTAGGGGTGCTGCGATTTTTGAGAATATTTCGATGAATCGTCCGAAGTATCCTGCTAAGCCTAAGAAACTTCGTATATCTTTCACCGTCTTTAGTGTCGGTCACTCACAGACAGCTAGCACCTTAGCTGGATCCACAGAGATTCCTTCGCCTGAAAAAATATGTCCGAGAAATCAGACTTGATCTAGCCAAAATTCACACTTACTGTATTTGGCGTAGAGCTGATGTTGTCGCAATTAAATCTCTAAGACAATCCGTAAGAGCTCGGCATGTTCTTTCCAATTCTTTGAATACACCAGGATATCGTCGATGAAGATTGTAGGGTGCTTTTTGTCACCCCATTGAGATGGGAATACGCGCATGCTTGTCAGGCGTACTACAGATTCCCCCTGCCTAGGGTAGGCCGGGGTTTAATGATCGTGGGGATCCGAATCTCCGGCAGCCGCGGACTAAACTGCCGTTAATTACCCCTCGCCTTTGGAGCGAGGGAACCTCCGATTGACGGGTTAAACTGGTTATGCGAACTCGATGTGCAGTATACGTGTGTTGTGTTTTGAAGGGGGGTTTTGGATATATCGGGAGCCACGCAAAGTTTTTACGAGGGTCCCGCTACCCGGATAGCGGGCTGGGGGTCAAGGGGGCTAGCAGCCCCCTTGCGGGGTGCGGGGCAGCGCCCCGTTAGAAATTTTTTTCTAACAGGGACAGTGTCGTAGAGTATGTGTATGTGTACATTTGTATCCATATGTATATATATACATGTATATATAAATAAAGGGGAAAAAGACATCCAAAGGATGCGTGGGGCCAGTGCCTAGGCACTTGAGCGCAGGCGCGCCACGTGTCGGCACGTGGGCGCTTTGTGCTCGACCGCAGAGTGCTGGAGCGCAACGCGCCACGTGTCGGCACGTGGGCGCTTTGCGCTCGGACGCTGGGCGCTTGAGCGCAAGCGTGCCACGTGTCAGCACGTGGGCGCTTTGCCCTCGAGCGCAGAGTGCTGGAGCGCAACGCGCCACGTGTCGGCACGTGGGCGCTTTGCGCTCGGACGCTGAGCGCTTGGGCGCAAGCGCGCCACGTGTCGGTACGTGGGCGACTTGCGCTCGAGCGCTTGCGCTCGAGCGCTTGCGCTCGAGCGCTTGCGCCTGAGCGCAAGAGCGCCACGTGTCGGCACGGGGGCTACTTGCGCTCGAGCGCTTGCACTGGAGCGCAAGCGCGCCACGTGTCGGCACGGGGGCGACTTGCGCTCTAGCGCTTGAGCTTGAGCGCAAGCGCGCCACGTGTCGACACGTGGGCGCTTAGCGCTTGAGCGCAAGCGCGCCACGTGTCGGCACGCGGGTGCTCTGCGCTTGAGCGCCGGCGAGAAAAAGAGGCTTTTAGCCTAAAAAGATTTCTCTGAAGAGAAATCAGAGAGGAGTTGGACTCCTGAGTGTGTTCTTTTCTTTTTTTTCTTTTTTTGGGGTTATGTGAAAAGGGTTCTTCTTCTTCCTCCTCTGTTAGCTGGATCTTAAAGATCAATAGATGTGAGATCTCAAAATCTCTCCTTTTGTGGATCTGAAGACAGATCCAAGTTCCTCTTTGTGGGTTTTGTGGTGAAAAACTATTTCGTTTTTTGAAAAGGAAGAGTAAAACTCTTGATTTAATTCAAAACAAAGTAGAAGGTCTTGCAACCTTGAAGAAGGAAGAAAGATCTCAGATCTGAAACTTTTTTTTTGGAGAGAGAAAAAGGTGTTGAGATTTTTTCATTATCTTTGCCTTTATAGGCCATACACTTTACACATAGCCCCTTGGGCTTCACAAAATGGCATTTTGCCTATCCCATGGCTCATGTGCCATTTCTTTTTGCACATAAGCCATAGGCTTTACAAAAATTTGGCTTTATACCTATTTTTCTTACATTTATCCATAAAATAAAATAAAATAAATCCAACAAAATTATTTATTACAAAATTTTTATCTTGGCATGGGGGGAGGCCGGCCGCTTCATGTTCGGGATCGACCCGGACATGGGCCCACTGGATCTGGGCTTGGGCCCACTTGGCTTGGGGTTGACTTTGATTTTGACTTGGTCAACCGGGGTGTAAATTTTTACCCCAACTAATTGCCCTCCATCAATAAATGCACACCACATATGTGGGTCGTGTGCATGAAATTGATGGATCTTCTTTCACATGGAGGCGACTTGATTCGGTTCCTACATTTTGGGAAGCTGGCACTGCCCTTTTTACGACATGGACGGTCGATGCGGCCCCTTTGCGACTTGGACGGTCGGTTCTGCCCTTTTAGCGACATGGACGGTCGATGCTGCCCTTTTAGCGACTTGGACGGTCGATGTTGCCCTTTTTGCGACTTGGATGGTCGATGCTGCCCTTTTAGCGACTTGGACGGTCGATGCTGCCATTTTAGCGACGTGGACGGTCGATGCTGCCCTTTTTGCGACTTGGACGGTCGGTTCTGCCCTTTTTGCGACTTGGACTGTCGGTGCTGCCCTTTTAGCGACGTGGACGGTCGGTGCTGCCCTTTTAGCGACGTGGACGGTCGGTTCTGCCCTTTTTGCGACATGGACGGTCGATGCTGCCCTTTTTGCGACTTGGACGGTCGGTGCTGCCCTTTTAGCGACTTGGACGGTCGATGCTACCCTTTTTGCGACTTGGACGGTCGGTGTTGCCCTTTTAGCGACTTGGACGGTCGGTGCTGCCCTTTTAGCGACTTGGACGGTCGGTGCTGCCGTTTTTGCGACTTGGACGGTCGATGCTGCCCTTTTAGCGACTTGGACGGTCGATTCTGCCCTTTTTCCGACATGGACGGTCGATGCTGCCCCTTTTGCGACTTGGACGGTCGGTGCTGCCCTTTTAGCGACTTGGACGGTCGATGTTGCCCTTTTTGCGACTTGGACGGTCGATGCTGCCCTTTTAGCGACTTGGTCGGTCGGTGCTGCCCTTTTTCCGACTTGGACGGTCGATGCTTCCATTTTAGCGACGTGAACGGTCGATGCTGCCCTTTTTGCGACTTGGACGGTCGGTTCTGCCCTTTTTGCGACTTGGACGGTCGGTGCTGCCCTTTTAGCGACGTGGACGGTCGGTGCATGATTTGACTTGCTCTGCTTCTTGCAGTGTCAGGGGTAGACTTGACTTGCTCCGCTTCTTGCGGTGTCGAGATTGGATTCTGACTTACTCCGCTTTCTGCGGTGTCGGAGTGGAAGTTGACTTGTTGATTTTGATTTGGGTTAACATCAGCATCGCTATACTGGAATATGGTACCAGGAGCGAATCATCATCTGTCATTGAGAGGATTTTGGGATTTTGGTTTTTGTTTGGCATCTGCATTGCTGCACTAGAATAATGCCAGGAGCAACTCATCATTTGCCCCGGGAGGATTTTTTTTTTTTTTGGACTTTGATTGTGGTCTCACCGGTAAGACTTAGGAGAGGTTGGGATTGTTTTACGCCCGTGGATTGTATACGGTTTTGCAGGATGTATGATCCAGACCGTAGGGCCGGAAAAATTTCGGGACTTTATCGGCGTCTGTATCGCTGCACTGGAATATGGTACCAGGAGCGACTCATCATTCGCCGTTGGGGTATGAGATTTGGAATTTGGTTGGCGTCTGCATCGCTGCACTGGAGTATGGTACCAGGAGCGACTCATCATTCGCCATTTGGGGATTGGGGAGCGATGGCTTAGGAGACAGGTTTAGATCCCTATCGCCTAAGGCTTTTCAATTTTATGGGACGTGAGGGTCCCATAAAAGCATTTTCTCCCTACGAGTCGTAAGGATCCCGCAGGTGTATTTTCTCCTTAGGAGTCGTGAGGACTCCTAAGTGTGTTTTTCCTTTATGAGTCGTAAGGATCCCACAAAGGTTTGTTCTCCTCATATATCGTGAGGACACATGAGTGGGTCTTATCAATGGAGTATCATTACCCAAAGCGGAGACCAGCCGCGTAACTGGTGATTACGGTGGGGCATGGGTATGATGAGAATTATTTGAGCCCGTGGATTGTATACGATGGTCAACTTGGGGACCCACCGTAGGGCCGGAGAATTTTAAGAAATTGGATTTTGGCTGGCGTCTGCATCGCTACACTGGAATATGGTATCAGGAGCGACTCATCATTCGCCGTTTGGGGACTTGGAATTTGGATCTTGTTTGGCATCAGCATTGCTGCACTGGAATAATGCTAGGAGCAACTCATCATTTTCCTTAGGAGGACTTGGGATTTGGGTTTTTGGTCGGCATCAGCACCGCTAACACTGAAGCGAAATGCCAGGAGCGACTCATCATTTGCCGTTTCCCGTTGGGGAACGATGGCTTAGGAGAAAGGTTTGGGTCCCTATCACCTAAGGCTTTTCAATTTTATGAGCCGTGAGGGTCTCATAAAAGCATTTTCTCCCTACGAGTCGAGAGGATCTCGCAGGTGTATGTTCTCCTTAGGAATCGTGAGGATTCCTAAGTGTGTTTCTCCTTTGTGAGTCGTAAGGATCTCACGCAGGAATTTTCTCCTCTTAAAGTCGAAAAGACTTTGAGAGTGCATTTCATCTCCTTTTCACGAGTTTGCGCCCTTTCAGGTTTTCACAAACTCGCCGGCAGTCCTGCTGTTTTTACTCACGGAGCCCCTTTCGGGTTTTCATTCGTGCCCGTTTTGCTTGTGGACATACCGTTTATTTTTTTATTTTTTTTTCCTTTTTTTTTGCCGCTGGTGGGACTTTAAAAGTAGTCTCACCGGAAGGATTTGGGAGAGATAGGGGTCATTTACGCCCGTGGATTGTATACGGTTTTGCAGGATGTATGATCCAGACCGTAGGGCTGATGTGCTCAATTCGCCTGCGACTTGGAGCATTCACGTGTAGTATTTCTTGAGATATCGGCCATTGATGGGTGGCATGGGTCTTTCTCCCTCGGCACTTATTAGTTGGTAGGATCCTCCGTCGAACACTTTCTCGATGACGTATGGTCCTTCCCAGTTTGGCTCGAATTTTCCCTTGGCATGTCGATTGGGGATGATCGGTCTTTTAAGGTCCAACACCAATTCACCTTTCTTGAAAGCGCGGAGACGGGTTATCTTGTCATAGGCCCGTGACATTTGGGCTCGGTATAGCTCCAGACTTTGCTGCACCACGAGCCTCTTTTCTTCGAGGGCATCGAGCTCTTCAAATCGAAGGAGCACGTTTTCCTCCTCCGTCAACTCGTGCTGAACGGTCATTCTTAAGCTTGGAACCTCGACTTCGAGGGGGAGGACCGCCTCCACTCCGAAGAGCAATGAGTATGGAGTGGACTGAGTTGGAGTGCGGTGCGTGGTACGATATGCCCACAACGCCTCGTGAAGTTTAAGATTCCAGTCTCTCTTGTTGGCTGAAGCATTTTTCCTCAGGAGCTTGCATAGAGTCTTATTGAAGGCTTCGGCGAGCCTATTGGCTCTTGGATTATAGATGGAGGAATATCTCCAGTCTATCTTATGCTGAGTAGCGAACCTTGAAACATTGAAGCTCTTGAAAGAAGGCCAGTTGTCAGAAATGATTCTTCTTGGTGTACCGAAGCGGTATAGAATATTATGCTGGAAGAATGTCAGAATATCTTTTGTCTTGACTTCTTTTAGCGGGACAGCTTCAGCCCATCTGGAGAAGTAGTCTGTCGCGGCCAGTATGAACCGGTGGCCTTTGGATGACGGAGGATCAATTGGGCCAACAATGTCGGTGCCCCAGACTTCGAAGGGCTACGACGCCACCGTAGGATGCAACGGATTGGGATGCTTGTTAATGAAATCACCATGGATTTGGCAGATCTGACATTTCTTTGCATGCTCTCCACAATCCCGTATCATGGTGGGCCAGTAATACCCAAGCCGTTTGATTTGAAGTCGCATCTTGGGACCAGATTGGTGAGCACCGCAAACACCCGAGTGAACATCTTTCATGACCTTTTGGGCTTCGGCCAATGACAGACACCTGAGCCAGAGTTGGTCATATGACCTGCGGTATAATGTGTCATTTACAAACACGTATCGCAGAGCTCTTTTCTTCAGCTGAATCCTCGCAGATTTTTCTTCGAGCAGCTTTTCATATCGGAGGTACTCTATGAAGGGTTCTCTCCAATCGAGCTAGTCTTGGATGATCGAAGCTTCTTCCGCAGGTCTGCTCTTCTGTTCCGCGCTTTCCTCTTCTCGTAGAGAGACCGGGGGTAGAATTTGCCGGCTCCTGACTGTGATCAGAATTTCGTCCATGTCAGGATCAGCCAGCTCCTTGGCCAGGCGAGCGAGTATGTCGGCTTTTCCGTTCAACGCTCTGGGGATTCTCATTAGTTCAATGTGAGTGAACCGTTTCATGAGTTCCACCACCCGGCCTCTGTACCGAGCTAACTCGGGTTTGTATATCTTATAGTCACCGCTTACTTGGTTGACGACAAGCTGGGAGTCATCGTAAACCCGTAGCCGAAGGATTTCCATTTCTATGGCGAGTTCCAAACCAGCTATCAGAGTTTCATACTCAGCTTCATTGTTTGTCCGAGGCTCGGTGAGAGCAAAAGAACGCCGTAGGGTTCCCATTGATGGTGTGATGAACACCAATCCTATCCCTACTTTCATCTCCGGGATGCTTGATTTACTGGAGGTTCTTATCGATGAGGCCCCATTGAAGTAGAGCTCCCAACATGGCTCGTCATTCTCGAGGTGCAGCACTTGTTCATCGGGTAACTCACAATTTAGCGGCGACCCTTCTGGTATGGGATGAGCAGCGAGAAAGTCTGCAAGAGCTTGCCCTTTTACTGCTTTCTGAGGAGTGTAAACTATGTCAAACTCAAGTAGCATAACAGCCCATCTTGCTATTCTGCCGGCTAGGCTCGCTCTGGTCACCAAGTGTTTGAGCGAGTCGACCTTGGAGATCAGCATAACCCGATGAGCGAGCAGATAGTGCCTCAGCTTCTTCACAGCAAATATCAGAGCCAGGCATTGCTATTCGATTGGGGAATAGTTGTGTTCCGCCCCGACTAAAGTTCGACTGAGGTAGTAGAGGGCATTTTCTTTTCCCTCCTTATTATTCTGGGCAAGGAGCGCACCAAGTGACTCATCTAGCGCAGCAGTGTAGAGAATCAGCGGTTTATTCGGAATGGGGGAGGCCAGCACTGGAGGGTACAACAAGTATTGTTTGATGCTTTCGAACGCTGCTTGACATTCGGCATCCCAGATAAAAGGTGCTCCTTTCTTCATGAGCTTTGAGAAGGGCCTACATCTCCCCGATAAATTTGAGATGAACCTCCGTATATAAGCAAGCTTGCCTTGAAAAGATCTTAGCTGCGTCAGACTCTTCGGAGGGGGCATCTCCATGATGGCCTTTACCTTTGATGGGTCAACTTCGATCCCTCGATGCCAAACTATAAAGCCCAGAAATTTTCCCGATGACAAGCCAAAAGCGCATTTCAGAGGATTCATCTTCAGGTCAAATTCCCTCAGTCTGGTGAGAACGGTCCTAAGATCCTGGATATGATCGGCCTTGGTTTTAGTCTTAACGACCAGATCATCAACATAACATTCGACGACTTTATGAATTAGGTCATCGAAGATATTGGTCATTGCCCTTTGATATGTAGCACCTGCGTTCTTCAATCCGAACGGCATTACCTTGTAGCAATATATTCCGATCGGGGTTCGAAATGCTGTGTGCTTCTCATCCTCATGGGACATCTTGATCTGATTGTATCCAGACGAGCCATAAATAAAGGTGAACAGCTCGTAATTTGAGGTGTCATCGACCATCATTTCCATGACCGGTAGCGGGAAGTCGTCTTTAGGACATGCCTTGTTGAGGTCCCTGAAAACGACACAAACTCGGATCTGCCCATTTTTCTTCTTCACTGGGACTATGCATGCGATCCAGTCCGCATATTTCTCTTCTCTGATGAAGCCGGCATCGATGAGCTTCTTAGTTTCCTTGATGACATTTTCTCCTAGTTCCCTTCTCATTCTTCGGGGAGCTTGTTTGACTGGCTTAGCATCAGGAGATATAGCCAACTTATGTACGGCCACTTTAGGGGAAAGGCCAAGCATTTCTTTGTATGTCCACGCGAAGCAGTCGACGAACTCATGCAGCAGGGCAATTATCTGCGCTTTCATTTCCTCTGACAAGAGCGAACTGATGTAGGTCGGCCTTGGATTATCGGGCGTTCCTAAGTAAATCTCGGTTAGCTCGTCAAAGGTTGCTTGTCCGCCATCTTCGAGCTCTTGAGGAACTTCTTCTGGCTCGTCTATCTCGTAATCATCATTTGATCTTTCGCCGGCCTCACCAACACGGATCATATAGCACGCTTTAGAATCGGGTTGAATATAGCCTATGCCCCGTCTATCTGGAATTCGTCCATCGATGAATGCTCTGACCTGGGGCGGGTACCATAGCCCTTCGTAAAACTTTGCTTCGGACTCCGTTTGATATAACCGGCATCCGCACTTCTTAAAGTATTCCCGCATCTCGGGCGCATAGTATCTGGGATTGAGGACGGCTCTTATGCCTCTCTCATAGGGAAGGCACGCGACAGAAATATCGTCCGGGTGCACAACGGGGTTTGACCTGTAAAACAGGATGCCCTTCTGTCCATTTTTCCTCCCGGGCACGTAGAAAGTTTTCAGCTGGTCCACGGTAGAGACTGACAATGCGTCGAGCTCTTTGCACATCCGTTCCGGCACCCTTGTGATGGCCAGGGACCCTTCTGCGACTTCGAAGGTCTCTCATAGTTTTGCTTGCTGCATAGGGGGCCAATCTGCACAGCTGTTGCACGGCAGGTCCTCTTCTTCTGACTCTTCAGTGTCACTGCCAAGATGAGGGCGGGCTTTGCTGCTAGATGGGCCTTCAGTAATAGATTCGTCCGTATCGCTGCCGAAATGAGGGATGTTTACCCCAATCAGAGCAAAGCTCTGTTCAAATTCCAAGGTGGGAAAAGAAGCATTGCTTCTATTTTTCTCCAATCAGAGAAAAGCTCTGTCTTGAAAATTAAAGTGAAAATTAAAGTTAAAATAAATGAAGCAACGCTTCAGATTCTTTGCGCTGCGCGCAACGCGCCACGTGTCAGGCGCAGACGCATCAGCGTAGCGCCCAAGAAGGCGAGCCCAATCAGAGCAAAGCTCTATTTAAAAGAAGCAACGCTTCAGTTGTGCAAGCACTGCGCTGCACGACACGTGTCAGCGCAGATGCGCCAGCGCGGTTGCGCTGCGCTGTGCGCTTCGCGACACGTGTCAGCGCAGATGCGCCAGCGCGGTTGCGCTGCGCTGTGCGCTGTGCGACACGTGTCAGCGCAGATGCGCCAGCGCGGTTGCGCTGCGCTGTGCGCTGCACGACATGTGTCACACGCTGGGGCATCTGCGCCAAACAGAATTAAAATTCTAAAGAAATATTTTCTGTTCTTGTTAAAACAAAAAGATTTTCTTCTGTAAAACAGAAGCCCTTGGATCAAAGATCCAACGGTGGGGAAAATTCCCCAAATCACTCAGAGAAAGATCTTTTTAACAAATTTAACTAATTTATGGGCACTATAAAAAGGACCCCAAGCCTCAATTCAAAGGCATCAACATTTTCTAAAAAAAAAGAGAGAAAGAGAACTGTGATGAACTCCACAAGAACAAAAAAGGTAAAGACCTTTAGAAAAAGAGAAAGTTCTCTTATGAACAGATCATAGATCTTTAATAAAAAAAAACAAAATAAAAATAGTGCTTTGCACTTCTTATGAACCACTGGTTCTTTAAAACAGGAAAAAACAAAAATAAATAAAAAATAGTGCTTTGCACTTTTATGAACCTTTGGTTCTCGAAATAAAAAGAAAAAATTGTTTTTCTTTGATCTAAATTAGATCAAGGAAACGAATAAGTGATTTGCACTTCTTTTATGAACCATTGGTTCTTGAATCTAAAAGATTCTTAAACCATAGTGTCTTGCACTTGCAAAACTGCACTGTAGCGCTCTTGGGTTGCGCAAGCCACCAGAGAGCGCCACGTGTCAGCATCTGAACCAATTGCGCTATGCGCTTCTTGAAACAGAGCCTTGCTCTATAAAACTAGCGCAATTCACCACAGCGCGCCGCGTGTCAGCAGCGCAAGCGCAGCGCACTAGAACAGCGATGTTGCGCTTGCGCTCGCCAGAGCATGACACGTGTCATCACCATATGAGCTTGCGCTCATTACTTGGCGCAAAGCGCCAGACAAATGCACTGCATTGCTTACAAAAGGGCCAAGCCCAATTAAAGAAGGCCTAACAGGCTTAAAAAAATGCAATGCATTATTTTAAAAAGGGCAGAGCCCAAACCAAAACAGATGCTCTGCATCATAAATAAAGGGATAAAGCCCAAATCAAAAAGGCCTAGCAGGCCAGAATAAAATGCAGTGCATTATTAAATATGGGTAAAGCCCTAGCACAGGCCAAATAGGCCAAAGATCAAGAAAAATGTTGAATATTCTCAACGGGACTTAGCCCAATCATGGCCGTAAGTCCCCAAACTAAATTGACTGAGCAAGAATGCTCTCCTAAATAAATTACGACCGGTTCAAGGGTACATCTCTGAACTCCTCTGACACATGTCGTTGTAATCCTTCAACGACGCCAGAGAGGTGACAGGTCCCGACAACCGCATATCAATATGGACTGCGGGGTCCTTAAACTCGTGGACCGAAACGTCCCTAAACTAATATTGGACCGAAACGTCTCTAAACTAATACTGGACCGAAACGTCCCTAAACTAATATTGGACCGAAACGTCTCTAAACTAATATTGGACCGAAACGTCCCTAAACTAATATTGGACCACCACGTCCCTAAACTGGCGGTGGACCACCACGTCCCTAAACTGGAACAATAGAGCATCCAAATGCTCTTTTTCGGATCTAAACGGTCCCGTTTAAGTTGATCTTAGCCCCAAATACGACTAACGTATCCTTAAGCATTTAAATGAACGATAAAACTTCAAATCGACTTTGGTTCAAGGGTACATCTCTGAACTCCTCCGACACCTATCGTTGTAATCCTTCAACGACGTCAGAGAGGTGATGAGTCCTGACGACCATATCTATTAAATCGATCATCACGTCAAGTTGATCTTAGTCCAAAACAGGACTAACGTATCCTTGACGAACGTTTAAGTTGATCTTAGCCGCAACGCGATTAATGCAAAAACACCAAACCCAAATCTAAGTAAATACGAATTTGGACTAATCCACGTCCTACGGGCGACGGCATTACTCAGTCTCCGTATACAATCCACGGGCAACCACAAACAAAACAAACACACACGACACGAAGTGAAATTCTAGAGAAGGAGAAAGTGGTTACCGCGATGCGGTAGCGTAATTAACTGCAGGGGCTTGCGCCTGCAGGGAAGAGCGTCCCCACAATTAAAAACCCCTCAATCGAGGGGGAATCGGACGAAGTCTGCTACATCGGCCGCATCCGTCTAAACCTCCGATACACGGTGCCATAAATCAACTTGGCATCTTCGGAGAGGTAGACGGATAAAACCAAATAGCATCTGCCCCGAATCTCTGGAGAGACGCTAAGTCTCGGCCGCCGTTCGGATGGGAATAAGGGCGAGTTTTGCGGAAGGACGGGCTTCCAGCGTCGGACTCATCAGTGTCGCTGCCGAAATGCGGGCGCACTTGGGTATTTTTGCTTTTGAAAGTGATAGCCGGCGCAGATTAGCTTTTGAGTCTTGGGGCCGGTCTATCCTCAGTCAGTTGTGGCTTAGCATTTTGGCGGTTCATAAAGTACCGAGAATCTTCATATCGGACTTCATGCACACCGAATGGCTGGATGTCTCCGTCAATGCGTCTTTCTTCGCCATTTTTAGTATATTTCATGCATTGATGGAGAGTTAACGGAATGATGCCATAATCGTGGAGCCACGGCCGCCCCAAGAGAATCTTATAAGATGTGTCGGCGTCGATCACGTATATCTTACCTTCAGTTTGCAGATCCCCAAATTTGATTGGCAAAGCTATAGACCCCAGAACTTGCTGGCAATTTTGGTTGAAGCCTTGAATGACAATCCTTTCCCTTGACAGGTGTCGGACGTCCATTGACAAACTCTTCAGAGTTCGCAAGTTCATAATGTTCACTGAGGACCCCGGATCAATCAATATGCGATTAATTCGATCTCCGTCGCTGTACCCGGTCACGTAAAGCGGCCGATTATGCTCAGTCGTTCCCAGTAGCAAGTCTTCATCCTTAAATAGGACTGCGACGGCATGCAAAGCGTGTTGGGCTTCTTTCATATTAATTTCCGCAAAGCGAGCCTAATACCGCTCGGGGTTTTGTAGAGCGTGAATGAGAACATCTCTAAGCTCCTTAGATAGGACCAAGACGTCGTAGATGCTCAGGAGAGACGGAAGCTTCCGGAGATGTGCCAAGACATTATAGTCCACCGAGGAAGGACATATGTTTTCATCAGCCGGTTCTCTGCCATCTTATTCATTAGCGACTTGTTTTTCCTTCCCTTTTGGGGCGTTGCCCTGATTTGGCGGTAGATCCCTGCCGCTTCTGAGCTGGATTTGATTGGCCGTTGTGGCGAGCTCCTCGTCCTCTTCGGGAAAACAAAGCTCCTGTTCCGAGTCGCTGCCAAGATGGATGGCGTAGCAGGTCACTACTGGGATCTCTTCATTGGAGTCTTCTTCTAACTCCTCCAGAATTTCAGCCGCTTGTACAGGGAAGAACTCCTTCAATTGAATCAATGTTCTTTCCTTTTATTCATATTCTTCGAGGGAATCGATATATTTTTCAATGGTCGATCTCCCTGCAGACTCTTTTTCGCGCCGAGCTGCACTTTTCTTCTTCTTGAGCTTCTTGGATTTTGAGCCTGATGGAGCCGCATTGGCAGCTGGACTGGTAGGCCTCTTCTGCCCTTCCCATTCCATCCTGGGTTCTTTTCGAAGTAGATTTATCATCTTCTTTGTCTTATTAGATATGTGCATACCTCACGGAGGCCGCGATGATTCCGTTTCATTTCTCGGGGTAGCGGGTTCGGCTGTCTGCTCCAAGAAGGCTTCAACTTCTGTCTATATAAAATTGGTGGTTGCAACTTGATTGTTCACCAACACACTTTTGGACAGCTCGATTTCTCCAGCCTTGTACTGCTTCTCGACCCAGTCTTTGAAGATATAACAATCCTCGATCGCATGGCTCACTACTCGGTGGTACGGGCAATACAGAGGATTGTCGGTCATTTTTGCTTCTTGGGGTCTCTTCGACTCCGGCAATTGTAGGTCGTTGTTCAAGGCATCTTTAAATATCTTGCGGACCTTGTCCCTTCTGAAAGAGTAAACCTTATTCTTTTTCTCCTCTAGGGAAGGCCCATCTCCTCCCAGCAATGGCTTTCGAGACCGGTTGGTTTTGGATTCGCCCGCCCTTCGCTTTTCTTCATTGTCGGAGGCATTGAAGACGTTGGTACTGCTGAAACTCCCGCTTCTACGGTTGTCGTCCCGCTTGCTTTTCCAAGTTTTTTCTCTCTGAGAATCGGGCGGGGACTCTTGCTTTGAGTGTTCCAACATTTGGACTTTCTTGGTTAGCTCCTGAAATGTCTTGAGGCCCGCTGTACACAAGAATAGGACCATCCAATTGCTGAGGTTCCCAATGAGAAGGCTGACGGACTGGTCCTGCTCCAGCGGCGGTTCACACTTAACTGTGAGATTATGCCATCGGGCGATAAAGTCGGTGTTGCTTTCATTCTTCACCGACTTAGTCCTCACAAGGTCGGCAATGGAGATTTTATCACTGACGCTCATGAACCTTTGCCGGAACAGAGACTCCATTTGGGCAAAGGTAATGACGGACCCGTCTGGTATACTCGCGTACCAGTCGAAGGCGACACCGGTCGGGCTGTTGACAAACTGACGAAGAAGGAGCGCGTCATTGCCTCCTGTATTTCCGCACGATGCTTTGAAGTGGGCGACGTGCTGATTTGCATTCCCCGTTCCATCAAATCTTCCAAACTTAGGAATGACGTAGCCGCTTGGGAACTCGATCAGATCGTACTGGGCGGGATATGGCCGCCCACTACTGCCGATTTCTTTCTGAGCTTCAGCTTCGGCCACCAATGTTTTAACCTTACTGGTGACCAAATCCATTATCCGATCCTGTGTTAGCGGGATAGTGCTATCTGGGGCCAAGGCGTCCCCAGAAGCGGAGTGTGGCCGGCTTTCATATGGCTCGACCAATCTTGGACCCGAAGGAACAGGCATTGGCTGCCTCGGATAGTCATCGCCCGGCTGATTAGTAGCGGCGTGTGCTTGATTAGGAGGCGCTAGAGCAATTTGAGCCGTAAGCTGCATCACCACATTCGTTAAGTCGTCAATCTTCGAATAGAGCTTGGCCATCTCTTTATCTTTGCTTCTGAGCTGTTTTCGAAGCTCTTGAAGCAGCTCTTGCTCCGCAGTCCTGGGGCGGAAAGTCGGCTCTTCCTCGCTGTCTGAGCTTGACTCTGCATGGACCGAGGGGTCTTTCTGCCTATCATCCTCATCGAGAGGGTTTTCTTCATCCAGCGGGGGCGGCTGTTCTTGGGCAGCGGCAACCATATTCAGGCTAGATTGGGCTTGGGATGTGGTGGCCCCATCCTTGCTTTTGCTGCGAAGGTTGTCGCTGGGGCGCCCGCCCGCCATATAGACCGTATGGATGATATACCCGGCCATCTTTATATCATTGACAGCTGATTTCACGGATCGCTGTCTTGACCCCCTTGTTTCGGTAGCTGGTAGTCGATTGAAGGCGGCTGGCCTAGCCAGGTTCTTGAATGGTGCTGGCGCTTCTTTTCTGGGTTTGCCCCGCTGCTTTCGTGCGGCACAGAGTGCTTGATAGACTCTTGAAGAGATAGTGTCATACTTTTTCTGTTGGGGCCGGGACACGTCTCTTTGTGGCACTGTTCGGACCGCTGTCTTCTTGATTCTGGCGGTCATAGCATTTTTCTGAACCCACTTCAGAGGCTCGAAGGAATTGCCGATTCTTACGTCCGACTCAGCCGTCGTCGCAGGGCAACCCTGCACTTGGAACTTCACACGATTCCATTTGGCTGAAGCCCTGGCCCTCTTGTTAGCTCGATACCTGAGCCGCTTCTGCCTTAACTTTTCTGTTCTAAGCACCTGGCAGATTTCGGCTCTTTGGGAAGACGTCGCAGATCGGGCGATGGAGGGCCTTGGAGATACGCTCGATTGTGCATTTGTTAGAGTCATCGCCTGAGCTCGTCCGCAACATTTGATTTTGCCCTTTGTACCGGAGTTCTTGCCCCCTGCTGGAGCACCAGAGAATCGTTCAGACACCGTCTTAAGTTTCGGTTGTGGTGCCTTGGCGATCACGACATTCGGCCTCTTGCCCCTTGAGACCGGCTTGGCCACCTGTTCCGCCGGGATCTCCGCCAGATAAGCGCTTCCGGTAGGGTAGATGATGACGGAGCCAAACTGGGAGGGCGGTTCCTCCCACTGTCGACTGAGGCTTGCGGGGAGAACCACACGAGCGTTGATCTTGACTACGTACGGAATCGGGGTCTCTTTGGAAGTTGAATTCGTCTTGGGAGACATTGTCGTTGAAAGTTGATTGCTGCACGAAAAGAAAACATCATTTCAGTATAGGCAATCGATATGTATATTGATTGAGTTCGCATGAACGTTTAACCCGAAATATGGGAGGAGAGAAGGGTCCCACCGGGCGTGCCAGAATCTGTAGGGTGTTTTTCGTCACCCCGTTGAGATGGGAATACGCGCACGCTTGTCAGGCATACTACAGATTCCCCCTGCCTAGGGTAGGCCGGGGTTTAATGATCGTGGGGATCCGAATCTCCAGCAGCCGCGGACTAAACTTCCGTTAATTACCCCTCGCCTTTGGAGCGAGGGAACCTCCGATTGACGGGTTAAACTGGTCATGCGAACTCGATGTGCAGTATACGTGTGTTGTGTTTTGAAGGGGGGTCATGCGAACTCGATGTGCAGCCCCCTTGCAGGGTGCGGGGCAGTGCCCCGTTAGAAATTTTTTTCTAACAGGGACAGTGTCGTGGAGTATGTGTATGTGTAAATTTGTATCCATATGTATATATATACATGTATATATAAATAAAGGGGAAAAAGACATCCAAAGGATGCGTGGGGCCAGCGCAAGCGCGCCACGTGTCGGCACGTGGGCGCTTTGCGCTCGAGCGCAGAGTGCTGGAGCGCAACGTGCCACATATCGGCACTTGGGTGCTTTGCGCTCGGACGCTGGGCGCTTGAGCGCAAGCATGCCACGTGTCGGCACGTGGGCGCTTTGCGCTCGAGCGCAGAGTGCTGGAGCGCAACGCGCCACGTGGGCGCTTTGCGCTCAGACGCTGAGCGCTTGAGCGTAAGCGCGCCACGTGTCGGCACGTGGGCGACTTGGCTCGATCGCTTGCGCTTGAGCGCAAGAGCGCCACGTGTCGGCACGGGGGCGACTTGTGCTCGAGCGCTTGCGCTGGAGCGCAAGCGCGCCACGTGTCGGCACCGTGGTGACTTGCGCTCGAGCGCTTGCGCTTGAGCGCAAGAGCGCCACGTGTCGGCACGGGGGCGACTTGCGCTCGAGCGCTTGCGCTTGAGAGTAAGCGCGCCACGTGTCGGCACGTGGGCACTTTGCGCTTGAGCGCAAGCGCGCCACGTGTCGGCACGCGGGCGCTCTGCGCTTGAGCGCCGGCGAGAAAAAGAGGCTTTTAGCCTAAAAAGATTTCTCTGAAGAGAAATCAGAGAGGAGTTGGACTCCTGAGTGTGTTCTTTTCTTCTTCTTTTTTTTTGGGTTAAGTGAAAGGGGTTCTTCTTCTTCCTCCTCTGTTAGCTGGATCTTGAAGATCAATAGATGTGAGATCTCAAAATCTCTCCTTTTGGGGATCTGAAGACAGATCCAAGTTCCCCTTTGTGGGTTTTGTGGTGAAAAACTATTTCGTTTTTTGAAAAGGAAGAGTAAAACTCTTGATTTAATTCAAAAGAAAGAAGAAGGTCTTGCAACCTTGAAGAAGGAAGAAAGATCTCAGATCTGAAACTTTTTTTTTGGAGAGAGAAAAAGTTGTTGAGATTTTTTCATTATCTTTGCCTTTATAGGCCATACACTTTACACATAGCCCCTTGGGCTTCACAAAATGGCATTTTGCCTATCTCATGGCTCATGTGCCATTTCTTTTTGCACATAAGCCATGGGCTTTACAAAAATTTGGCTTTATGCCTATTTTTCTTACATTTATCCATAAAATAAAATAAAAGAAATGCAACAAAATTATTTATTACAAAATTTTTATCTTGGCATGGGGGGAGGCCGGCCGCTTCATGTTCGGGCTCGACCCGGACATGGGCCCACTGGATCTGGGCTTGGGCCCACTTGGTTTGGGGTTGACTTTGATTTTGACTTGGTCAACCGGGGTGTAAATTTTTACCCCAACAAAGATGACAACAAACCTGTCTAGGCACTCTCAGAAAACTTGGTTCATCAGGTTCATAAAGATGGCAGGTGCATTGGTCACTCCAAATAGCATTACGAGATATTCATAATGACCATAATGAGTCTTAAACGCTGTCTTCGGAATGTTGAACTCTTTGACCTTCACCTGATGGTAACCCGAACGAAGATCTAGTTTTGAAAAGACACAAGACCCACTTAACTAATCGAAAAGGGCATCGATGCGCGGTAGTGAATACTTGTTCTTAATTGTCACTTCGTTCAGAGCTCGATAATCCACACACATCTTGTAGGAACCTTCCTTCTTCTTCACAAGTAGCACTGGAGATCCCCAAATCGAAGTACTAGGATGAATCCAACCTTTCTTTAGGAGTTCGTCCAATTGAATACGGATCTCCTTCAATACCTCCAGACTTAATCGGTACGGAGCTTTTATTACTGGTTGTGCACTAGGTTGTAAATCGATGCTAAATTCAAGAGCTCGATCGGGAGGCAAACCCGATATATTTTCAAAAAATACATCCTCGAACTCTCGAACTACCTCTGGCTTCGATTCTTCCTCTTGAAACGCTGCAATCTCTGCCTTCTTTGGTTTTGCTCGGTAGATGCTAGGCTCCAAGGTTCAATCTCCACTCATGAAATAGAACACTGGATGATCAGGTATTCCGAACACTACCCTCCTTTGGCGACAGTCGATGGTAGCGAAGAAAGTTCCCAGCCGGTCCATTCCCAAGAATAAGTCGAAATTCGGTATGTCCAGCACCTTGAAATCCGCATAAAATTCTCGACTGCAGACGATCACAGGGCACAGATCGTATCTCAAAGTTTCTTTTAGAACGTTGTTCTCTGAACTAACGTTCCAGCTGGATACGAGCGGTTTAACTGGGATCGCATGAGTTCAGACGAACCGTTGCGATATAAAGCAATGTGATGCCCTTGTGTCGAAGAGCGCTAGAGCAGGTAGGTAGGCTACTAAGATTGTACCTAAGTCGTGTGGGATAGGTTTAGGTATAACAAATATAAGATGACTATGAATTGAAAGGACTTGAAAGAGAATAGGGAAAGGATTTACCAGTGATAACCTGACCCGTAGCTTCGGCCTCTAAAACCGACATAATGAATGCTTGGCATCGCGACACTTTTCTCTGTGCCTGGTTAAACACTCGGCGTTGGGGTTGAGTGGTCTGGGTGAGGGAAGCTGGAGATAGTAGAGCTAATCGGGCAGGAGGAGCTTGGATCGCCGGTCTAGCTGGAAGGTTGTTGGGTCTTCGGTTCTGGGGGCATGCTCCAATGGCGTGAGTAGAAGACCCACAGATCAGGCACAAGTTTTTCGCCCTGCGACAGTTCTTCACAAGATGCCCTGTTCTTTTGCAGTAGATGCAAAAGTCTATCATGCTGTTAGCGAACGAACCTACTGGCCTCCGAGATGGTCCGTTAAAAGCGGGCCTGGAAGAGGCCCCTCCTGTGATCTGGTGCACAGGGCGTTTCACACCGACAGTCTGCGGCCTACCCTTATTCTTCACAACAGCCTCATAGTGTCGGGAAGCCTTCAAAGCAAGTTCATGGGTTGGGAAATCCCCTGTGGCAAGTGCAGCTTAGATTTCAGGGTCCAACCCTTGCTGAAATCGTCGTGTCCGGATCTCAGCAGTAGGAATAAGATGTGCAGCAAACCTGTTACGACCTTGTGTTAGCAGTGTTGTAAGTGAGATCAGAAAATTGAATTTAAGACTATATCTTACTTGCTGATCATGGTAAACTTAGCATTATATTAATCCACCAAATTGACCCACATCGAGCCCTGCTGTACATGGATGAACTGCTACTCCATGTCAAAGCAGGCAGTCTCTGGGAAGTACTTGGTATCGAAGAGGTCTCAGAATGTTCTCCATTCTATCGGTTGTGCGAGACAGCTCTCCTCAGCCTTCCACCAAACTCTGGCGTTATCAGTCAGTTGCAACTTAGCAACTCTCACCCAAGAAATATCTGGCACTTGAGTTGCTGCAAAGTCATCCTCGATCACTTGAGCTCATTCTTCTTCCTCAAGTGGGCTCTCCTTACCCAAGAAGTTCTTTGGGTGCAGTACCCGAAACTGCTTAACTCTGGATGCTTCGACTTCGGGGCTGTTAGGGTCAAAAATTACACCATGGTTGACCAAGTTAAAATCGAAGTAAACCCCAAGCCAAGTGAGCCCATGGAAGGGACCGGCCTCGTGACAAAAAGAATGAAGCCATAAATTAGTTTAATGTAATTCTTTTTTTAGAAATAAATGTATGTAAAATGGGCAAAAAGCTAAAATTTTGTAAACCCCATGGCTTATGTGCAAAAAGAGATAAGCACATAAGGTATGTGTTGGATATATGTATGCCCTAGAGGCCATTATATGATAGTGGATGTATTTGTACATGTATATATATATATATATATATTCAGTGTACATTCTTGCTCGACATGATAGTATGCTATCTGGTTCTTCTTTATCTGACATGTTGACTTGATCATGCTTTTATTCATTTACACATGTTGATAAAGACCTGAGGATATTTGCTTGACTACTGTGATTATGATGGAGATCATACTAGTGGGAAGTCTGTAGTTTATAAGCATATCCTAAAATGTCCCTAGTCGTAGGTGTATCGAGATGGGGCATCGATATACCAGAGTAGACTAGCGTATATGATACTAGACCCATATGATGGGCGATGGATGTTCCCACATCCATTGATATTTGACATCGAGATCATATACGGTTGCTCAGTGGTGACTGGGTACACTGGACGGACTCACCGAGAACTCCTATATGGTATTATATCTATCGTCGGATAGCAGTTCTCAGGTGACACTGGTACAGGTTAGTCTGTAGACTCGAGATCGTCATAGAGTCTTGTGTGTTCTCCCACTGTACTTTGATTACCACCCTACCACGGCTTTACTGAGTCATGAAAACAGGTGGCTTTTGGGTTCAGTCCCGAGACACACGAAGACGATGAGCGATAGGAGAGGTTTCGTCTCTCCCGGTATTGGGAGTTGATGTTGTGCTGTGCACGATTGGCTATATCAGTATGTCCCTGGCCAGGGCTGTTGGGATTTACTGATAAGTGTTATCAGTAGTTTCTCGATCTGTTATAGACCATTCATCGGCATTACTTATTGAGTTATTGGGGTCGACGTTACCATCCCTAGACTCGATATGCAGCATATCTGACGAAGAGACCGGACTGTACGGTAGTGTTGCCGGTTGGCTCGATGGGAGTTGTGACAGGTTCGCTTGTTTTCTTCTGATCGCTCAATACCCGGGTGGCCGTTACGTTTAGCTGACCTCTTGCGGCTTGGGGGTGCTTGATATGATCATCACCCACTGCCGGCGTATTGACGAGTCTTAGAGTCCCACAATGGAGTTACCTAGTCCAGGCGAAACGATGTGGTGCGCATATAAGATATGCACGGGGACCGGATTAAATGCGCGTATGTGATACCGTATATTAATCGGGCGGTTTTCTATTGGTCAGGTCGTATGTGATATGACCGTTTGCTAAATCAAGTGTTGATTTATTATTGACCATAAGCTTTTTCACTTTAAACCCTCCTTGTCTTTTGTTGTATGCATGGATGTATGCATTTATTCTCATTGATGCACATATGGATGTGCATGCACACATACATGCATACACACTTATATCATGGTTGTTGATACAATGGATGGTGGCAATATAAGACTCACACACTTATAAATATGTTGATATTTCTTTTTGGATAAACGAAAATAGAAATGGAAATTCTATCATGCTTGATTATTTTATTCACCCACTAACCTTTGCATTAACCTTGAGTTAATTTCCATGGCCAT
Source organism: Agapanthus africanus (assembly GCA_030015575.1). Classification (NCBI taxonomy): domain Eukaryota; kingdom Viridiplantae; phylum Streptophyta; class Magnoliopsida; order Asparagales; family Amaryllidaceae; genus Agapanthus; species Agapanthus africanus. Next base: position 70,284,742 of record JASDDO010000010.1, read on the forward strand.
TATGCATCCAAATGAAATATCTAGATATTTATAAACTAGAGTTAAGAGTGAGAAGAAGAATATATATGTATTTTTCTTTTCTCATTCTTATCTTTATCTTTATCATTATCTCTTGAGCTCTTCGTCTTGGCATCTTCTTCCTCCTCTCTCTTGCTCTTTAGCTTTTAGTAGTGAACCAAAGAGTGATCAAGTTAGGGTTTTGAAGTGAGAAAATAAACCACATCACCATTCTACACTACTCATGCCCATTAGTTTAGAGTGTTGATTTCAACTTCTTCTCTTGATCTAGTGAAGCATCTAGCTTGGACAAAGAGGACTCCGGTTGGTGTTAGTTGTATGTATGCCCTAGAGGCCAGTATTATACAGATGATGTATATTATATTGGATGCTTGGACATGTATAGAGATGACTTTCTTACTCGATATAATAGTATGCTATCTGGTTGCTCTTTATCTTAACATGTATACTTGTCTCTTTATACTGTCTTATAGTTACATGTTGGTAAAGCCCTTAGGATGTGTACTTGACTACCTGGACTATGATGCGGATCATACTAGTGGGGACATGGTAGTCCATAAGTACATCCTTCAAGGTCCCTAGTCGTGGGTGTATCGAGACGGGGCATCGATATACCAGTGTAGACTAGCGTATACGCTTCTCGACCCATGAGATGAGCGATGGATGATCCCATATCCATTGGTGTTTGACATCAGAGATCGTATACGGGTGCTCGGTGGAGACTGGGTACACTGGACGGACTCGCCGAGAACTCCCAGATGGTATTATACCTCACGTCAGATGGCAGTTCTCTGGTGACACTTGTGCAGGTTAGTCTGTAGACCCGAGATCGTCATAGAGTCTTGTGTGATTCCCACTGTGCTTTGATTTCTACCTTACCACGTCCATGAGGGCGTGCAAAACGGTGGTTTTTGGGTACAGTCCCGAGTCACATGGAGGCAATGAGCGATAGGAGGGGTTTCATCTCACCCGGTATTGGGGGTTGATGTTGCGCTGTGCTCGATTGGCCGTAACAGGGAAGTCCCTGTCCAGGGCTGTTTTAGAGATTTACTGGTAAGTGTTACCAGTAGTTTCTCGACCCGTTATGGGCCTTACATCGGCATGACTTATCGATTATTAGGGTCTGACGTTTACCATCCCTAGACCCGATATGCAGCATATCTGACGAAGTGACCGCACTGCACGGTAGTGTTGCCGGTTGGCTCGACGGGAGTTGTAGCAGGTTCGCTTGTTCTCTTCTGATCGCTCAATACCCGGGTGGCCGTTACGTTTAGCTGACCGCTTGCGGCTTGGGGGTGCTTGATATGATCATCACCCACTGCCGGCGTATTGACGAGTCTTAGAGTCCCATAAAGGAGTTACCTAGTCCAGGTGAAACGTTGTGGTGCGCGTATGCGATATGCGCATGGACCCGGTTAAAATGCACGTATGAGATACCGTATAGTAATCGGGTGGCTTGCTTTTGGTTAGGTCGTATGTGATATGGCCGGATTGATAAATCAAGTGTTGATTTATCATTTAACCATTAGTTTCTCACTAGAAATCCTTTCTTGTATTATTGATGTATGCATGCATGTATGCATTCTTTCTTGATTCATGCACATATGGATGTGCATGCACACATACATATATACATCATCCTTCATGGTTGATTATACATAGAAAATGGTGGCAATATAAGACTCACACCATGGTTTATATGTATGGATTATTATTTCTATTTATGTTAAAACATAAGAAAAGAGAAAAGATTAATAAATGGTTATATTCTACACTCTTCCTTGAATTGACCATGTTCACCTACTTATTAACCATGATTTAATCTTCCTCTTGTGTTTTAACTCAAGTGAAATAAATATCCATAATATATAACCATGGTTTGAGATGAAGAGGGAAAATATATATAGATATATTTTCTATTTTCTCATTAGAGTTTATCTTTTACTTTTGTTCAAAAAGCCATCATCTTCTTCCTCCTTTCTTCTTTTGCTCTCTAGATTTCTATAGTGAGCAAAACACTCATCAAGTTAGGTTTTTGAAGTGAGAATAGCCACCACAACATCATTCTACACAAGTCTAGCCCACTTGTTTAGAGTGTTAGCTTCATTTCTTTCTCTTGATAAAGTGAAGTTGCAAGCTTGGACAAATGAGCTTCGGGTGGATCATCGTGGACGTTAGAAGACCTCAAGCTAACCATTTTACAACCCTCAAGTGGCCAAGGAGTCTAGCGTAGGGAGCTACAAAGGTTGTACTCTCAAAACCCTAGTCTTTGTTACTTGTAAAGTTTTGAAACCCTAATTTTCTAGGATTGATTCTTTGTATGCTTTCTTAGCACCCTAAAAATTTAATCTTTGAGACATGTGATGCTTCCAAACCCTTCATAAGGTCCTATGTAAACCTAACATTGGTATCAGAGCCGACCTAGAACATTAGGCGACACTTTAGCGAAGTTAAAACTCCGATCGAACCAAAATACGAACTTTTCGGACACTCTCTGGACAATTTTTCAAACCTGTTGTTTTTCAGAATTAAAAATATTTAAAAAATTCAGCAGGGAAATATAAGCAATACTGTGAAAAACGAACCCATGAACAGTACTTTCCACCGTGGAACCGCGGCAATAGCCTGCTTGGGCCACGGTTCCGCGGCCATACGGATGAATCATTGTCTCGTTTTTATACAGTAATTAGTTTGTCTGCTTGTATATTTTTGGGGTATTTTTAATCTGAATTTAGTGCTGTATGTTCTGGAGATTGTTTTGGAGTCGGTGATTTGATCGGAATTTTGATTTCGTGTCTTTTCCGGGTAAATTAGAAAGTATTGAATTGTTCGAACGAGTATCATTCGCTCACTTTTCATGTGGTTTAAATCTTTCGGAAATACGTGCAAGTTTTGTGGTGGACCCTCTAGAAGACAACAAACCTTAACTCGATTATGTGACCATCTTGAACTGCCTTTTGAACCTTAGGGTTTGGGGCAGTACGGCGTGCCACATGTGAGGCGTTGGCTTGACCCTTCTACGGCTGGACCGCTACTACTGTGACACACTCCGGGTTTTTGAACTCCGCTCAAGTGTTGAGCTTTAGGGAATTTTGGGTATTTGATCATTCGTTCGAAAACTTTAATACTGTCTATTTATCTGGAATGTGATGCAATGTGTGGAATTCATATAGCTAGACATGAAATACGAAGTATGTGATATTTCGCATTTACGATGTCAAAAGAGAATGTGGATTCCAAATATTGCAATTTTACACTTTCTTTTCTGTGACCGTAAGTGTAGTATGTAGTGGTATTGCTGATTGTCGTTGCTATACATCGACGACGATCGGTGTATGCATACTTACTTACGTTGATGATATAAGATATTATGTGTTGCTGAGATATGATGTGCAGGATTGTCGCGATTGAATAGCCGGGGGGTTTTATGTGAGATGAGAGTTTTATATTTTCATTCATGTAAATTCAAATGTAATGTAATATTCTTTTATTTGGGGCACTTCCGGGTTGAGGTTGATGCCACCAGTGTTGTATATTATTTACTTTTCCGCATTAGGATAGACCCAAGGAAGGGAGCACAGGTGACCGGGTTCTGGGGTTCAGTGGGAGGCCATCTCGAAGAGTCGAGACCGGGTCTCCTAAACTCTAGAATTGGTAGGGTCGCTTGCCGCTCTCGTAGGGGTCCAGGGTATGGGCTTGGCTATTCATCGCGACTGTGGAATCCGTATTTTCTATTGTTGGCTAAATATTAAATACGGACGTCCTAGTATATCTCACATTATATCTATGTTTCTGCTGCGATATCTGTGATGTGATCATTTGATATGTTGTGATGGATACAATATATAGTATATACGATATATTATATAGACGTTACTTATGTTTTACACCCGCACTAGCCCTGCCCGGCTCTGTCGTTAGTTACCTAACCTAACGGTGCACGAGGGGACATCGAGGCGAATGCGGAAGGCATAAGTGTACGTCGTATTTATCTGTGATGTTTAGGTGACTTAAATGATGGGACTTCATTAATGTGATTAATGAAAGAAAAGAAACCTAAAAGATATTGTAGAATCAAATTTTCAAATAAAAGGGTAGCTACAGTCTTCCTTTGCATAGCGGTATATATAATATAACATGCACCTTATTCGATGGGGAAAGAGCCGAGATCCCTTCACCGGGAGTGACCTCTTTAGCAAAACTGGCAGATGCTACAAATCTCGGTTTGGTTTTTGATTGCTTTTGGAGTTTTGCTTTGCACAGTGATATATATGATATATCCTGCACCTTATTCGATGAGGAAAGAGCCGTGATCCCTTCACCGGGAGTGACCTCTTTAGCAAAACTAATGAAAGCCTCAAAATCACTCCATTTCAAAATTCACTCGATTCTACAACGATATCAAGTTCATTACGCAATAGGTTTTCAGAAAAACCTGTCGTAGCCCTCCGTCATTTCAGATAAGTTGTATATAGTATTCGTGCTACATTTGTTGGCTTTCGTCAAGGTGTAGTGTGCGGTAGCTATATGCTGCTTATCTGCTGCATATGATGCGACTGGATTAGGGTAGTAGTACGGCTTTGTTGGCTTTCGTCAAGGGTCGTGCGGGTGGGTTTAATTCAGTCAAGAAATGTACGGGTTGAACTTGACTAGCGGGCTATGGTTTGTTGGCTTTCGTCAAGGTCATAGCACGTTAGGGGAAAAATATTATCGGGAATTTCAAGTGTTGAAATTTGCAATGAGATTGCATACCTCCTATGAGATAGTTGGATCCCGATACCCACTGCGAGTAATTGTTACTCCTGGGAGAGTTTTACACAGGACAATTAGCCGATCAAGTAGGTGTCTAGAAAGGTGTCAACGGGGTTACGCCTCTGGGAAAATGAGGTTTACTTTAATTAGGTTCGTGCGAAAGCATGGGGAACCTCCCTCAAAGTACCAACACTGGCCTGGCTGAAAGATTAGCGAAATTGTAAGGTGTAATTAATCCCGGCTAGTCTTTCCTTTTTAGGGTTTGAAGAAAGATTTGATAAAAAAACAGTGGGAGCCATCCTGATTAGATAAAATAATAACCAATCTGATCTTGCAAGAGCATACGCTAAAGTGTTTTCTTCTCTCTCTCTCCAGGTAGCGACCATGTCATGCCTTAATCAAGATAATAATATGGATGTATTGACCGAACCCGCATGTTATACTATGCTGGGGAATGTTGGCTCCGTTCTTTCTTATAAGAGTTATAGGACTGAACAGGACATAGGGGAATACCAGGATTCCCATGCCACCCGAATGAAGAATGTACATGATGATGCATTTTCTTCGGGTGTGTTCGTTACAGAGAATTGTTTCTCCATTTCCTCTACGTCCTGGGTATTGGATACCGGGTCAGGATCCCACATATGTAATCAGTTACATGGGCTTAAGAAAGGTAGAGAACTTGGAGAAGGTGATAAAGACATAAGAGTTGGAAATGGTGCAATTGTTGCAGCTAAAAAACCGTCGGGGAATATCACCTTGTATTACCAACTGGTAATACATTGATTCTGAACGAATGCTATTACATGCCGAACCTGATATGCAACATTATATCGGTTTCTTTGTTGAGTAAAGAGGAATATAATTTTGTATTACAGGATAATGTTATGAACATTTTCCGTAACCAAAAGTTGGTTGGATCAGGCACGTTGTGCAATGGCATTTATGTTCTAAATCAATCAACAGTTCTGAGCATAACAAACACACACAAGAGGAAGAGTTCAGAAATGAACGAATCCTTCTTGTGGCATTGTAGACTGGGTCACATCAATGCAACACGACTAGCTAAGTTGCATAAGGATGGATATTTGAAACCGTTCGAATTTTCATCTTATGACACTTGCCAGTCATGTCTCAAAGGCAAGATGACCAAAACTCCATTTACGGGACACGGAGAAAGAGTTACCGAACTCTTGGGACTGATACATAGTGATGTATGCGGTCCCATGTCTACACATGCCATGGATGGTTCTTCGTACTTCATTACATTCACTGACGATTTCTCAAGATACGGACATGTGTTCTTGATAAGACACAAGTCTGAAGCTTTTGAGAAATTTAGAGAATATAAAAAAGAAGTCGAGAACCAAACCGGAAGAAGTATTAAAATCCTTCGATCTGATCGATGAGGTGAATACTTGAGCAATGAATTCCTGGACTTCCTAAAAGAGAATGGGATTCTCTCTCAGCCAACTCCTCCATATACACCACAGCACAACGGTGTATCGGAACGGAGGAACCGCACCCTATTAGATATGGTGCGCTCTATGATGAGCACAGCTGAGTTACCTATTTCCTTCTGGAGGTATGAGCTAGAGACAGCCATACATCTATTGAATATGGTCCCCACCAAATCTGTGCCTACTACTCCATATGAGATATGGAAAGGGAAGAGACCATGTATTAACTATGTTAAGATATGGGGTTGTCCAGCCTATGTCAAACGACAAAATCCGGACAAACTCGAGGCACGGTCTGTTCTATGCAAATTTATAGAATATCCCAAGAATTCATAAGGGTATATCTTCTACCACACTGAGGAACAAAGAGTGTTTGTTTCTCGGCATGCCACCTTTTTAGAAAAGGAATTTCTTGCAAAAAAGATTAGTGGTCATGAGGTAGAACTGGAAGAGGTTCCAGCTACAAAAGCTGCAACAGAAAATCTGGTGGAACCAGAGGATTCTGTAGTACCCGATGAACCCAGCCACTCCGCAGATCTAGAAGGGTTCCTCATCCACCTGAGAGATACTACGGTTTTCTCATGGATGGTGGGAGCGATGACTGCATCATGGAGGATGATGACCCAACTAGCTTCGAGCAGGCCATCACGAGTGGGGACTCAGTGAAATGGCTGGATGCAATGCGGTCCGAGATGGAATCCATGTACACCAACAAAGTATGGACTTTGGTAGATGCTCCTGAAGGGGTAAAACCCATTGGGAGCAAGTGGATCTTCAAGAAAAAACTTGGTGTAGATGGGAAAGGGGAGACTTTCAAAGCTAGACTTATTGCAAAGGGTTTTCATCAAAGACCAGGTGTGGACTATGATGAGACCTTTTCTCCAGTGGCTATGCTTAAATCCATCCGGATCATGCTTGCCATCGCTGCATATCATGACTACGAAATCTAGCAAATGGATGTTAAGACTGCCTTTCTAAACGGTGATTTAGAAGAGTGCGTGTACATGACTCAGCCAGAGGGCTTCGTAGATAGTGGGAGCAGCGGGAAGGTGTGTAAGCTGCTTAAATCCATTTATGGATTAAAGCAAGCATCGCGGAGTTGGAACATCTGCTTTGACGTCGTTATCAAAGAGTTTGATTTCGTCAAAAACGTAGATGAACCTTGTATCTACAAGAAGGTGGCAGAGAGTAAGGTTGTCTTCCTCGTATTGTACGCGGACGACATACTCTTGATAGGAAATGACATTCCTATGCTGCAATCGGTCAAGCTCTTCTTATCATAAAGATTCTCAATGAAAGATCTAGGTGATGCCTCCTGCATATTGGGAATCAGGATCTATAGATATAGATCTAAAAGGATATTGGGATTGTCCCAGTCCAGGTACATTGACACCATACTAAAGAGGTTTAGTATGGAAGAATCCAAGCGTGGGAACTTACCCACGATCTTTGGAGTCACTCTCTCCAAAGAGATGTCTCCCAAGATTGATTTGGAGAGAGCTCGCATGCAAGGGATACCCTATGCTTCGGCTGTAGGCTCTATCATGTACGCGATGCTATGTACCAGACCCGATGTAGCATACTCACTAAGTATAGTGAGCAGGTATCAAACTGATCCTGGAGAGAGTCACTGGACAGCTGTGAAGAGCATTCTCAAGTACTTACGAAGGACTAAAGAGATGCTCTTGGTGTATGGTAACGGAGAACTCCAAGTAGAGTCCTTTACCGATTCGAGCTTCCAGAGTGATAAGGACGACTCTAAGTCGCAGTCGAGATTTGTCTTTACCCTTTACGGAGGGGCGGTTAGCTGGAAGAGTTCCAAGCAGGAAACCGTGGCAGACTCGACGATGGAGGCTGAATACATCGCTGCCAACGATGCTGCCAAAGAGGCTGTCAGGATCAAGAAGTTCATTACTGAACTTGGAGTGGTTTCATCCATTGAGCATCCAATACCTTTGTATTGCGATAACAATGGAGCGGTGGTTTGGCCAAGGAACCCAGGTCCCATCAGTGATCCAGGCATATTCTGAGGCGGTATCACCTGATCCGGGAGATAGTTGATCGCCGGGAGATCGAGGTCAGGAGGGTTGACACGAAGAACAACACAGCGGATCCACTCACGAAGGCCATTCCCCAGATACAGTTTGAGAGACTCTTCGGGATGCTCGGTATGCGATACTACAGCAGCTAGCCCTAGTGCAAGTGGGAGATTGTTAGTTGTATGTATGCCCTAGAGGCCAGTATTGTACAGATGTTGTATATTATATTGGATGCTTGGACATGTATAGAGATGACTTTCTTGCTCGATATGATAGTATGCTATCTGGTTGCTCTTTATCTTAACATGTATACTTGTCTCTTTATACTGTCTTATAGTTACATGTTGGTAAAGCCCTTAGGATGTGTACTTGACTACCTGGACTATGATGCGGATCATACTAGTGGGGACATGGTAGTCCATAAGTACATCCTTCAAGGTCCCTAGTCGTGGGTGTATCAAGACGGGGCATCGATATACCAGTGTAGACTAGCGTATACGCTTCTCGACCCATGAGATGGGCAATGGATGATCCCATATCCATTGGTGTTTGACATCAGAGATCGTATACGGGTGCTCGGTGGAGACTGGGTACACTGGACGGACTCGCCGAGAACTCCCAGATGGTATTATACCTCACGTCAGATGGCAGTTCTCTGGTGACACTTATGCAGGTTAGTCTGTAGACCCGAGATCGTCATAGATTCTTGTGTGATTCCCACTGTGCATTGATTTCCACCTTACCACGTCCATGAGGGCATGCAAAACGGTGGTTTTTGGGTACAGTCCCGAGTCACATGGAGGCAATGAGCGATAAGAGGGGTTTCGTCTCTCCCGGTATTTGGGGTTGATGTTGCGCTGTGCTCGATTGGCCGTAACAGGGAAGTCCCTGGCCAGGGCTGTTTTAGAGATTTACTGGTAAGTGTTACCAGTAGTTTCTCGACCCGTTATGGGCCTCACATCGGCACGACTTATCGATTATTAGGGTCTGACGTTTACCATCCCTAGGCCCGATATGCAGCATATCTGACGAAGAGACCGCACTGCATGGTAGTGTTGCCGGTTGGCTCGACAGGAGTTGTAGCAGGTTCGCTTGTTCTCTTCTGATCGCTCAATACCCGGGTGGCCGTTACGTTTAGCTGACAGCTTGCGGCTTGGGGGTGCTTGATATGATCATCACCCACTGCCGGCGTATTGAAGAGTCTTAGAGTCCCACAAAGGAGTTACCTAGTCCAGGAGAAACGTTATGGTGCGCGTATGCGATATGCGCATGGACCCGGTTAAAATGTGCGTATGAGATACCGTATATTAATCGGGCGGCTTGCTTTTGGTTAGGTCGTATTGATATGGACGGATTGATAAATCAAGTGTTGATTTATCATTTAACCATTAGTTTCTCACTAGAAATCCTTTCTTGTATTATTGATGTATGCATGCATGTATGCATTCTTTCTTGATTCATGCACATATGGATGTGCATGCACACATACATACATACATCATCCTTCATGGTTGATTATACATAGAAAACGGTGGCAATATAAGACTCACACCATGGTTTATATGTATGGATTATTATTTCTATTTATGTTAAAACAAAAGAAAAGAGAAAAGATTAATAAATGGTTATATTCTACACTCTTCCTTGAATTGACCATGTTCACCTACTTATTAACCATGATTTAATCTTCCTCTTGTGTTTTAACTCAAGTGAAATAAATATCCATAATATATAACCATGGTTTGAGATGAAGAGGGAAAATATATATAAATATATTTTCTATTTTCTCATTAGAGTTTATCTTTTACTCTTGTTCAAAAAGCCATCATCTTTTTCCTCCTTTCTTCTTTTGCTTTCTAGATTTCTATAGTGAGCAAAACACTCATCAAGTTAGGTTTTTGAAGTGAGAATAGCCACCACAACATCATTCTACACAAGTCTAGCCCACTTGTTTAGAGTGTTAGCTTCATTTCTTTCTCTTGATAAAGTGAAGTTGCAAGCTTGGACAAATGAGCTTCGGGTGGATCGTCGTGGACGTTAGAAGACCTCAAGCTAACCGTTTTACAACCCTCAAGTAGCCAAGGAGTCTAGCGTAGGGAGCTACAAAGGTTGTACTCTCAAAACCCTAGTCTTTGTTACTTGTAAAGTTTTGAAACCCTAATTTTCTAGGATTGATTCTTTGTATGCTTTCTTAGCACCCTAAAAATTTAATCTTTGAGACATGTGATGCTTCCAAACCCTTCATAAGGTACTATGTAAACCTAACAGGTGGATCGTCGTGGACCTAGAGGATCTCAAGCGAACTTCTTTCAAATCTCAAGTGGTCAAGGAGTCTAGCGTATGGAGCTACAAAGGTTGTATTCTCTAGCCCTAGCCTTTTACTACTTGTGTTAGTGTTAAAAGTCTTGTTACCCTAGCTTTTCTAGTATGATCCTTACGATGTTTTCTTTAGCACCCTATAATTTTTAATATGGCATGTGTGATGCTACCAAACCCTAGTAGTGGTGCTGTAGAAACACCCTCATGGTATCAGAGCCTAACTAGAAGCCTAGACGATGTTACGACAATACGAAAATGAAAACTTCCGCAAAAATACGAAATTAGAAAACCCAAGAAATGCTCTCTGTAAATTTTTCAAAAAGTGGCCTGAAAATTATTTAAACAACTGCAAAGTGACATTTAAGAGAATATAAGAACACGGTGCAATACGAGAGGGGGTGACCGGTTTTTGGCCGGCGGCCAAGTAGGTTTTTCCGGCGTCGCCGGACTTTTGTGCTCCCCTTCTTCTCGTTTTGCACCAGTGCTCTTTACATTATAATCTGGGGTTTCTAGTATTGTTTGGTTGTCCAGAATTTCATGTGATGTAAGTTTTGTATTGGACTCATTACGGAATAGTTCGTATTCATATTTTTATAGCATTGTATTGGTAACTTTGGCGACGTTAAACAGGTCGAACGAATTATCAAACACTCATATTTTTTCAGGTTGAACGTACTCGATATATAATGCAGGTATTCCTATGGGCCCTCTAAAAGAATGTAACCCTAACTCGAGATGTGACCACCTAAACCTTAGGGTCTACCGTAGTTAGTGGCGCCACAAATGAGGCTTGGGTCTGCCCTTCTACGGTTGGTCCATTAAATACTGTGGCATAGATTTTGGGTATTGTTTAACGATGCTCAAGTGTTGAGCTTGCTGGGGAATATGGGTGTTCGTTAATTCGATCGAAGGGTTTAACATCGCCTAGTAGTACGTGATACTTGTTTCTGCGACCGTAAGCGTAGTATGCGTATTGCCGGTTTCGTTGCTATATGTCAACGGAAATTGGGGTACGCATACTTGCTTACGTTGATGACATGTGATGTTATGTGTTGCTATGTTGTGATGTATAGGATTGTCGTGATAGAATAGCCGGGGGGTTTTATGTGAGATGAGAGTTTTACTTTTCATTCATGTAAAATTCATTTGTAATGTAATATTCTTTTATTTGGGGCACTTCCGGGTTGAGGATGATATCACCATTGATGTATATTATTTATTTTTCCGCATTAGGATAGACCCAAGGTGGAGAGCATAAGTGACCGGGTTCTAGAGTCCAGTGGGAGACCATCTCGAGGAGTCGAGATCGGGTCCCCTAACTCTAGAATTGGTGGGGTCGCTTGCCGCTCTCATAGGGGTCAAGGGTGTGGGATTGGCTATTCATCACGACCGTGGAATCCGTATTTTCTATCGTTGGCTAGATACTAAATACGGACGTCCTAGTATATCCTATATTATCGTATCTATGTTTCTGCTGCCTATATTCTGTGATGTGATCGCTTAATATATCTGAGACGAATGCTATATTATATATGAGATATATAATAGACGTTGCTTATGTTTTACACCCGCGCTAGTCCCGTCCCGGTAAGCCGTTAGTTAAGTAATCTAACGGTGCATAACGGAACATTGCGGCGAATGCGGATGGCATAAGCGTACGTTGTATTTTCGTTTCTTTTCTGTGATTGGCTTAAGGACTTAAATGATGGGACAACATTAATATGATTAATGTGAAGAAAAATAAATCTAAAAAGATGTTGTAGAATCGGATTTGAAAACCACTCGGCTTTTTACGAAAAAGCTACATTTCAAAACTACAGAGCTTAAGCCACTCCTTTTGAAACCGTTTGATTCTACGACGATATCAAGTTCAAAGCGTTAAGTTTTCTTAAAAAACATCCGCAACCCTCCGTTATTTTTGGAAGTAGAGTACTTAGTATTCGTGCTACGTTTGTTGATTATAGTTAAGGCGTAGTGTACGGTAGCTAAGTGATGTCTTCCTACACTGCATATGATGAAGATTAATTGGAACATTCATGCGACTTTGTTGACCATAGTTAAGGGTCATGTGAGTGGGTCTAATTAATCAAGAAATGACGGGTAGAACTTGACTAGTGCTTATGATTTGTTGACCATAGTTAAGGTCATGGGTCCTAGGGGTAAAAACCACATCGGGAATTTCAAGCGTTGAAATTTGCAATGAGATTGCATACCTTCCATATGATGGTAGGATCCCGATCCCACTGTGGGCAATAGTTGCTCCCAGGAAAGTTTTGCAGTTTACAATTAGCTTATCTATTAGGTGTCTAGAATGGTGTTAATGGGGCTACGCCTCTGGGAAGACGAGGTTTATATTAATTAGGTCTGTGCGAAAGCACGGGGAACCTCCCTCAAGTACCGACACAGACCTGGCTGAACGGTTAGCGAAGTTGTAGACTGTAATTAATCCTGGCTAGTTTTCTTTTTAAGGTTTGAAAGAAAAACTTGATTAAAGCAGTGGGAAACATCAATTAGATAAGATAATAACCAATCTGATCTTTGCAAGAGCTTTCGCTGAGTGTATTCTTTTCTCTCTCTTAATAGCAGATACCAATGACAGAACTCAAGCTTCTACTAGATAAAAATAAACTGAATGAGACCAATTATAAAGACTGGCTGAGGAATCTCAACATTGCCTTGACTTATGATAAGTTATCATATGTCCTCACGGCTCCAGCCCCGCCCGTCCCAGGTCCTAAATCCTCAGTTGTGGATATTGAAGTCCGCAAGACATGGGACGCTGACTGTGCCACGGCCAAGTGCCTCACGGTTGCATCGATGGATAACACACATCAGAAGCAGCATGAGAATATGGACGTACAAGCCATATTTCTCCATACAAAGGAGTTGTATGGAGAGCAATCCCGCGTATTACGTTACGAAGCATCCAGAAAGTTGTTTCGGATGCGAATGGCCCCTGGCACACCAGTAGGAGACCATGTTCTGAAGATGATAGCTCTCATAGAGGAGCTTGAGGACCTTGGGTGGACAATAGACAATGAGCAATATACGGATATTATTCTATAGTCTCTCCCCTCCACCTTTGCTCAATTTATAGTTAACTTCAACATGCACAACATGGAGAAGGAACTACCTGAACTCCTTAATATGTTAAGGAGTGCAGAGAGCACGCTGAAATCAGTGAAAACTCCCATTTTGAGTGTTGGGCCATCTTCCTCCTCTCACCCGAAGGCTAAGGCCAAGGGAAAGATGAAGAAGAAACCCACCAAAGCTAAGGGTGGAAATGGAAATTCTATCATGCTTGATTATTTTATTCACCCACTAACCTTTGCATTAACCTTGAGTTAATTTCCATGGCCATTATGCATCCAAATGAAATATCTAGATATTTATAAACTAGAGTTAAGAGTGAGAAGAAGAAAATATATATATTTTTCTTTTCTCATTCTTATCTTTATCATTATCACTTGAGCTCTTCATCTTGCCATCTTCTTCCTCCTCACTCTCTTGCTCTCTAGCTTTTAGTAGTGAACAAAAGAGTGATCAAGTTAGGGGTTTGAAGTGAGAAAACAAACTACATCACCATTCTACACTACTCTTGCCCATTAGTTTAGAGTGTTGGCTTCAACTTCTTCTCTTGATCTAGTGAAGCATCTAGCTTGGACAAATAGGACACCGGGTGGATCGTCGTGGACCTAGAGGATCTCAAGCGAACTTCTTTCAACTCTCAAGTGGTCAAGGAGTCTAGCGTAAGGAGATACAAAGGTTGTATTCTCAAACCCTAGACTTTTACTACTTGTGTTGGTGTTAAAAGTCTTGTTACCCTAGCTTTTCTAGTATGATCCTTAGGATGTTTTCTTTAGCACCCTATAATTTTTAATATGGCATGTGTGATGCTACCAAACCTTAGTAGTGGTGTTGTAGAAACACCCTCAGTATGGGATGGCACAAATGTTGGATATGTATGCCCTAAAGTCCTTCATTGTATAGGATGCTAGGAATATGTATGTACAGGACAATCTTGATCGATATGATAGTACGCAATTTGGTTTGTCTTTATCTTAACATGTGATGTGTTTTACTTTGTATTTCATATCTTATATACAAGTTAATAAAGCTCGTAGGATCTTTTCCTGACTACTAGCGTTGTGATGGCAATCATACTTGTGGGAGCTTGGTAGTCGATAGGCACATCCTTAAAGTGTCACTAGTCGCAGGAGTATCGAGACTGAGCATCGATACTCCAGGGTAGAATAGTGTATACATATCTAGACCCTGACGAGGGGCGACGAATTGGTCTCGCAGCCATTGGTGAGGTGCACCTAAGATTGTATACAAGTGCTCACAAGGTGTGAGTACACCAGATAGGACTCGCCGAGGACTGGATAAATGGTATTATACCTAGCGTCAGATAGCAGTTCTCTGGTGACATGAGTGCAGATAGTCTTTCGACCTGAGGTCATCATTTATCTCGTGGGAGTTTCCAGTATACTTTGATTACTACCCTACCAAGGCTCTACTGAGTCATACAAACATATTTTAGTTGGGTACAGTCCCGAGCCATATAGAGGAAGTGAGCAACTGTCAGGGATTCATCACTCCCGGTATGGGGAGTCGATGTCGCGCTGTGATCAGTTGGTCAACACCATAAGTCCCTGGGCATGACGGATTGAGAATTACTGGTGGTTGGACCAGTAGATTCTAGTATGCTCTTGAGCCACACCGACACGACTTGTCTGGTTATTAGGGGTCTGACATTTTCCACCCCCCTAGACCTTACATGCGATACTCTCAGACAAACAGACCGGACTGCACCGAGATTGTCACGAACAGGCTCAGTAGGGGTTTGGATGAGTTCGCTCATCGGACTTCTTTTTTATATGTACCTGGGTTGCCGTTACGTACAGCTAGTGCTGCTGACGGACTTGTGTTAAACCCACCACCAGCGTACTGACGAGTCTTTAGAGTCCCACACAGAGGGTTTTCCTGGTTCAGGCGAAACGATGTAGAGACCGTATGGTCTTACGGCGGGGTTTCGATCACATATGTGTACTGGCTACACGGATGATGTTCGTACGGATAATACTAGTGGGCTTTCGTTTAAGCCGGATCCTAGTATTATAATGTTGGATTATTTTCGTCTCGATGTATTCGTATTTTTTGGAAACGAATACGGGTATGTATATACGGTGAGGGAATTCTTGTAATTTCACAAGACATTCTTCTAGAAGGAGACACCACATTATTAGATTTATCCATTTTTAGAAATGGATTAATGAGGTGGAATTTGGAGATATTTGAGGCATGGACGAAGGCATGGCTTGGTGAATTATTTATTCGTTTGGTTTTACTATTCAAGCATGGTTGGTTATTTTACATGAGAAATAATACATGCTTGAATTATGGCATAGACTTATCCATTCTCTTATCTTCACAACATCTAGCTCATTTTTCTTTAGTTCATTCTCTCTCCAAGTTTCCTCCTCCTTCTACCTCAAGCCCTAACCCTCACATGAGTTGTGAACCCTAGGGCTTTTGAGACAAAATACTCCATAGATCATTCTCTACATCTACTTAGTAGTCTATTCTAGCAAACTAGACATCTTAGTTAACTCATAGTTAAGGTTGAAGCTTGGACTAAAGACCCTCGGGTGGATCTTCTTTGACGAAGAGGAGACCGGCGACTGAGTTCATATCAAGCTACCTAGGAGCCAAGGATAGGAGAAAAGAAGGACCAAGAAGACCCGAAGGACTTGATCGAGAAGGTATATGTAAGACTACGGTAGCGCCCCGGCCGTCTTTCCGAGGCCAAAATGCGGAAACGAAAACTTTTTCAAACTAGAAACCGGCGCTATCGTATGCTTAAAACCCGGATCGAACCATTAACCTACAACTAGCATCTAAAGAAAGGGTTGGAAAACTATACCGATCGATCCGTGTCCTTCGGTCTTTGGCCACCATCCCAAGCTCCTCGCGGCATCTCCGAGCTCCGGTCTTCTCGTCGGAAGGGCACCACATCATCGAGTCTTTTTACGGGCTCCCGCTTCATCCGAAGCAACTCGGGCATGAAGTTCACTAGCCGACGTGTCCAAGGCGAAGTAAAGAATGTTTATGACAACTTTGTCTCTTGCATCCATTGCATGGATGGAGGTTAGAGATGATGCCATTAATGGAAGTTGTGAGCTAGAGGAAGGAGAAGAAGAAGAAGCTTTCTTTTTCTTTTCTTTTGCTTTGTGATGATAATGAGAGTGAGAAAGTTAGATCAAAAATACAAAACCAAACTCTTTCATATGGCAGCCCCTCTCTCTCTCCTTCTCATTTCAACACTCAAATCCATCAAATAAAGTGACATATGCACAATAAAAGAGACCATGAGTCACTAGGTTTGCATATGTCACAATAAATGCACCTCATGATGATTTCTAGCTCACAATTTTCATATGCAAACATTAATCCAAATGTTTGCAACAATAAAAGGATACGACAACATCTAAAGTAAACTCGTGATGGATCACAAGGATACCCCTCACCTGTATATACATACGTGCATCCGCATTCCGACTGAATGCGAATGTGATGAGACTAAAGTAATCCAACAAATCTAATACTAGGATCCGGCTTAAACCAAAGCCCACTAGTATGATCTGTCCGATCATGATCCGTGCACTACTGCACGTATATGATCGGACCCTGCCATATATCATACGGCCTCTACATCATTTCGCCCAAAACTTGAGAAACTGTCTGTGGGGGACTCTAAAGAATCGTCAATACTTTCGCTGTGGATTTCACCACTAGCACGTCAGAGGTACTAGCCGTACGTAACGGGCTATCAGGTATTGACCAAAAGGGAGGTCGATGAGCGAACTCATCCTGATACCCTACTGAGCCTGTCAGTGACAATATCCGTACAGTCTGGTCCGTTCGTCTATGAGCATCGCATGGAGGGCCTAGGGGTTTGGTAAAAGTCAGACCCCCAAAAGCGGTACAAGTCGTGTCGGAGTGTAGCCCAGAACACCCTGAGATACTAATGGAATATCTACCAGTAAATCTCCTGCCTTGGACAAGGACTTCGTGTAATGGCTCTCCTAGACACAGCGTGATCTCACCCCCAATACCGGGAGAGACGAAACCCCTGCCGATCCGCTCACTACCTCCATGTGGCTCGGGACTGTACCCAACTAAAACCTGTTTGCATGACTCTTTTGAGCCGTGGTTGGGTAGTAATCAAAGTACAGTGGGAACTCACACGAGACAAATGACGATCTCAGGTCGATGAACTAACCTGTACACATGTCACCTGGGAACTGCTATCTGACGTCAGGTATAATACCAACTAGCATGTTCCCGGTGAGTCCTGTCCGGTGTACTCATAACCCAATGAGCACTTGTATACATCTTAGGTGAACCAACTGACACCAATGGCTTATGAGACCGGCCACCGCCCTTCGTCGGGGTCTCGACTGTATACACTAGTCTATTCCGTAGTATCGATGCCCTGTCTCGAAAACTCCCACGACTAGGGACCACTTTAAGGATGTGCTTATAGACTACCTAACTCTCACGTATATGATCGCCATCATACTGCTGGTAGTCAAGCAAGAATCCTAAAGGCTCTATCAACGTGTAATAGCGACCTCTAAGGTCACATAAAGCAGTACACGATGATAAAGACAAACCAGATAGCATACTATCATCTTGAGTAAGACTGTCCTACCGACATAGGTCCTCCCTCAATCATTGCAATCATATGCCTGCGATCTAATAATTGACTCTGAGGGCACTATATCCAACAATCTCCCACTTGCACTCAAGGCTAATTATTGCGATAACGCATACTCACAGCCCGTGTGATACCGAACACCCAACTCCTTGTAAGTCTACGTTAGCGCCCCGACCGTCTACAGACGCCAAATGCGGAACAAAAACTTTTTAACTGGCGCTATCGTATACTTTAACCCGGATCTGCCATTATTGCTAAACTAACAAACTGTAAAGAGTGTAGAAAGGTTATACCGAACGATCCGAGTCCTTCGTTCTTTAACCATCATCCCACGCTCCGTTGTGGCTGCTCCGATCTCGTCGATCTCCGATCTGCTCGTCCAGGTGGCACCACGTCACTGATTCTTTAAATGGGCTCCCGCCTCTGACTTGAGGCAACTCGGTCGTCAAGTTTGCTAAAAGAGACGACCAAGAATGATGTAGAGAATGAGTAGATGACTTTGTCTCACTTCATCCAAGTCCGTGGACGATCGGTTAATGAAGTTGCCGAGGGAATCGGGTGATGGAATGAAATGAGCTGTGAATTCCATACACCCCAAAATCTATCATAATCTTTTCAAGTGAAACATCAAGTCTGTTTGAGAGAGAGGAGGGGCCGGCCATATATAGGGAGGGGGGTGAGTGTAGGAGAGAAGAGGGTGACCTTAAGAAAGAAATATCATGTGTGAACACAAGTAAAATATCCTTAAGCAAACAAAACCTCATTAATGCAAATGGTGATTCATTAACCTAGTCACCATTGCATTAATGGCTCCATTAAAGCACTAATGACTCACCATGTCAAGTCACCCTTTCTAGAACCTTCTAGAAGCATGACTCACCCTCATCCAAGAAAAGATAAATCCGTCTTTAACCGAATGTTAAAAGACGGCTGATAGAAAACTGGAAACTGGCAACTTCCAAAAGTGATCCTGAAACGACTTTCAGGATAACCCCGTAACTGTATAAATATACCCGCATTTGTATTACGACCGAATACAAATGCAACTGAGACAAAGATATTATACCTACTCAATATAATACTTGGATCCGGCTTAAACCAAAGCCGACCAGTATCATCTGCCCGAAAAATAACACGTGCGTAAACGCACGTGTATTTTCCGAACCCTGCCATAAAACCATACGGCCTCTACAACGTTTCGTCCGAACTTGGGAAACTGTCTGTGGGGGACTCTAATGACTCGTCAGTACCCTGGCAGTGGGTTTAACCACAAACCGTCAGCGGCACTAGCAATGCGTAACGGCTGCCCATGGACTGACCTCAAGGGAGGCCGATGAGCGAACTCATCCGGAAACCCTACTGAGCCTAACAGCGACAATGTATATACAGTCCGGTCCGTTCGTCAATGAGTATCGTATATCTGCCTAAAGGGCTAGTAACGTCAGACCCCCAATAGCAGTATAAGTCGTGTCGGAGTGTAGCCCAATAACACCCTGATATACTACTGGAGTACCTACCAGTAAATCTCCTGCCACGGCCGTGGGCTATGTGTAATGGCTCTCCTAGACACAGCACGATCTCGCCCCCAATACCGGGAGAGACGAATCCCATGCCGATCCGCTCACGTGCCTCCATATGGCTCGGGACTGTACCCAAAAGCTACCTGTTTGCACGACTCCTTTGAGCCGTGGTAGGGTAGAAATCAAAGCACAGTGGGAACTCACACGAGACAAATGACGACCTCAGGTCGATGAACTAACCTATACACATGTCACCAGGGAACTGCTATCTGACGATAGGTATAGTACTAACTAGCAGATTCCCGGCGAGTCCTGTCCGGTGTACTCATAACCCAATGAGCACCTGTATACATCTTAGGTGATCCAACTGACACCAGTGGCTTGTGAGACCGGCCACCGCCCCTCGTCGGGGTCTCGACTATACACACTAGTCTACTCCGGAGTATCGATGCCCTGTCTCGAAACTCCCACGACTAGGGACCACAATTAAGGATATGCATATAAACTACCCAACTCTCACGTATATGATCGCCATCATACTGTTGGTAGTAAAGCAAGATCCGAAGGGCTCTATCAAAGTGTAACATGTAATCAGTCACCTGAACATGTACACGACTGATAAAGGCAAACCAGATAGCATACTATCATCTTGAGTAAGACTGTCCTACCGGTATAGGTCCTCCGCAATCATTGCAATCACGTACCTGCGATCCAATAATTGACTCTGAGGGCACTATCTCCAACAATCTCCCACTTGCACTCAAGGCTAATTATTGCAATGTCGACTACTCACAGCCCGTGTGAAACCGAACATCCAACTCCTCTACTAATCAGTTTCACAAAGCCCGTTTGTAAAACTATTGTGTTCTAGAAATAGCCTCTGTGAGTGGATCCGCCTAGAAGTTTCTTTCTATATCTCTCTAAAACTCAAGTTCGCGGAGAAAGTCATCTCCCGAATCGAGTAATACCTGTCTTAGAATATGTCTGGATATCTGATGGGACCTAGTTCACAAATGAACTCCAAATCCAAACTTCTTAGACTGTATCGATCACTGAACCTAATCAGTATCCTGCACCAAGCCTCCCACAGTATCATCTTGGACCACCTGTCCATAATACTGTCCCTCTTCGTCAGAGGGATAAACTATAACTCTGACAATCACTCTGTCAACCATGTCACATTTGAAGCCTGGAATGATAACCGTCTCCCGAAAGAGGCTGCCGTCATCAAATCCGTAGAACATGTACTTATGTTCTAAAACTGCTTCCTTATGTTTCTCCAGGATTGGATTAATACAAACTTATTGCATCTAGTGCAAAAACAACATCTGGTGTGGTACTTGACATCTCACGATTGACTCAATTGCGTAAGCAAGTGATCTGTCAATCATGTACATCCCTCTCCCCTTTAGTCTATACGACACTTTTAGAGAGGGTGACTCCATCACCTGCAGGTACACCACCATGCTAGGAGTCAACTATTCTAAAAACCATTAGAATATCTGTCAAAGTACCCACATTGGGAAACTACCCAAATCCAGATCTAAAAAACCATAGATCTAGAAACCAGAATGTCAAATATTATATCCATATCCTGTCTGGAGAAACAACTGTGTGATGACCACAGTACAACCGATCGTAGTATAGGAATTTTACTTCCTACTCTGTGTATGTCATCCAGATACCATGACATCACACCCTACTACCTTCTTAACAGATCCATCCCCTATCCTGATTGAAGTCAAACCCATGACTGTCACATCAAAATTAGATGATCTATCTTCGCTATAACTGCTCAAGTCTATAAATAGATATAAGCATCTTGCCCACTATGCTTCCGCTGCTCCCACTGACTATGACAACCCTCCTACCGGGTCTCATAGCCTGGAACATCAGTTGTGTTAAGTCTGGGTAGATAAGAACCTCCCTGTCACCGTCCTTGAGGCTACCGGAGTACCTCTCGGGTGTCTGAGGTTACCCACCAAATCTGCGGAGTGGCTATTGGAATGTCAAACCTGATTGAATATATATAGGTCCTATTAAATTTTTCGTAATCGTTCGCGGTTCTGGAATCACTTCCATTTCTACCATACTCCCACTACTGTTTTCTGAAAAAGATCCATTTTTAATAAAACTGTGGCGAGTCAAGAACAATATCACTATTGATCTTCCAAATGGTAGAATATCAACCCTCGTCATAGCCAGGGTCAACCCACAAACAGCCATTACAGAAACGTGCCCTGAGTTATCCAGAGTCTGGTTTTAAGCATAAGCTGGACAACTCCCCATACCTTAACATCTTTTAAGGTACGAACTATTCTATATCTAATATAGAAACTTTAGCACTTATTTAATTAGAACCAGATTCAAATCATGCAGCTGTCTCCAGTGCATATCAACTTAATGGAAAGAGTCTAATCAGTATTACTCAACTTAGGAATCCATCCAATTATGAGTAACCTGAAAGAGAAACACG
Source organism: Agapanthus africanus (assembly GCA_030015575.1). Classification (NCBI taxonomy): domain Eukaryota; kingdom Viridiplantae; phylum Streptophyta; class Magnoliopsida; order Asparagales; family Amaryllidaceae; genus Agapanthus; species Agapanthus africanus. Next base: position 70,307,049 of record JASDDO010000010.1, read on the forward strand.
TTTCTCAAAACCATCACTATCATCTGAATACCAATCACAAGAATCTACATCTTCGATCTCTTTGAAGAATCCCGATACTTGTGATACCTGGTTCTCTACTTTATTCTTATACCCACAACTTATCAAAACTTAGACCATATATTTCTACGAAACACTTGTCTAAAAACTAGAGAAGTTATAAGTAAACAGAACATAGTACGAGGACCTACCCCTTTGTCCTGAAGGACACTTGGACAACATACAATACTCTGTATAAGTCCGCTGAGTTAAACAACTCAAAAACTTGTGCGTCGTAGGTTGAAAACTGTACCCTGGCGATTTCCTCAAATATCACCAATTACAACGAATTCCGATATAATGAGGATAATCACCTAATTCCCAATAACTTACTCTCACTCATCATCTGTAAAACCATACAGATATGAGAATGAAACCTGGTAAATACATACCCTTGGAGTAAGTGTCTAATCGGGAAAACAGTTTTTCTTTAACAATGCACTGAAACATGAAAATGTTTCGTAGGGGTATCCTGGTATTCATAGCAATGCCTCTTCCATAATCCAATTCATGACTTCAACCGTATATTTTATTGCCATCTCTCCAAATCCCTTTTTTTTTCTTTAGTCGTTTCCTTCTGTACACCATCGTTAGGCTAAATGGTTTTCTTCCTTCCCTACCGTTCGGCACCAGCCTATGGTTTGAAAGAAGACTATCCAGTAAGCATAATAGGTGTACCCTCCTAAACTAAGGAGTACTCGTATCTTGAGAGAAGGTGATGATAAAAGACATCTGAATAATACCTTATTCTTTTAAAGGTGAAATAGGAGTGGCGATGAAGTACGCGGTTTGGTCGTGAATGATAACAGTCGCAATTTACTTTGCCCTCTTTCTAATCCCTTTATTTTTGTCTTTACATATTACCTTCTGCACACCCTACTTAGGCTAATTGGTTTTCTTCATTCCCTACCTTTCGGCACCAGCCTATGGTTTGGAATAAGACTATCCAATAAGCGTAATAGGTGTACTCTCCTAAACCAAGGAGCCCTCGCAACATGAGAGAAGGTGATAATAAAAGACAACTGAATAAACCAATTCTATTTCTCCTGAACCTGGATCCATCCTCGAAGAAGTCCCTTCGAGTTCGTATATAACCATACGATGGATCTATCCAATGGAAGTGGATATCCGTAGTAATACGGGTGTTCTGAGAAATTCAAAAGGTAAAAGAAGGAGTGGCAATGACTTATGCAATTCAGACAATCCAAAAGCCAGTATTTTAAGAAGGTTCGGTCAACCTGGTCACTGAGTCATAGTCTAGGGTCGGTCAAAGGTCGCTGCCAAAGAGAGAGAGAAAAGAAACACTCTGCGTGCACTCTAACCTAGATCAGAATGGTTATCACTTTATCTAATCCGGAAACCTCCCACTGTCCTGTCAAATTCTCCTCCAAACCAGAAAGAAGAATCAATCGGGATCACCCGAAGAGTAAACCAACTCATCAGTGGGAATCGGGATCCAACTCTCATCGCATGATAACGTGACGGAATCCACTCGCGTTATCACACTCCAGAAGGTATGCGCATGCCTGGAAAGTTTCAGTTTCTTTAGAAACTCCCGATGTGATTTTTACCCCATGCTCTTATGATCGTGACTAAGGGCCAACCCATCATAAGTCACATGTCAAGTTCTTCCCATCATTATCTTGTTAATTTGAACGCACCCGTACTCGCCCTTGACTAAGGGCCAACAAGGCTGTACGACTGTCCCAAACCAATGCATCTATCTATGCAACATATGAACACCCCAGCAGCTACCAATCACTATGTCCTAGCTAAGGGCCAGACCAACATAGCTTGAATACTACTGACCATTCATATGAAATGACGGAGGGCTACGGCTGGTTTTTGGCGAAAAACCTTTAACGTAATGAACTTGATCTCGTTGAAGGAACCTGATAGCTTTTTATAAAATATAGTGGCGAAAACCTTTGCTAAAGAGGTCACTCCAGGTGAAGGGATCTCGGCTCTTTCCTCGTGGAATGAGGTGCAGGATATTCCACTGAATACCGCGGTGCAAAACAACTTGTAATCGACTACAGTGAAGTTATTACCCTGACGCAAACTTCTGCCCAAGGGTTCAGTCCCGGTGAAGGGATATCGGCCCTTGCCCTGTCGAATGAGATGCAGGATATTCCACTGAATACCGCTATGCATAACAAAAAGAAACGTCTTTGCAATAACACTTTTTAAATTGTTCCAACAACATCCAATCAGGTTTGTTTTTCTTTGCATTAATCAGAATCAACGCAGTCCCATCAATTAATCACACCAGAAAAGAACGAAAATAAAATGTACGTATATGCCATCCGCATTCGTAACTGGGTCCCGTCATCACCCGTTAGGTTACTTAACTAACGACAGAGCGGGGACTGGACTAGCACAGGTGTAAAACATATACAACATCTAATAGTATATAAACCAATATACAATAATCGCCCCAGGCGTGATAATATGCAACATTACAGAAAAGTAATAAGCATCACAGAACAATACAGATAATCTGGGATCCCCGAGTTTCACAGAGCCGCTGCCGAAACTCGACGTTCCCCTGTCGTGTGGATAGCCTGTGCAATGAAACCAAGACCCCTATGGGTGCGGCAAGTTACCCGCCAAAACCTGAAGCGAGGCAGCCCCCTACAGCATAGTGAATGGACCACCCAACACTTCACGGAATCCGGTAATCTTGGGCACCCCTCCTTAGGTCAACCTGTACCCCCTACGAGTGCGGCGAATAGTCTGCCAATTCTAGAGTGGGGCCCCTCTGCCTCTCAAAGCCATGAGATGCGGACTCGTTGCCCCTCAGAACCCGGCTATCCGTGCACTCCGTCGCGGGGTAAAACCTAGTACAGTAATGAAAAATAGTACAACAGGTACATCGACCGCAACCTGGTCATGCCCCAAAAGAATATTATACAACAGGCAGTGACGGCAGTCCACATATTGGACGCTCGCCCCGCAATATCAAATGTACAAATAAACTCAAACTGTACTACCATTGCACACTGCTATCCACCATGACAAATCCGCAACATCACAGCACAACACAGAACATCAACGCGAATGTCACGTTCGCAAACCCGTCTAAAAGAACTATAGCAATCAGACGCGGTTTACCGATCAAATGACATTCCCGGTCGGAGATATAATGTAAGCACTGTAAACTAACGTGTTTAAATTTCGATCGACTAAATATCACAAAGTGGACCCCACGAACATCTGGTGAACAGTAACAAAATCTGGGCCCAAAGATATATACCAAAAACCCCAATTTCCAGAGGAGAACACACTGTTAAAATTTGGGAGCATGATCTCACCAAGTGGCCGTGGATGCGCGGCCAAACCATGGGTTTGGCCGCGATTCCGCGACGGTTTGGTGGAATCGCGTGCCCAAATTTGGTCGGTGCTCTACTAAAACCCTGCTGAATTTTCTGTGATATGTAAAATTAATTTTGGAACCCTTTTAAAATCGACAGAAACTCAGAACTTGGATTTTGCAGTTTTTGATTTCCGGTTCGATCGATATTTTAAACGCGTTAGCACAAGTTAGTGTAGCAAAATGGTGAGGCTCTGATACCACTGTAAGTCTACGTTAGCGCCCCGGCCGTCTACAGACGCCAAATGCGGAACAAAAACTTTTTAACTGGCGCTATCGTATACTTTAACCCGGATCTGCCATTATTGCTAAACTAACAAACTGTAAAGAGTGTAGAAAGGTTATACCGAACGATCCGAGTCCTTCGTTCTTTAACCATCATCCCACGCTCCGTTGCGGCTGCTCCGATCTCGTCGATCTCCGATCTGCTCGTCCAGGTGGCACCACGTCACTGATTCTTTAAACGGGCTCCCGCCTCTGACTTAAGGCAACTCGGTCGTCAAGTTTGCTAAAAGAGACGACCAAGAATAATGTAGAGAATGAGTAGATGACTTTGTCTCACTTCGTCCAAGTCCGTGGACGATCGGTTAATGAAGTTGCCGAGGGAATCGGGTGATGGAATGAAATGAGCTGTGAATTCCATACACCCCAAAATCTATCATAATCTTTTCAAGTGAAACATCAAGTCTATTTGAGAGAGAGGAGGGGCCGGCCATATATAGGGAGGGGGTGAGTGTAGGAGAGAAGAGGGTGACCTTAAGAAAGAAATATCATGTGTGAACACAAGTAAAATATCCTTAAGCAAACAAAACCTCATTAATGCAAATGGTGATTCATTAACCTAGTCACCATTGCATTAATGGCTCCATTAAAGCACTAATGACTCACCATGTCAAGTCACCCTTTCTAGAACCTTCTAGAAGCATGACTCACCCTCATCCAAGAAAAGATAAATCCGTCTTTAACCGAATGTTAAAAGACGGCTGATAGAAAACTGGAAACTGGCAACTTCCAAAAGTGATCCTGAAACGACTTTCAGGATAACCCCGTAACTGTATAAATATAACCGCATTTGTATTACGACCGAATACAAATGCAACTGAGACAAAGATATTATACCTACTCAATATAATACTTGGATCCGGCTTAAACCAAAGCCGACCAGTATCATCTGCCCGAAAAATAACACGTGCGTAAACGCACGTGCATTTTCCGAACCCTGCCATAAAACCATACGGCCTCTACAACGTTTCACCCGAACTTGGGAAACTGTCTGTGGGGGACTCTAATGACTCGTCAGTACCCTGGCAGTGGGTTTAACCACAAACCGTCAGCGGCACTAGCAATGCGTAACGGCTGCCCATGGACTGACCTCAAGGGAGGCCGATGAGCGAACTCATCCGGAAACCCTACTGAGCCTAACAGCGACAATGTATATACAGTCCGGTCCGTTCGTCAATGAGTATCGTATATCTGCCTAAAGGGCTAGTAACGTCAGACCCCCAATAGCAGTATAAGTCGTGTCGGAGTGTAGCCCAATAACACCCTGAGATACTACTGGAGTACCTACCAGTAAATCTCCCGCCACGGCCGTGGGCTATGTGTAAGTCGATGTAGTACACCCCAGTACTTATGGGGAGGCGGAAATAACAAAAAACTATCAAACTTTCACAACAAACATCGACTAACCGCAAGAATCGAAGCTAAACCCTAAAAACCGTATTCTTATGAGTTTCTTTACATAAGAGATTAGGGATTATACCTAATGAACCGGTCCTTCTTCTTTACGTCCTCCTTGGTTCTCTTCGGCCTTCTCTAGGTAGTAGACGATCCACCCGAGAGCGAAACTCCAAGCTAAACCTCTAACTTGAGGTAACTAACCAACTTTGATTGCTAATCAAAGATGATAGAATGATAAAGAGTGAAGGTTATGGATTGATTAGTCTTACTAATCCTAGATCTCAACACATGAGGGTGAGGATTAGTCTTTTGAAGAGAGAGAGCTTGAGGAGAGAGAAGGTGAGAATGATTGTAATGAGAATAGTAAATCTATCATAATATATATGAACCTTTAATATTCATCCATAAAAAGAAAACTAAAATGATGAATAATGAAGTTTCATAAATATCTTGTGGTGATTCATAACCATGACTCATTAAGCATTTATCATGCATTAATGATATGCATGAATCACCCTCATGACTCACTAAACTCATTTAATGCAAATGACACCTAAACCTCCTTAGTCACCACTTCTAGAAGCTTCTCGAGTAATTACGAGAACGCCCCTCCGATCCGTAAAAATACGGAAAAACTTTAGACTGTAAAAATCCAATAACCGGATACCAGTAACTGGCTTAAACCAAAGCCGACTGGTAAAATCTGTCCGAAAGTCGTACGCGCGTAAACGCACGTATGCGTCCGAACCCTTTGTCGCAAAACCATGCAACCTCTATATCGTTTCGCCTGGAGTAGGAAACTCTCTGTGTGGGACTCTAGAGACTCGACTACTACGCTGGCAGTGGGTTTAACCACAGACCGCAAGCGGCACTAGCTGTACGTAACGGTCCCCAGGTAGTTGTCGATAAGAAGGCCGATGAGTAAACCCATCCGAACTCCTACTGAGTCTGATGTGACAATCTCCATACAGTCCGGTCCGTTCGTCCATGACTATCGCATATCGGGCCTAGGGGGGCGGCAAGCGTCAGTCCCCTAATAGCGGTATAAGTCGTGTCGGAGTGAAGCCCATTACACCCTGAGAAACTGCTGGAACCTACCAGCAAATCTCGCTTGCCCTGGCCAGGGACTTTGCGTAATGGCTCTCTGACACAGCACGATATCTACTCCCAATACCGGGAGGGACGAATCCTGTCTAACCGCCACTGCCTCCAAGTGCTCGGGACTGCACCCAACTGCTACCTGTTTGCACGACTCCTTTGAGCCGTGGTAGGGTAGCAATCTAAGAACAGTGGGACACACTCGAGGCGAAGTAGCAGTGTCAAGTCTGCGGACTACGCTGTACTCATGTCACCTGGGAACTGTTCACTGACGACTGGTATCAAACCAACCAACAGTTCCCTGTGAGTCCTGTCCGGTGTACCCGTAACCTAACGAGCACCTGTATACTATCTCCAGTACGACGTACTGACGGCTGTGGGACAGACCATCTCCCCAACTGGGATGAGAAGCGTACACACCAGTCTACTCCGGAGTATCGATGCTCTGTCTCGATAATCCAACGACCGGGGACCTGAATAAGGATGTGCTTGTAGACTACCCAGCCCCCACTAGTGTGACTGCCATCACAACGCTGGTAGACAAGCAAGATCCTAAGAGCTCTATCAATACGTATACTCACATATTAAGATAGAAAAACCAAGTAGCATACTACCATGTTTAGCAAGACTGTTATATACATGTGAATATCCCAAGCTTCCATTAAGTAATATACAAGCTAGTATGATACAGTAATGGCCTTCTAGGGCATAAACACTAACAATCTCCCACTTGCACTAGGGCCATGTACTGGCATATCGCAGACCAATGATCTCGAGTAGCCTCTCGAACTGAATCTGAGGAAGGGCCTTCGTGAATGGATCAGCAATGTTCTCTTCTGAAGCAACTCTCCGAACCTCGATCTCCTGACGATCAATGATCTCCCTGATCAGGTGATACCGCCTCAAGATGTGTCTGGACTTCTGATGGGACCTTGGTTCCTTCGCTAAAGCTATAGCTCCGTTGTTGTCGCAATACAGAGGTATTGGATCAACAATGGTAGGAACCACCTGAAGTTCTGTTAGGAACTTCTTCATCCAGACTGCTTCTTTTGCGGCATCGCAAGCAGCTATATACTCCGCTTCCATCGTCGAGTCAGCAACGGTGTCCTGCTTGGAGCTCTTCCAGCACACCGCCCCTCCATTGAGGGTAAAGACATAACCCGACATGGACTTGGAATCGTCCTTATCACTCTGGAAGCCGGAATCAGCAAAGGCCTCCAACCTGAGGTCTTTTCCGCCGTAAACCAAGAACATCTCCTTAGTCCTCCTCAGGTACTTGAGAATGTTCTTTACTGCTATCCAGTGCTTCTCCCCTGGGTCTGACTGATACCGGCTTACCACGCTTAGTGCATAAGCTACATCTGGTCTGGTACACAACATCGCATACATTATAGAGCCTACCGCAGAAGCGTAGGGTATAATAGACATGCGTTCCCTTTCCAAATCAGTCTTGGGAGACATCTCTTTGGAGAGGGTGATTCCGTGACAAGCCGGTAGATTACCGCGCTTTGAATCTTCCATACTGAATCTTTTCAGTACAGTGTCGATATACCTGGACTGCGAAAGTCCCAACATCCTCTTGGATCTATCACGATAGATCCGGATCCCCAGAATGTAAGAGGCATCACCCAGGTCTTTCATGGAGAACCTGTGTGACAAGAATCCTTTGACAGATTGTAGCATAGGAATGTCATTTCCTATCAATAGAATGTCATCCACGTACAAGACGAGGAATACGACACTTCTGGCCACAACTTTACTATATATGCACGGTTCATCTGGATTTTTGATAAAGTCATATTCTTTGACTGTCTCATCAAAACAGATGTTCCAACTCCGCGATGCCTGCTTTAGTCCATAAATGGACTTAAGCAGCTTGCATACTTTCCCGCTGCTCCCACTCTGATTGAAACCCTCTGGCTGATCCATATAGACGCTTTCTTCTAAATTTCCATTCAGAAAAGCCGTCTTTACGTCCATCTGCCAGATTTCATAATCATGGAAGGCAGCAATAGCAAGAAGGACCCGAATGGATTTGAGCATAGCCACTGGAGAAAAAGTTTCGTCATAGTCCAAACCAGGTCTTTGACGAAAACCCTTTGCAACAAGTCTAGCCTTATAGGTTTCCACCTGTCCATCTACACCAATCTTTTTCTTGAAGATCCATTTGCATCCTATGGGTTTTACCCCATCTGGAGCAAAGTCCAAAGTCCATACTTTGTTGGTGTACATGGACTCCATTTCGGTCCGCATTGCATCTAGCCATCGTACCGAGTCGCCGCTCTGGATGGCCTGCCTGAAGTCAGTAGGTTCATCATCATCTATGATGCAATCCTCTCTATCCCCATCTATGAGAAAACCGTAGTATCTCTCAGGCGGACGAGACGGCCTACTACTCCTGCGGAGGGGTGCGGGAATGTTCTGTTCTTCTTGAACCTCTGGTTCTACCAAACTTTCAGTAGCAGTTTGTGGTTCTGGAATTTCTTCCAGTTCTATTTCGCTCCCACTTATTTCCTTTTCTAAAAACTGATTTTCCAGAAAATGGGCATTACGAGAAACAAAAACCTTTTGTTCCTCTGCGTAATAGAAATAATATCCCTTGGAGTTCTTTGGATATCCCACAAACATACATTTTACTGATCGTGCCTCGAGCTTGTCCACATGCTGCTTTTTAACAAAAGCTGGACATCCCCAAATCTTCATATGCTGAAGATGGGGTTTCTTCCCAGTCCACATCTGATATGGAGTGGTAGGCACAGTCTTGGTAGGAGCTCTGTTCAGAAGATATGCCGCTGATTCAAGCGCATAACCCCAGAAAGATCGCGGTAACTCAGTATTACTCATCATGGATCGTACCATATCCAATAGGGTTCGATTCCGTCTCTCCGATACACCGTTATGCTGTGGAGTGTATGGAGGAGTAAGCTGAGAGAGAATTCCTTTCTCTTTTAGGTAACCTAGGAACTCGGCACTCAAGTATTCTCCACCTCGATCAGATCTAAGTGTCTTTATACTTTTGCCGGTTTGGTTTTCTACTTCATTCTTATACTCTTGGAATTTCTCAAAAGCCTCGGATTTATGTTTCATCAGATAAATGAATCCGTATCTTGAGTAATCATCCGTGAAAGTAATGAAATAGGAAAAACCACCTCTCGCATGTGTAGACAATGGACCGCATACATCACTGTGTATGAGTCCTAAGAGCTCGCTCGCTCTTACTCCTTGTCCAGTAAATGGAGTCTTTGTCATCTTTCCTTTGAGACAAGATTGACAAGTGTCATAAGTTTGATATTCGAACGTGTCCAAATATCCTTCTCTATGCAACTTAGTCAACCTTCTCTCATTGATGTGACCCAGTCTACAATGCCATAAGAAAGCTTTATTTAAATCTGGAGACTTTCTTTTTAGTGTGTTCTGGACATTGAAAATTTGGAGTTGGTTTAACACATATATGCCGTTATTTAGAGTACCGGACCCAATCAAACCATGATTAAGGTGGATGTTGACAACATCTCTTACAAACGTGAAATCATAACCTTTATTTGATAACAAGGAAACAGATATGATATTACACGTTAAGCTGGGTACAAAATAACAGTTATGTAAAACCAAAATGTGTCCACTCGTCAATCCTAGGTGATAATCCCCGACGGACGCAGCTCCCACGCTAGCTCCGTTAGCAACCCTGAGGATCATATCACCTTCCTTCAGCACTCTACGGTTTCTCAGTGCCTGCAATGAATTGCAAATATGAGATCCTGACCCGGTATCCAATACCCAGGAAGTAGAGTTGATCGACAGACAATTCTCAATTACAAACACACCTGAAGTCGAAGCCACAGCTTGCTTCGGTTCCTGGTTCTTGGCGTTCCACGCCTTGCAATCCTTCTTCCAGTGCCCTTTCCTGTGACAATGGAAGCACTCATCCAGGCCAACTACTGGTGCTGTAAACTTTTTCTTTCCCTTCTTTCCCACCTTACTAACACCTCCTCTAGGTCTGGGTGCGGTCTTCTTCTTCCTTCCTTTGGCCCTAGCCTTGGACCCGGAAGAAGATGAACCGCCAACAAACATAGCGGGTGTTTCCCTTGCCTTCTGCAAGGTGCCCTCTGCACTCCTTAACATGTTTAGGAGTTCCGCAAGTTCAACTTCTTTTCCTTGAAGATTGAAGTTGAGGATAAACTGGGCGTAGGTGGGAGGAAGGGACTGGAGAACAAGGTCTGTATAGAGCTCATTATCCAAAGTCGTCCCAAGGTCCGCGAGCTCTTCAATATAGCCGATCATCTGTAGGACATGTTCACCTACGGATGACCCGACAGCCAACCTCGCTCGAAACAGTTTCTTCGAGGTCTCGTATCTTGCTATACGAGATTGCTCTCCATAAAGTTCCTTTGTATGGAGAAATATGCCATCTAGAGACATATCCTCGTGCCTCCTCTGATGTTCATTGTTCATTGAGGCAAGCACGATGCACTTGGCTCTCGCGCAATCTAAATCCCAGGTTTTACGGATTTCCTTATCCGCATTGCTGGATTTGGGACCAAGGACAGCAGGTGCTGTAGCGGTGAGGACGTACCCCAGTTTGTCATAGGTCAAAGCCATCTTGACATTCCGCAGCCAATCTTTATAGTTTGGCCCCGTCAGTATATTTTTCTCTAAAAGTAACTTAAGTCCAGTCATTTTCAGGGTCGCTGCAATTAGGAGAGAGAGAAGAAAACTCTTTAGCATGATGCTCTTGCAAGTTTAGAGTGGTTTTTAGTTTATCTAAACTGGATGGCTCCCACTGTTTCTCGAATCCTTCCTCAAACCATAAAAGAAGAATTAGCCAAGACTATTCTCACCGTACAATACTTGCTTAACCGTTCAGCCAGGCCGGTGTCGATACTTCGAGGGAGGTTTTCCAACGCTTTCGCGAAGTTCCTTAATTAAAGAACCTCTTTTCTCTGGGGGCGTAACCCCGCTGACACTTTTCTGGACACCTACTAGGTTTATAGCATTGATCGTTAAGCGACGAATATCCTGATAAGTAGCATATACTCACAGTAGGATCGGGATCCAAATATCATCGTCTGATAATGCTGTAGGAATGCTACCAACATTCATCAAACTCAAAATGGTATGCATCTCTTTGCAAATTTCAGTTTCTTTAGAAATTCCCGATATAAGTTTTTACCCCATGCTCTTATGACCTTGGCTTTGGTCAAAATGTCATAAGTCACATGTCAAGTTCTACCCGTCATTATCTTGTCAATTTGAACCCATCCGTATATACCCCTGACTTTGGTCAAATGATAATACGACTGTCCCAAACTAACTCATCTATCTTATGCAACAAATGAAAACCCAGTAGCTACCAAACACTATGCCTTGACTTTGGCCAAAATGCATAGCTTGAATACTACTGAATACCCAAATGAAACGACGGAGGGCTACGACTGGTTTTGGCGAAACCGTGAACGTAGTGAACTTGATATAACCGAAGGAACCTGATAGCTTTTAAAAGGAGTGGTTAAATCTCCGCATTTAAAAATATCTGTTTTAAAATAACCGAGTGGTTTCTTTTAAATTGTTCCAACGATTTAAACTTTGGTTTGTTTTACTTTGCATTATAGATAATGCGTCCCATCATTAACCTATCATTGCAGAAAACAACGAAAATATAACGTCCTCTTATGCCATCCGCATTCGCCACGGGGTCCCGTCATCACCCGTTAGGTTACTTAACTAACGACAGAGCGGGGGCTGGGCTAGCGCGGGTGTAAAACATAAGTGACGTCTAAATAGCTATAATAAATATAGATATTTTACATTCGTCTGACGCAATGATATTCATTCCAGAACACAGATAAACAATATTGGATATGCAAGCAATCTGTATTTCTTTTGAGCCTGCAAGAAAAGACAGATTACACAGTTGTGATGAATAGCCGTTTACCCCACCCTCGACCCCTACGGGTACGGCAAACTACCCACCCGGCAGTCTGTGTACCCCACCTTGGGTCAGTCCTAGGAGCAAAAACAGTAAAATGAAATAATACAACGGTGGCTACGACCGCAACCTGGAAGTGCCCCGCGAAAATAATATTACAACAAATTACATTTACAACAAATGAATTATAACAATAACCCTTTGCTAACCCCGGCTATACACCACAACAGTCCAATACAGTTTATATGCACAAACAGATATAACCATTTCAGAAATGTGCAACCCCCTGCCAACCGACATACTAGCAGTTGGGGGAGGTTTACGAACACATCAAACAATCACAGATATAATCCAATACGCAAATACTGTATTTTTCGATCGAATAAACAACTTCAAAATTGCTCCAAAATCTGCTCTGTTAAACAGTAACCTGAGCAATAATTAAATATTCCAGAAAACCCCAAATATCACAGGGGACCCACCCAAAAAATTTGAGCGCATGACTCGGCAACTCGGCCGCGGAAACGCGGCGGATCGGTGGTATCCGCGGCGCTTCCGCGGCGCTACAGTCGAATCATGTGCTCGAATTTCTTGGGTGTTCTCCTGTGGTCATGTCAAGCTCTCTGAACACTCCAGAAAAATTTTAGGACTTCATTTTCAGTTCGACAGAAACTTAACAGAACTAGGGTTTTCCGGGATCGTTTTTTCGTTCGAAATTCGTACAAATTTGCGATTAAGTTATTTAGTGTTTAGCGAGGCTCTGATACCACTGTAAGTCGATGTAGTACACCCCAGTACTTATGGGGAGGCGGAAATAACAAAAAACTATCAAACTTTCACAACAAACATCGACTAACCGCAAGAATCGAAGCTAAACCCTAAAAACCGTATTCTTATGAGTTTCTTTACATAAGAGATTAGGGATTATACCTAATGAACCGGTCCTTCTTCTTTACGTCCTCCTTGGTTCTCTTCGGCCTTCTCTAGGTAGTAGACGATCCACCCGAGAGCGAAACTCCAAGCTAAACCTCTAACTTGAGGTAACTAACCAACTTTGATTGCTAATCAAAGATGATAGAATGATAAAGAGTGAAGGTTATGGATTGATTAGTCTTACTAATCCTAGATCTCAACACATGAGGGTGAGGATTAGTCTTTTGAAGAGAGAGAGCTTGAGGAGAGAGAAGGTGAGAATGATTGTAATGAGAATAGTAAATCTATCATAATATATATGAACCTTTAATATTCATCCATAAAAAGAAAACTAAAATGATGAATAATGAAGTTTCATAAATATCTTGTGGTGATTCATAACCATGACTCATTAAGCATTTATCATGCATTAATGATATGCATGAATCACCCTCATGACTCACTAAACTCATTTAATGCAAATGACACCTAAACCTCCTTAGTCACCACTTCTAGAAGCTTCTCGAGTAATTACGAGAACGCCCCTCCGATCCGTAAAAATACGGAAAAACTTTAGACTGTAAAAATCCAATAACCGGATACCAGTAACTGGCTTAAACCAAAGCCGACTGGTAAAATCTGTCCGAAAGTCGTACGCGCGTAAACGCACGTATGCGTCCGAACCCTTTGTCGCAAAACCATGCAACCTCTATATCGTTTCGCCTGGAGTAGGAAACTCTCTGTGTGGGACTCTAGAGACTCGACTACTACGCTGGCAGTGGGTTTAACCACAGACCGCAAGCGGCACTAGCTGTACGTAACGGTCCCCAGGTAGTTGTCGATAAGAAGGCCGATGAGTAAACCCATCCGAACTCCTACTGAGTCTGATGTGACAATCTCCATACAGTCCGGTCCGTTCGTCCATGACTATCGCATATCGGGCCTAGGGGGGCGGCAAGCGTCAGTCCCCTAATAGCGGTATAAGTCGTGTCGGAGTGAAGCCCATTACACCCTGAGAAACTGCTGGAACCTACCAGCAAATCTCGCTTGCCCTGGCCAGGGACTTTGCGTAATGGCTCTCTGACACAGCACGATATCTACTCCCAATACCGGGAGGGACGAATCCTGTCTAACCGCCACTGCCTCCAAGTGCTCGGGACTGCACCCAACTGCTACCTGTTTGCACGACTCCTTTGAGCCGTGGTAGGGTAGCAATCTAAGAACAGTGGGACACACTCGAGGCGAAGTAGCAGTGTCAAGTCTGCGGACTACGCTGTACTCATGTCACCTGGGAACTGTTCACTGACGACTGGTATCAAACCAACCAACAGTTCCCTGTGAGTCCTGTCCGGTGTACCCGTAACCTAACGAGCACCTGTATACTATCTCCAGTACGACGTACTGACGGCTGTGGGACAGACCATCTCCCCAACTGGGATGAGAAGCGTACACACCAGTCTACTCCGGAGTATCGATGCTCTGTCTCGATAATCCAACGACCGGGGACCTGAATAAGGATGTGCTTGTAGACTACCCAGCCCCCACTAGTGTGACTGCCATCACAACGCTGGTAGACAAGCAAGATCCTAAGAGCTCTATCAATACGTATACTCACATATTAAGATAGAAAAACCAAGTAGCATACTACCATGTTTAGCAAGACTGTTATATACATGTGAATATCCCAAGCTTCCATTAAGTAATATACAAGCTAGTATGATACAGTAATGGCCTTCTAGGGCATAAACACTAACACTATGTGTAATGGATCTCCTAGACACAGCACGATCTCGCCCCGAATACCGGGAGAGACGAATCCCCTGCCGATCCGCTCACGTGCCTCCATATGGCTCGGGACTGTACCCAAAAGCTACCTGTTTGCACGACTCCTTTGAGCCGTGGTAGGGTAGAAATCAAAGCACAGTGGGAACTCACACGAGACAAATGACGACCTCAGGTCGATGAACTAACCTGTACACATGTCACCAGGGAACTGCTATCTGACGATAGGTATAATACTAACTAGCAGATTCCCGGCGAGTCCTGTCCGGTGTACTCATAACCCAATGAGCACCTGTATACATCTTAGGTGATCCAACTGACACCAGTGGCTTGTGAGACCGGCCACCGCCCCTCGTCGGGGTCTCGACTATACACACTAGTCTACTCCGGAGTATCGATGCCCTGTCTCGAAACTCCCACGACTAGGGACCACAATTAAGGATATGCATATAAACTACCCAACTCTCACGTATATGATCGCCATCATACTGTTGGTAGTAAAGCAAGATCCTAAGGGCTCTATCAAAGTGTAACATGTAATCAGTCACCTGAACATGTACACGACTGATAAAGGCAAACCAGATAGCATACTATCATCTTGAGTAAGACTGTCCTACCGGTATAGGTCCTCCGCAATCATTGCAATCACGTACCTGCGATCCAATAATTGACTCTGAGGGCACTATCTCCAACACTCCTCTACTAATCAGTCTCACAAAGCCCAGTTGTGAAACTACTGCGTTCGAGGAATAGCCTCAGTAAGTGGATCCGCCCTGATGTTTCTTTCTATGTCTCTCTTAATCTCAAGTTCACGGAGAAAGACATCTCCCGAAATGAGCAATACCTGTCTTAGAATATGTCTGGATATCTGATGGGGCCTAGTTCATAAATGAACTCCAAATCCAAACTTCTTAGACTGTATCGTCTACTGAACTTAATCAGTATCCTGCGTCATGCCTCCCTCAGTATCCGTTTGGACCTCCTGTCCAAACTACTGCCCCTCGTCAGAGGGAAAACTATAACTCTGACAGTCACTCTGTCATTCAGGTCACCTTGGAAGCCTGGAATGATAACCGTCTCCCGAATGAGGCTGTCGTTATCATATCCCTAGAACATCCACTTATGTTCTAAAACTGCTTACGAACGTTTCTCCAGGATTGGATCAATATCAACTTAGTACAGCTCGTGTAAAAACAACATCTGGTGTGGTACATGACATCTCATGATCAACTCAATTGCCTAAGCAAGTGATCTGCCAATCATGCGCATCCCTCTCCCCTTTAGTCTGTAAGACACCTTTAGAGAGGGTGACTCCATCACCTGCAGGTACACTACCGTGCCAGGAGTCGTCCATTCTAAAACACCTTTAGAACGCTGTCTAAGTACCCAGATTGGGAAACTACCCAAATCTAGATCTAAAACCATAGATCTAGTAACCAGAATGTCTGATATTTTGTCTATATCCTTTGTGGAGAAACCACTGTGTGACAACCAAAGTATAACCGATCGTAGTATAAGAATTTCACTTCCTACTCTATGTATATCATCCAAATACCAGGACATCACACCCTACTACCTTCTTAACAGATCCATCCCCTATTCTGATGAAGGCAAACCTATAACTGTCACATCAGAAATAGATGATCTATCTCCGCTATATCTGCTTTAGTCCATAAATAGACATAAGCTACTTGTCCCCTATGCTTCCGCTGCTCCCACTGATTACGAAAACCCTCTGGCAGAATAATATACACGTGCGCTTCTAAAGCCAGTTCAGAACGACGCTATACTCACCCTCCTGCCGGGTCTCATAGCGTGGAACAACAGTAGTGTCATGTCTGGGTAAACAAGAACCTCCCTGTCACCTTCTTTGAGCATACTGAAGTACCTCTCGAGTGCATGAGGTTACCCACCATATCTGCGGAGTGGCCAATGGAATGTCAAATCAGATTGAATCTTTAGGTTCTTATCAAATTTTCAGTAATCGTTTGCGGTTCTGGAATCACTTCCAGTTCTACCATACTCCCACTGCTGTTTTCTGAAAAAATCCATTTTTATTAAAACTGTGGCGAGTTAAGAACAATATTACTATTGATCTTCCAGATGGTAGAAATTCAACCCTCGTCATAGCCCGGGTCAACCCACAAACAGCCATTATAGAAACGTGCCTTGAGTTATCCAGAGTCTGGTTTTAAGCATAAGTCTGGTTTTAAGCATAAGCCGGACAACTCCCCGTACCTTAACATTGTTAAGATATGAACTATTCTATATCCAATATAGAAACAGAGGCACTGATTTAATTGGAACCAGATTCAAATCATGCAGCTGTCTCCAGTGCATGTCAACTAAATGGAAAAAGGATGATCAACATTACTTAACTTAGGAGTGCTTCCAATTATGAGTAACCTGAAAAAGAAACAAGTTTCTCAAAACCATTACTATCAACTGAATACCATACACAAGTATCTACATCTTCGATCACCTTGAAGAATCCTGATACTTGCAATACCTGGTTCTCTACTTTATTCATATACCTATAACTTCTCAAAACTTTGATCTTGTATTTCTATGAAACACATGTCTAAGAACTAGAGAAGTCACAAGTAAACAGAATATAGTATGAGTACCAACCCCTCTATCCTAATGGACACTGGACAACATACAATACTCTGTATAAGTCCCCTGAGTCCAATAACTCATTCCCTGTGTGTCGTAGGTTGAAAACTGTACTTATGGTTAAGAAGAATTACACCGCTGTTTATGCTCCTTACCTAACCATCCACTAATATAGGTAAATGTCATAGACATAATTTCAAAAATTTATATCTCACTTTATAAAAATAAACATACAGATATATCAATTTGAAATTGGTGCATAACAACGGATATTCAAAACCAAATATTTGTCGTCCGGCAAACAACCCAGGCGATTTCCTCAATTATCACCAATTACAATGAATCCTGATATAATGAGGATGATCACCCAATTCCCAATAACTTACTCCCACTCACCATCTGTAAAACCATACAGATGTGAGAATCAAACCTGATAATTACATACCCTGGAGCAAGGGCTAATTGGGAAATCAGTTTTCTTTTAACAATACACAGTGTAACTGAAACATGTAAATGTTTCGAAGGGGTATCCGGGTATTCCTATTAATGCCTCTTCCATTATCAGATTCACAACTGTAACCGTATATTTCTTTGCCATCTCTCCAAATCCCTTTATATGTCTTTAGTCATTACCTTTTGTACACCGCTTTTAGGCTAAATGGTTTTCTTCCTTCCCTACCGTTCGGCACCAGCCTATGGTTTGGAAGAAGACTATCCAATAAGCATAATGGGTGTACTGTCCTAATCCTAGGAGCACTCGCAACGCAAGAGAAGGTGAAGATAAAAGACAACTGAGTAAACCTTATTCCTATTTCTCCTGAACCAGAATCCATCCCCGAACTGAAACAAGTTCCTTCGAGTTCGTATATAACCATACGATGGAGTATCCAATAAACTGTGGATCTTCGTAGTGATATGGAGTGTCCTGGAGAAATACAAAGGTGAAGTAGGAGTAGCGATGAAATACTTGGTTTGGTCGTGAATAGCAGTCGCAATTTACTTTGCCCTCTTACTAATCCCTTTATTTTTCTTTACTTAATACCTTCTGTACACCTTTTAGGCAAAATGGTTTTCTTCATTCCCTACCGTTCGGCACCTGCCTATGGTTTGGATGAAGACTATCCAATTAGCGTAACAGGTGTACCGTCGTAATCCAAGGAACACTCGCAACCTGAGAGAAGGTAAAAGGAAAAGACAACTGAATAGTCCTATTCGTTTTCTCCAGAACCAGAAACCATCCTCGAATAAGTCCCTTCGAGTTCGTATATAACCATACGATGGTTTTATCCAATGGAAGTGGATGTTCGTAGTAATACGGGGTGTTCTAGAGAAAAAGGGTAAAAGTAGGAGTGGCAATGAGGTATGCAACTCTGACAATCCAAAAGCCAGTGTGTAACCCTTCGAAAATCGTTTAGGCAGTTTTTCGGTAATCGGCTAATTTTTCGGCTTTTTCCGTAAAAAGTCAAAATAGGTATTTTTCATTGTAGACCTAATTATACAAAATTTAGATAAGATATTACTATAATTTTGTCACTAAAATGTCACTTATAATTTTCTAGTTAAATAAAAAAAATCATAATTAATTATTTTTTTTATTATTTTAAGCCTTTTTAAATACATTAAATTAGTGATAAATACAAATTTAATTAGGTAAATTTCATAATTAGGAGTATTTATAAGCTAAAATATGGTGTTAATAAAATTATATCATGGCTTGCAAACTTTTAGTTTTTTGGTGGGAAAATTATGAAAAAAAATGATGAAAAAAGGGTTTTTTTGGAAAAAGTTGATTTGAAAAGCATTAAATGAGAACATGTGATGTTTTCTTGACCTAGAAACTTCTCCAAAATTCCCTCATCTCCTCTCCCTTGCTGCTGGCCGACCCTAATCCTGCAGCAAACCCCCTCTTCTCACTTCTTTTTTTCTTCATTTTCATGCTAAAATCCATTAAAAATCAACAAATTTCATTCACCCATTCAAAGCCAAACCCTAATCCATTCTCTCTTCAACCCAAATTAGTTCAAAAACTTGATGAAAGGAGGCTTTCTTGGTGACTTGATCATGCTAGGATTCAATTGGTGAGGTAAAAATTCTAAACTAGTTTGCTAACTAGTAGTTTATTTGTGCTAAAATCTAATTTTGAAGTATTAATTTAGTGTAAATCCTTGTTCATGAAAAATCAAGAATGGGTTTTGATGTTGAGTTAGGATTTGAAACATGGTTATAAAAATTAAGTTAGGGTTTTGGTTATCTAATTGATTAGAATGGTTAATTGTGAAATGATACGCTCGCTAAATCGATAAATTTCGATGTTTGCATCGAATCGGTATTGAATTTGCTTACTAGATTTTTACGAAAAGTAGAATGCGACCAAATTGCTTTATGTTAGCGATATAATTAGTTTCGTATATGACTATTAGAGTGCGCGAACGCGGGGTTTCGTCTAGTCGGGTTGTAGTTTAGTCGATTTTCCCGAAATGACGATTCTAGTTAAAGGTTAGCGATTTTCGTGCGTTTTTCCGCGCACCGAGTGCATGCTATGCTTAATTCGAGGGCGTCGATAAATGTATATTGTGACTTGCGTCGTTTTAGGTTTTGTAATCTTATGCTTGGTATTGTGCAAATATAGGATCGGTCGGGGAAACGTCGGACACGGCGCGTAAAGGCAAGGCGGTGGCCGGAACGGTTTAGCGGGGATTTCAGATGAGTAGATGTATTCATCTATGGGGGAATCGTCTGGATGGCGCGATGCGCCCCCCCCCCACTAGTTAGGATTACCCTACTTTTTGCAAGATTTATATTGTTAGCTAGCTTATCCATTCATGTACACTGCATACCCTTATAGCGAACAGTATATTAGATCGCATGGACATTCATCTATACTTATGCGATATCATTTCGTAGGACACGAACACCTTACCATGGGCATCTGTTGCACGCGCACTATTCATGTGACACACACGCCTTTGGTAATTGCCATGCCACGTGCACTATAGAACCTGTTTATCTTAATATCGTCACCTGCATTCATACTTGATATATGAAATTGCATAGCATAAGTATACCTCGCATCATCATCATATTTATATAGATTTCTAGCCAACATTCACATCGTATGCATTGATATCATAGACATTTATCATATATAACATGTGGACATTATGATTTTCTTGAGGATTTCAGTATTGCTGCGATTTCTGGATTTTTGGGGAAAACCGCAAGAATTTAACAAAAGCTTATATTCATCATTTTTAAAACAAAGTTGCGGTTTTCTCGTGATGTATGTGTCGTCCACCATGAGTTTTCATGTTTTCTGTTGGATTTCGAGACCCGATTCGAGGAGTGGATGAACCGTCTCGGGTACATGGTGGGCCTGGTATGGTACCCCGGGGCAAGAAGATCGAGTTGTAGACGATGAGCCTGGCAGGGGAAGACTACCTGCCGGTGATGTCTGGCGCGGCGGATATCCGGAGGATACCGACCGTTGTCGTGAGATTTATAATATGGGCCGATCCGGACTGACGGAGCCCGATATTGAGACAGATATGATTTCTATTTGGTGTCGATGCTTGACACGGGTTTTCAGATGATTTCTTGATGGTATTTAGCTATTATACAGATATTCATGTTCTAAAGTTAAGAATTCAATACCCTTAGCATTTAAAACACTTAAAGACTTCATAATGACATTGCATACCTGTGCATGCATACTAGAGATATTATATCACATATGGACATGCATGTTGTGGTGCATTGCGTGCATTCTTACGATTGCCTTATTATATTTACTCACGAGCTGGCAACTCACCCCCGTTGTGCCACAGTGTCTTTCAGGTCGGACCCGTCAGTCTTGTAGCGGCGGGCTATCTTATCATCAGTTCCTTTTGCTCAGACTCGCGACATCGCCCGTAGGTGGGTTGCGAGCATACTTTATTTCTTTTGCTTTATCATTGTATCTAGTATTCTCCATCTACCACTTTATATTGTATATGTGACCTAGTGGTGAGACTGAGAGGTTGTATATTTGTGGTTTCTTTTGGGTCGAGCTCACTTGAGCCGGCGATGTGTTTTCTGATATTTTGCATTTCTTTTATACTCTTTTCTTGATATGGTTATTATATTGCATGTGGTTGTGATCCGCCTTGGGCGAAGAGCTAGCTCCCGCTTAGGGATGCCATTTTATGATTACAGGTTTATTATCTTGTTGTACCCATTCTGGGGGATAGAAAATACAGGGGAGACTCTGCCGAAATTTTCAGAAATTTATGATGTTTATAAAAAGGGATTCTATGCAACTTAATTGATTTGAAAAATCGTTTTCATTAAAGGTTTTCCTTCACTCACTTTTGATTTTGGTTTAGATTTTTCTGGGCTTTGGCTGACTTAGGTTACGGTACGCCTTTAGACGTCTCGTAATCTAAGTGCCAGTCACGTTCCGTACTTTCGGGTCGTGACAAAGTTGGTATCAGAGCGTAGGTTTTACCTTCCTGGGTGTAGGACGACCTTGGTAGATGGAGTAGGTGACTTAAGCAGAGTGGCATACCGTGGGTATGATCCGCGGCATACTTACGATACGGTACTCCGCCTAAGTAACCTTAGGACATAATTGCTTGTATTTCCTTTCTTGATTCCTTGCATTCCTTGATTCAATTGCAATGTCCTTATCAGCCCTGTTTCTTATTCCAGCTTCGATGCCGCCAAAGACTACGAGAGCTCAGCGGGCTGCCGCTAGGGATGAGATTCGGGCAGGCTCATCTGAGGCGAGGATCGAGCGGGAGGATACTCCTACCCCTCAGGGTTATACTGATCCGCCTTATCCTGACCGTATTGCCAGATTAGAGGCCGGCATGCAAGAGTTGCGGCAGATGATGGGATCTTTAGTTGAGTCCAGCCAGGCACAGAGATCCGAGGACGTTCCTTCCACCGCACAGACCACGATCGTACCTGCTGCACAGATGGTCACTCCTGCTGCTACTACGGAGACTATCCATGTTTCACTACAGGAGTTCATGAGATTGAGACCTCCAGCTTTTACCGGTACAGATGCGACAGAGGACCCACAGGCGTTTCTTGATAGGATGGCTCGGATTTGCCGTTCGTTGAGGTGCTCTGAGGATAGATTGGTAGAGTTTGCGAGTTTTCGTCTGGAGGGTCTTGCCCAGACATGGTACGATTCAGTAGAGAGAGGCCGAGCTGCAGGTCTTCCTTCTATGACATGGGATGAGTTTACAGCTGCATTTCTTGCCCATTTTCTTCCTGAGAGTGTCCGAGATGCTCGAGCCCGTAGTTTTGAGTCTTTGCGCAAGACTCCTGGGATGACAGTGTCGGAGTATGATATACAGTTTACCCAGTTGTCTCGATATGCTCCGTACCTAGTCGACACAGAAGAGAAGAGAATAAAGAGGTTTGTACGAGGGCTTGATACACAGCTATTCCTTGCCATCGGCACCCAGTACTTTGATACATACGCAGCCGCGATGGATGCAGCCTTACTTTTGGAGGAGCGTATTTCTGAGACTCCGGTCGCTTCTGGGTCGAAGAGGATCCGTACTGATACGCCAGCTCGGCGGCAGATGGGTAGACACCGCGATAGATTATTTCCGGGAGATGGTGGAGGCAGAGGATTGAGACGGGGTCAGTTATTTGGTTCATATCCACAGACCCAGCAGTCGTCTCCAGGATGTTTTCAGTGTGGGAGTCAGTACCACCGTGTCAGAGACTATACCATGGGACGTCAGGGCGCGGCGACAGTCCCGCATGTAACCTTACTACCCTCACCACCTTCTCAGAGAGCTTTACTTCCTACTCCTGATGATGCTCCACGTCAGTCAGATGCTTCTAGAGGCCGTGGGCGTGGCGGTCCAGTTCCGAGAGGACGAGGCGACAGAGGCAGAGGCAGAGGCCGAGGTAGAGGCAGAGGACAGCCAGCTATTAGTGGTGGACAGGCCCGAGTGTTCGCGTTGACTCCTCAGGATGCACAGGCATCCAATGCCGTCATGAAAGGTACTCTGCCAGTATGTTCTTTTGATGCACGAGTATTATTTGATCCAGGTTCCACACATTCCTATGTTTCCACGTATTTTGCACCGAGGTTAGGCCGAGAGTCTTCTCCGTTAGATCAGCCGCTTGTCGTTATTACCCCGGTAGGCGAGTCTTTTGTTGCCCGTTTTATGTACCGATCGTGTTCCGTTCGTATCGGGAAGAGAGATTCTTCAGTTGATTTGATTCTCCTCGATATGCTAGACTTTGAGGTTCTTCTTGGTATGGACTGGCTAGCCACCTGTTATGCATCCGTGGACTTCCGTGAAAAAGCAGTCAGATTTAGTTTTCCTGGTGAGCCGGTTCTTGTTATTCAGGGAGATCGTAGCGCTACCCTTCCCAGCTTGATTTCTTCTCTTCACGCTGGTCAGCTCTTAAGGAAAGGGTGTCAGGGATTCTTAGCTTATGTTTGTGATACTAGCTCCACAGAGGTTCCGTTGGACCAGGTCCCTGTTGTGAGAGAGTTTCCTGATGTATTCCCTGACGAGCTGCCTGGTCAGCCACCAGAGCGCGAGATTGAGTTCTGTATTGACTTGATCCCCGGCACGGGGCCTATTTCTATACCTCCTTATCGGATGGCCCCGGCGGAGCTGAGAGAGCTAAAGGATCAGTTACAGGACTTGCTGGACAAAGGGCTTATCCGACCGAGTGTGTCACCTTGGGGTGCTCCCGTCCTGTTTGTTAAGAAGAAGGACGAAAGTATGCATTTATGCATTGATTACCGTCAGCTGAACCGGGTTACTGTGCGGAACAGATATCCCCTACCCCGCATTGATGACTTATTTGATCAGCTCCAGGGTGCAGGGTTTTTCTCGAAGGTTGATTTACGGTCAGGTTATCACCAGTTGCGAGTTCGGAAGGAGGATATTCCGAAGACCGCCTTCCGTACTCGATATGGTCATTACGAGTTCTTGGTGATGTCGTTCGGGCTCACCAATGCCCCGGCAGCATTTATGGATTTGATGAACCGCGTATTCAGGCCGTATCTCGATCAGTTCATTATTGTGTTCATTGACGACATCTTGGTTTATTCTCGGAGCCGGGAGGAGCATGAGCAGCATTTACGTATCACCTTGCAGACTTTGATGGAGCATCAGATGTTCGCCAAATTCTCCAAGTGCGCATTCTGGCTAGACAGTGTCGACTTCTTGGGTCATGTGGTGACGAGAGACGGTATTTGCGTGGACCCGAAGAAGATCGAGGCAGTTCAGCGTTGGCCTAGACCAGTATCAGTTACAGAGGTTCGCAGCTTTCTAGGTCTGGCCGGCTATTATCGACGTTTCGTCCAGGATTTCTCCCGCATTGCTGCACCATTAACCGGGTTGACCCGGAAGGGGGTTCCTTTTGATTGGCTCCAGGCATGTGAGGATAGTTTCCAGCAGTTGAAGACTGGTCTGACTACTGCACCAGTGTTAGCATTACCTTCAGGATCAGGCGGGTTCGTGGTTTATTGTGATGCTTCTCGAGTGGGGCTGGGATGTGTATTGATGCAGCACGACAGAGTTATCGCGTATGCTTCTCGGCAGCTGAGGAAACACGAGCAGAACTACCCCACCCATGATTTAGAGATAGCTGCAGTGGTATTTGCACTTAAGATCTGGAGACATTACCTATACGGTGAGTCGTGCCAGATATTCACTGACCACAAGAGTTTGAAGTATATCTTCCAGCAGCGAGACCTGAACCTGAAGCAGCGCCGTTGGATGGAGTTGGTGAAGGATTATGACTGCGAGATTCTATACCATCCGGGCAAGGCGAATGTGGTGGCAGATGCTCTGAGTAGGAGGCCCGGAGGTAGCTTATCTTGTTTGAGCGCAGTACAGATGTAGTCGACGGCGGATTGGCAGGTGTTATGTGACAACAGAGTGCAGTTCGAGTTTACTCCTACAGGGGGACAGCTGGCCCATTTCAGACCACGCCCACAGTTACTTGACCGTATCCACGAGGCACAGTCCGGCGATGCTCGTACATTAGAGATTATTGAGCAGATTCGGCAGGGCAGAGTTTCTGAGTTCGTGATTGATGATCAGGGGATACTTCGATTTGGGACTCGACTGTGCATGCCAGATTCAGAGGGACTGAGGCGTGATATTCTCGATGAGGCACATAGATCAGTATACAGTGTTCATCCAGGTTCCACCAAGATGTACCATGATTTGAGAGAGGTTTACTGGTGGGACGGGATGAAGAAGGATATTACAGACTTTGTGTCGAGATGCCTGACTTGCCAGCAAGTCAAGGCCGAGCACCAGAGGCCAGCCGGTGAGTTACAGCCTTTGCCCATCCCTGAGTGGAAGTGGGAGCAGGTCTCCATGGACTTCGTTGTGGGTCTACCCAGGACCAGTCGAGGGTACGACTCTATTTGGGTGATTGTGGATCGACTGACGAAAGCAGCTCACTTCCTGCCAGTGAAGACCACTTTTGGATTTTCTCAGTACGCCCAGGTTTATATTGATGAGATAGTGCGACTGCATGGCGTTCCGACTTGCATCGTGTCCGACCGTGGCACCCAGTTTACCAGCCGATTGTAGCAGAAACTCCAGGAAGCTTTGGGCACTCGATTGAGTTTTAGCACAGCCTTTCATCCGCAGACTGACGGTCAGTCGGAGCGTACTATTCAGACTCTTGAGGACATGCTCAGAGCTTGTGTTTTAGATTTCGGTGGTAGCTGGGATCGTCATTTGCCGTTGATCGAGTTTTCCTACAACAATAGCTTCCAGGAGACGATTCAAATGGCACCTTTTGAGGCTTTATATGGGAGGAGATGTCGATCGCCTGTATGTTGGACAGAGCTTAGGGAGAGCAGTATTTTGGGGCCTCAGATCGTACAGGAGACGACCGAGAAGATACAGCTGATTCGGGACAGGATGAGAGCGGCACAGAGCAGGCAGAAATCATATGCTGACAGGCGCCGTCGCCGACTCGAGTTCACTGTCGGCGATCATGTTTTCCTGAAGGTCTCTCCGATGAAAGGTGTGATGAGATTTGGGCGGAAAGGAAAGCTGAGTCCTAGATATGTTGGTCCTTTTGAGATCCTAGAGCGCGTTGGTCCAGTCGCTTATCGGTTAGCTCTTCCGCCTAGCTTCCCCGATGTTCACCCCGTATTCCATGTCTCGATGCTCCGCAAGTACCTTCATGATCCTTCCCATGCGATTCAGCACCAGACGATCCAGCTAGAGTGTGATATTTCTTTCACCGAGAAGCCGGTTGTCATTTTAGATCGGCAGGTGAAGAAATTGAGGTCGAAGGTTATACCGTCCGTCAAGGTCCTTTGGCGTGGTCCGAACAGCGAGGAGGTCACCTGGGAGACCGAGGTCGAGATGAGGAAGAGATATCCCCATCTTTTTGAAGGTACGCGTAGTTAAATTCTAAATTCGGGGACCGAATTTCTTTAAGGGGGGAAGATTGTAACCCTTCGAAAATCGTTTAGGCAGTTTTTCGGTAATCGGCTAATTTTTCGGCTTTTTCCGTAAAAAGTCAAAATAGGTATTTTTCATTGTAGACCTAATTATACAAAATTTAGATAAGATATTACTATAATTTTGTCACTAAAATGTCACTTATAATTTTCTAGTTAAATAAAAAAAAATTCGTAATTAATTATTTTTTTTATTATTTTAAGCCTTTTTAAATACATTAAATTAGTGATAAATACAAATTTAATTAGGTAAATTTCATAATTAGGAGTCTTTATAAGCTAAAATATGGTGTTAATAAAATTATATCATGGCTTGCAAACTTTTAGTTTTTTGGTGGGAAAATTATGAAAAAAAATGATGAAAAAAGGGTTTTTTTGGAAAAAGTTGATTTGAAAAGCATTAAATGATAACATGTGATGTTTTCTTGATGGTATTTAGCTATTATACAGATAGTCATGTTCTAAAGTTAAGAATTCAATACCCTTAGCATTTAAAACACTTAAAGACTTAATAATGACATTGCATACCTGTGCATGCATACTAGAGATATTATATCACATATGGACATGCATGTTGTGGTGCATTGCGTGCATTCTTACGATTGCCTTATTAGATGTTATATTTACTCACGAGCTGGCAACTCACCCCCGTTGTGCCACAGTGTCTTGCAGGTCGGACCCGTCAGTCTTGTAGCGGCGGGCTATCTTATCATCAATTCCTTTTGCTCAGACTCGCGACATCGCCCGTAGGTGGGTTGCGAGCATACTTTATTTCTTTTGCTTTATCATTGTATCTAGTATTCTCCATCTACCACTTTATATTGTATATGTGACCTAGTGGTGAGACTGAGAGGTTGTATATTTGTGGTTTCTTTTGGGTCGAGCTCACTTGAGCCGGCGATGTGTTTTCTGATATTTTGCATTTCTTTTATACTCTTTTCTTGATATGGTTATTATATTGCATGTGGTTGTGATCCGCCTTGGGCGAAGAGCTAGCTCCCGCTTAGGGATGCCATTTTATGATTACAGGTTTATTATCTTGTTGTACCCATTTTGGGGGATAGAAAATACAGGGGAGACTCTGCCGAAATTTTCAGAAATTTATGATGTTTTTAAAAAGGGATTCTATGCAACTTAATTGATTTGAAAAATCATTTTCATTAAAGGTTTTCCTTCACTCGCTTTTGATTTTGGTTTAGATTTTTCTGGGCTTTGGCTGACTTAGGTTACGGTACGCCTTTAGACGTCTCGTAATCTAAGTGCCAGTCACGTTCCGTACTTTCGGGTCGTGACACAGTGTTTTAGAAGGTTCGGTCAACTTGGTCACTGAGTCATAGTCTAGGGTCGGGCCATGGTCGCTGCCAAAGAGAGAGAGAAAAGAAACACTCTGCGTGCACTCTAACCTAGATCAGAATGGTTATCAATTTGTCTAATCAGGAAACCTCCCACTGTAACCTCAAATTCTCCTCCAAACCTAAAAGAAGAATTAGTCGGGATCGCCCGAGGAGTAAACCAACTCATCAGTGGGAATCGGGATCCAACTATCATCGCATGATAACTTGATGGAATCCACTCAAGTCACCACACTCCAGAAGGTATGCACATGCCTGGCAAGTTTCAATTTCTTTAGAAACTCCCGATGTGTGTTTTTACCCCTAGGACCCAAGTGACCTTGACTGAGCCAACATGTCAAAGGATCCTAGCCAAGTTCAACCCGTCATTATCTTGATTGCATTAGACCCACCCGCACGAGTCCTTGACTGAGCCAAAATGACCGTACGACTGTCCTAACCAATCACATATCCATAAGACAGAAAAGCATTACAGAGCTACCGCACACTACGCCTCGGCTGAGCACGACATACGTAGCACGAATACTAAGCAATACTAATCTGAAATGACGGAGGGCTACGGTTGGTTTTTGGCGAAAAACCTTTAACGTAATGAACTTGATATCGTTGAAGGAACCGGATAGCTTTTCATAAAAATATAGTGGCGAAAACCATTGCTAAAGAGGTCACTCCCGGTGAAGGGATCTCGGCTCTTTCCCCGTAGAATGGGGTGCAGGATATTCCAACTGAATACCACGATGCAAAGCAAAAGGCAATCGGCTATAGTGAAGTTATTACCCTGACGCAAACTTCTGTCCAAGGGGTCACTCCCGGTGAAGGGATCTCGGCCCTTGCCTCGTCGACTGAGGTGCTGGATATTCATAACCGAATACCACTGTGCAAAACAAAAGAAAATGTCCTTGCAATAACAGCTTTTTTTGAAAAATGTTCCAACAACATCAGAATAGGTTTGTTTAGTTTGCATTGATCCGAATCAACGCAGCCCATCAATTGATCACACCAATAAAGAACGAAAATATGATGTACGTATATGCCATCCGCATTCGCCACTGGGTCCCGTCATCACCCGTTAGGTTACTTAACTAATGACAGAGCGGGGACTGGACTAGCGTGGGTGTAAAACATATACAACATCTACTAGTATATATATCAATATATAATATTCGCTCATGGCGTGATAAAATGCAACATCACAGAGAGTAATAAGCAACACAGAACAATACAGATAATCTGGAATCCCCGGGTTTCATAGAGCCGCTACTGAAACCCGACGTTCCCCTGGTCGTATGGATAGCCTGTGCAATGAAATCCTAGACCCCTACGGGCGCGGCAAGTTACCCGCCAAAACCTGAAGCGAGGAAGCCCCCTACAGCAAAGTGAATGGACCACCCAGCACTTCACGGAATCTGGTAACTTGAGCACCCCTCCTTGGGTCAACCCGTACCTCCTACGAGTGCGGAGAATAGCCCGCCAATTCTAGAGTGAAGCCCCCTCCGTCTCAAAGCCATGAGATGCGGGCCCGTTGCCCTCTAGAACCCGGCTACCCGTGCACCCCTCCGCGGGGTAATCCTAGTACAGAAGGTAAAATATATACAACGGGTACATCGACCTCAGCCCGGTCGTTCTCCAAAAGAATAATATACAAACAGGCGGTGACGGCAGTCCACATGTCGGACGCTCTCCCCACAATATCAAATGTACAAATAATACCAAACTGTACTAACATTGCATCCAGGCTATCCACCACGACAAATCCGCAACAGCACAGCACAACACAGAACATCAACGTGAATGTCACGTTCGCAAATCCGTCTAAAAGGGCTATAGCAATTAGACAAGATTTACTGATCAAATGACATTCACGGTCGCAGATATAATGTAAATACTGTGAACTAACATGTTTAAAATTTTCGATCGACAAAATTTCCCAAAGTGGGCCCCAAGCACATTTCCCAGTACTCAAACAAATCTGGGCCCAAAATAAAAATACCAGAAACCACAATTCCAAGTCAGAGAGAACTGCTGAAAGTTTGGTGCACTAATGCTACTGTACGGCGGCGGAACCGTGGCCAAAACGTGGGTACGGCCGCGGTTCCGCGGCGCTACAGTGCCAACAGTGAACCAAAATTTCTCAGTTTTCTTAGAAACGCCTGCACATATTTCTGCAATACACCAAATAATTTTTTGACAACAAAAAAAATTCGACAGAAACTGCACTTTTTGAAATCGCGATTTTGGAAAATTCGGCCGATCAAAGTTTTAAATACGTTAGAGCAAGCTAGTAAAGGTTAATGGCGTGGCTCTGATACCATGTAAGACTATGGTAGCGCCCCGGCCGTCTTTCCGAGGACAAAATGCGGAAACGAAAACTTTTTCAAACTAGACCCGATCGTCTTTCCGAGGCCAAAATGCGGAAACGAAAACTTTTTCAAACTAGAAACCGGCGCTATCGTATGCTTAAAACCCGGATCGAACCATTAACCTACAACTAGCAACTAGAGAAAGGGTTGGAAAGCTATACCGATCGATCCGTGTCCTTCGGTCTTTGGCCACCATCCCAAGCTCCTCGCGGCATCTCCGAGCTCAGGTCTTCTCGTCGGAAGGGCACCACATCATCGAGTCTTTTTACGGGCTCTCGCTTCATCCGAAGCAACTCGGGCATGAAGTTCGCTAGCCGACGTATCCAAGGCGAAGTAGAGAATGTTTGTGACAACTTTGTCTCTTGCATCCATTGGATGGATGGAGGTTAGAGATGATGCCATTAATGGAAGTTGTGAGCTAGAGGAAGGAGAAGAAGAAGAAGCTTTCTTTTTCTTTTCTTTTGCTCTGTGATGATAATGAAAGTGAGAGAGTTCGATCAAAAATACAAAACCAAACTCTTTCATATGGCAGCCCCTCTCTCTCTACTTCTCATTTCAACACTCAAATCCATCAAATAAAGTGACATATGCACAATAAAAGAGACCATGAGTCACTAGGTTTGCATGTGTCACAATAAATGCACCTCATGATGATTTCTAGCTCACAATTTTCATATGCAAACATTAATCCAAAAGTTTGCAACAATAAAAAGATACGGCAACATCTAAAGTAAACTCGTGACGGATCACAAGGATACCCCTCACCTGTATATACATACCTACATCCGCATTCCGACTGAATGCGAATGCGATGAGACTAAAGTAATCCAAAAAATCTAATACTAGGATCCGGATTAAACCAAAGCCCACTAGTATGATCCGTCCGATCATGATCTGTGCACTACTACATATGTATGCCCTAGAGGCCATTATTGTATAGTACTAGTATGTATAATACATTTTGGAAGCTTGGGATATATACACGGGTTTACAACAGTCTTGCTCGATATAGTAGTATGCTACTTGGTTTGTATCTATCTTAATATGTGTATATGTTTCTTTTAACATATCGCTAAAAATATATTGATAGAGCCCTTAGGATCTTTGCTTGACTACCGGCGTTGTGATGGCGATCACACTAGTGGGGGCTGGGTAGTCTATAAGAACATCCTTATATTGGTCCCTAGTCGTAGGATTATCAGGATAGGGCATCGATAATCCATAGTATACTGGTGCATACGCTTCTCGTCCCAGCAGGGGAGATGGTCTGTCCCACAGCCATCAGTACGTCGTACTGGAGATAGTATGCAGATGCTCGTTAGGTTACGAGTACACTGGACAGGACTCGTCGGGAACTGTAGGTTGGTATTATACCTATCGTCAGTTAACAGTTCCCAGGTGACATGAGTACAGCTTAGTCCGTTGACTTGACACTGTCGCTTCGCCTCAAGTGTGTTCCCACTGTTCTTAGATTACTACCCTACCATGGCTCTATTGAGTCGTGCAAATAGGTAGTAGTTGGGTGCAGTCCCGAAGCACTTGAAAGCAGTGACAGTTAGACAGGATTCGTCTCTCCCGGTATTGGGGGTTAATATCACGCTGCGTCTAGAATTGCCATTACACATAGTCGTCCCTGGCCAGGGCAAGCGAGATTTGCTAGTAGTGTTACCAGTAGTTTCTCAGGGTGTTCTGGGCTACACTCCGACACGACTTGTACCGCTATTAGGGATCTGACGTTTGCCACCCCCTAGGCCCGCCATGCGATACTCTCAGACGAACAGACCGGACTGTAAGAAGATTGTCACATTCAGGCTCAGTAGGAGTTCGGATGGGTTCACCTCATCAGTCTTCTTGTCGGCATCTACCTGGGGACCGTTACGTACAGCTAGTACCACTTACGGCCTGTGGTTAAACCCACTGCCGGCGTAGTGTCGAGCCTTTAGAGTCCCACACAGAGGGTTACTCGCCTTTAGGCAAAACAGAGTAGAGGTCACATGGTTTTGCGTCGGGGTTCGTTCACATCCGTGCACTCATGCACTTTTGGTGTCCGGGCAGTTAATACTAGCAGGCTTTGGTGTAAGCCAGATCCTAGTATTTGTTTTGGGATTGGTTTTGTCTCAGTGTATTCGTGTTCCTCAGAACACGGATGCAGGTGTGTATGCACAGTTGACAGAGGCAGAGGCAGAGGGTTCTCATTAGGGTTGTTGACCATTTGACTTTGGTTGACTTGTTGACCGTTGACTTTTTCTAAACCCTAATGAGAATGAGAAATATGATTAATAATATTGATTAAGAATTATTGTGTCATGGTTGAGTTGAACATTTGACTTTTGTTGACTTGTTGACTTTGTTGACCGGTTGACCATTGTGGACTTGTTGACCATCATCATTTCATTTCAATGACTTTTGTTGACTTGCTGTTCTTTACAAAATGCATTAAATGCATAAAATGATAATGGTCATTGAAACTAATCATCACAATTCTTAATTATTATTATTATCATCATTATTCTTTCTTTTGTGAGCATGGTTGTATTATGAGAGCTCATTATATCATATTCTTTCTCTCTCATGAAAAAAGAAAGAAAGCTCTCCCTCTTCCTCTCTCAAAGTTCAAGTGTTCCATGAGTTGGAAATCGTGAACTTTTGAAACAAAACCACCATAACTCTTCTCTACTCTTTCTAAGGTTCTAGGTTTAGCAAACCAAGCACCTTAGTTATCTCTAGGTTGAGATAGGAGCTCAAGTTCGAGGCCCTCGGGTGGATCCATCTACGGCAAAGAGGAGACGACAAGGAGGAGCCGTTCAAACCACTACAAGGAGCAAGGAAGGAGGAGAACCACAAAAGAAGAGAAGGAGTTCAAGACCTAGGTATAACCATTCTACATAGTAGCTAAAACTTGTAGTGTTTTGTTAGTTTTTGTTTAGCAAAGATCCTTCATGGATGGTCCATGTTACCTAGTGGGGGAAATTTTGATTTTTACCTATTCCGCCTCCCCGAAAGAACCGGGGTGGGTAACATGGACCTAACAGTAACCTAACGGTATATGACGGGGTGCGAATGCGGATGGCATATGTTAGATGTATGTATGCCCTAGAGGCCATTATATGTATAGTGGATGCTTAGACATATATATATGTATATAGATACTTTCTTGCTCGACATGATGGTATGCTATCTGGTTTACTTTATCTTGACATGTTCATTTGATCATGCATCTTATTCATTTGTTACATGTTGATAAAGTCCATAAGATATTTGCTTAAATACTGTGACTATGATGCAGATCATACTAGTAGGACACCTGTAGTTTATAAGCATATCCTTTAACTGTTCCTAGTCGTGGGTATATCGAAACGGGGCATCAATATTCCAGAGTTGACTAGTGTATACCATTCTTGTCCCATATGATGGGCGATGGATGATCCCATATCCATCTGGTGTGGTGACACCAAAAATTGTATACGGGTGCTCAGTGGAGACTGGGTACACTAAACGGACTCGCCGAGAACTCATATATGGTATTATATCTATCGTCGGATAGCAGTTCTCAGGTGACACTGGTACAGGTTAGTCAGTAGACCCAAGAACGTCATAGAGTCTTGTTAGTTATATGTATGCCCTAGAGGCCATTACTATACATGAGATATATATTGTAGTGGATGCTTGGACATATATAGGGAGGACTTTCTTGCTCGACATGATAGTATGCTATTTGGTTACTCTTTACCTTAACGTGTACACTGAGTGTCTCTCTGTTACATGTTGGTAAAGCCCTTAGGATGTGTGCTTGACAACCATGACTATGATGCAGATCATACTAGTGGGGCCATGGTAGTCCATAAGTACATCCTTTAAAGTCCTAGTCATGGGTGTATCGAGACGGGGCATCGATATACCAGAGTAGACTAGCGTATACCTTCTCGACCCATATAGATGGGCGATGGATGATCCCATATCCATTGGTGTTTGACATCAGAGATAATATACGGGTGCTCAGTGGAGACTGGGTACACTGGACGGACTCGTCGAGAACTCCCAGATGGTATTATACCTCACGTCAGATGGCAGTTCTCTGGTGACACTAGTACAGGTTAGTCTGTAGACCCGAGATCGCCATAGAGTCTTGTGTGATTCCCACTGTGCTTTGATTTCCACCTTAGCACGTCCAAGAGGGCGTGCAAA
This sequence comes from Agapanthus africanus, assembly GCA_030015575.1. NCBI lineage: Eukaryota > Viridiplantae > Streptophyta > Magnoliopsida > Asparagales > Amaryllidaceae > Agapanthus > Agapanthus africanus. The sequence goes on from JASDDO010000010.1 coordinate 70,341,847, forward strand.
ACGGTGGTTTTTGGGTATAGTCCCGATTCACATGGAGGAAATGAGCGATAGGAGGGGATTCGTCTCTCCCGGTATTGGGGGTTGATGTTGCGCTATGCTCGATTGGCCATAACAGGGAAGTCCCTGGCCAGGGCTGGTTTAGAGATTTACTGGTAAGTGTTACTAGTAGTTTCTCGACCCGTTATGAGCCTCATATCGGCATGACTTATCGATTATTGGGGTCTGACGTTTACCACCCCTAGACTTGATATGCGACATATCAGACGAGGAGACCGGACTGTACGGTAGTGTCACTGTCAGGGTTTTATAGGAGTTGGAGCGGGCTTGCTTGCTGATCTTCTGATCGCTCAATACCCGGGTAGCCGTTACGTCCAGCTAGTACCGCTGACGACTTGTGTGTGCTTGATGTGATCATCACCTACTGCCGGCGTATTGACGAGTCTTTAGAGTCCTACATAAAGGTTTTACTGGCTCAAGAAAAACGAAATAGGAGCGCATATGTGATATGTGCGGGGCCGAGAATAATGCGTGTATGTGATACCTTATTCTATTCTCGCGACTATTGTATCGGGCGGTTATATATGATATAGCCAGGTTATCGAATCAAGTGTTGATTCGATAAGTTGGTACATATTGTGTTAGTCGGTTATATGTGATATAGCCGGATTATTAAATCAAGTGTTGATTTAATAATTTAGTGTATAATTGTATATTTGAGATACTAATTTACATTAACTAACATTGGCTCACTTAAGTATTCTTTTCTCACTTGTGTGTACATGTAATATATATGTGATATGTATTAATGTGCATTGTTTAGTTTTGTATCATGGTTGTTGATACACACTACATGGGTGTATAAGACATACACCATTTTAATTATAATGGTGGGGTTTTAATATTCAAAGTAAATAAAAAATTAGTGGAAAATTGTTTAAAGCATGAAGCTTGTAGAAGCTTGTGAGTGCTTTGACAAAGTCCACCCATTTTGTTTTACTTAGGATATTTATTAACCTAACCACTATAATTAGCCATGGTTATGTCTCTACATGAGTTAGTATATGATACACGCTCACCAATGGTTAGCTCACTTACTTTTGGATCATTTTCATTCTCATCTATTTGTTCATCTTCTTCCTCAAAAGCCAAAAGCTTTCTAGGGTTTGATCTAAAGTGAGAAATAATGTGAGAAAAGAAATTCTAAAGTAAGCCCACTTCCTATTTCACCATCCTCTACTAGATTAGCACTTTAGTATAGGGTGTTTGCTTCACTTTGGTGAAGTGGTAGCTTGAGTTAGTAATCCCTCGACATAGATCATCTTCGGCCTCGAAGACTTCAAGCAAGGCCGTTGCCTTCATCTCATGGAGCCGTCCAAGAGTCCGGGAGTTCGATGATCGCAGAGTAGGGACTACTACAAGGAGCTTATGAAGTGAAGGACCGATCTACAAAGGTTGTATTTCGTTTTCACTTAGTTGTAAATGGTTTACTATATGTTTTCCGTATTAATTTCTAGTTATCGATTCTTGTTTAGGGTTCCTTGAAATGGTAAATTTTTTAAAATGGCATGGACGATGCCTCCTGAAACCTTGTTGCCGTCGATGGGAACCCTTCAGTGGTATCAGAGCCTAGCTAGGAAATTATACGGATATTGTTAGATTACGAACACGAAACAAACTCCGAAACTTGCATTGCTAAAACCCACTTTCTGTCGTTTTTCAAAAGAGCCCTGAAATTTTTTTAAACATGTACAGAATGTAGTATGTGTGATACGATGAACACTGAAGAAATTTGGAGGCAATTGGAAATGATTGGGCCGGAGACACCCCCCCCCCCTCACCGGCCAATTCCGAGCCCCCCTCCAAATTTTTACAGTGTTCTATTACATGAGTTTTGGTGCTTCAGGTGTTGTTTATTTTTGCTAAATTGTCATGTGATGATTAATTTACTATAATAACAACTCGGAGTGTTTTGTAGTCATAATTTTAACTTGTTTCGGGTTATCACGTATTGTCTAAACGAAGTTAAAAAGTTCGATCGAATGTCAAAAACCCATTTTTCCAAGTTAACGTATTCGGAAAAATATGCAAGTAATTCTTTGGACCCTCTAGAAGAACGTAAACCTTAACTCGATTATGTGGCCGTCAAAACCACCACTTGAACCTTAGGGTTTGTGGTGGTTTAGAGTTTCATATGTGAGGCGTTGGTTTGACCCTTCTACGGCTGGTTCATAGGTACTGTGGCATCTTCTGGGTATTATTAAAACTGTGCTCAAGTGTTGAGCTGTCGAGAAATTGTGGGAGTTTGATAAATCGATCGAAAAGTTTAACTTCGTCCGGATATTACGTGATGGGATACAATATTTGGAATCCACAAGTAATTATGAGATAACTAGAATGAATTTTGTAAATCTAGCAATTTAGTCTCATTGACCGGTTGCCACGGGATTTTGATGTGATCAAAACTCCGTCACAATCACGTAGCGTACGCGGATACTCGCCGGATAAACTTAATACATAGCCACGCTCCATAGCCCCGACTAAGTGACTGTAGGAGAACCCCGTCGCCAAAAGCATCCGTTCGGGTGCTCACGGCAGCGGTGTTCCGCCTTAGTGCACTTCGTCGACAGTATCCGGGGGTACGGCCGTCTACTAAAGTTTCCGACGAGCATTCGATCAGGTTGTCGGGAATCTTGTTGAATTGCCCGACTTGTTATTAAAAAGTGTTTTCGATATTGAGACTAAAAGGCAGGGTTTATAATTGTTAGGCATGTGATGTCTAAGGAATTCATTTGGTTAGGCATATGATGTCTAAGAAGGTTGCGGATTCCAACTGTTGTAGTTTTTCACTTTCTTTTCTGCGACCGTAAGTGTAATATGTGGTGTATCGCCGGTTTCGTTGCTATACGTCAACGATAATTGGGATACGCATATTTACTTACATTGATGACATGTGATGTTATGTGTTGCTGGATATGTTATATTGGATCGTCGCGTTTTGAATAGCCGGGGGTTTTATGTGAGATGAGAGTTTTTATTTTCATTCATGTAAAATCAAATGTATGTAATATTCTTTCATTGGGGCACTTCCGGGTTGAGGTTGATGTCACCATATGTATATTATTTACTTTTCCTCATTAGGATAGACCCAAGGAGGAGAGCACAAGTAACCGGGTTCTAGAGTTCAGTGGGAGACCAACTCGAGGAGTCGAGTCCGAGTCTTCTAACTCTGGAATTGGTAGGGTTGCTTGCCGCACTCGTAGGGGTCTAGGGTGTGGGTTTTGGCTATTCATCGCGACCGTGGAATCCGTGTTTTATAGAGGCTCAAAATAAAACACGGACCTCCTGGTATATCCAGTATTTCATATGTTTCTTCTGCTGCGGTATCTGTGATGAGATCATTTGATATGTTCAGATGGATACTATATATAATATATATATATGATATATTATATAGACGTTGCTTATGTTTTACACCCGCGCTAGCACTGCCCCGCTCTGCCGTTAGTTACCTAACCTAACGGGGCACGACGAGACATCGAGGCGAATGCGGATGGCATAAGCGTACATTGTATTTATCTGTGATGTTTAGGTGACTTAATTGATGGGACTTCATTAATGTGATTAATGAAAGAAAAGAAACCTAAAATATGTTGTGGAATCGAATTTTCAAAAACAGATAGCTACAGTTCTTGCTTTGGATAACGGTGTTCTATGTAGAACATCCTGCACCTTCTTCGATAAGGAAAGGGCCGAGATCCCTTCACCGGGAGTGACCCCTTTAGCAATAACTGGCAGATGCTACAACCCTCGGTTTTGTCTTTTGATTGCTTTTCTAGTTCTTGCTATGCATAGTGATATTGTGAATATCCTGCACCTCATTCGACGAGGAAAGAGCCGAGATCCCTTCACCGGGAGTGACCTCTTTAGCAAAACTAGCAAAGGCCTCAAAAACACTCCATTTTAAATCATTTAATTCTACAACGATATCAAGTTCATTACGCAATAGGTTTTCTGAAAAACCTGTCGCAGCCTTCCGTCATTTCAGATAAGTACTTCATAGTATTCGTGCTACGCTTGTTGGCTTTCGTCAAGGCGTAGTGTGCGATAGCTATTTATGCTTATCTGCATAAGCATATGATGCGATTGGATTAGGGTAGTCGTGCAACTTTGTTGGCTTTCGTGAAGGGTCGTGCGGGTGGTTTTAATTCAATCAAGAAATGTACGGGTTGAACTTGACTAGCGGACTATGGTTTGTTGGCTTTCGTCAAGGTCATAGCATGCTAGGGGCAAAATTATCAGGAATTTCATGTGTTGAAATTTGCAATGAGATTGCATACCTTCTATGAGATAGTTGGATCCCGATACCCACTGCGAGTAATTGTTACTCCTTGGAGAGTTTTGCAATTTACAATTAGCCGATCAAGTAGGTGTCTAGAAAGGTGTCAACGGGGTTACACCCCTAGGAAAACGAGGTTTATTTTAATTAGGTCCGTGCGAAAGCACGGGGAACCTCTCTCAAAGTACCGGCACTGGCCTGGCTGAAAGATTGGCGAACTTGTAGGGTGTAATTAATCCCGGCTGGTCTTTCCTTTGAGGGTTTGAAGGAAGATTTGATAAAAGCAGTGGGAGCCATCCTGATTAGATAAAATAATAACCAATCTGATCTTGCAAGAGCGCACGCAGAGTATTTTCTTCTCTCTCTCTCTCCAGGTAGCGACCATGTCACGCCTTAATCAAAATAATAATATGGATGTATTGACCGAACCCGCTTGTTATACTGCGCTGGAAAACGTTGATCCCACTCCAACTTATAATTGTTATAAGACCGAGCAGGAAATAGGGGATTACCAGGATTCCCGTGCTACCCAAACGAAGAAAGTGCATGATGATGCATCTTCTTCGGGTGTGTTCATTACCGAGAACTGTTTCTCAGTATCCTCTATGTCCTGGGTATGCGATACCGGAGCAAGATCCCACACATGTAATCTGTTGCATGGGCTATAGAAAGGTAGAGAACTGGGAATGGGTGATAAGTTTCAAGAGTTGAAAACGGTGCAAGTGTTGCAGCCAAGTTGTTGGCAGTTATCACCCTGTATTACCGAAATACATTGATTCTGAACGAATGTTATTAGATACCGAACCTGATATACAACATCATATCAGTCTCTCTATTTAGTAAAGAAGGATATAATTTTGTATTGTTGGATAATGTTTTGAACATTTTCTATATCAAGAGTTGATCGGTTCAGGCACGTTATCTAAAAGCATATACGTTCTAAATCAAACCACAGTTCTTAACGTACAGAACACACACAAGAGGAAGAGTTCAGAAATGAACGAATCCTTCTTGAGGCAATGTAGACTAGGTCATATCAATGCGACCCGACTAGCTGAAGTTACATAAAGGTGCATATTTAAAAAGTTTGAATTTACATCTTATGAAACTTGCCAGTCATGTCACAAAGATAAAATGACCATAGCTCCGTTTACTGGAAACAGAGAAAGAGTTATTAAACTCTTGGGATTGATACATGATGATGTATGTGGATCCCCTGTCTACACATGCCAGGACTGGTTCTTTGTACTTCGTTACATTCACTGATGATCTCTCAAGATTCGAACATATGTTCCTGTTGAAACGCAAGTCTGAAGCTTTTGAGATATTCAAGGAATGTAAGTTAGAAGTAGAGAACCAAAACGGGTATAAGTATTATGTCTTTTGATGTGATCAGGGAGGAGAATACTTGAGCACAGAATTCCTGGACTATTCTAAAGGAGAATGAGATTCTCTCTCAGCATTACTCCTCCGTATACACCACAGTACAATGGTGTATCGGGGTGGAGAAATTGCACCCTATTAGATATGGTGTGCTCTATGATGAGTATTACTGAGTTGCCTATTTCCTTTTTGGGGTTATGCACTTGTGAAGCTGCATACCTATTGAATGGCGTTCCAACCAAATCAGGTGCCTACCACTCCATATGAGATATGGTATAGGAAGAGCCTATCTCTTAAGTAAGTTATGATTTGGGGTTGTCCGGCCTATGTCTAAAAGCAAAATCCGGACAAGCTCGAGGCAAGGTCAATTCTGTGGAAGTTTGTTGGATATCCCAAGCATTCGCAAAGGAATATTTTCTACCGCACCGAAGAACAAAAGGTGTTTTATTTCTCGGCATGACCACCTTTTTTAGAAAAGGAATTTATTTTGGAAGGAAATTAGTGGTCATGAGGTAGAACTGGAAGGAGTTCCAGCTATACAAACTACAGCTGAAGATTTGGTAGAACCAGAGGATTCAATAGCTCCCAACGAACCTCAGCCTCTCCGCCGATCTGGTAGGGTTCCTCACCCACCTGAGAGATACTTTGGTTTCTCTATGACAGTGAGAGCGAGCATTGCAACATAAGATGATGACCCAACTAGTTTCGAGCAGACCATCAAAAGTTGGGACTCTGTAAGAATGGTCGGATGCTAAGCGATCTGAGATAGAATCCATATACACCAACAAAGTATGGACATTGGTTGCTATATCTAAAGGGTTAAATCCCCATTAGGAGCAAGTATATCTTGAGAAGATTACTTGGTGTACATGGAAAAGTTGAGACTTTCAAAGCTAAGACTTGTAGCAAAAGGTTCTCGTCATCAACCAGGTATGGATAAAGATGAAACCTTTTTCTGGTGTCTATGCTTAAGTCCATCCGGATCCTACTTGCCATTGCTACATACTATGACTACGATATCTGGCGGTTGGGTGTCATGACAGCTGTTCTAAATAGTGATTTAGAAGAAAGCATCTATAAGTACACAGCCAGAGGGCTCCGTAGACAGTAGGAGCAGCGGAAACGTGTGCAAGTTGCTTTACAGGTTAAAGCAGGCATCGCGGAGTTGGAACATCAATTTTGATGTGATAGTCAAAAAGTTTGACTTCATCAAAATGGTAGATGAACCTTGTATATACAAAAAAGTAGTAGAGAGTAAGGTTGTCATCCTCGTATTGTACGTAGATGACATACTCTTGATAGGAAAGGAGTTTCCTATGCTACACTCGGTCAATCTCCTCTTATCACATGGATTCTCCATATAGGATCAAGGTGATACCTCCTAGATCCAGGGTTTTGGATCTATGTGATAGATCTAAATGAATGTTAGGATTCTCACTAGGTGTAGTGAGATGGTATCAATCGATCTTGGGGAGAATCACTGGATAGCTTCCAGGGTGATAAAATGTCAGTCACAGGCATTGTCTTTACCCACAGTAGAGGGACGGTATGTTGGAAGAGTTCCAAGCTAGATACCGTGGCATACTAGACGATAAAAGCTGGATACATCGCTAAAAAAGATGCTACAAAAGAGGCAGTCTGGGTGTATATTAGTTCATGAGATGAACTTCGTTCCTTCCATTGTGAGACAATGGAGTTGTGGCTTATTCCTAGGAACGCCCGTCCCATCAGTGATCCAGACATATTCTAAGGTAGTATCACCTGATCATGGAGATAGTTGATCTCCAGAGGATCGAGATTATGAGAGTAGACTTAGAGGACAACACGGCGGATCCACTCACAAAGGCCTTTCCCGAGAGAGAGACTTTTATGGGTTGGTTGAGTATGTGATACTACAACCACTGCTATCAGATGGCCCTAGTGCAAGTGGGAGATTGTTAGTTATATGTATGCCCTAGAGGCCATTACTATACATGAGATGTATATTGTAGTGGATGCTTGGACATATATAGGGAGGACTTTCTTGCTCGACATGATAGTATGCTATCTGGTAACTCTTTACCTTAACGTGTACACTGAGTGTCTCTCTGTTACATGTTGGTAAAGCCCTTAGGATGTGTACTTGACTACCACGACTATGATGCAGATCATACTAGTGGGGCCATGGTAGTCCATAAGTACATCCTTTAAAGTCCCTAGTCGTGGGTGTATCGAGACGGGGCATCGATATACCAGAGTAGACTAGCGTATACCTTCTCGACCCGTATAGATGGGTGATGGATGATCCCATATCCATTGGTGTTTGACATCATAGATGATATACGGGTGCTCAGTGGAGACTGGGTACACTGGACGGACTCGCCGAGAACTCCCAGATGGTATTATACCTCACGTCAGATGGCAGTTCTCTGGTGACACTGGTACAGGTTAGTCTGTAGACCCGAGATCGCCATAGAATCTTGTGCGATTCCCACTGTGCTTTGATTTCCACCTTACCATGTCCAAGAGGGCATGCAAAATGGTGGTTTTTGGGTACAGTCCCGAGTCACATGGAGGCAATGAGCGATAGGAGGGGATTCATCTCTCCCGGTATTAAGGGTTGAAGTTGCGCTGTGCTCGATTGGCCATAACAGGGAAGTCCCTGGCCAGGGCTGGTTTAGAGATTTACTGGTAAGTGTTACCAGTAGTTTCTCGACCCGTTATGAGCCTCATATCGGCATGAATTATCAGTTATTGCGGTCTGACGTTTACCACCCCTAGACTTGATATGCGACATATCAGACGAGGAGACCGGACTGTACGGTAGTGTCACTGTCAGGCTTTTGCAGGAGTTGGAGTGGGCTTGCTTGCTGATCTTCTGATCGCTCAATACCCGGGTAGCCGTTACGTCCAGCTAGTACCGCTGACGGCTTGTGGGTGCTTGATGTAATCATCACCTACTGCCGGCGTATTGATGAGTATTTAGAGTCCTACATAGAGGTTTTACTGGCTCAGGCAAACCGAAATAGGAGCGCATATGTGATATGTGCGAGATCGAGAATAATGCGTGTTTGTGATACCGTACTCTATTCTCGCGACTATTGTATCAGCCGGTTATATGTGATATAGCCGGGTTATCGAATCAAGTGTTGATTCGATAAGTTGGTACATTTTGTGTTAGTCGGTTATATGTGATATAGCCCGATTATTAAGTCAAGTGTTGATTTAATAATTTAGTGTATAATTGTATATTTGATATACTAATTTACATTAACTAACATTGGCTCACTTAAGTATTCTTTTCTCACTTGTGTGTACATGTAATATATATGTGATATATATTAATGTGCATTGTTTAGTTTTGTATCATGGTTGTTGATACACACTACCTGGGTGTATATGACATACACCATTTTAATTATAATGGTGGGGTTTTAATATTCAAAGTAAATACAAAATTAGTGGATAATTGTTTAAAGCATGAAGCTTGTAGAAGCTTGTGAGTGCTTTAAAAAAGTCCACCCATTTTTTTTTACTTAGGATATTTATTAACCTAACCGCTATAATTAGCTATGGTTATGTCTCTACATGAGTTAGTATATGATACCCACTCACCCATGGTTAGCTCACTTACTTTTGGATCATTTTCATTCTCATCTATTTGTTCATCTTCTTCCTCAAAAGCCAAAATCTTTCTAGGGTTTGATCCAAAGTGAGAAATAATGTGAGAAAAGAAATTCTAAAGTGAGCCCACTTCCTATTTCACCATCCTCTACTAGATTAGCACTTTAGTATAGGGTGTTTGCTTCACTTTGGTGAAGTGGTAACTTGAGTTACTAATCCCTCGATGTAGATCATCTTTGGCCTCGAATACTTCAAGCGAGACCGTTGCCTTCATCTCATGGAGCCGTCTAAGAGTCCGGGAGTTCGATGATCGCAGCGAAGGGACTACTACAAGGAGCTTATGAAGTGAAGGACCGATCTACAAAGGTTGTATTTCGTTTTCACTTAGTTGTAAATGGTTTACTATATGTTTTCCGTATTAATTTCTAGTTATCGATTCTTGTTTAGGCTTCCTTGAAACGGCAAATATTTTAAAATGGCATGGACGATGCCTCCCAAAACCTTGCTGCCGTCGATGGGAACCCTTCAAGTCTTGTGTGTCCTCCCACTGTACTTTGATATCCACCCTTCCACGGCTTTTCTGAGTCGTGCAAACAGGTGGACTTTGGGTGCAGTCCTGAGGCACATGGAGGCAATGAGCGATAGGAGGGGTTCCGTCTCTCCCGGTATTGGGGGTTGATGTTGTGCAATGCTCGATTGGCTATGACAGGAAGTCCCTGGCCAGGGCTGCTGAGATTTACTGATAAGTGTTATCAGTAGTTTCTCGATCTGTTATGAGCCATACACCGGCATGACTTATTGAGTTATTGGGATCGACGATACCATCCCTAGACTCGATATGCAGCATATCTGACGAAGAGATCGGACTGTACGGTAAGTGTTGCCAGTTGGCTCGACGGGAGTTTTGACAGCTTCGATGGTTATCATCTGATCGCTCAATACCCGGGTGGCCGTTACATTTAGCTGACCGCTTGCGGCTTGTGGGTGTTTGATATGATCATCACCTGCTACCGGAGTATTGACGAGTCTTAGAGTCCCACAATGAAGTTTCCTATCTCAGGCGAAAAGATGTGGTGTGCATATGAGATATGTGCGGGGACCCGATTAAATGCGTATATGTGATATCGTATATTAATCGGGCGTTTTTCTATTGGTCGGGTCGTATGTGATATGACCGGTTAGTTAATCAAGTGTTGATTTAACATTTGACTTTTAGATTAATTCTTTATTAAACCCTTTTCTTTGTTGATGTATGCTTGCATGTATGCACATGATGATGTGCATGGACACATACAGACATACATTGTATCATGGTTGTTGATACACAAATGGTGGCAATGCAAGACTCACATGGTTCACTTATATATATATATATATATATATATATTGTAATTGGATTAAAAAAGAAATGAAAATTAAATCATTAATGGGTTTTTCTACACACTTCTTTTATTTGACCTAGCATTGACCCATGGTTTGATTTTCATTTGGATTTTAACTCATAAACAAAATATCTAAGATATTAGTTAACCTTGGTTTGAAGTGAGAAGGATTAATATTGATTATTCATTCTCGCTTATTTGATTTTGATCATCATCTTTATCTCTTGAGCAAAAAGCTTAGCCGCCAATATCTTCTTCTTTCTCCAAGCTCTCTTGAGCTTTCTCTTGAGTGAGGTTGATAAAAAAGAAAGGGTTTTGATTATAGAATACACACCACCTCATCATTCTACACCTCTCTAGCCCATTAGTGTAGGGTGTTTGCTATACGTCTTTCACAAATCAGGTAAAGCAAGGAGCTTTAGGTAAAGGAACTTCGGGTGGATCATCGTGGACAAGAAAGACCTCTAGCGATCCGTACCAAACTCTCAAAGGTCTATGGAGTCACCAAGGAAGGTCTACAAAGGTTGTAATCTCTTCACTTAGTGATAGTTTCTCATTTGTATGTGATACTTGTTCATTGTTACTCTAAAATTCTAGTAAAGATTCTTGTTTAGTTAACTTAGCACCTTAAAAATTTAATTGTGGCATGTGTGATGCTTCCAAATCCTTAATGAGGTGCTAGGTAAACCCAAAAATGGTATCAGAGCCAAGCTAGAGTTTTAGAGTAACCTAGACAATGTTAAAAAACCTCGAACGAACGAAACGTATCGCCCGAAACATGCTCTCTGGAAATTTTTCAAAAAGTTGGATTTTTTCACATTAAAAATACTCAGAAAATCGTGCAGGGAATTGTATGAGCCCACAAGAAGAAAGAACCCTTAACTCGACCTAACGACCGTGGAACCGCGGCCAAAATGTCATTTTGCGGCGGTTCCGCACCACCGTTGGTGAGGCGTGGACTGTGCCTTCTTGTGTAGGCCCATATGAGCTTGTAGCAGTCTCTGGTGTATTTTAAAATTGCTTAAGTGTTGAGATTTCTGAGAATATTTTGGGTAATTGATCGTTCGATCGAATGTTTTAACTGCGCCTAGTATTTGAGAATGTGATACAATAATTGGAATCTACAAATTTGTTTGTTGCATTTAAATCTAACATTTCGGTCTCGGGTTTAATCGAAAATATTGTTGAATTATCCAACTTAATTTGAAAAGTGTTTTCATGGATGAGACCTAAATGTGAGCTTTACATTGTTGGACATGAAATCTTTGATATGTGATATCCCGTGTTTATGATGTCTAAGGGCAGTTATGATTCCAATTGTTGTAGTTTTTCAATTTCTTTTCTGCGTCCGTAAGTGTAGTATGTGGTGTATCGCTGATTTCGTTGTTATACATCAACGACAATCGGGGTACGCATACTTTCTTACGTTGATGATATGAGATATTATGTGTTGCTGAGATATGATATGCAGGATTGTCGTGATGCAATAGCCGGGGGTTTATGTGAGATGAGAGCTTTATTTTTCATTCATGTAAAATTTAATTGTATGTAATATTCTTTTATTTGGGGAACTTCCGGGTTGAGGATGATATCGCCATTATTGTATATTATTTACTTTTCCGCATTAGGATAGACCTAAGGAGGGGAGCACAAGTGGCCGGGTTCTAGGGTTCAGTAGGAGGCCATCTCGAGGAGTCGAGACCGGGTCTCCTAAACTCTAGAATTTGTAGGGTCACTTGTCGCTCTCGTAGGGGTCTAGGGTGTGGGCTTGGATATTCATCACGACCATGGAATCCGTATTTTCTATTGTTGGCTAAATTCAAAATACGAACATCCTAGATATCCTTTTATTTTCATATGTGCTTCTGCTGTTGATATTCTGTAATGTGATTACTTAGTATCTGAGACGAATGGATTATTATTATATATATGATATATAATAAACGTTGCTTATGTTTTACACCCGCGCTAGTCCCGCCCCACTATGTCGCTAGTTAAGTAACCTAACGGTGCATAACGGGACACTGTGGCGAATGCGGATGGCATAAGTGTACGTTCTATTTTCGTTTCTTTTATGTGATGGCTTAGGAACATAAATTATGGGACTACATTAATAAGATTAATGTAAAGAAAAAGAAACCTAAAGATGTTGTAAAATCAGATTTGAAACCCACTCGTCCTTTTTATGAAAAATGCAAGTTTCAAAAGATGCAGAGCTTAAACCACTCCTTTTCTAAACTGTTTTGATTCTACAACGATATCAAGTTCAAAGCGTTAAAGGTTTTCATAAAAACCATCCGCAACCCTCCATCATTTTAGAAATTAGAGTACTTAGTATTCGTGCTACGTATGTTGATCATAGTCAAGGCGTAGTGTACGGTAGCTAAGTGATGTCTTTCTACAAAGCATATGATGCGATTAGTTAGGACATTCATGTGATTATGTTGATCATAGTCAAAGGTCATATGGGTGGGTCTAGTTAATCTCGAAATGACGGGTAGAACTTGACTAGTGCATATGATATGTTGACCATAGCCAAGGTCATAAGCAGCTAGGGGTAAAAACCATATCGTGAGTTTCAAGAGTTGAAATTTGTAATGAGATTGCATACCATCTATATGATAGTTGGATCCCGATCCCACTATGAGTAATAGTTACTCCCAGGAGAGTTTTTCACTTTACAATTAGTTAATCCAGTAGGTGTCCAGAAAGGTGTTAACGGGGTTTGACCTCTGGGAAAACGAGGTTTATTTTAATTAGGTCCGTGCGAAAGCACGGGGAACCTCCCTCAAAATACCGACACTGGCCTGGCTCACCGGTTAGCGAAACTGTAGAATGTAATTAATCCTGGCTAGTTTTCTTTTCAGGTTTTGAAAGAAAATTTGATAAAAAGCAGTGGGAGACATCGATTAGGATAAGATAATAACCAATCTAATTCTTTGCAAGAGCATTTCGCTGAGTGTATTCTTTTCTCTCTCCTAATGGAAGATACCGATAACGGGACTTAAGCTTCTTTTAGAAAAAAATAAACTGACAGGACCAAATTATAAAGAATGGTTGAGGAACTTGAACATTGCACTCACATATGATAAAGTATCAAATGTCCTCACTGCCAAAGCCCCACCCGTCCCAGGACCTAAATCATCTGTTTCGGATAGGGAGATCCGAAAAACATGGGATATTGATTATAACACGGCCAAATGCCTCGCGCTTGCTTCTATAGACAGTATCCATCAGAAGCAGCATGAGAAGATGGATATTCAATCCATCTTCCTTCATACAAAGGAGTTGTACGAAGAGCAATCTCGGACTTTACGATACGAGGCATCTCAAAAGTTGTTTCAGATGCGAATGGCCCCTGGTACATCAGTAGGAGAACATGTTCTGAAGATGAAAGGCCTTATAGAAGAACTCGAGGAACTTGTTGGAGATAGTGCCCTCAAAGTCAATTATTGGATCGCAGGTACATGATTGCAATGATTGAGGCAGGACCTATACCGATATGACAGTCTTGCTCGAGATGACAGTATGCTATCTGGTTTGTCTTTATCATCGTATACATGCTATTGCATGATTGATAGAGCCCATAGGATTCTGCTTGACAGCCAGCAGTATGATGGTGATCATATACGTGGGAGCCGGGGTCTATAAGCACATCCTTAAAGTGTCCCTAGTCATGGGAGTTTTCGAGACAGGGCATCGATACTCCAGAGTAGACTAGTGTATACAGTCGAGACCCCGACGAGGGGCAATGGCCGGTCTCACAAGCCATTGGTGTTAGATGGTTCACCTAAGATGTATACAGGTACTCATTGGGTTATGAGTACACCGGACAGGACTCGCCGGGAACTTGCTAGTTGGTATTATACATATCGTCAGATAGCAATTCCCTGGTGACATGTGTACAGGTTAGTTCATCGATCTGAGATCGTCGTTTGTCTCATGTGAGTTCCCACTGTGCTTAGATTACTACCCTACCATGCTCAAAAGAGTTGTGCAAACAAGTTTTAGTTGGGTACAGTCCCGAGCCACATTGGAGGCAAGTGAGTGGATCTCGGGGATTCGTCTCTCCCGGTATTGGGGGTTGATGTCGCACAGTGCACGGGTGGCCATCACTAGAAACCCTCGGCCGAGCTAGTGGAGAATTACTGATTTGGATCAGTAGCTTCTCAGGTGGTGATGGGCTTCATGCCGACACGATTTATCGTGTTGTTAGGGGTCTGACTTTATCCACCCCTCTAGACTCGATATACGATACTCTTTAGACGAATGGACAAGACTGTATATACATTGTCACTGTCAGGCTCAGTAGGGTTTATAGATGAGTTCGCTCATCAGCTTCTCTTCCAATCAATACATACACAAACCGTTACGTACAGTTTGTACCTCTGACGTGCTAGTGGTTATACCCAGTGCCAGTATGTTGATGAGTCATTAGAGTCCCCCACAGACACTTTCCCAAGTTCGGGCGAAACGTTGTAGAGGCCGTATGGGTTTATGGCAAGGTTCGGAAAAAGCACGTGCGTTTTCGCACGTGTCGTTTTTCGGGCAGATAATACTGGTAGGATTTGGTTTAAGCCGGAACCCAGTATTATACTGTGTAGATATAATATCTTTGTCTCAGTTGCATTTGTATTCGGTCGTAATACAAATGCGGGTATGTTTATACTAATACGGGGTTATCCTGAAATTCGTTTCAGGATCACTTTTGGAAGTTGCCAGTTTCCAGTTTTCTATCAGCCGTATTTTGACATTCGGTTAAATGCGGATTTATCTTTTCTTGATGAGGGTGAGTCATGCTTCTGAAGGTTCTAGAATGGTGACTAGGATGTTGAGGTGGATTAGTGCATTAATGGTCATTTAATGCTTTTGATGACAAGGGTTATGATTCATCACTTTACAATAATACATTTTGTTTATGCTATGATATTTTGATCTAGATCTTTTGCTTACACTCACCCCCCCTTTGCTCCTACACTCACCCTCCTCTTTCTTTTAAAAGTGGCCGGCCATTCTTTAATGAGGGATATGGTTGTTGCTTGCAAAAAGATTAGGATTTTGGCTTCATGGAAATTAAAGATATTCATTTCTCTTTTCAGTTGAATCCAAAAGGCAACTTCATTAACCGTTCGTCCATAGCCTTGGACGTAACGAGACAAAGTGTTCTACTCATTCTCTACTTCATCTTGGTCGTCTCTTTTAGCAAACTTGACGATCGAGTTGCCTCGGTTCAGAGGCGGGAGCCCGTTTAAAGATCCGTCGACGTGGTGCCACCTAGACGAGAAGAACGGAGATTCAGGAGATCGGAGCAGCCGCAACAAGCGTGGGATGATGGTTGAAGACCGAAGGACTCGGATCATTCGGTATAACGTTTCTACCCCTTTGCAATTTGTTAGTTTAGCTTTAATGGCCGATCCGGGTTACGGTACACGATAGCACCAGTTCGTAAAAAGTTTTTTGTTCCGCATTTGGCGTCTGTTAGACGGCCGGGGCGCTACCGTGGACTTACAGTGGTATCAGAGCCTCACCATTAAGCTATACTAACTTGGGATGGACCATGGATAATGAGCAATATACATATATTGTTCTGCAGTCTCTTCCTCCTGCCTTTGCTTCGTTCATAGTGAATTTCAATATGAACGATTTGGAAAAATCATTGCCTGAACTTCTCAATATGTTGAGAAGTGCAGAGAGCACGCTTAAGACAGCGAAAACTCCCGCTCTGCTTGTGGGGCCATCTTCCTCTTCCGTCCCAAAAGATCAGGCCAAGGGAAAGAAGAAGAAGAAGAAACCCATCAAACCGAAAGGTGGAGTTAAAAAGGCGAAGGGGAAAGACAAATCTGGGGCCGCCGGAAGTGGAAAAGGAGAATGTTTTTACTGCCACAAGTCGGGACATTGGAAACACAACTGTGTTGTGTATCTTGCTGATCTCAAGAAGAAGAAGCATGATGATGCTTCCGCTTCAGGTGTGTTTGTAACTGAAAACTGTTTTTCGATAAAATTTGCATCTTGGGTATTAGATACCGGTTCTGGTTCTCACATCTGCAATTGTATGCAGGGATTGAGAAACAGTAGAGTTTTGAAGACTGGTGACCATACTCTGCGGGTTGGAAATGGTTCTAATGTACATGCTGTATCCGTAGGAGAGTATCATCTGGGGTTGCCTTCGGGTTGTATTATGGTTTTGAACCCGTGTTATTATGTACCTAGTATGCTATGTAATATAATATCTGTTTCTTTGTTGGACAATGAAGGCTATCATTTAGTGTTGCAGAATAATGTTATGAACATTAACTTGAATCAACAGTTGATTGGGTATGGTACACTAAATAACGGTATTTACGTCCTGAACCAACACACAGTCTTCAGTATACAACATACTAATAAAAGAAAGTTTTCAGATGTAAATGAGGCTTTTCTTTGGCATTGTAGACTTGGTCATATTAATGAAACAAGACTAAACAGGCTACATAAAGATGGATATTTGAATATAAATCTTATGCGAGTTGCCAGTCTTGTATCAAAGGTAAAATGACCAAAACTCCGTTTGCTAGACACGGAGAAAGAGCTATGGAACTCTTAAGCCTCATACATAGTGATGTATGCGGGCCAATGTCTACACATACAAGAGGCGGTTTTTCATACTTCATTACTTTTACTGATCATTTCTCAAGATTCGGACACGTGTTTTTGTTAAAGCATAAATCCGAAGCTTTCAAGAAATTCAAGGAGTACAAACTTGAAGTAGAAAAGAAAACAGGCTTGAGCATCAAGAAACTTCGATCAGATCGAGGTGGAGAGTATTTGAGTACAGAATTTTCATACTTCTTAAAAGAGAATGGGATTCTCTCTCAGCTCACTCCTCCTTACACACCACCGCACAACGGTGTGTCAGAACGGAGGAATCATACCCTATTAGATATGGTACGGTCCATGATGTGTGATGCTGAGTTACCTCTTTCCTTTTGGGGACATGCATTGGAGACAGCAATATATCTGTTAAACAGGGTTCCAACCAAGACTGTGTCTACCACTCCATATGAGATATGGTATGGAAAGAGACCATCTCTTAAAAGAGTTAGGATATGGTGTTGTCCGGCTTTTGTCAAAAAGCAGAATCCAGACAAACTCAAGACACGATTGGTCATGTGTAAATTTGTGGGATATCCAAAACATTCATATGGATATCTATTCTACCACAAGGAGGAACAAAAAGTGTTTGTTTCTCAGCATGCCACATTTTTAGAAAATGAGATTTTTACAAATGGTACTGATGGCAATGCGGTAGAACTAGAAAAGGTTCTAGAGACATAAATTACTCAGGACGAATTGGTTGAAACTGATGTTGCAGTAGAACTTCAAGAACCTCAGCCACTCCGGAGATCTAGTAGAACTTCTCGCCTACCGGAGAGATACTATGGGTTTCTCATAGATGGTGATAGAGAAAATTGCATCATGGATGATGATGATCCTACTAGGTTTCAGCAAGCTATCACGAGTGGTGACTCAGTGAAGTGGCTGGAAGCCATGAGATCTGAAATGGAGTCCATGTACACCAACAAAGTATGGACTTTGGACATTGCACCTCCTGGGATAAAACCCGTAGGGTGCAAATGGATCTTTAAGAGAAAGATTGGTGTAGATGGACAGGTAGAGACCTATAAAGCAAGGCTTGTAGCGAAAGGTTTTCGTCAAAGACCAGGATTGGACTATGATGAAACTTTCTCTCCGGTAGAAATGCTTAAATCCATTCGGATCCTACTTGCTATTGCTGCTCACTATGACTATGAAATCTGGAAAAAGGACGTTAAAACTGCATTTCTAAATGGTGATTTAGAAGAATGCATTTATATGGAACTGCCAGAGAGCTTCATTGACAGTGGGAGCAGCGGGAAGGCATGTAGGTTGCTTAAATCCATTTATGGATTAAAGAAGGCCTCACGGAGCTGGAACATCTGCTTTGATGATACAACCAAAGAGTTTGATTTTATCAAAAATATAGATGAACCATGCATTTATAAGAAGATTATAGGGAGAACTGTCACATTCCTCGTATTGTACGTGGATGACATTCTCTTGATAGGAAATGATATTCATATGCTACAATCGGTCAAACTATTCTTATCACAAAGGTTCTCCATAAAGGACCTGGGTGATGCCTCATGCATTTTGAGCATAAGGATCTATAGAGATAGATCCAAGAGGTTATTGGGATTGTCCCAAACAAAGTACATTGACACCATCCTAAAAAGATTTAGCATTGAAGATTCTAAGCGTGGTGCCTTGCCCGCTTGTCTTGGAATCACTCTCTCCAAGGACTTCTGTCCGAAGAAAGATGAAGAGAGAGCTCGCATGAGCATTATACCCTACGCTTCAGCCGTAGGATCTATAATGTATGTGATGTTGTGTAATCGCTCTGATGTAGCTTATGCACTAGCTGTAGTAAGTAGGTATCAATCCAACCCAGGGGAGAAACATTGGATAGCAGTGAAGAACATTCTTAAGTACTTGCGAAGGACTAAAGAACTGTTCTTGGTTTATGGTAATGGGGATCTCCAGATGGAGGCTTTTACCGATTCCAGCTTCCAAAGTGATAAGGATGACAGCTAATCTATCTCAAGGTTTGTATTTACCCTCAATGGAGGGGCGGTTAGTTGGAAGAGTTCCAAACAGGATACCGTTGCAGACTCCACGATGGAAGCTGAGTATATTGCTGCAAATGATGCTGCCAAGGAAGCCGTCTGGATGAGGAAGTTCATCACGGAACTAGGAGTAGTTCCAACCATTGTTGATCCAACACCATTGTATTGTGATAATAATGGAGCTATGGCGTTAACCAAAGAACCAAGGTCCCATCAGAAGTCCAGACACATCCTGAGGCGATATCATTTGATCCGGGAGATAGTAGATCGCCAGGAGATCGAGATTCGAAGAATAGATACAAAGAATAACACAGCGGTCATAAGAGCTTGACTTGCATCTTATGATTTGTTGGCCTTCATCAAGGTCATAAGAGCTTGGGGGAAAAAATCACATCGGGAGTTTCAAATATAAAGGAAACTTGCTAGTGCTGCATACCTTCTTGAGTGTGGTGTTTCTGGTAGGCTTCCTTCAAATTCATCACACAATAATAGTTGGGTCCTGATCCTACTGTGAGTATCCGCTACTCTTCGGGAAATTATTTCACTTAACGATAAATGCTACAAACCAAGTTGGTGTCTAGAACGGTGTTAGCGGGGCTACGCCTCCAGGGAAAAGAGCTTATATAATTAAGGAACTTCGCGAAAGCGTTGGAAAACCTCCCTCAAAGTACCGACACTAGCCTGGACGAAAGGTTAAGAAAGTATTGTGATATGCAATTAATCCCGACTAGTTCTCCTTTTAAGGTTTGATGGAGAATTCGAGGAAATAGTGGAAGCCATCCTGTTTAGATAAGATAATAAACCAATCTAATATTGCAAGAGCATATGCTGAGTGTTTCTTTTCTCTCTTTCTCTCTGGCAGCAACCATTACGGGACTTAAACTACTACTTGAAAAAAAATACACCGACTGGGCCAAACTATAATGATTGGCTGAGAAACATCAACATTGCACTTACTTATGACAAAGTGAAATACGTCCTCAGCAGTACTGCTCTCCCTGTCCCAGGACCAGATTCCTCAGTTGCGGACGTTGAGGTCTACAAAACTTGGGATCTGGATTGCGAGAAAGCTAAGTACATCGTGCTGGCGTCCATGAATAATGAACTCCAGAAGCAGCACGAGGATATGGACATCAAATCCATTGTTCTCCATTGCAATGATTTGTATGGAGAGCACTCTCGTAACGCAAGGTATGAGACCTCAAGGAAATTATTCCAGATGAGGTTAGCTCTAGGATCACTTGTAGGAGAGCACGTCCTAAAGATGATCGGTCTCACTAAGGAACTCGCAAACCTAGGATGTGTGCTGGAAAACGAGTTATACATTGACTTGATTCTACAGTCCCTTCCTTACACCTTCTCTCAGTTCGTGCTGAACTTTAACATGCACGATATGGAAGATGGTCTTCCAAAGCTCCTCAACATGTTGAGGGTAGCGGAGAGTGTTAGTGATATGTATGCCGTAGAGGCCATTACTGTACATACGATGTATATTGTAGTGGATGCTTGGACATATATAGGGATGACTTTCTTGCTCGACATGATAGTATGCTATCAGGTTGCTCTTTATCATAACATGTACTCTGATTGTCTCTTGATTACATGTTGATAATGCCCTTAGGATGAGTACTTGACTACCAGGACTATGATGCAGGTCATACTAGTGGGGACAGAGTGTCGCTAAGTACATCCTTCAAATGTTCCTAGTCGTAGGTGTATCGAGACAGGGCATCGATATACCAGAGTAGACTAGCATATGCTTCTCGACCCATGTAGATGGGCGATGGATGATCCCATATCCATTGGTGTTTGACATCAGAGATAGTATACGGGTGCTCAGTAGAGACTGGGTACACTAGACGGACTCGCCGAGAACTCCCAGATGGTATTATACCTCACGTCAGATGGTAGTTCTCTGGTGACACTGGTACAGGTTAGTCTGTAGACCCGAGATCGTCATAGAGTCTTGTGTGATTCCCACTGTGCTTTGATTTCCATCATACCACGTCCAAGAGGGCGTACAAAACGGTGGCTTTTGGGTACAGTCCCGAATCACATGGAGGCAATGAGCGATAGGAGGGTTTTGTCTCTCCCGGTATAAGGAGTTGATGTTGCGCCGTGTTCGATTGGCTATAACTGGAAATCCCTGGCCAGGATTGTTGAGATTTACTGGTAGGTGTTATCAGTAGTTTCTCGAACTGTTATGGACCTCATATCGACACGACTTATCAAGCTACTGGGGTCTGACGTTTACCACCCTTAGGCGAGATATGCGACATATCAGACGAAGAGACCGGACTGTACGGTAGTGTTACTGATTGGATTCGCAGGAGAATGTACGGGCTTGCTTGTTGATCTTCTCATCGCTCAATACCTGGGTAGCTGTTACGTTTAGCTGACCGCTTGCAGCTTGTGGGTGTTTGATATGATCATCACCTACTGCCGGCGTATTGACGATTCTTTAGAGTCCTACACAGAGGTTTCCTGGCCCAGGCAAAACGGAGTAGGAGCACATATGTGATATGTGCGGGACCGAGAATAATACGAGTATGTGATACTGTATTCTATTCTCGCGATATGAGATATCGGCCGGGTATATGTGATATAGCCGGGTCATCGGATCAAGTGTTGTTATCGGATCAAGTGTTGATTCGATAATTTAATGTATATTATATATGTGATATATTACTTTACATTAACTAATATAAGCTCGCTTTATTGATTCATTTTCTCACGGGATAATACATTGATATATATGCGATATATGTTAATTGTATTATTTTCTTTTGTTACAAAATATATTATATATGTGATATATAATATTGTAACAAGTTAGGGTTACAAATGCAACATGTTTTGTGGAGCTTAAACAAGTTAGGGTTTGGATTTGGGTTAGCTTTTTCATGAAGCTTCATGAAGTTTTCTTTTGTCTTTAGCTTAGATATTTTGTGTTGATATTTATTAACCCAACCCAAACCTTAGCCTCTAGTAAATTCTCTACAAGGGTTAACTCCTTCATTCTTAACCCATGGTTGGATTTGTAACCACAACATTAATTAATTATTCATCACAAAAGGTTTTGAGCATTCTTCTTCTTCTTCCTTTGATGAAAAGCTTCACTAGCTTTTTCATAAGTGATGATAATGAGTGAGAATATGAAAACAAAAGAGAGCAAATTCCTATTTCATCATCCTCATCTATTCTAACCACTTAGATTAAGGTGTTTGCTTTGCTAATACTTGATTAGTGAAGCAAGAGCTTGGTTTTGAGATTCTTCAAGGTAGATCATCTTGGATTTATGAAGTCTTCAAGCAAGGTGCATCATTCTCTTCATGGAGCCTCTCAAGAGTCGGAGTTCATGATGATCGCAGCGAAGGGACCTTAACACGGACCTTATGAAGCGAAGGAACGTATTACAAAGGTTGTTACCCTAGAAATTGTTACCCTAGAAATTCTAGCATGATTCATGGTTTACTTGCTTTGCACCTATCTAAAATTTTAAAGTGGCATGTGTGATGCTACCAAACCCAAGACTAGGTGTAAGGGAAACCCAACAGTGGTATCAGAGCCAAACTAGAATTCTAGATACAGTGTTATAACAATAACGAAAACGAAATCCACTATGAAATACGATATTATGGATACCCTATTTTGCTCTCTGTAAGTTTTCAAAAAAGTCCTTTAAAAATTTTTCAAACAGGTGCAGAATGGTCTTTGGGACAAAATATGAACATGGGTGAAACACGGGGGGGGGGGGGGGTCATCGGTTTTGGGCCGGCCACACAAGAGGAAATTCCGGCTAGGCCGGCCCCACCACCTCCTCTAGCCCCCGTATTCCTCCAGTGCTCATTTGTCTCCAGTTTGGGTTTCCTAGTGTTGTTTATTTAGCCCAATTTTCATATGATGATTGGTTTGACCTGGGGCTAATTCGTAGTGTTTCGTAGTCGTATTATTTAACACTATATTGGTAACCTTGACTATTTTTAGCAGTTCGATCGAACATCGCACACCACATTTTTTACCCCGCTGAAATTCCAAGTATTGTAATTTTCCGAAGTTGATTGTACTCGTTAAATCGTGCAAGTACCCCTATGGACCCCCTAGAAGACATAATAACCTTAACTTGATTCTGTGCCTACGGAACCGCGAACGAACCTTCGGGTTTGTCGTAGTTCCGTGGTGTCATAGGTGAGGCGTTGTTTAACTCCTTCTACGGCTGGACCATAGACACTGTGGCACGGTTTTTGAGTGTTTTGACATTGCTCAAGTGTTGAGCTCACGGGGGTAATTTGTGAGTGTATGTTGATTCGATCGAAACGTTAAACATCGTCATGATATTCTGGAATGTGATACAATATTTGGAATCCACAAGTAGTTATGAGATAACTAATTTGAATGTTATAAATCTAGCAGTTTAGTCTCATTTGATCGGTTACCACGGGATTTTGATGCGATCAAAAGTCCGTCACAATCACGTAGCGTACGCGGATACTCGTCGGGTAAACTTAATAGATAGACACGCCCCATAGCCCCGACCAAGTGACTGTAGGAGAACCCCGTTGCCAAAAGCATCCATTCGGGTGCTCGCGGCAGCGGTGTTCCGCCTTAGTGCACTTCGTCGATGGTATCGGGGGGTGCGGCCGTCTACTAAAGTTTCCGACGAGCATTCGATCAGGATGTCGGGAATCTTGTTGAATTGCCCGACTTGTTGTTGAAAAGTGTTTTCAAGATTGAGACTAAAATGCGGGGTTTATAATTGTTAGGCATGCGATGTCTAAGGAATTCATTTGGTTATGCATGAAATCCAAAGTATGAGATACGTTAGTTTTATGATGTCTAAGGTGGTTACGGATTCTAACTATTATAGTTTTTCACTTTCTTTTCTGTGACCGTAAGTGTAATATGTGGTGTATCGCCGATTTCGTTGCTATACATCAACGACAACTGGGGTACGCATATTTACTTACGTTGATGATATGAGATATTATGTGTTGCTGTGATATGTTATATTGGATCGTCGTGTTTGAATAGCCGGGGGTTTTATGTGAGATGAGAGTTTTTCATTTTCATTCATGTAAAATTCATTGTATGTAATATTATTTTATTGGGGCACTTCCGGGCTGAGGATGATGTCACCATTGTATATTATTTACTTTTCTGCATTAGGATAGACCTAAAGCGGGGAGCATAAGTAACTGGGTTCTAGGGTCCAGTGGGAGACCATCTCGAGGAGTCAAGACCAGGCCTCCTAACTCTAGAATTGGTAGGGTTTCTTGCTGCTCTCATAGAGGTCTAGGGTTGTGGGATTGGCTATTCATCGCGACCGTGGAATCCGTGTTTTATACTGGCTCGTATTAAAACACGGACCTCCTAGTATATCCAATATTTCATATATGTTCTTCTGCTGCAATGTTCTGTGATGAGATCATATTACTGCCTGAGACGAATTTTTATATTATATATATGAGATATATATATTATATATTGTTGATTTCGTTTCAAATGTGATGCTTGTGAAGCATAATAAAATGGGACTTCATTAATGAGATTAATGAAACTAAAAGAAACCTAAAGATGTTGTGGAATCGAATTTTCAAAAACAGGTAGCTCTAGTTGTTGCTTTGCATAGCGGTGTTCCTGGTAGAACATCCAGCACCTTATTCGATAAGGAAAGAGCCGAGATCCCTTCACCGGGAGTGACCTCTTTAGCGAAACTAGCAGATGCTACAACCCTCGGTTTGTCTTTTGATTGCTTCTATAGTTTTTGCTTTGCATAGTGGTATTTGTGAAATATCCTGCACCTCATTCGACGAGGAAAGAGCCGACGATCCCTTCACCAGGAGTGACCTCTTTAGCAAAACTAGTAAAGGCCTCAAAAACACTGCATTTAAATCATTTGATTCTACAACGATATCAAGTTCATTACGCAAAGGGTTTTCATAAAAACCTGTCGTAGCCCTCCGTCATTTCAGATAAGTACTAGTTAGTATTCGTGCTGCGTTTGTTGACCTTAGCCAAGGCGTAGTGTACGGTTGCTGATTAGTGCTTATCTGTTTAAGCATATGATGCGATTGAGTTAGGGTAGTCGTGCGACTTTGTTGACCTTAGCCAAGGGTCGTGCGGGTGGGTTTAATTCAATCGGGAAATGACGGGTTGAACTTAGCTAGCGCTTATGATTTGTTGACCTTAGCCAAGGTCATAAGTTGCTAGGGGCAAAATATTATCAGGAATTTCAAGTGTTGAAATTTACAATGAGATTGCATACCTCCTATGAAATAGTTGGATCCCGATACCCGCTGCGAGTAAGAGTTACTCCTGGGAAAGTTTTATACATTACAATTAGACGATCAAGTAGGTGTTTAGAAAAGTGTTAACGGGGTTACGCCCCTGGGAAAACGAGGTTTATTTTAATTAGGTCCATCTGAAAGCACGGGGAACCTCCTTCAAAGTACCGGCACTGGCCTGGCTGAAAGATTGGCGAACTTGTAGGGTGTAATTAATCCCGGCTAGTCTTTCCTTTTAGGGTTTGAAGGAAGATTTGACTAAAATAGTGGGAGCCATCCTGATTAGATATATTAATAACCAATCTAATCTTGCAAGAGCATACGCTGAGTGTTTTCTTCTCTCTCTCTCCAGGTAGCGACCATGTCACGCCTTAATCAAGATAATAATACGGATGTATTGACCGAACCCGCTTGTTATACTGCGCTAGGGAACATTGGTCCCGCTCCAACTTATAATTGTTATATGACCGAGTAGGAAATTGGGGATTACCAGAATTCCAGTACCGCCCAAACGAAAAAAGAACATAATGATGCATCTTCTTCGGGTGTGTTCATTACCAAGAATTGTTTCTCAGTATCCTTTACGTCCTGGGTATGAGATACCGGATCAGGACCCCACATATGTAATATGTTACATGGGCTAAAGATAGGTAGAGAACTGAGAAAGGGTGATAAGTTTCAAGAGTTGAAAAACGGTGTAAGTGTTGCAGCCAAGTTTGTTGGCAGTTATCACCCTGTATTACCAAATACATTGATTCATAACGAATGTTATTAGATACCGAACCTGATATACAACATCATATCAGTCTCTTTATTAGTAAAGAAGGATATAATTTTGTATTAATGGATAATGTTTTGAACATTTCTTATATCAAGAGTTGATAGGTTCAGGCACATTATCTAAAAGCATAGACGTTCTAAATCAAACTACAGTTCTTTACGTACAGATTACACAAGAGAAACAGTTCAGAAATGAACGAATCCTTCTTGAGCTATTTGTATACTAGGTCATATCAATGTGACCCGACTAGCTAAGTTACAGAGAGATGCATATTTAAATCTGTTTTAATTTACATCTTGTGAAACTTGCCAGTCATGTCACAAAGATAAAATGACCACAGCTCTGTTTATTGGAAACAGAGAAAGAGTTAGTGAACTCTTGGGATTGATACATGATGATGTATGTAAGGTCCCTTGTCTACACATGCCAGGACCGGTTCTTTGTACTTCGTTACATTCACTGATTATCTTTCAAGATTCGAATATATGTTCCTGCTGAAACACAAGTCTGAACCTTTTGAGAAATTCAATGAATATAAGTTAGAAGTAGAGAACCAAAACAGGTATAAGTATTATGTCCTTTGATTTGATCAAGGAGGAGAATACTTGAGCACGGAATTTCTGGACTATTCTAAAGGAGAATGAGATTCTCTATCAGCATTACTCCTCTGTATACACCACAGCACGTCGGTGTATCGAGGCGGAGCAAACGCACCCTATGTGATATGGTGTGCTCTATGATGAGTACTACTGAGTTACCTATTTCCTTTTGGGGTTATGCACTTGAGAAGCTGCATACCTATTAAATAGGGTTTCAATCAAATCAAATGCCTACCACTCCATATGTGATATGAACTGGGAAGTGCCCATGTCTTAAGTCTGTTAAGATTTGGGGTTGTCCAGTCTATATCTAAAAACATGATCCAGACAAGCTCGAGGCAAGGTCAGTTCTGTGGAAGTTTGTTGGATATCCCAAGCATTCGCAAGGGAATATCTTCTACCTAACCGAGGAACAAAAGTTGTTTTGTTTCTCAGCATGCCACCTTTGAGAAAGGGATTTTCTTGTGAAGAAATTAGTGGTCATGAGGTAGAACTGGAAGGAGTTCCAGCTATACAAACTGCAACTGATGATTTGGTAAACCCGGAGGATTCAATAGATTCCAACGAACCTCAGCCTCTCCGCCGATCTAGTAGGGTTCCTCACCCACCGGAGAGATACTTCGGTTTTCTCTATGACAGTGGGAGCAAAGATTGAATCATGAGATGATGACCTAACTAGTTTCGAACAGGCCATCAAGAGTGGGGACTCTGTAAGAATGGCTGGATGCTAAGCGATCTGAGATGGAATCCATATACACCAACAAAGTATGAACTTTGGTTGCTTTATCTGAAGGGTTAAAATCCCCATCAGGAGCAAGTATATCTTGAGAAGATTACTAGGTGTACATGGAAAAGTTGAGACTTTCAAAGCTATGCTTAAGTCCATCCAGATCCTACTTGCCATTACTACATACCATAACTACGATATCTGGTGGTTGGGTGTCATGACTGCTATTTTAAATAATGATTTAGAAGAGGGCGTCTATAAGTACACAGCCAGAGGACTTCGTAGACAGTGGGAGCTGCAGAAATATGCGCAAGTTGTTTTATGAGATAAATCAGGAATCGCGGAGTTGGAACATCTGTTTTGATGTGAAAGTCAAAGAGTTTGACTTCATCAAAATGGTAGATGAACCTTGTATATACAAAAAGGTAGTAGGAAGTATGGGGATGATCCTCGTATTATACGTCGATGACATACTCTTGATAGGGAAGGAGTTTCCTATTCTACGCTCGGTCAATCTCCTCTTATCACAAAGATTCTCCATATAGGATCAAGATGATACGTCCTGAATCCTGCATTTTGGATCTATGAGATAGATCTAATTGGATATTAGGATTCTCACTAGGTGTGGTGAGATGGTATCAATCGATCCTGGGGAGAATCACTGGAATGGTTCCAGGGTGGCAAGGTAGACTGAATGTCAGTCACAGGCATTGTCTTTACCCTCAGGGGAGGGACGGTATGTTGGAAGAGTTCCAAGCTAGATACCGTGGCAAACTAGAAGATAAAGGCTGTATACATGGCTACCTAGGTTACTACCAAAGATGTAGTCTGGATGTATATAAGTTCATAAGATGAACTTCGTTCCTACCATTGTGTGACAATGGAGTTGTGGCTTATGCCTAGGAACCCCCGTCCCATCAGAGATCCAGACATATTCTTAGGTAGTATCACCTGATCTTGGAGATGGTTGATCTCCATGGAGATCGAGGTCAGGAGAGTAGATACAGAGGACAACAGCGCGGATCCACTCACAAAGGCCTATTTCCCAGTAGAGACTTTTATGGGATGGTTAAGTATGGGATACTTCAACCACAGCTGATTGTTGGGTATGCGATACCACAACAAATGGCCCTAGTGCAAGTGGAAGATTGTTAGTGATATGTATGCCTTAGAGTCCATTACTGTACATACGATGTATATTGTAGTGGATGCTTGGACATATATAGGGATGACTTTCTAGCTCGACATGATAGTATGCTATCAGGTAGCTCTTTATCTTAACATGTACTCTGATTGTCTCTTGATTACATGTTGATAAAGCCCTTAGGATGAGTACTTGACTACCAGGACTATGATGCAGATCATACTAGTGGGGACGGAGTAGTCGCTAAGTACATCCTTCAAATGTTCCTAGTCGTAGGTGTATCGAGACAGGGCATCGATATACCAGAGTAGCCTAGCGTATGCTTCTCGACCCATGTAGATGGGCGATGGATGATCCCATATCCATTGGTGTTTGACATCAGAGATAGTATATGGGTGCTCAGTGGAGACTGGGTACACTGGACAGACTCGCCGAGAACTCCCAGATGGTATTATACCTCATGTTAGATGGCAGTTCTCTGGTGACACTGGTACAGGTTAGTCTGTAGACCCGAGATCGTCATAGAGTCTTGTGTGATTCCCACTGTGCTTTAATTTCCATCGTACCACGTTCAAGAGGGCGTGCAAAACGGTGGCTTTTGGGTACAGTCCCGAATCACATGGAGGTAATGAGCGATACGAGGGGTTTCTTCTCTCCCAGTATAGGGAGTTGATGTTGCGCCGTGTTCGATTGGCTATAACTGGAAATCCCTGGCCAGGGTTGTTGAGATTTACTGGTAAGTGTTATCAGTAGTTTCTCGAACTGTTATGGACCTCATATCGACACGACATATCAAGCTACTGGGGTCTGACATTTACCACCCCTAGGCGAGATATGCGACATATCAGACGAAGAGACCGGACTGTACGGTAGTGTTACTGATTGGATTCGCAGGAGAATGTACGGGCTAGCTTGTTGATCTTCTGATCGCTAAATACCTGGGTAGATGTTACATTTAGCTGACCGCTTGCAGCTTGTGGGTGTTTGATATGATCATCACCTACTGCCGGCGTATTGACGATTCTTTAGAGTCCTACACTGAGGTTTCCTGGCCCAGGCAAAACGGAGTAGGAGCACATATGTGATATGTGCGGGACCGAGAATAATACGAGTATGTGATACTGTATTCTATTCTCACGATATGAGATATCGGCCGGGTATATGTGATATAGCCGGGTCATCGGATCAAGTGTTGATTCGATGAAATGGTACTTGTTATATTAGTCGGTTATAAGCATTATAGCCGGGTTATCGGATCAAGTGTTGATTCGATAATTTAATGTATATTATATATGTGATATATTACTTTACATTAACTAATATAAGCTCGCTTTATTGATTCATTTTCTCACGGGATAATACAATGATATATATGCGATATATGTTAATTGTATTATTTTCTTTTGTTACAAAATATATTATTTATGTGATATATAATATTGTAACAAGTTAGGGTTACTAATGCAACATGTTTTGTGGAGTTTAAACAAGTTAGGGTTTGGATTTGGGTTAGCTTTTTCATGAAGCTTTCTTTTGTCTTTAGCTTAGATATTTTGTGTTGATATTTATTAACCCAACCCAAACCTTAGTCTCTAGTAAATTCTCTACAAGGGTTAACTCCTTCATTCTTAACCCATGGTTGGATTTGTAACCACAACATTAATTCATTATTCATCACAAAAGGTTTTGAGCATTCTTCTTCTTCTTCTTCCTTTGATGAAAAGCTTCACTAGCTTTTTCATAAGTGATGATAATGAGTGAGAATAAGAAAACAAAAGAGAGCAAAATTCCTACTTCATCATCCTCATCTATTCTAGCCACTTAGATTAGGGTGTTTGCTTTGCTAATACTTGATTAGTGAAGCAGGAGCTTGGTTTTGAGATTCTTCAAGGTAGATCATCTTGGATTTATGAAGTCTTCAAGTAAGGTGCATCATTCTCTTCATGGAGCCTCTCGAGAGTCGGAGTTCATGATGATCGCTGCGAAGGGACCTCAACACTGAGCTTATGAAGCGAAGGAACGGACTACAAAGGTTGTAATCCTTATCTCTTTACTTCTTTGTATGTGATACAAACTTGTTACCCTAGAAATTCTAGCATGATTCATGGTTTACTTGCTTTGCACCTCTATAAAATTTTAAAGTGGCATATGTGTGATGCTACCAAACCCTAGACTAGGTGCAAGGGAAGCCCAACAGAGAGCTCCTTGAAAAAGGAGAAGACACCTGTTCTTATTGTTGGTGAATCATCCTCTTCTAAATCCAAAACGAAAGCTAAGGGAGAGAAGAAGAAGATCGCCACCAAGCCGAAAAGAGGTGTCAAAAAGGTGTACGGAACGAACAAATCGGGGAGAGTAAAAGAAGAAAAGGATGAATGCTACTACTGTCACAAGAAAGGGCACTAGAAGAAGGATTGCAGGTCTTTCAAAGCCAAGGGCAAGGACACGAAGAAAGCTGATACTTCTGCTTCAGATGTGTTCGTCATCGAAAACTGTTTTTCAGTGAACTCTACATCATGGGTACTAGATACCAGTTCCGGTTCTTACATCTGAAATTCTTTGCAGGCTCTGAGAAACCGTGGAGCACTGAAGGTAGTTGATATGACCCTCAGGGTTGGCAATGGAGAAAACGTTGATGCTATTGCGGTAGGAGATTATCACCTGGGGTTGACAAGTGGGCCCATTTTGGTGTTGTATAGTTGTTTTTGTGTACCCAGTATGCTATGTAATATTATATCAGTGTCTTTATTATCTAATGAAGGATATAATTTTTCACTTGAAAGAAACATCATGAATATTCACCTAAATCAAGAACTGATTGGGTCTAGCACACTGGAAAACGGCATATACGTACTCAATCAACATCAAGTTTTCAATATCCAAAACATACTCAAAAGAAAGGCTTCAGATTCAATCCAAGCCTTCTTATGGCATTGTAGACTTGGTCATATAAATGAAACAAGAATGACTAAGTTGTATAAAGATGGATACTTAGATCCGTTTGAATATACATCATACGCAACTTGTCAATCATGTATCAAAGGAAAGATGACCAAATCCCCATTCACAGGACACGGAGAAAGAGCCACTGAGCTCTTGGAACTCATACACTGTGATGTATGTGGTCCGATGTCTACACATGCACGAAACGGTTACTCCTATTTCATCACTTTTACTAATGATTTCTCAAAATATGGACATGTGTTCTTAATGAAGTATAAATCTGAGGCCTTTGAGAAATTCAAGGAGTATAAGAATGAAGTGGAAAAACAAACTGGTAAAAGTATCAAGAAACTTCGATCTGATCGAGGTGGAGAATACTTAAGTACCAGTTTCCTTGAATGCTTAAAAGAGAATGGAATTCTCTCTCAGCTTACTTCTCCATATACACCTCAGCATAACGGTGTATCAGAGAGAAGGAATCGCATGCTACTTGATATGGTGCGTTCCATGATGAGTAGTGCTGAGTTGCTACTTTCCTTCTGGGGCTTTGCGCTGGAATCAGCAACATACCTATTGAATAGGATTCCAACTAAGTATGTGCCTACCACTCCATATGAAATATGGAGTGGGAAGAGGCCATGTCTTAAGTATCTTAAGATATGGGGGTGTCCATCTTTTGTCAAAAAGCAAAATCCGGACAAGCTCGAGGCACGATCGGTTTTGTGCAAGTTTGTGGGATACCTCAAGAATTCAAAGGGATATCTTATCTACCATACTGAAGAACAAAAGGTGTTTCTCGCTCGCCACATTGTATTTTTAGAGAACGAATTTCTTGCAAAAGAAATTAGTGGGAGAGCGGTAGAACTGGAAGAAATTCCAGGACCCTAAACCACTGCCGAGGAATTAGTAGAACCTCAGGTTTCAATAGAGCCCGACGAACCGACGCCGCTCCGCAGATCTAGTAGGCTTTCTCGTCTGCCTGAGAGATACTATGGGTTTCTCGTAGATGGGGATCAAGAGGATTGCAATATCAATGATGATGAGCCTACTAATTTTCAGCAGGCTATCACGAGTAAAGACTCGGTGATGTGGCTGGATGCTATGAGGTCTGAAATGGAATCAATGTACACCAACAAAATATGGACTTTGGAAGTTTCTCCTTCTGGGGTAAAACCAGTTGGATGCAAATGGATCTTCAAGAAGAAGATTGGTGCAGATGGACAAGTGGAAACCTACAAAGCTAGACTTGTTGCAAAGGGTTTTCGTCAAAGATCAGGATTGGACTATGATGTAACCTTTTCTCCCGTGGCTATGCTTAAATCCATTCGGATCCTGCTTGCCATAGCTTCTTTCCATGACTATAACATCTGGCAGATGGACGTGAAAACAACTTTTTTAAATGGAAATTTAGAAGAGAGTGTTTTCATGGATCAGCCGAAGGGTTTCTTAGACAGTGGGAGCAGTGGAAAGGTATGCAAGTTGCTTAAATCCATTTATGGATTAAAGAAAGCATCATCGAGTTGGAACATCTGTTTTGATGAGATAGTCAAAGAATTTGACTTTATCAAAAATGTAGATGAACCATGCATTTATAGGAAGATTGTAGGAGGAACAGCAGACTTCCTTGTGCTATACGTGGATGACATACTCCTGATAGGGAATGATATCCCTATGCTACAATCAGTCAATCTTTTCTTGTCACAGAAGTTCTCCATGAAAAACTTGGGTGATGCCTCCTACATTCTGGGGATTAAGATCTATCGTGATAGGTCTAAAACAATGTTGGAACTTTCACAGTCCAGGTACATTGACACCATACTGAAGAGATTTAGTATAGAAGATTCCAAGCGTGGTATTTTACCCGCTTGTCATGGGTTCACCCTCTCCAAAGAGATGTCTCCAAAGACTGATGAATAGAGGGCTCGCATGAGCATTATATCCTACGTTTCGGCGGTAGGATCTATAATGTATGCGATGTTATGTACTAGACCAGACGTAGCTTACGCATTTAGTGTGGTAAGCAGGTATCAGTCAAACCCGGGTGAGAAGTATTGGATAGCGGTAAAGAACATTATCAAGTACATGAGAAGGACTAAGGAGTTGTTCTTGGTATACAGTAATGGGGACCTCCAGATCGAGGCTTTTACCGACTCCAGCTTCCAAAGTGACAAGGATGACTCTAAATCCATCTCGGGTTATGTGTGTACCCTCAATGGAGGGGCGGTATGTTGGAAGAGTTCCAAACAAGACACCGTCGCAGACTCAATGATGGAAGCAGAGTATATAGCTGCTAACGATGCCGCAAAAGAGGCAGTCTGGATGAAGAAGTTCGTTTCTGAACTTCAGGTGGTTCCATCCATTGCTAATCCAATACCTTTGTATTGCGATAACAATGGAGCCATGGCTTTGGCAAAGGAACCACGGTCCCATCAGAAATCCAGACATATCTTGAGGTGGTATCACCTGATCAGGAAGATCGTGGATCGCCAGGATATCGAGGTGCGGAGAGTGGACACAAAAGACAATACGACAGATCCATTCACCAAGGTCATCCCTTAAGTCCAGTTCGAGAGACAGTTCGAGATGTTGGGCATGCGGTACGCCAACAACTGGATCTAGTCTGTATTACAGGCCTTAGTGCAAGTGGGAGATTGTTGGATATGTATGCCCTAGAGGCCTTCATTATATAGGATACTAGAGATATGTATGTACAGGACAATCTTGCTCGATATGATAGTACGCTATTTAGTTTGTATTTATCTTAACATGTGATGTGGTTTACTTTGTATTTCATATCTTGTATACATGTTGATAAAGCCCGTAGGATCTTTACCTGACTACCATCGTTGTGATGGCAATCATACTTATGGGAGCTCGGTAGTTGATAGGTACATCCTTAAAGTGTCCCTAGTCGCAGGAGTATCGAAAGTGGGCATTGATACTCCAGAGTAGACTAGTGTATACATATCTAGACCCTGAGGAGGGACGATGGATTGGTCCCACAGCCGTTGGTGGGGTGCACCTAAGATTGTATACAGGTGCTCACAGTGTGTGAGTACACCGGACAGGACTCGCCGAGGACTGGCTAGATCGTATTATACCTAGCGTCAGATAGCAGTTCTCTGGTGACATGAGTGCAGATAGTCTGTCGACCTGAGGTCGTCATTGCCTCGTGTGAGTTCTCACTGTACTTTGATTACTACCCTACCAAGGCTCTACTGAGTCGTGCAAACAGATTTTAGTTCGGTACAGTCCCAGCCACATGGAGGCAATAAGCGACTGTTAGGGATTCATCACTCTCGGTATGGGGAGTCGATGTTGCGCTGTGATCGGTTAGTCAACACCATAAGTTTCTGGCCATGGCAGATTATGAATTACTGGTGGTTAGACCAGTAGATTCTCGGATGGTCTTGAGCCACACCGACACGACTTGTCTGTTTATTAGGGGTCTGAAGTTTTCCACCCCCCTAGACCTTACATGCGATACTCTCAGACGAACAGACCGGACTACACGGAGATTGTCACGACAGGCTCAGTAGGGGTTCAGATGAGTTCGCTCGTCGGCTTTCTTTTTGACATGTACATAGGTTGCCATTACGTACAGCTAGTACCGCTGACGGACTTGTGGTTAAACCCACTCCCAGCGTATTGACGAGTCTTTAGAGTCCTACACATAGGGTTTTCCTGGTTCAGGCAAAACGATGTAGAGGCCGTATAGTATTACGGCAGGGTTTCAATCACATACGTGTACTGGCTACACGGATGATGTCCGGACGGATAATACTAGTGGGCTTTGGTTTAAGCCGGATCCTAGTATTATATTGTTGGATTATTTTCGTCTCGATGTATTCTTATTTTTCGGAAACGAATACGGGTATGTATATACGGTGAGGACATTCTTGTAATTTCACAAGACATGCTTCTAGAAGGAGACACCTCATTGTTAGATTTATCCATTTTTAGAAATGGATTAATGAGGTGGAATTTGGAGATATTTGAGGCATGGATGAAGGTATGGCTTGGTGAATTATTTATTCGTTTGGTTTTACTGTTCAAGCTTGGTTGATTATTTTACATGAGAATTAATACATGCTTGAATTATTGCATAGACTTAGCCATTCTCTTATCTTCACAACATCTAGCTCATTTTTCTTTAGTTCATTCTCTCTCCAAGTTTCCTCCTCCTTCTTCCTCAAGCCCTAACCCTCACATGAGTTGTGAACTCTAGGGCTTTTGAGACAAAATACTCCATAGATCATTTTCTAAATCTACTTAGTACTCTATTCTAGCAAACTAGACTTCTTAGTTAACTCATAGTTGAAGTTGAAGCTTGGACTAAAGGCCCTCGGGTGGATCTTCTTTGACGAAGAGGAGACCGGTGACCGAGTTTGTATCAAGCTACCTAGGAGCCAAGGAAAGGAGCAAAGAAGGACCAAGAAGACCCGAAGGACTTTATTGAGAAGGTATAAATCTCTTCATAGTAGATTAGAACCTTCTTTAGTTTTGCTAGTTAGGGTTTATGATAAGATCCGGGTATTTAGGTCGCTGTTGCTTGTTTAAAAATTGTTGTTTGCGCCTCCTCACTAACTATATAGGGTGTTAGTAATATGTATGCCCTAGAGTCCATTACTGTACATACGATGTATATTGTAGTGGATGCTTGGACATATATATGGAGGACTTTCTTGCTCGACATGATAGTATGCTATCTGGTTGCTCTTTATCTTAATATGTACACTGATTGTCTCTATGTTACATGTTGATAAAGCCCTTAGGATGAGTACTTGAATACCAGGATTATGATGCAGATCATACTAGTGGGGACAGTGTAGTCGCTAAGTACATCCTTCAAATTTTCCTAGTCGGAGGTGTATCAAGACAGGGCATCGATATACCAGAGTAGACTGGCGTATAGCTTCTCGACCTTTGTAGATGGGCGATGGATGATCCCATATCCATTGGTGTTTGACATCAGAGATAGTATAGAGGTGCTCAGTGGAGACTGGGTATACTGGACGGACTCGCCGAGAACTCCCAGATGGTATTATACCTCACGTCAGATGGTAGTTCTGTGGTGACACTGGTACATGTTAGTCTGTAGACCCGAGATCGTCATAGAGTCTTGTGTGATTCCCACTGTGCTTTGATTTCCACCTTACCATGTTCAAGAGAATGTGCAAAACAGTGGCTTTTGGGTACAGTCCTGAATCACATGGAGGCAATGAGCGATAGGAAGGGTTTCGTCTCTCCCGGTATTGGGAGTTGATGTTGCGCTGTACTCGATTGGCCATAACTGGAAATCCCTGGACAGGGTTGCTGAGATTTACTAGTAAGTGTTATCAGTAGTTTCTCGAACTGTTATGGACCTCATATCGACACGACATATCGGTTACTAGGGTCTGACGTTTACCACCCCTAGACCAGATATGCGGCATATCAGACGAAGAGACCGGACTGTACGGGAGTGTTACTGATTGGATTCACAGGAGAATGTACAGGCTTGCTTGTTGATCTTCTGATCGCTCAATACCTGGGTGGCTGTTACATTTAGCTGACCGCTTGTGGGTGTTTGATATGATCATCACCTACTGCCGGCGTATTGACGATTCTTTAGAGTCCTACACTGTGGTTTCCTTGCTCAGACAAAACGGAGTAGGATCACATATGTGATATGTACGGGACCGAGAATAATACGTGTATGTGATACCGTATTCGATTCTCACGATATGTGATATCGGCCGAGTATAAGTGATATAGCCGGGTCATCGGATCAAGTGTTGATTCGATGAACTGATACATTTTATATTAGTCGGTTATTTGTAAAATAACCGGATTATCGGATCAACTGTTGATTCGATAATTTAATGTATAATTATATATTTGATATATTACATTACATTAACTAATATAAGCTCACTAAAAGATTCTTTTTCTCACATAATGATACATTGATATATATGTGATATATGTTAATTGTATTAGTTTCTTTTGTTACAAAATATTGTATATGTGATATATAATATTGTAACATGTTAGGGATACAAATGCAACTAGGGTTTAAACCATGTTAGGGTTTTAAACTTGCGTTAACATTTTCTTATGGATTAATTCATTTTGGATGGATAATGTTTTGGATGAGCTTTGAGGAAGAAAAGTCCACCCTTTTTGTTTTATCCTTGATATTTGCTAACCCAACTTTAACCCTAGCCTATGGTTCAAACTCTGTAGGACTCTAAAGACTCGTCAATACGCCGGTAGCAGATGATGATCATATCAAGCACCCACAAGCCGCAAGCGGTCTGCTAAACGTAACGGCCATCCGGGTATTGAGCGATCAGAAGATCGACGAGCTAGCCCGCTCACACTCCTGTGAATCCAACCAGTAACACTTACCGTACAGTCCGGTCTGTTCGTCTGATATGTCGCATATCTAGTCTAGGGGTGGTAAACGTCAGACCCCAATAACCGATAAGTCGTGCCGATGTTAGGCCCATAACGGGTCGAGAAACTACTGGTAACACTTACAAGCAAATCTCTGATCAGCCCTGGCCAGGGACTTCCCTGTTACGGCCAATCGAGCACAGCGCAACATCAACCCCCAATACCGGGAGAGACGAAACCCCTCCTA
Source organism: Agapanthus africanus (assembly GCA_030015575.1). NCBI lineage: Eukaryota > Viridiplantae > Streptophyta > Magnoliopsida > Asparagales > Amaryllidaceae > Agapanthus > Agapanthus africanus. The sequence continues at coordinate 70,380,296 of JASDDO010000010.1, forward strand.
TCGCTCATTGCCTCCATGTGACTCGGGACTGTACCCAAATACCACCGTTTTGCACGCCCTCATGGACGTGGTAAGGTGGAGATCAAAGCACAGTGGGAATCACACAAGACTCTATGACGATCTCGAGTCTACAGACTAACCTGTACAAGTGTCACCTGAGAACTGCCATCTGACGTGAGGTATAATACCATCTGGGAGTTCTCGGCGAGTCCGTCCAGTGTACCCAGTCTCCACTAAGCACCCGTATATCATCTCTGATGTCAAACACCAATGGATATGGGATCATCCATCGCCCATCTCATGGGTCGAGAAACGTATACGCTAGTCTACACTGGTATATCGATGCCCCGTCTCGATACACCCACGACTAGGGACTTTGAAGGATGTACTTATAGACTACCATGTCCCCACTAGTATGATCTACATCGTAGTCCAGGCAGTCAAGTACACATCCTAAGGGCTTTACCAACATGTAACTATAAGACAGTATAAAGAGACTAGTATATATGTTAAGATAAAGAGTAACCAGATAGCATACTATCATATCGAGCAAGAAAGTCATCTCTATATATGTCCAAGCATCCAATATAATATACATCATCTGTACAATACTGGCCTCCAGGGCATACATACAACTAACAATCTCCCACTTGCACTAGGGCCAGCTGCTGTAGTATCGCATACCGAGCATCCCGAAGAGTCTCTCAAACTGTATCTGGGGAATGGCCTTCGTGAGTGGATCCGCCGTATTGTCCTTCGTGTCAACTCTCCTGACCTCGATCTCCCGGCGATCAACTATCTCCCGGATCAGGTGATACCGCCTCAGAATATGCCTGGATCGTTGATGGGACCTGGGTTCCTTGGCCAAAGCCACCGCTCCATTGTTATCGCAATACAAAGGTATTGGATGCTCAATGGATGGAACCACTCCAAGTTCAATAATGAACTTCTTGATCCAGACAGCCTCTTTGGCAGCATCGTTGGCAGCGATGTATTCAGCCTCCATCGTCGAGTCTGCCACGGTTTCCTGCTTGGAACTCTTCCAGCTAACCGCCCCTCCGTAAAGGGTAAAGAAAAAGCCCGACTGCGACTTAGAGTCGTCCTTATCACTCTGGAAGCTCGAATCGGTAAAGGACTCCACTTGGAGCTCTCCATTACCATACTCCAAGAACATATCTCTAGTCTTTCGTAAGTACTTGAGAATGCTCTTCACAGCTGTCCAGTGATTCTCTCCAGGATCAGCTTGATACCTGCTCACTATACTTAGTGAGTATGCTACATCGGGTCTGGTACATAGCATCGCATACATGATAGAGCCTACTGCCGAAGCATAGGGTATCCCTTGCATGCGAGCTCTCTCCAAATCAGTCTTAGGAGACATCTCTTTGGAGAGAGTGACTCCAGAGATCATGGGCAAGTTCCCACGCTTGGACTCTTCCATACTAAACCTCTTTAGTATGGTGTCAATGTACCTGGATTGGGACAATCCCAAAATCCGTTTGGATCTATCTCTATAAATCCTAATTCCCAATATGCAGGAGGCATCACCAAGATCTTTCATTGAGAATCTTTGTGATAAGAAGAGCTTGACCGATTGCAGCATAGGAATATCATTTCCTATCAAGAGTATGTCGTCCACGTACAATACGAGGAAGACAACCTTACACTCTGCCACCTTCTTGTAGATACAAGGTTCATCTGGGTTATTGACGAAATCAAACTCTTTGATAACAACGTCAAAGCAGATGTTCCAACTCCGCAATGCTTGCTTTAATCCATAAATGGATTTAAGCAGCTTGCACACCTTCCCGCTGCTCCCACTGTCTACGAAGCCCTCTGGCTGATTCATGTACACGCACTCTTCTAAATCACCATTTAGAAAGGCGGTCTTAACATCCATTTGCCAGATTTCGTAATCATGATATGCAGCGATGGCAAGCATGATCCGGATGGATTTAAGCATAGCCACTGGAGAAAAGGTTTCGTCATAGTCCACACCTGGTCTTTGGCAAAAACCTTTTGCTACAAGTCTAGCTTTGAAAGTCTCCACTTTCCCATCTACACCAAGTTTCTTCTTGAAGATCCACTTGCTCCCAATGGGTTTTACCCCTTCAGGAGCAACGTCCAAAGTCCATACTTTATTGGTGTACATGGATTCCATCTCGGACCGCATAGCATCCAGCCATTTCACTGAGTCCCCACTCGTGATGGCCTGCTCGGAGCTAGTTGGGTCATCATCCTCCATGATGCAATCCTCGCTTCCACCGTCAATGAGAAAACCGTAGTATCTCTCAGGTGGACGAGATACCCTACTAGATCGGCGGAGAGGCTGGGGTTCGTCGAGTTCTACTGAATCCTCTGGTTCTACCAAGTCTTCTGTTACAGTTTGTGTTGCTGGAACCTCTTCCAGTTCTACCTCAATGCTACTTGTCTGTTTCATAAGAAAACTCTTTTCTAAGAAAGTGGCATGTCGAGAAACAAACACTTTTTGTTCCTCGGAGTGGTAGAAGATATACCCTCGCGAATGTTTGGGATATCCAACAAACTTACATAGAACAGACCTTGCCTCGAGCTTGTCCGGATTTTGTGTTTTAACATAGGCCGGACAACCCCATATCTGAATAAAATTAAGACATGGTCTCTTGCCATTCCATATCTCATATGGAGTGGTAGGCACTGATTTGGTTGGAACTCTATTCAAAAGATATGCAGCAGTCTCCAGTGCATGTCCCCAGAAGGAAATAGGTAACTCAGCTGCACTCATCATAGAGCGCACCATATCTAATAGGGTGCGATTTCTCCGCTCCGATACACCGTTGTGCTGTGGTGTATAAGGAGGAGTAAGCTGAGAGAGAATCCCATTCTCTTTTAGATAATCTCTGAATTCGTTACTTAAGTATTCTTCTCCTCGATCGGATCGAAGGACTTTAATACTTTTGCCCGTTTGGTTCTCTACTTCTTGTTTATATTCTCTAAATTTCTCAAAAGCTTCTGATTTGTGTTTCATCAGGAACACATATCTGAATCTAGAGAGATCGTCAGTGAATGTAATGAAGTATGAAGAACCATTCCTGGCATGGGTAGACATGGGACCGCATACATCACTATGTACCAGTCCTAAGAGTTCAGTAACTCTTTCTCCGTGTCCACTAAACGGAGCTTTGGTCATCTTTCCTTTGAGACATGAATGGCAAGCATCATAAGATGATAATTCGAACGGATTCAAATAACCATCCTTATGTAACTTAGTCAGTCGTGTCGCATTGATATGACCAAGTCTACAATGCCACAAGAAGGATTCGTTCATATCTGAACTTTTCCTCTTGTGTGTGTTTTGTATATTGAGGACTGTATTTTGATTTAGAATGAATATGCCATTATGTAGCGAGCCTGATGCAATCAACTTTTGATTTAGGAATATGTTCATAACATTATCCTTTACTACAAAATTATATCCTTCTTTACTCAATAAAGAAACTGATATAATGTTGCACATCATGTTCGGTATATAATAGCACTCATTCAGAATTATTGTATCACCACTTGGTAATACTAGGTGATATTCGCCAACTGCTTTGGCTGCAACATTTGCACCGTTCCCTACTTGAACGGAATGATCACCTTTTCCCAGTTCTCTACCTTTTCGCAGCCCATGTAACATCTTACATATGTGGGATCCTGATCCGGTATCTAATACCCAGGACGTAGGGTGAACTGAGAAACAGTTCTCAATGACAAACACACCCGAAGATGATGCATCAACATGCATGTTCTCCGTTTGGGCGGTGTGAGAATCCAGATATTCTCCTGTTTCCTGTTCATTCTTATAACACTTATAAGATAGAACGGGTTCAACGTTCCCCTGCACAGTATAACATGCGGGTTCGGTCAATACATCCATATTATTATCTTGATTAAGGCATGAAATGGTCGCTACCTGGAGAGAGAGAGAAGAAAACACTTTAGCGTATGCTCGTGCAAGATCAGATTGGTTATTATCTTATCTAATCAGGATAGCTCCCACTGCTTTTTATCAAATCTTCCTTCAAACCCTAAAAGGAAAGACTAGCCGGGATTAATTACACACTACAAGTTCGCCAATCTTTCAGCCAGGCCAGTGTCGGTACTTTGAGGGAGGTCCCCCGTGCTTTCGCACGAACCTAATTAATGTAAACCTCGTTTTCCCAGAGGCGTAACCTCGTTAACACCTTTCTAGACACCTACTTGATCGGCTAATTGTAATGTGTAAAACTCTCCCAGGAGTAACTCTTACTCGCAGTGGGTATCGGGATCCAACTATCTCATAGAAGGTATGCAATCTCATTGCAAATTTCAACACTTGAAATTCCCGATAATGTTTTGCCCCTAGCGTCCTATGACCTTGACGGAGGCCAAACAACCCATAGTCCGCTAGTCAAGTTCAACCCGTCATTTCCTGATTGAATCAAACCCACCCGCACGACCCTTGACGGAGGCCAAACAACGCCGTACGAATACCCTAATCCAATCGCATCATATGCTAGCAGATAAGCACTAGTTAGCTACCGTACACTGCGCCTTGACGGAGGCCAAACTACCGCAGCACGAATACTAACTAGTACTTACCTGAAATGATGGAGGGCTACGCAGGTTTTTCATAAAAACCATGAGCGTAATGAACTTGATATCGTTGTAGAATCAAATGAAGTTTTGAAATGGAGTGATTTTGAGGCTTTTCTAGTTTTGCTAAAGGAGCCACTCCCGGCGAAGGGATCTCGGTCCTTTCCTCGTCGAATGAGGTGCGGGATATATCATATATATCGCTGTGCAAAGCAAAAACCCAAAAGCAGTCAAAAGCAAACCGAGTGTGTAGCATCTGCCAGTTATTGCTAAAGGAGTCACTCCCGGTGAAGGGATCTCGGTCCTTTCCTCATCGAATAAGGTGCAGGATATATCACATATACCGCAGTGCAAAGCAAGAACTGTAGCTACCTGTTTTATTTTGAAATTTGATTCTACAACATCTTAGGTTTCTATTCTTTCATTAATCACATTAATGAAGTCCCATCATTTAAATACCTAAACATCATAGATAGATATGACGTACACTTATGCCATCCGCATTCGCCTCGATGTCCCCTCGTGCACCGTTAGGTTAGGTAACTAACGACAGAGCAGGGCAGGGCTAGCGCGGGTGTAAAACATAAGTAACGTCTATATAATATATCATTTATACTATATACTATATCTATCACAGAACATCACATGATCGCATCACAGATATCGCAGCAGAAGAAATATATGAAACATTGGATATACTAGGACGTCCGTGTTTTCAATACGAGCCAGTATAAAACACGGATTCCACGGTCGTGATGAATAGCCAATCCCACACCCCTAGACCCCTCCGAGAGCGGCAAGCAACCCTGCCAATTCTAGGGTTAGGAGACCCGGACTCGACTCCTCGAGTTGGTCTCCCACTGGACCCCAGAACCCGGTTACTTGTGCTCCCCTCTTTAGGTCTATCCTAATGCGGAAAAGTAAATAATATACAAAGGGTGACAACTTCCGCTACCTGGAAGTGCCCCAAATAAAAGAATGTTACATACAAGTTTTTACATGAATGAAAATGAAAAACACTCATCTCACATAAAAAAACCCCCGGATATTCGAACACGACGATCCAATATAACATATCCAGCAACACATAACATCATATGTCATCAACGTAAGTAAATATGCGCATCCCAATTGTCGTTGACATATAGCAACGAAACCGGCGATATCACATATTACACTTACGGTCACAGAAAAGAAAGTGTAAAACTACAACAATTGGAATCCGCAATTTCTTTAGACATCGCATGCCTAATCAAATGAAATACTTAGACATCACATGCCTAACAGATATAAATCCTGCATTTTAGTCTCATTATCGAAAACTCTTTTCAATATCATGTGGGACTAAACTGCTAGATTTATAACATTCATTCAGTTATCTCATAACTGTTTGTGAATTCCAATTATTGTATCACATTCCAGATAAACAGAAAATGTTAAACTTTCCGATCGAACAGTCGAATACCCAAGTTTTCCCGATACAGCTCAACACATGAAATAAGTCTAACAACATTCAGTTCGTGCCTCAGTACCAACGGTCCAGCCGTAGAAGGGTCAAGCCAACGCCTCACATGTGGCACGCCGTACTGCCCCAAACCCGAAGGTTCAAAGGGCAGTTCAAGACGGTCACATAATCGAGTTAAGGTTTGTTGTCTTCTAGAGGGTCCATCGCGTTACTTGCACTACTTAAAACGTCGTTAAACTACGGAAAAATCCAACACTTGGAAATTTCCCGACAGGGGAAAAATTGGGTATTTATATCCGGTCGAACTTTTTAACATATTCTAAAAATTATCCGGAAAGCCACATAGACAAAATCTGATACTCCGATCGAAACACCGAATCCCCAAAACAATTCCAGAAAATTCAACTCTTGAATAAATATTAAAAATTCCCAGAAAATCCAGCACCAGAAAATAGGAATTACTGTGCAAACAGGAATTGATGATGTCACCATATGGCCGCGGAACCGCCGCAGAAGCCAGGCTTCCGCCGCGGTTCCGCCGCACTATGAACAGTTCATTGGAAACTTTTTGCACCTTAATTCTTTGATTTCCCTGCTGAATTTTTTAAGCATTTTTAATGTGGAAAAATCCCAGATTTTAGAAAACGTCCAGAGAGCATGTTTGGTTTAGGGTTTCGGGTTCGTTCGGACTTCAGACATCGTCTAGACTTCGCCTAAGGCTCTAGCTAGGCTCTGATACCAGTGAAAGGGATCCTAGGCACCCTATAGAGGTCTCACAAGGCATCAACCATGCCAATTTATAAAAATAATGGTGCCGAGAAACCATAAAACGGATCGTCGGCTAGAATCCTAGACGAAAAGATAATCTAGTTAACTTCTTAACTAAAAGTTAGATGCTACAACCTTTGTAGATCCGGATATCCACTTCCATGGCTCCACGTGGGCCTCCTCTCGCTGTCCGTCTCGAATCCCGAACTCAAACGTCGGCTTCATCGGAGAATTGGGCGGACTAGGTCGTCGGTTTCGTGCCGAAGATGATCTACGTCGAGGCATCGCAAGTTCAAGCTCCAACTTCACCAAGTTGTGAAACTTGTGAAGAAAACACCCAAAACAACTTGGCAAGAGGTAGAGGGTGAAGAAATAGGAGGTGGGTTCACTTTAGAATTGGATTTCTCTCACTTTAGCTCAAGTTGCCATTGATGGACCTTAAGCTTTTCTTGAAGAAGAAGATGATCAAGAAGAAAAAGAATATGATAAGTTATTTTAAAAAAGAAACTAATATGAATACTTATCATATCTTGACCATGGTCAAGTGTAGAGATTAAACTAAGGTTAGTGGGAATGGTTAGGGTTAAGGATGAGATAAGAATGGTTGACTTAATCAAAGCTTCAAGAAGCTTCAACATAAAGACAAAATAAGCCACCATCCTTACTAATATCCAAAATGAATAAATAAATAAGTGAATAAACAAAACCCTAACCATTCATATAACCATGGTCTAATCTTTACACAAACCCAAGTGAGCAAGTATCATCAAACATGATACAAACTAGTGTACAAAAGTATATCACATATACAATGTGCACATCAAGTGAGAAAATCCATTTAAAGTGAACCAATACTAGTTAATGTAAAGTAATATATCAAATATATAATTATACATTAAATCATTAAATCAACATTCGATTCAATGATCCGGTCATGTCACACATAACCGACGAGTATCCAATGTATCGATTTATCGAATCAATGATTCGATAACTAGGTCATATCGAATATAACCAATCGAAACATTTATCGCGAGAATGAAATACGGTATCACATACACGCATTATCCTCGGTCCTGCGCATATCTCATATGCGCTCCTATTTCGTTTCGCTTGAGCCAGGAAACCTCTGTGCAGGACTCTAAAGACTCGTCAATACGCCGGTAGCAGATGATGATCATATCAAGCACCCACAAGCCGAAAGCGGTCTGCTAAACGTAACGGCCATCCGGGTATTGAGCGATCAGAAGATCGACGAGCTAGCCCGCTCACACTCCTGTGAATCCAACCAGTAACACTTACTGTACAGTCCGGTCTGTTCGTCTGATATGTCGCATATCTAGTCTAGGGGTGGTAAACGACAGACCCCAATAACCGATAAGTCGTGCCGATGTTAGGCCCATAACGGGTCGAGAAACTACTGGTAACACTTACCAGCAAATCTCTGATCAGCCCTGGCCAGGGACTTCCCTGTTACGGCCAATCGAGCACAGCGCAACATCAACCCCCAATACCGGGAGAGACGAAACCCCTCCTATCGCTCATTGCCTCCATGTGACTCGGGACTGTACCCAAAGACCACCGTTTTGCACGCCCTCATGGACGTGGTAAGGTGGAGATCAAAGCACAGTGGGAATCACACAAGACTCTATGACGATCTCGGGTCTACAGACTAACCTGTACAAGTGTCACCTGAGAACTGCCATCTGACGTGAGGTATAATACCATCTGGGAGTTCTCGGCGAGTCCGTCTAGTGTACCCAGTCTCCACTGAGCACCCGTATATCATCTCTGATGTCAAACACCAATGGATATGGGATCATCCATCGCCCATCTCATGGGTCGAGAAACGTATACGCTAGTCTATACTGGTATATCGATGCCCCGTCTCGATACACCCACGACTAGGGACTTTGAAGGATGTACTTATAGACTACCATGTCCCCACTAGTATGATCTGCATCATAGTCCAGGCAGTCAAGTACACATCCTAAGGGCTTTACCAACATGTAACTATAAGACAGTATAAAGAGACTAGTATACATGTTAAGATAAAGAGTAACCAGATAGCATACTATCATATCGAGCAAGAAAGTCATCTCTATATATGTCCAAGCATCCAATATAATATACATCATCTGTACAATACTGGCCTCTAGGGCATACATACAACTAACAATCTCTACATGAGTTAGCCATGACACATACTTAACCTTGGTTGCATTACTAACCAAAACAATAATTCATTCATCACTTTCTTCTTCATCTTCTTCAAGCTCTTAAAAAGCTTGCTTGATTTTTATTTGTGATGAAATAAAGTGAGATAAAGAAAACAAAAGAGAGCAAAATTCCTACTTCATCATCCTCATCTATTCTAACCACTTAGATTAGGGTGTTTGCTTTACTAATACTTGATTAGTGAAGCAAGTGCTTGGGTTTGAGATTCTTCAAGGTAGATCATCTTGGATTAGTGAAGTCTTCAAGCAAGGATGCATCATTCTCTTCATGGATCCTCTCTAGAGTCCGGGTACTTGATGATCGCAGCGAAGGGACCTCAACACGGAGCTTATGAAACGAAGGAATGGACTACAAAGGTTGTAATACCTAACTCTTAGATATTAAAGTGTTAACATGCTAGTTTAGTTTGATTCTCTAGTTAATGATCTAGGTATAGGGTTATCTATAATGGCAAATTTTTGAAATTGGCATGTGAGATGCCACCCGAAACCTTACTACCGTTGTAGGTATCCCAACATTGGGTGTACTACATCGACTTACAACAAGTGCCATTTGGCAAAACCCAAGGGGCTATATGTTAAGTGTGTAGCCTATAATGGCAAACATGATGAAAAAATCAAAGAACTTTTTCTCTCTCTCAAAAAAATTAGGGTTTCTGAGCTTCCTTCTCCTTCCTAAAGATTCTAAACCTTCTTTCTTTTTTTTTGAATTAAATTAAGAGTTTAACTCTTCTTTTTCCGAAAAGAAACAGTTTTTCACCATAAAACCCTTGAAGGGGAGCTTGGATCTCCCATCAAATCCCCAAAAGGGGTGATTTTTAAGTCTCATCCCTTTTTTCTCTAAGATCCAACCAACAGAGAGGAGGAAGAAGGAGACCCATCTCCAAAAACCCCACTTTGGGAAGATCCAAGGCTCAATAAAGAAGAAAGGGTCTCCTTTCATCATCTCTGAAAATATCTTGAGAGTTTACCTCCGAACAAAAAAAATCCTTTCATATTAGGAGTTTAACTCCAAAATTCAATTGGGATTACAACTCCCAGTGCAGGGGCTAAGCCCCTTTGTCCCTTTTTTTAGCAGTTTAACTCCAAACATCAATTTGGAGTACAACTCCCAGTATAGGAGGCTAAGCCCCTATTCCTGTAGACTCCCAGCGCCCACATGCCAAGCACGTGAGGTGATGGCGCCCACGCGTCCTTTGGACGCTATTTCCCATTTTTTTATATATACACATTCCACAACATTATCCCCGTTAGAAAAAAATTTCTAACGCGGAGCTGTCCCACACCCCGCAAGGAGGCTGCCATCCCCCTTAACCCCCAGCCCGCTATCCGGGTAGCGGGACCCCCGTAAACTCTGTGAGGCCCCCGATATACCCAAGACCACTCAAAACACAACATACGCACATTGCACATTGTTCATTTCAGAAAACTGCATTTTAATACCACTCATTCATTATCTATTTTTTGTATATATCGGTACTATTAACCAGTGTCTGCTCAGTAAATACAGATTACAGGTATCCGTGACACAATACTGGAAACACACTCAAAATCACGGATATAACGTTTGAGAGCCGATACTGGAACTGGAACTACAAACCGATCGATAACCAAAGAGTTTTTTTGCAAATAAATGTGTGCACACAATTTTGGTCCAACACAATGCAAGTGTACACATGCTCTTTGGCACTAGGACCATGGTGGGGCTGCCCATGACACACATGATATGATGAATTAGGCACATGGGGGGATAAGAGTTATAAATGCAAAAAGTTATGATGTGACCAAAAGCTACAAAGTTTCCCTCCAAATCCCTGAGTGCAGACCAGGTTCATATAGACAAATCAAGCAGCACCAGTGGAATTGTGGAGAGCACTCAACATCACACAACAAACACGAGCCCAATTGCTCTGACTTGGCCCGGTGAGACCCCACCATGAGCCCGGCACCGCCGGTTTTCTTGTGCCTAAAGCCCCTCAATTTTTCTCTGGCCTTCCCTTGCAGTCACATCAACTTATTTTTATTACTTGTTTAATCTTCTTTTGTGTCTATAAAAGGCAGATCAGTGAGCAAGGGAAAGGGGTCCAAGACTTCACACATTTTCTCATTTTCTTTACATTTCATACCCTTTTTGTTTTCTTTTGTTCTTGTACATAACTAGTTTCCCTTGAGCTCCTTGCTTTCTCTTGATCTTGCAACCTCTTCATTGAGCTTGCAAGTTTAAGTTTTGGTTATTGAACTCAAAGTTGTATCACTTTGACATAATACAACTTTCATTTTGCACTCTTGGTTCGTAGTATTATTTGTCTCTTTACTTACTTGCAATTTAATTCTTGCCATTTACTTACTTGCAATTTATTTTCCTTGCCATTTACTTACTTGCAATGTTGTTTATTCTTTTCTTTTATCTTTTTCTTTGCTCTTTCTTTTGTTGTTTTGTTGGTTTGTGAATATGTTGTTGTTAGGAAAAAGATTGGTTGTGTAAGATAAAGTTTTCGTTTCTCATTTTCTTTGCCCGTTATTTTCCAATTGAACTCCGCCCAAACCTTACGCAAGCGCTCCGTTAGGCATCCTACCCTACCAAGGTATCGGTGATCCCTAACCACGACTGGTTGCGTTCGGTTTGGCCGGAGCCGAAAGCCAAGCGACAAGAACTGATGGACTAGGGTCAATAAGCCGGATTTCACCAATACCGTGCTTAAGTACCCTAATCCACGTTGTTGCCGATTGCTCTAACTTCAATAGTCAAGTTCGGCATAAAGGATTGAGTACGGAAATCCATAACATACACTAACCTAGCTATTCCTAACAAACTTATACTTGCATATAAACACATAGGTTAGAATCGAACCATTCCGACCCGCGCATTAACTCGTGATAACAAGAAAGTAAAACGCACTGTCTCCCTGCGGACGACCCGTGCTCATCGCGGCTAGCTACACGCGACGTCATCCTGATTGCGGTTAACTTTATAACTTTAAAAACACGACACGCCAAAAGCGTATCAATCAAATGGCGTCGTTGCCGGGGAAACGGTAACGTTTTTATTCTTGTTATTTCGGGTTAATCTTGTTTATATCATCTAACGCCATTTTAAAAAAAATTCAAAAATTTCAAAAACCAACAAAAATTAACAAAACTAGATTTTTGCTCTCTGGATTTTTGACCTGCTTGCACTCTGGAACTAAACAGAAAAAATAAACAATACCATTGAGACACTAGTAGAACACTGTGACACCTGAAGAAATTTGGAGCCAAATTTCCACATTTAGCCCGGCGACATCCCTACAATATCCGGCGCCGCCGGCCCAAGCATTCCCTTTTGCTTCCAAATTTTGTTCTGTGCTCAAGCGTTCTGTTTTTGTCCCAACTTTATTATTTGTTTTTTATATTTTGGGTGTGAAGGTGTTTGGGCATTCATATCGCTTTTTCGCACTAATAATCCGTTTTCCGATATTTTCAGATTTTTACGGATTTGCGAACTGTGATCGTGTGGAGCAAAGTGTAAATTCAAGGATAAGGTGATTGTGAAGTACAGTGCCAAAGATCCGGGTAGTTTGACCCGCGCAAGCGAACTTTTCAAGCTAACAGGATTCACTTCAACGGGGGTTTCTTAACCCAAAAACTTATCGATACGTATTTCCCTAATACCTTCTTCTCAAATCCGGCGCATCCAGTATTCTATCTTTGCAGGATTCTTTGCAAATTCGCTGGCAAACGCTAAAAATTGACTAACCCGTATTTGTTGCAGTACCATGCTTAAACATAAAAATCGATTTTTTTAGGTTTTTAACAACCTTTTCATTGATTTGCTCATTGCATCCATTAATACGGACTTAAGGGCAAGCGAACCTCACAACATACGGTAAAGTATTTCATCACCTTTTCCGTGGCCCACAAATCACGAAATTGAGCATAACGTTTACCCGCACAAATTTTAAAAGAAACTATACTTTAAGCCTTTTCCGTGGCCCACAAATCACGAAATTGAGCATAACGTTTACCCGCACAAATTTTAAAAGAAACTAGACTTTAAGCCTTTAAGGACTTCATGCTCATTAGGAGAAGCTAACTGTGTTTAGAACACCGCTTAACGGTATATCGTTCATGGGGTGTCTAGAAAAGTGTTCACGGCGAAACCGCCAAAAGAGAATGGATTATCTAATTAAGGACTTTCGCGAAAGCGTTGGAAAACCTCCTCTTATCTCTGCACTTACCTGGCCTCGTGATTAGTATATCTTGGGCATCTTTCTCGACACAGTTTTACTTCAACAATCAAGTTCTTGAGCAGGTCTAGTTGACCTAGGTAAACCCTAGACCGATTAGGTGTGTGGTATTTTATGTCGTGATTATTCTTTTTTGTGTATATTTCATACTTTGTTGATAACTAACAAACAAATAAAAATTTAAAAAAAACCCACATTCTTTTTCCTCTTCTCTTCATATCATGGGTACCCCACCTCGAACTCTTGCCGAACTTTGGTGCCCGCAACCAGACATTACTTCATACAGTTCTTGCTTTGGTCGAACGTCGAACGATCCCTCCAGGCCCAAACTTTCTTTGAAAGATCGGATAGACGCGTCTAGGACAAACAATTGGACTCCGCAATCCAGTTTGTATCAACCATTTCAACCTACCCCACCTTCTTACGTTGATACCCCTTTTGAGAGTCATGTTGTAACTCCAAGACCTATGTCTATTGCTGAACGTATTGAACAATCCCGTAGCCGATCTTTCACTCCTTTCACCACTTCCAATTCTTTTGATCAACAATTCCATTCACTTTCTTATCATAACGTTGATTTTAACCCTGTCCAACCATTCAATTCCTATCCATCCTACCCAACTTTTGCACCTTCCCAAGATATTGCTTCTGAACAGCCATTTGGGAGTTTCCAGTATCCAAACAACTTTGAATCTTTTACTGAAACCCCTCCAGAATCCATGTCTAGTCTGGAACAGTCATTGGAAGACTTTCGGGTAGCGTCGTACAAACAGATGATGGATTTGAATGCGTCCATGACCGCCCTTATACAACCTAACGAACCGGCAGCTAGTTTCCAACTAACTCCATATTTTCCAACGTATGATGAGGCGATATGACAGATTGAGAATTTGAGTAGTGAGAGTGAGCAATACACCCTTCCAAATCTAAGCTACCTGTTGCAAATTGAATTCCATAACTCCAGTTTTGAAAGTCTATCAAATATTCCAAATGATTTACCAATTGAAGATCGAATGTTTAATGAGTTGTGCGACTTTGTAGTGTTTGATTTACCCGATTGTGAAGGGACCCTGTCAAGTGAAACCAATCCCAATCCCTTTGACCTTTACACCTCTATCCTAGAACCACAATTGATTGAAATCCATGTTGTTGATGAGGTGTCTGAGAAATTTGATTTTCACTTGATTGAGGATATCGACGCTGGGAATATTTTGGATGATGAACCCACAGTTTTGGATGAGTTTTCTCACCAATTCATCATTTACTTTCACCTCCGTGTGGACATCATCCCGAGTCATTAACTATTTTTCCTGAACTTCATATGCATCTAGATATTGATGATAAATGCATGGATGAGATAATTTTTTAGGAGAATTTTAAGGATATTATTGAGGATGGACCAATTTTACTTGACGAGTCGGATTTTCCAATTCATCTTGTCCCTTTCATTGACTGTGTACACCCTCCTGAACCTTTACCTGATACCCTTCCTCGATTTCTCCCCTCCATCGGTTCCGTCGTTCCGACCTTGCAAAACACCGTATCACTTTCACTTCCTTTGTCTGGTTTACCAAGTTCGATCTACCCATGTTTCCTCACGAATCTTGAGAGGTTTGACCCCATTTCTTAGTGGGTTGATAGATTAGCACAATCGCTTTTTAAATATAAGTCATTACAAATTGTGCTAATTTATTCACTCCATTTCCACCCTTAAGTTCGTATTCCACTTCTTTCTCCCTTCCGCCATTCTTCTCCTCATATACTGAGACCGTATCCCACTTCTATTCCTATACGGTCTCGCGTATTCTCCATTTCTTTCCTCACCGCATTCTTTCACCAACCAGCACACTATCGCGATAAAAAATTTGAATGGTTGGTACTCACTTTTGGCATGTGTAAGGCCTTGTATAGATTGATACTGTTATCTCCCCCCTAATCCTGAACTTCACTGCTTAAATAGTGGAAACACTGTTTTACTTAAGTTTGGGGGGATCTTTTTGTGTGTGTATATTTTGTTTTTCTTTTTCTGTTATTAAAAAAACCAAAAATAGAAAAACAGGGGAGCGCCGACAATTTTGACCCTCTTGTTGTAGCCTGACAGTGAGGGCACTATCAAGTTTAAGTTTGGGGGTGTGCTCGGTAAGCTTTCTTCCTTCGCATTCATATGTATATTTTGCATTTGCATACTTATTTAAAAACCCATAAAAATCGAAAAATTTTACAAAAATATAAAAACTTTGTCGTCAAGTTAGCTAATAGGGTAACCTAGATTTTGATTTCGAAAGTTTAGTTGATACGTTAGAAATACCTAAATCCTAGGCTTAGAAATTGAAAACCCTAAAAATAACCCTCATTCTGTTTAACCTTGGTAATTATACGTCCTTGCGGTTTTTTTTATAGAAGTAGGTATTCTTGAGTTCAGTTCTTAAGTTAAGTCAAGATGAAGGGAAAGTATTGAAAGTTTACTGAAGGATAAGTCTGAAAAATAGTTTCTATTCTTGAGTCCAAATTTAGAAAGTATATACCCTACAAACTGCACATACACGCACCTTGAAACTTGGGATAGTAAAAGATACCTAGAAATACTCTTTCCTGAAAACCTAGTATGAAAGAAAAAATGGTATTTAAAGCTAACCAACAAAAGAGTGTCATTGAAAAATATATCCGGTCTCGAAAAAGAAAAATAAAGAAAAAAATAATAAATAAAGTCAAGACCTGGAAACTGCTATTTACGCTTTATGCTCACACATTCAGTAATCGGCTGTTAGTGTCTCAAGAAGCATTAATAGTCGCATGAAAGGTCTGTGAGCAAAACCGTCTATCATTAAACAAAAAGAAGTAGTATTAGGTATTAGGGCAAGAGTACTATAGCTTGAATTTAATTTTTAAGTTTAAGGGCGAAATTTTACACACACGTAGGGGTATACAATCAATGTTTAGAGGAAAGATAGGAATAAAGAATAAGACTTAAGTTTTCCGTAAAACTGAAAAAAAAAATCCCTTATTGGAGACCGCACTTTAGAAGGAAAACTCAAGAGAAACCGAGATCTTTCTAAACTGTAAAACGTATAGGATCTGAGGTTGAATAAATTAGAGGCGTGAAACATAAGGGTTGAATATTTCTAACTTAGGATGATAGAATTTCTAACCTAGATGCTAAACTGTAAGAGTAGAATCGATGTTAACTTATGAAACTAGCTTGACGGGATTTTGTGGGTGTAATCCGCTGAAAACCCTCAGGAGACAACACTCCTCCTACTAGGGACACCTAGAGTTTTAACGGCTTCTTGCACGAGCTCAGTGCAATCGCGTTCCCTGCGAAAGTGAGGCTAGGATTTTGTTTGTTTTGCTCGGGACGAGCAAAAGATAAGTTTGAGGGTATTTGTTCATCTCAGAAAACTGCATTTTAATATCACTCATTCATTATCTATTTTTTGTATATATCGGTACTATTAACCAGTGTCTGCTTAATAAATACAGATTACAGGTATCCGTGACACAACACTGGAAACACACTCGATCGGTTTGCAATTCCGGTTCCAGTGTCGGCTCACAAACGTTAGATCCGTAATTTTGAGTACCAATTTAAAGAAACCCGTTTTGAAACGGTGTGGTATTTTAATGAAAAAGCTTTTACTTTTAATTACCCATATGCTTAGAATACCGTGCTATGAAACCATAGTGTGCGTGTGGGGTAGGTCATTACCCCGTGAAGCTTCTAGGGTTTGGGTATATTAGATATCGAAAAGAGGTTACACTAAAGTTCATGGTATTTTAATGAAAACGTTCGTTATATGTTTGTTTCATATGAAATTTTGGTTAAACTAAAACCTAAATGATGTGAATAAGGTTAGGATTAGTTTAGCATGTTAGTTTGATCTTGTTTACTTATCACATAGTTTACAAATGTTAAAAAGAAACTATATCGGAGATAACTCCTCTTTTGTCGGTTTGTTTTAAAATTTTATTTGAGATGACCAGAGAGAGGGATGAAGGGACTTACAAGCTTATATCATTAACAAGAACGAGGGGTTGCCTTCGAGTGTCGTGGTTTCGTCGGAGGTGCTCCGGTCGTCGAGATTGGCTTGCTACTCCACTTGGGGGGCTTAACTCCACTTGGCATTTAGAGAGTTTTGAGAGAACTTTTGGTAGAATTTTCATAATGGTGAAGAGCTAAGACATAGGGTGGTATTTATAGTGGAAAATTAGGGTTTGGGAATTAAAAATGTAGATTAAAATACATTAAAAATGTGTTAAATAGTGAATTGAAGCCTCTATGTTTGATTGCAGGAAAATTAAACAGTGCAGGAGAGTTAAGGGGAGTCGAAGAGACAAGTGTGAAAAGCATGGGGTGATTTGGAGCACTTTGGACCGTCGGGGCCGGCCAAATCAAGGAAACGGGAAGTCGGATTTTGTTGATTTGTTTCGAGATATGTGCCACGTGTCAAGTTGGGTGTGTACACCTCATTATGCCTGTATGATTTTTCTGAAACTTTTCATTTCTCCATGTATTGCACGTGCAACTCTTGGGCTTTCAAAATTTTAAAAAAGAAAAATCTAAAAACTAATTGGGTCTGAGGGGATTCGAACGCACAGGTTATGTCACAGCAGTGTAGAGGCTTTACCAGTGAGCTACAAGTTACTTCTTGCTTTTATTTTAAAAAAATTACTTTTAACTCTTATACAGGCTATAATACCCTTTTCTGTACAATAATAAGAAATTTATGTACAGTGATATCAGAGTCGTTACATCACTGGAGGTGAGTACACCAGACGGACTCACCGAGAACTTCTAGATAGTATTATACCTATCGTCAAATGGAAGTTCTCTTGTGGCATGAGTACAGATTAGTTTTTTGACCTGAGATTTTCATCTGTCTCGTGTGAGTTCCCACTGTATTTAGATTACTACCCTACCACGGCTCAAAGGAGTCATGCAAACAGGTTTTAATTGGGTACAGTCCCGAGCCACATGGAGGCAGTGAACAATCGTCAAGGATTCATCTCTTCCGGTATTGGGAGTCGATGTCGCGCTGTGTTGGGTCAGCCATCACCAGAAATTCTTGGCCAATGTGGATGAGATTTACTAATGTGATATCAGTAGTTTCTCAGTGGGTGATGAGTTTCAGACCAGCACGACTAATCTCATTAGTAAGGGTCTGACGTTATCCACCTTCTAGACCCGATATGCAATACTCTCAGACGAAAAGACCGGACTGTACGGAGATTGTCACAGACAGGTTCAGTATGGGTACGGATGAGTTTGCTCATCGGAATTCTTTTCGCTCAATATATGGGTAGCCGTTACGTACAGCTAGTGCCGCCGACGTGCTTATGGTTAAACCCACTACCAGCATATTAACAAGTCTTTAAAGTCCCACACAGAAGGTTTTCCCAGTTCAGGCAAAAATGATATAGGGACTGTATATTGATACGTGTAGGGTTCCTGTAAATCCCCAGTTCCATGTATATATTTTCCCGTATTTTTCCCAATTGTTCCCTATTATTTTTATATTTTTTAATAAAAAAAATTTCCATTTTTTTTTTATTTATTATATTTTTTTAATTTAAACCCCAAACCTAATCCCTAACCCGACCCAAACCCGACCAGTTACCCCCCCCCCCACTTCTTCTCCTTCTCTTCCTTTCCCGCCATAACCCAACGGCTCCCCCCTCTTCTCGTGCTGCTTCCTCCCGACTCGTGCCCACGACGACCCAGCATGCCAACGACCTCTCCAAGATCCCCTCCTCCAAATCCTCACTCCCTTTCCCTCTCGCTCTCTCTACCTCAACCCAACGTTCACTGCCATCTCTCGCACCCATCTCCGCGAGAACCGCTCCACGCCGACGTGGCCCTCATCGCCAACAACCCCGAGATCCCCACGCCGGCCCTCTCTCGTTTTCTTGTAGGGTTACTAGGCACTCTAACAAGAGTTAAGAAGGCATCAACCATGCCCGATTAAAATTTTAGCCGTGCCTAACAACCCTAAACAAGATCTTTGCTAGAAAATTAGGGTTTCACATGCAAGTAAATAGCATCTATGACTAAGTGAATACGAAATACAACCTTTGTAGATCGGTCGTTCACTTCTAAAGCTCCTTGTCGTAGTCCCTTCGCTACGATCATGGTTCTCCCGGGCTCTTGCATGGCTTCACGAGGCGAAAGAGGCGTCCTTGCTTGAAGTCTTCGAGGCCTAAGATGATCTACGTCGAGGGAATACCAACTCAAGCTACTACTTCACTAACTAGAGAATTAGTGAAGCAAACACCCAAAGCTAAAGTGCTAGTCTAGTAGAGGATAGAGAAATAGGAAGTCGGGTCTCTTTAGAATTTTATTTCTCACAATATTTCTCACTTTGGATCAAACCCTAGAGAGCTTTTTTAGCTCAAGGAAGAAGATGAAGAAATAAAATGAGAAAGAAAATGATCAAGTGAGAAAGCTAACCATGGTGAGTGAGTATCATATACTAACTCATGTAGAGACATAACCATGGCTAATCCAAAATGGTTAGGTTAATAAAAATCTAAGGTAAAACAAAGTTGGTGGACTTTGTCAAAGCATCCACAAGCTTCATGCTTATGACAAAAAATCCACTAATTTGTAATTACCTTAAATAATTATTAACCACCATTTAAAATAGAAAGGTGTATGTCTTGTACACCCATGTCAAGTGTATCATCAACCATGATACAAAAAGAAAACACATTTTAATATATATCACATATATATTAAAGTTGTGCACATGTGAGAAAAATCCTTAAGTGAACAAGTGTTAGTTAATGTAAACTAGTATATCTAATATACAATTATACACTAAATTATTAAATCAACACTTAACTTAATAATCCGGTCATATCTCATATAACCGACTAACATCCATTGTATCGACTTATCGAATCAACACTTGATTCGATAACCCGGCTATATCATATATAACCGACCGACACAAAAAGTAGCGAGAATAGAATGCGGTATCACATACACGCATTATTCTCGGTCCCGCACATATCACATACGTGCTCCTATTTCGTTTTGCCTGAGCCAGTAAAACCTCTATGTAGGACTCTAAAGACTCATCAATACGCCGGCAGTAGGTGATGATCACATCAAGCACCCACAAGCCGTCAGCGGTACTAGCTGGACATAACGGCTACCCG
The DNA here is from genome assembly GCA_030015575.1 of Agapanthus africanus. Classification (NCBI taxonomy): domain Eukaryota; kingdom Viridiplantae; phylum Streptophyta; class Magnoliopsida; order Asparagales; family Amaryllidaceae; genus Agapanthus; species Agapanthus africanus. The sequence goes on from JASDDO010000010.1 coordinate 70,400,749, forward strand.
GGTATTGAGCGATCAGAAGATCAGCAAGGAAGCCCGCTCCAACTCCTGTAAAAGCCTGCCGGTAACACTTCCGGTACAGTCCGGTCTCCTCGTCTGATATGTCGCATATCAAGTCTAGGGGTGGTAAACGTCAGACCCCAATAACCGATAAGTCATGCCGATGTGAGGCTCATAACGGGTCGAGAAACTACTGGTAACACTTATTAGTAAATCTCTAAATCATCCATGGCCAGAGACTTCCCTGTTATGGCCAATCGAGCACAGCGCAACATCAACCCCCAATACCGGGAGAGACGAAACCCCTCCTATCGCTCATTGCCTCCATGTGATTCAGGACTGTACCCAAAAACCACCATTTTACACGCCCTCTTGGACGTGGTAAGGTGGAAATCAAATCACAGTGGGAATCACACAAGACTCTATGACGATCTCGGGTCTACAGACTAACCTGCACAAGTGTCACCACAGAACTGCCATCTGACGTGAGATATAATACCATCTGGGAGTTCTCGGCGAGTCCGTCCAGTGTACCCAGTCTCCACTGAGCACCTGTATACCATCTCTGATGTCAAACACCAATGGATATAGGATCATCCATCGCCCATCTCATGGGTCGAGAAGCGTATAAGCTAGTCTACTCTGGTATATCAATGCCCTGTCTCGATACACTCATGACTAGGAACATTAAAGGATGTACTTATGGACTACTCTGTCCCCAATAGTATGATCTGCATCATAGTCCAGGTAGTCAAGTACACATCCTAAGGGCTTTACCAACATGTAACTATAAGACAGTATCAAAAGACAAGTATACATGTTAAGATAAAGAGCAACCAGATAGCATACTATCATATCGAGCAAGAAAGTCCTCTCTATATATGTCCAAGCATCCAATATAATATACATCATCTGTACAATACTGGCCTCTAGGGCATACATACAACTAACAATCTCCCACTTGCACTAGGGCCAGCTGCTATAGTATCGCATACCAAGCATCCCGAAGAGTCTCTCAAACTGTATCTGGGGAATGGCCTTCGTGAGTGGATCCGCTGCGTTGTTCTTCGTGTCAACCCTCCTGACCTCGATCTCCCGGCGATCAACTATCTCCCGGATCAGGTGATACCGCCTCAGAATATGCCTGGATCGCTGATGGGACCTGGGTTCCTTAGCCAAAGCCACCGCGCCATTGTTATCACAATACAAAGGTATTGGATGCTCAATGGATGGAACCACTCCAAGTTCAGTAATGAACTTCTTGATCCAGACAGCCTATTTGGCAGCATTGTTGGCAGCGATGTATTCAGCCTCCATCGTCGAGTCTGCTACGGTTTCCTGCTTGGAACTCTTCCAGCTAACCGCCCCTCCGTAAAGGGTAAAGACAAATCCCGAGTGCGACTTAGAGTCGTCCTTATCACTCTGGAAGCTCGAATCGGTAAAGGACTCCACTTGGAGTTCTCCGTTACCATACACCAAGAGCATCTCTTTAGTCCTTCGTAAGTACTTGAGAATGCTCTTCACTGCTGTCCAGTGACTCTCTCCAGGATCAGCTTGATACCTACTCACTACACTTAGTGAGTTTGCTACATCGGGTCTGGTACATAGCATCGCATACATGATAGAGCCTACAGCCGAAGCATAGGGTATCCCTTGCATGCGAGCTCTCTCCAAATCAGTCTTGGGAGGCATCTCTTTGGAGAGAGTGGGCCCTGAGATTATGGGTAAGAAACCATGTTTGGACTCTTCCATACTAAACCGCTTTAGTATGGTGTCAATGTACCTGGATTGGGACAATCCCAGTATCCGTTTGGATCTATCTCTATAGATCTTAATCCCCAAGATGTAGGAGGCATCTCCTAGATCTTTCATTGAGAATCTTTGTGATAAGAAGAGCTTGACCGATTGCAGCATAGGAATGTCATTTTCTATCAAGAGTATGTCATCCACGTACAATACGAGGAAGACAACCTTACTCTCTGCCGCCTTCTTGTAGATACAAGGTTCATCTACGTTTTTGACGAAATCAAACTCTTTGATAACGACGTCAAAGCAGATGTTCCAACTCCACGATACTTGCTTTAATCCATAAATGGATTTAAGCAGCTTGCACACCTTCCCGCTGCTCCCACTTGCTACGAAGCCCTCTGGCTGAGTCATGTACACGCTCTCTTTTAAATCACCGTTTAGAAAGGCGGTCTTAACATCCATTTGCCAGATTTTGTAGTCATGATATGCAGCGATGGTAAGCATGATCCGGATGGATTTAAGCATAGCCACTGGAGAAAAGGTTTCGTCATAGTCCACACCTGGTCTTTGACGAAAGCCCTTTGCAACAAGTCTAGCTTTGAAAGTCTCCACTTTCCCATCTACACCAAGTTTTTTCTTGAAGATCCACTTGCTCCCAATGGGTTTTACCCCTTCAGGAGCATCTTCCAAAGTCCATACTTTGTTGGTGTACATGGATTCCATCTCGGACCGCATTGCATCCAGCCATTTCACTGAGTCACCACTCGTGATGGCCTGCTCGAAACTAGTTGGGTCATCATCCTCCATGATGCAATCCTCGCTCCCACTATCCATGATAAAACCGTAGTATCTCTCAGATGGGTGAGGAACCCTACTAGATCAGCGGAGTGGCTGGGGTTCATCGGGAACTACCGAATCCTCCGGTTCCACTATATCTTCAGTTTGAGTTTGTGTAGCCGGAATTTCTTCCAGTTCTACCTCGTTGCCACTAATTTCTTTTGTAAGAAATTCCTTTTCTAAAAAGGTGGCATGTCGAGAAACAATCACTTTTTGTTCCTCAGTATGGTAGAAAAGATATCCATGTGAATGTTTGGGATATCCCACAAACTTTCATAGAACTGACCGTGCCTCGAGTTTGTCCGGATTTTGCCTCTTGACATAGGCCGACAACCCCATATCATAACTCGTTTAAGAAATGGTCTCTTCCCACTCCATATCTCATATGGTGTGGTAAGTACAGATTTAGATGGAACTTGATTCAATAGGTATGATGTTGTCTCCATCGCATATCCCCAAAAGGAAATAGGTAACTCAGCTGTGCTCATCATAGAGCACACCATATCTAATAGGGTGCGGTTCCTCCGTTCCGATACACCGTTGTGCTGTGGTGTATATGGAGGAGTCAGCTGAGAGATAATCCCATTCTCTTTTAGGAAGTCCAGGAATTCATTGCTCAAGTATTCACCTCCTCGATCAGATCGAAAGATTTTAATACTTTTCCCGGTTTGGTTCTCGACTTCTTGTTTGTATTCTCTAAATTTCTCAAAAGCTTCTGATTTGTGTTTCATCAGGAACACATATCCGAATCTAGAGAGATCGTCAGTGAATGTAATGAAGTACGCAGAACCATTCCTGGCATGTGTAGACATGGGGCCGCATACATCACTATGTACCAATCCCAAGAGTTCCGTAACTCTCTCTCCGTGTCCCGTAACGGAGTTTTGGTCATCTTGCCTTTGAGACATGACTGGCAAGTGTCATAAGATGAAAATTCAAACGGATTCAAATATCCATCCTTATGCAACTTAGCTAGTCATGTCGCATTGATGTGACCCAGTCTACAATGCCACAAGAAGGATTCGTTCAGTTCCGAACTCTTCCTCTTATGTGTGTTTGTTATGCTCAGAACTGTTGATTGATTTAGAACATAAATGCCATTGCACAACGTGCCTGATCCAACCAACTTTTGGTTCAGAAAAATGTTCATAACATTATCCTGTAATACAAAATTACATCCCTCTTTACTTAGTAAAGAAACCGATATAATGTTGCATATCAGGTTCGGCATGTAATAGCATTCGTTCAGAATCAATGTATTACCAGCTGGTAATACAAGGTGATATTCCCCGACAGTTTTAGCTGCAAGAATTGCACCATTTCCAACCCTTATGTCCTTATCATCTTCTCCAAGTTCTCTACCTTTCCTAAGCCCATGTAACTGATTACATATATGGGATCCTGACCCGGTATCTAATACCCAGGACGTAAAGCAAATGGAGAAACAATTCTCTGTAACGAACACACCCGAAGAAAATGCATCAACATATACTTTCTTCATTCGGGTGGCATGGGAATCCTGGTATTCCCCTATATCATGTTCAGTCCTATAACTCTTATAAGAAAGAACGGAACTAACGTTCCCCAGCACAGTATAACATGCGGGTTCGGTCAATACATCCATATTATTATCTTGATTAAGGCATGAAATGGTCGCTACCTGGAGAAAGAAAGAAGAAAACACTTTAGCGTATGCTCTTGCAAGATCAGATTGGTTATTATTTTATCTAATCAGGATGGCTCCCACTGTTTTTATCAAATCTTCCTTCAAACCCTAAAAGGAAAGACTAGCTGGGATTAATTACACTTTACAATTTCGCAAATCTTTCAGCCAGGCCAGTGTCGGTACTTTGAGGGAGGTTCCACGTGCTTTCGCACGGACCTAATTAAAGTAAACCTCGTTTTCCCAGAAGCATAACCCCGTTGACACCTTTCAAGACACCTACTTGATCGGCTAATTGTCCTGTGTAAAACTCTCCCAGGAGTAACAATTACTCGCAGTGGGTATCAGGATCCAACTATCTCATAGAAGGTATGCAATCTCATTGCAAATTTCAACTCTTGAAATTCCCGATAATGTTTTGCCCCTAACGTGCTATGACCTTGACGAAAGCCAACAAACCATAGCCCGCTAGTCAAGTTCAACTCATACATTTCTTGACTGAATTAAACCCACCCGCACGACCCTTGACGAAAGCCAACAAAGCCGTACGACTACCCTAATCCAATCGCATCATATGCAGCAAATAAGCAGCATATAGCTACCGCACACTACACCTTGACGAAAGCCAACAAATGCAGCACGAATACTATATACAACTTATCTGAAATGACGGAGGGCTACGACAGGTTTTTCTGAAAACCTATTGCGTAATGAACTTGATATCGTTGTAGAATCGAGTGAATTTTGAAATGGAGTGATTTTGAGTCTTTCATTAGTTTTGCTAAAAGGTCACTCCCGGTGAAGGGATCTCGGCTCTTTCCTTATGGAATAAGGTGCAGGATATATCATATATATCACTATGCAAAGCAAAACTCTAAAAGCAATCAAAAGTCAAACCGAGTGTTGTAGCATCTGCCAGTTTTGCTAAAGAGGTCACTCCCGGTGAAGGGATCTCGGCTCTTTCCTCATCGAATAAGGTGCAGCATATATCATATATATCGCTATGCAAAGCAAAAACTGTAGCTACTCTTTTTGAAAATTTGATTCTACAACATCTTTTAGGTTTCTTTTCTTTCATTAATCACATTAATGAAGTCACATCATTTAAATCACCTAAACATCACAGATAAATACGACGTACACTTATGCCATCCGCATTCGCCTCGATGTCCCCTCGTGCACCGTTAGGTTAGGTAACTAACGGCAGAGCGGGGAAGGGCTAGCGCGGGTGTAAAACATAAGTAACGTCTATATAATATATCATATATACTATATACAGTATTTATCACAACATATCAAATGATCACATCACAGATATCGCAGCAGAAGAAATATATGAAATATTGGATATACTAGGACGTCCGTGTTTTATTTTGAGCCTCTATAAAACACGGATTCCACGGTCGCGATGAATAGCCAAACCCACACCCCTAGACCCCTACGAGAGCGGCAAGCAACCCTACCAATTCTAGAGTTAGAAGACCCAGACTCGACTCCTCGAGTTGGTCTCCCACTGGACTCTAGAACCCGGTTACTTGTGCTCTCCTCCTTGGGTCTATCCTAGTGCGGAAAAGTAAATAATATACAAATGGTGACAGCAACCTCATCCCGAAAGTGCCCCAATAAAAGAATATTACATACATTTAATTTTACATGAATGAAAATAAAAACCCTCATCTGACATAAAACCCCCGGCTATTCAAAACGCGACGATCCAATATAACATATCCAGTAACACATAACATCGCATGTCATCAACGTAAGTAAGTATGCATACACCGATCGTCGTTGATGTATAGCAACGAAAACCGGCAATACAACTACATACTACACTTACAGTCACAGAAAAGAAAGTGTAAAACTACAACATTTGGAATCCACAATCTCTTTAGACATCGTAAATCCGAAATATCACATACTTCGCATTTCATGCCCAACTCTATGAATTCCACATATTGTATCACATTCCAGATAAATAGATAGTATTAAACTTTTCGAACGAATAATCAAATACCCAAGATTTCCTAAATATCTCAACACTTGAGCGGAGTTCAAAAATTCCAGAATACGTCACAGTAGCAACGGTCCAGCCGTAGAAGGGTCAAGCCAACGCCTCACATGTGGCACGCCGTACTCCCCCAAACCCTAAGGTTTAAAAAGCAGTTCAAGACGGTCACATAATCGAGTTAAGGTTTGTTGTCTTCTAGAGGGTCCATCGCGTTACATGCACGTTTTTCCGAAAGATTTAAACTCAAGAAAAAATCAACACTTGAAAGTTTTTCGTGCCGGGAAAAATGAGTTAATGATATCCGTTCGAACATTTTAATACTTACTAAATTATCCGGAAAACATAACGAAATTAAATATTCCGATCGAATCAACGAATACAAAATAAACCCCAGAACAATCAAACCTTGAGTCAGTTTTAAAAATAGCCAGAAAATATGAATCACAGAAATAGAGATTACAGTGCAAAAATGAGGGAATATTTCCTCTGTACTGCCGCGGATCCGCGGCCCAAGCGCGGTAAGGCCGCGGTTCCGCGGCGGCTTGTACGGCATATGCCCTCGTTTTTCACTACAATTCTTACATTTCCCTGCTGATTTTTTAGGCATTTTTAATTCATAAAAAACCCAGTTTTTAAAAAATGTACAGAGAGGGGGTTATCTTGACGTTTCCGGGTTCGATCGGGGTTTTAACTTCACATACACGTCGCCTAATGCTCTAGCTAGGCTCTGATACCACTGTAGGGATACTAGGCACTCTAACAAGGGTTAAGAAGGCATCAACCATGCCCGATTAAAATTTTAGCCGTGCCTACCAACCCTAAACAAGATCTTTGCTAGAAAATTAGGGTTTGACATGCAAGTAAATAGCATCTATGACTAAGTGAATACGAAATACAACCTTTGTAGATCGGTCCTTCACTTCTAAAGCTCCTTGTCGTAGTCCCTTCACTGCGATCATGGTTCTCCCGGGCTCTTGCATGGCTTCACGAGGCGAAAGACACGTCCTTGCTTGAAGTCTTCGAGGATGAAGATGATCTACGTCGAGGGAATACCAACTCAAGCTACTACTTCACTAACTAGAGAATTAGTGAAGTAAACACCCTAAACTAAAGTGCTAGTCTAGTAGAGGATGGAGAAATAGGAAGTGGGCTCTCTTTAGAATTTTATTTCTCACAATGTTTCTCACTTTGGATCAAACCCTAGAGAGCTTTTTTAGCTCAAGGAAGAAGATGAAGAAATAAAATGAGAAAGAAAATAATCAAGTGAGAAAGCTAACCATGGTGAGTGAGTATCATATACTAACTCATGTAGAGACATAACCATGGCTAATCCAAAATGGTTAGGTTAATAAAAATCTAAGGTAAAACAAAATTAATGGACTTTGTCAAAGCATCCACAAGCTTCCATAAGCTTCATGCTTATGACAAAAAATCCACTAATTTGTAATTACCTTAAATAATTATTAACCACCATTTAAAATAGAATGGTGTATGTCTTGTACACCCATGTCAAGTGTATCATCAACCATGATACAAAAAGAAAACACATTTTAATATATATCACATATATATTAAAGTTGTGCACATGTGAGAAAAATCCTTAAGTGAACAAGTGTTAGTTAATGTAAACTAGTATATCTAATATACAATTATACACTAAATTATTAAATCAACACTTGACTTAATAATCTGGTCATATCTCATATAACCGACTAACATCCATTGTATCGACTTATCGAATCAACACTTGATTCGATAACCCGGCTATATCATATATAACCGACCGACACAAAAAGTCGCGAGAATAGAATGCGGTATCACATACACGCATTATTCTCAGTCCCGCACATATCACATACGTGCTCCTATTTCGTTTTGCCTGAGCCAGTAAAACCTCTGTGTAGGACTCTAAAGACTCGTCAATACGCCGGCAGTAGGTGATGATCACATCAAGCACCCACAAGCCGTCAGCGGTACTAGCTGGACGTAACGGCTACCCGGGTATTGAGCGATCAGAAGATCAGCAAGCAAGCCCGCTCCAACTCCTGTAAAAGCCTGCCGGTAACACTTCCCGTACAATCCGGTCTCCTCATCTGATATATCGCATATCAAGTCTAGGGGTGGTAAACGTCAGACCCCAATAACCGATAAGTCATGCCGATGTGAGGCTCATAATGGGTCGAGAAACTACTAGTAACACTTATTAGTAAATCTCTAAATCAGCCATGGCCAGGGACTTCCCTGTTATGGCCAATCGAGCACAGCGCAACATCAACCCCTAATACCGGGAGAGACGAAACCCCTCCTATCGCTCATTGCCTCCATGTGACTCGGGACTGTACCAAAAACCACTGTTTTGCACGCCCTCTTGGACGTGGTAAGGTGGAAATCAAAGCACAGTAGGAATCACACAAGACTCTATGACGATCTCGGGTCTACAGACTAACCTGCACAAGTGTCACCAGAGAACTGCCATCTGACGTGAGGTATAATACCATCTGGGAGTTCTCGGCGAGTCCATCCAGTGTACCCAATCTCCACTGAGCACCCGTATACCGTCTATGATGTCAAACACCAATGGATATGGGATCATCCATCGCCCATGTCATGGGTCGAGAAGCGTATACGCTAGTCTACTCTGGTATATCGATGCCCTGTCTCGATACACCCACGACTAGGAACATTAAAGGATGTACTTATGGACTACTCTGTCCCCACTAGTATGATCTGCATCATAGTCCAGGTAGTCAAGTACACATCCTAAGGGCTTTACCAACATGTAACTATAAGACAGTATCAAGAGATAAGTATACATGTTAAGATAAAGAGCAACCAGATAGCATACTATCATATCGAGCAAGAAAGTCCTCTCTATATATGTCCAAGCATCCAATATAATATACATCATCTTTATAATACTGGCCTCTAGGGCATACATACAACTAACACTTCTCAACGTCTCCTTTGCTCTCATCTCTTATGATCTTACTCGCCTCCTCATATCTCACTACTGCACAACACCACCACCACCGTCTACCCAACGCCGACGAACTCTCATCCGTCGAGGCCCAGGTACCGACACCACAATCTTCCTCCTCAAGACCTCCTCCACTTCCTTCCCCCCTTTAAGGCCGAACCCACCACCACTCCCTCCAACCCCGGCACTGCCGTTGTAGCTCCATCACCGGCCATACCTCTCGAAGTCGCCTCGTCGCCGCGAAATCGCCACGGCTCCTCTGCACAACTCCTCTCTCCAACACCCATCCCCCTATGCACGTCTCAAGCTCCTCTACAACCCACAGCCGATGCCCACCACCTGAGCTGCCGTCGGCAACCTCCAAATCCTCCGTCCATCATCGCCACCATGCCCACTCCATCACCGACGACCCTAGAGCAACTCCAAGACCAACTGAGCTCTGCGACCACCGACGACGCTGCATCGCACCATCCCACGCTAGCTCCATGTCACCGCGTACGCAGAAGTGTCGCGGCTCGTGCCTGCCTCCGTGACACACCATACCCGCATCCATGCCACCCCGTACCCTGGTACAGTGCACACACCATGCCCACTCCCGCACCAGTGTCGCGTCTAGTGCTGTGTCGCGCCGTGTCACACCCGCACCACGCACCGAGCCAAGACCGTGCTCAGTACCGTGTCATGCCCGCATCATCACCGCACCCACTACCGTGTCACGCCCGCGTCGTTGTTGTGTCCAGTACCGGGTCACCGCGCATCATGCTTGCGTCACGCACCGTGTCCAGCAGTGCATCGTCTCGTGTGTTGAGACGAATCCCACGCGTGGTGTCGCTTCTATATCAGCGACCGAAGGCAAGTGAAAATATCCACTTGTTTTTCATTCTATTATAAATATTAGCAAAAGAAATTTAAAATAACTATATATATATATATATATAATTAGATCGTAAACTATTATTGAATTTGTGTAGCGAACCATAATGCCATCTTATGGAATGGAGTCCGACTAGGGCTTATTACTGTGTTGGTGTCACGTAGAAGTTATATGGTTAATATCTAAATTCGCTTGGCTAAAGCAAACATGTGTTTCGATCGATAACCGAATGTTTACCCATGGTGTTCGATAAGAACCTTAAGCCAGAATCTAATTAAAATAGGCGGAACTTGTGTTTGTTGAACCCGATTACTGTTTTACTATTCACAGATATACTGCATTAATTTGGTTGCAAATTAATATCGTTTCCTCCCCCCCCCCTAATATGTTGCCCCCGATAACCTTTGCGAAATCAGAATTTTCCCGAACATGCTAGACCATTTAATTCATAATAAATCGTACAAAAATTGGATCATGTCTTTCTTGGGCTCTCTGCGAATAGTACTGTATGACCTAAAAATCTACAGTGACTTTTACTGAATATCGTGTCTTTTAGATAGCAGTAAATGAAAGGATTTGTGGCTCTGGACTGCAATCCTGAACCAAAATCCTTACGAGTACCTGAAATCAAACACCTGCAACTCATCGTTCAAATTCGCAAATGTTTGGAACTCTATATAGATATGTAGAAAATTTAGTTAGATTTCTTATACGTCTGGTTTCAATGAATTACGCCACTGTTTGATATTTTTAACATAATTTATTTCATCGATGTATATGGCTAATTTCTGCAGTTTTTCATGTTGATACCCGAACTTAAGCGCATGTACATCCCTACATAAAATTGAAAATATACGGAGTCCTATATTGTCACGTAGATAATTTATTTAGCTAACATATGGTTCTGGTATATTTCGGTTTTACTGTCATTTGGTATTTTTTTTTATATTTTAAACAGTCGACGTGTTCTGCAGTGACATTTTTTTCACCTTCACACTAAACAAGACATATCTCCTAGTACAAAAAAGATATCATTGATCCGCTTGATGAGTCAGAAACCTAACAGATAGAACTAGGTTTTATTCAACTGGGGAAAAGTTTGAATCTAAACACAATCCCTAATAAACTACGCGTGAAGTTGAACTTTCAGTTCTGAAACTGAAATTCCAGCAACTGATCGCTGATTTAAAATGATGATAAATCGTTAACCTGAATTTCTATTGACATGAAACTAATTTTACCACTTAGATATGTTGGAGATAGTGCCCTCAAAGTCAATTATTGGATCGCAGGTACGTGATTGCAATGATTGAGGCAGGACCTATACCGATATGACAGTCTTGCTCAAGATGATAGTATGCTATCCGGTTTGTCTTTATCATCGTATACATGCTATTGTATGATTGATAGAGCCCATAGGATTCTTCTTGACAGCCAGCAGTATGATGGTGATCATATACGTGGGAGCTGGGGTCTATAAGCACATCCTTAAAGAGTCCCTAGTCGTGGGAGTTTCGAGACAGGGCATCGATACTCCAGAGTAGACTAGTGTATACAGTCAAGACCCCAACGAGGGCGGTGGCCGGTCTCACAAGCCACTGGTGTCAGTTGGATCACCTAAGATGTATACAGGTGCTCATTAGGTTATGAGTACACTGGACAGGACTCGCCGGGAACATGCTAGTTGGTATTATACATATCGTCAGATAGCAGTTCCCTGGTGACATGTGTACAGGTTAGTTCATCAACCTGGATCGTCATTTGTCTCGTGTGAGTTCCCACTGTGCTTAGATTACTACCCTACCACGCTCAAAGGAGTTGTGCAAACAGGTTTTAGTTGGGTACAGTCCCGAGCCACATTGGAGGCAAGTGAGCGGATCTCGGGGATTCGTCTCTCCCGGTATTGGGGGTTGATGTCGTGCAGTGTACGGATGGCCATCACTAGGAATCCTCGGCCGAGGTAGTGAAGAATTACTGATTTGGATCAGTAGTTTCTCAGGTGGTGATGGGCTTCATGCCGACATGATTTATCGCGCTGTTAGGGGTCTGACTTTATCCACCCCCTAGACTCGATATGCGATACTCTTTAGACGAACGGACCGGACTGTATATACATTGTCACTGTCAGACTCAGTAGGGTTTATGGATGAGTTCGCTCGTCAGCTTCCCTTCCAATCAATATATAGGCAAACCGTTACGTACAGCTTGTACCTCTGACGTGCTAGGGGTTATACCCAGTGCCAGTGTGTTGATGAGTCATTAGAGTCCCCCACCGACACTTTCCCAAGTTCGGGCGAAACGTTGTAGAGGCCGTATGGGTTTATGGCAAGGTTTGGAAAAAGCACGTGCGTTTTCGCACGTGTCATTTTTCGGGCAGATAATACTGGTCGGCTTTGGTTTAAGCCGGATCCGAGTATTATGCTGTGTAGATATAATATCTTTGTCTCAGTTGCATTTGTATTCGGTCATAATACAAATGCGGGTATGTTTATACTGATATGGAGTTATCCTGAAATTCGTTTCAGGATCACTTTTGGAAGTTACCAGTTTTCAGTTTTCTATCAGCCGTATTTTGACATTCTGTTAAATACGGATTTATCTTTTCGGGTGAGTCATGGGGGAGAGTCGTGGTTCTAGAAGCTTCTAGATTAGTGACTCATCTTGGCATTAATTGTTGCATTAATGATAATGGTGACTTGGTTAGTGATTCATCATTTTCATTAATTGTGTTCATACTTTGTGTTCACACTAGACATTTTCTTATGGTTACCTTCCCCTCTCCTACACTCACCCCCCACTCCTATATGTTGGCCGGCCACTCCCTTCTCTTACATAGACTTGATGGATATGGTTGTTGTTTGAAAAGATTAAGGATTTTGGTTCATGGAAATTGATATACTGCATTTCTCATTTCGTATCGATCCAAAAGGCAAATTCATTAACCGTTCGTCCATAACCTTGGACGTAACGAGACAAAGTGTTCTACTCATTCTCTACTTCATCTTGGTCGTCTCTTTTAGCAAACTTGATGTAACACCTTAGGATATGTTTAGTGACTATTTATATTTAAATAAAGGGTTTTTAATAAAAAGTTTACCAAATTGTGTTTCAAGTAATTTTCCTAATTTAATAAATATTTTTCTAGAATTTTCCCAGGCTTGCACACACATGTGCATGTAAACTAGGGTTTTAAAATGAGGTAATACCATGATTAGTAACCATGGTGGGTTAATCATGAGGATTAAGTCTTTTGGGTTTTAATTAAGTTATTTAGTTATTTGATAGTGATTTTTTTAAATTTGAATTTCCTTTTGGGTGTTGACTTGGTGAGAGAGAGAGAGAATGCATCATGGCTTAGGCCATGCTTGCATTTAATGAAGAGAAAGAGTAGAGGGGTTGACAATTGGGGTTATGATTCCTCTCATTCTTTTGTTCTTTTCTCTCAACCTCACACACACACACACACACACACACACACACACACACTTACCTTCCCAGCAGCAGCAGCAGCCAGCATCCCCAGCAGCAGCAGCAGGCATCACAGCAGCAGCAGCAGGCATCCCAGCAGCAGCAGCAGCACCAATGAGCAGCAGTAGCAGCAGTTTGCAGCAACAACAGCCACAACTCCAGTTGCAGCTCCTTCCCTTCACTTCTTCTTCTTCCTCCAGCTCCCTAGGGTTGAGTGAGGGGTATACTTCCTGAACTTACTCCCTAGTTTACTTGTTTAGTGTAGTTTTGCTTCGATTAATGTTTATTGGTGCGTTTTAGTGCAATATGAGGTGATTAGTGGGAACCTTGAGCAAGTGATGTATGATTTGGTTTTAGTACGTTGATAGAGTGTTGTTAGGGCCATTTTAACCTAGCTTGGCCCCAATTGCACTAAAATACCACCAGATCTCTTTTGAAGCAGATTCGTCGTTTTAAGGCAATTTTGTGTTTCTGTAAACTGCTATCGACCCGATGAGTTCGGATAAAATTTGAGATGACTGTAGCATAGTGGTTAGGAGCTGATTCCCCTGGTAGAACCCGACCCCCTTAGGACTCCTTCAGGCCGCCGGAATATTCGATCTGGCCGCAAATTGCGGCCAGATGGGTAGGGTTTGGGTTGGGGTTTGGTCCTATAGGTGTCTGCTGCAACCCTTAGGCTCCTGGCATGTATAATTTTATTTGATTCTTGCTGTAGAAAAATCTGGAACTATATACCTGTTTTTCCGTATTTCTAAACCTTCGCGACACGCGTGATACGTGTGTGGGTTTGGGGTTTCTGCGTATCGCGACGCGTCAGGGTAGTTCCAGGCACGTGATCACACGTTTTAGCGTATCGCGCACACGCACGATACGTTTGTGACACGGGTTTCTAGTTTGACCTTAATATTACGTTTTTGTGGATTTGAGCTTATGTGATATATATATATATATATATATATATATATATATATATATATATATATATATATTGTGATTCTAGGTTCGCAGGAGAGTGAGACGGACGCTGCGAAGAAAGGGAAGCAAGTCGTCGGCTACACTTACCGCGAGACTTCGGTGAGTAGATTTAACATCTACGGGGATATCGCCCGCATGGCGTTATGCATCAGGGCTGATAGGACCTTATTATTATATGTTGCATTTACCTCATGGACTGTCATTGCATATTGCATTCCCTGCTGTATGTAAATTTAGAATTTGATAGAACACTGCACAATTACTAACGGTTCATGTTGCACGAGCACTAGTATGCATGTTACACACACACCGTTAGTAATTGCCATGACACGCTCACTGTAGAACTGCCATGATTATATTGCTGTAGTTCATCTCACATGTGATTCGATATGACTTTCATGGAAATTGGGAGCCGCATGATATCTTTAAAAACAGAAACTATTTTAAAAGCGGTTTTCCCTTAGACCTATATCATGGATTGATGTACATAGCACATCGCATTGGATTTACTTCTTGGTGTTGGATTTTCATGTGATTTCTGGTTTTGAGGACCGTGGGATTTTTAAGAAAAGATGCAATATTTGAAAACCCGGTTCCTCGTGATATGATATTTTGGTGCGTCCACCACGCGTTTTCTCGGTGCTGAGATGTGTGCTTGAAACCCGATCCGAGGAGTTGGATGATCCGTTTGCGGGTTCGTGGTGGACCCGGTATGGTTCCCCGGGGCGAGAAATGTTTTTCGTGGAGTAGACGATGAGCCTAGCAGGGTGGAGAGTACCTACCGGTGATTGGTTGGACCTGGCGGTTATCCGGAGGATACTGACCAGAGTCGAGAGATGGATGCTGGACGATCCGTACTGCCGGGGCCGAGGGCCGATACCGCAGACGGACCCCGTGGGCTGATCCGGACTGACGGAGCCCGATATACGAGGATTTGCGTGTCGATGTTGGACACGAGTATTTTATGATATTTTGAGTGCCGATGTTGGGCACTCGTGATTCTCAGAGATTTACAGGATTTGAGGGCCGAGGAGAGTGCCGGCGCCTGAGTTTATTTGGGATTTGGGTGCAGTTTGGGGCACCGATTATTCTTCCATGTTGATATTTCCATGTAGATGTTGTTTATCCCATTCTTAGCATTGTTTATCATACATTTCATCCTGTAGTCGTTTTACCAGACAGAGCATTTGCACGATTATTGCACCTATTGCTTGTCGCATATAGATCTTACTTGCTGGTATATGTTAGAGTAGCGCAGTACGTGCATGCTCGCGATTACCTTTATATGTTATCTCTACTCACGAGTTGGAAACTCATCCCCGTTGTGCCACAGTATTTGCAGGTTGCCCTTCAGAGTAGTCGCGGCAGGCTGCCTTTTGCATCTTTTGGCTACAGATACCACTAAAGTTGGTGTGAGAGCTGTTTTGCATTTTAGATGGGTTGTGGTATCTGATTACTTTTATTGTACTCCTTTTGTATCTAGTATTCTCCATCTACCATTTATGTACTGGACTTAGATACTGTGTGAGGACGATGATGTGTATTTTGTATTCTGGTGTCGAGCTCGTGGGAGCCGACTGTTTTTATATGCAGTTTATATTTCTGTGATGTTTAATTATTGCTTATTCTTCGCTACGGCGTCGTATATTACTCTTGTGATGATGGTTTCCACCGTTGGGCGTGATTGCTCCCGTTTGGGAATGTTTCATTTCATTATATTTCATCTTTACTAATATCCTGTTTTGTACCCGATTTCGGGGTTACTTTTACAAAGGAAATGCTGCCAAAATTATTTAAATGAAAACGTAACTTTAAAAGAACTTATTGAATTATTTAAGGTTTTCTAAATGTCTTAATTAAATGTTTTCAACACTCGCTACTTTTAAATGGTTTTGATTTCTGGGTTCGGCTTACTTAGTCGCGTTACGCCTGTAGACGTAGCGTGGTTAAGTGCCGGTCACGAGTCGAAATATTTGGGTCGTGACAAAGTTGGTATCAGAGCGTAGGTTTTACCTTTCGGAGTGTAGGATGACCTTGGTATGATGGAGTAGGTAGCTGAAGCAGAGTGGCGTAGCATGTGTATGTTCCGCGGCATACTCACGACACGGTACTCCGCCAAGGCGACCTTAGGACTTATTGATTTAAATTCCTTCTTGAGTATATATATTCTTGTGATTCGATTTCCGTATTCTTATCGAATCCTAATTTCCTTTCAGCCATTATGCCGCCAAAGACTACGAGGGCGCAGAGAGCGGCCGCGAGGGCCGAGATTCGAGTTGACTCGTCCGAGACGAGGACTGATCCGGGCAGTGCACCCGTTGTACCCGAGCAGACTGTTCCTCCCGTGACAGATCAGATCGCCACGCTAGGGGCTGGTATGCAGGAGATGCGCCAGACGATGGGATCCAGCATGCAGGAGATGCACCAGATGATAGGATCGCTAGTTGAGACGCTTCGAGCACAGCGACCAGAGGTAGCTCCACCCGTTCCAGAGACCGCGATGGTACCTACCGCACAGCCAGTTGCCCCTGCAGCCACGGAGGTGATTACAGTATCGCTATCAGAGTTCATGAGGCTGAAGCTTCCGTCTTCACAGGCACCGATACAGCCGAGGACCCACAGTCTTTCATCGATAGGATGGCCCGGATATGCCGTTCCCTCATATGCGCAGATGCGAGATGGGTTGAGTTCGCGAGCTTTCGCCTGGAAGGTCTTGCGCAGAAGTGGTGTAATTCAGTTGAGAAGGGCAGAGCGGCAGGTCTTCCTCCTATGACCTGGACGGAGTTTGTGACAGTATTTCTAGCCCGTTTCCTTCCCCAGAGTGTTAGGGATGCCCGAGCACGCAGATTTGAGTCCTTGCGCCAGACGCCAGAGATGACAGTGGCAGAGTATGACGTGCTGTTTACAGAGCTAGCAGTCTATGCCCCTTATTTAGTGGCTACCGAGGAGTTGCGAGTCAAGAGATTTGTTCGAGGCTTGCTTACACCACTGTTCCTTGCGATCAGCGTGCAGCACTACGAGACCTACGCAGCAGCTGTAGATGCAGCCTTATTGGTTGAGGAGCGCCTTGCTGAGACTTCGGTAGTTCCAGAGCCGAAGAGAGTTCGTACTAGTATATCCGCATGGAGACAGTCATTCAGACGCCGCGACAGGTATCGTTCTGGTACGAGGAGTAGCAGAGATTCGGGACGAGGCCAGATGTTTAGTTCGTATCCCTAGGAGAGTCAGCAGTCGTCGCGGGGTTGCTTTAAATGCGGCAGTCTACTTCACCTCGTTAGAGATTGTCCTGAGATACACCGGAGGGAGGCGGCAGCACCGCATGTTACTTTACCACCTTCACCACTCAGAGGGCGTTGCCTATTGTACCTACCGTCGTTCCGCGTCAGACTCATACTCAGAGAGGTCGTGGGCGTGGAGGAGTTGCTCAGAGAGGAAGGGATGACCGAGGCAGAGGGCAGTCAGTCACTGGTGGAGGACAGACGCGGGTTTTTGCTTTGACGCATCGGGACGCGCAGGCGTCCAATGCGGTGGTTACAGGTATCTTTTCAGTATGTTCTGTTGATGCACACGTGTTGTTCGATCCCGGATCCATGCACTCGTACGTATCCACACACTTTGTGCCGAGTTTGGGTAGAGAGTCCGGTTTGCTTGATCAGCCGCTTGTAGTGACCACTCCTATGGGAGAGTCGTTTGTCGCTAGGCACGTGTTCCGATCCTGTACCGTCTGTATTGGCGAGAGAGAGTTGCCTGTCGACTTGATCCTTCTCGAGATGTTGGACTTCGACGTTCTTTTGGGCATGGATTGGTTAGCCACGTGCTATGCTTCTATGGACTGCCGTGAGAAGACAGTTAGATTCTGCTTTCCCGGCGAGTCGGTTTTTGTTGTGTTGGGGGACCGTGGTGCCACCCCTCACAGTGTGATTTCTTCTTTTCGTGCTGGACAGCTTTTGAGGAAGGGATGTCAGGGATTTCTCGCTTATGTTTGCGATGCTAGTGCTACACAGGTTCCATTGGATCAGGTTCCGGTTATTAGCGAGTTTCCTGATGTGTTCCCTGACGAGCTTCCTGGGCTACCACCCGAGCGCGACATTTCTTTCTGTATTGATCTGGTTCCTGGCACGGGGCCTATTTCCATACCGCCTTATCGGATGGCCCCGGCGGAACTTCGAGAGTTGAAGGGTCAGTTGCAAGATTTGCTGGATAAGGGACTTATTCGACCCAGTGTTTCTCCTTGGGGTGCATCAGTCCTGTTCGTCAAGAAAAAGGACGGCAGTTTGCGTTTGTGTATCGACTACCGCCAGCTGAACAGGGTGACAGTGCGGAACAGGTATCATTTGCCGCGCATCGACGATTTGTTCGACCAGCTTCAGGGGGAAGGGTACTTTTCGAGGATCGATTTACGATCGGGCTATCATCAGCTGCGGGTTCGACAGGAGGACATTCCCAGGACAGCTTTCCGTACGTGCTACGGCCATTATGAGTTTTTGGTGATGTCGTTCGGACTCACCAATGCGCCAGCAGCATTCATGGACTTGATGAACCGTATTTTCCAGCCATATTTGGACCTGTTCATCATAGTATTCATTGACGATATCTTGGTGTATTCCCGGAGTAATGAGGAGCACGAGCAGCACCTGCGGATTACACTGCAGACTTTGAGGGAGCACCAGCTTTATGCGAAATTCTCTAAGTGTGCTTTCTGGCTGGACAGCGTAGACTTCTTGGGGCATGTGATTTCACGAGACGGTATATGTGTAGACCCGAGGAAGATCGAGGCCGTTCAGCGTTGGCCCAGACCCACATCGGTTACGGAGATTCGCAGCTTTTTGGGGTTGGCCGGTTACTACAGGCGATTTGTGCAGGACTTCTCCAGTATTGCTACACCTTTGACCGGGTTGACCCGGAAGGGAGTTCCTTTCGATTGGACGGAGGAGTGCGAGCACAGTTTCCAGCAGCTACGGACTCGGCTGACTACAGCACCGGTATTATCATTACCTTCCGGATCAGGCGGATTTATGGTCTATTGTGATGCTTCGCGAGTGGGGCTAGGGTGCGTATTGATGCAGCATGACAGGGTGATCGCGTATGCTTCACGACAATTGAAGAAACATGAACAGAACTACCCCACTCACGATTTGGAGATGGCTGCAGTGGTCTTTGCACTTAAGATCTGGCGACACTACCTATACGGCGAGTCGTGCCAGATATTCACTGATCACAAGAGTTTAAAGTATATATTTCAGCAGCGAGACCTGAACCTTAGACAGCGCCGGTGGATGGAGTTAGTAAAGAATTACGACTGCGAGATTTTGTATCACCCGGGCAAGGCGAATGTGGTGGCGGATGCTTTGAGCAGGAGGCCCGGGGGTAGTCTGTCTTGTTTGAGCGCAGTACAGGGGCAGTCGTCAGCAGATTGGCAGATATTATGCGACAGCTGAGTACAGTTCGATTTCACGCCGATTGGAACACAGATCGCGCATGTTCGTGCACGCCCACAGTTACTTGACCGCGTACATGAGGCACAGCGCAGTGATGACCGATGTTCGGAGATCATGGCACAGATTGGACAGGGCAGATTTTCCGAGTTTGTGATCGATGATCAGGGGATACTGCGATTTGGAGTTAGACTGTGCGTACCAGATGCTGAGGGACTGCGGCGCGAGATTCTTGAGGAGGCACATCGATCGGTATATAGTGTTCATCCCGGTTCCACCAAGATGTACCATGACATGAGAGGTGTTTACTGGTGGGACGGAATGAAAAGAGACATCGCAGATTTTGTGTCGAGATGCCTGACTTGTCAGCAGGTCAAGACTGAGCACCAGAGGCCCGCGGGAGAGCTACAGCCGTTACCCATTCCGGAGTGGAAATGGGAGCAGATTTCGATGGATTTCGTTGTGGGTCTACCCAGGACTAGGCGAGGGTATGACTCCATTTGGGTGATCGTAGATCGTTTGACGAAAGCGGCTCACTTCCTGCCAGTGAAGACGACTTTCGGATTTGCTCAGTACGCCCAGATTTACATCGACGAGATAGTACGACTGCACGGAGTTCCGACATGTATTGTGTCCAACAGAGGCACCCAGTTTACCAGCCGATTATGGCAGAGGCTTCAGGAAGCTTTAGGCACTCGCTTGAGTTTCAGCACAGCATTTCATCCGCAGACCGACGGACAGTCAGAGCGGACTATTCAGACTCTCGAGGACATGCTCAGAGCGTGTGTATTAGATTTCGGAGGTAGCTGGGATCATCACTTACCCTTAGCAGAGTTCTCCTACAATAACAGCTACCAAGAGACCATTCAGATGGCACCATTTGATGCTCTTTATGGGAGGAGATGCAGATCGCCCGCCTGTTGGACAGAGCTCAGTGAGAGCAGTATCTTAGGGCCACAGATTGTTGAGGAGACGACCGCGAAGATCCAGTTGATTCGCGACAGGATGAGAGCAGCCCAGACTAGGCAGAGATCTTCTGCGGACCGTCGGCGGCGCAGACTTGAGTTTTCTGTTGGTGATCACGTTTTCTTGAGGATCTCCCCAATGAAAGGTGTGGTGAGGTTTGGGAAGAAGGGGAAGCTCAGTCCCAGATATGTGGGCCCCTTCGAGATCCTTGAGCGTGTTGGTGCAGTTGCATACCGGTTAGCCCTTCCGCCCAGTTTTCCAGATATGCACCCCGTATTTCACGTTTCGATGCTCCGTAGATATCTTCATGATCCTTCGCATGCGATTCAGCACCCGACGATCCAGCTTGAGCGCGACCTTTCCTATGCAGAGCAGCCGGTGATGATCTTGGATCGACAAGTGAAGAAATTGAGATCGAAGGACATCCCATCAGTTAAGGAACTTTGGCGTGGTCAGGGCAGTGAGGAGGTCACTTGGGAGACCGAAAACGAGATGAGGAAGAAGTATCCCCGTCTTTTCGAAGGTGCGTATAGTTAGATTTTGAAATTTGGGGATGAATTTCTTTAAAGGGGAGAGATTGTAACACCTTAGGATATGTTTAGTGACTATTTATATTTAAATAAAGGGTTTTTAATAAAAAGTTTACCAAATTGTGTTTCAAGTAATTTTCCTAATTTAATAAATATTTTTCTAGAATTTTCCCAGGCTTGCACACACATGTGCATGTAAACTAGGGTTTTAAAATGAGGTAATACCATGATTAGTAACCATGGTGGGTTAATCATGGGGATTAAGTCTTTTGGGTTTTAATTAAGTTATTTAGTTATTTGATAGTGATTTTTTTTAATTTAAATTTCCTTTTGGGTGTTGACTTGGTGAGAGAGAGAGAGAATGCATCATGGCTTAGGCCATGCTTGCATTTAATGAAGAGAGAGAGTAGAGGGGTTGACAATTGGGGTTATGATTCCTCTCATTCTTTTGTTCTTTTCTCTCAACCTCACACACACACACACACACACACACACACACACTTACCTTCCCAGCAGCAGCAGCAGCCAGCATCCCCAGCAGTAGCAGCAGGCATCACAGCAGCAGCAGCAGCACCAGTGAGCAGCAGTAGCAGCAGTTTGCAGTTTGCAGCAGCAACAGCCACAACTCCAGCTGCAGCTCCTTCCCTTCACTTCTTCTTCTTCCTCCAGCTCCCTAGGGTCGAGTGTGGGGTATACTTCCTGAACTTACTCCCTAGTTTACTTGTTTAGTGTAGTTTTGCTTCGATTAGTGTTTATTGGTGCGTTTTAGTGCGATATGAGGTGATTAGTGGGAACCTTGAGCAAGTGATGTATGATTTGGTTTTAGTAGGTTGATAGAGTGTTGTTAGGGCCATTTTAACCTACCTTAGGCCAAATTGCACTAAAATACCACCAGATCTCTTTTGAAGCAGATTCGTCGTTTTAAGGCAATTTTGTGTTTCTGTAAACTGCTATCGACCCGATGAGTTCAGATTAAATTTGAGATGACTGTAGCATAGTGGTTAGGAGCTGATTCCCCTGGTAGAACCCGACCCCCTTAGGACTCCTTCAGGCCGCCGGAATATTCGATCTGGCCGCAAATGGGTAGGGTTTGGGTTGGGATTTGGTCCTATAGGTGTCTGCTGCAACCCTTAGGCTCCTGGCATGTATAATTTTATTTGATTCTTGCTGTAGAAAAATATGGAACTGTATACCTGTTTTTCCGTATTTCTAAACCTTCGCGACACGCGTGATACGTGTGTGGGTTTGGGGTTTCTGCGTATCGCGACGCGTCAGGGTAGTTTCAGGCACGTGATCACACGTTTTAGCGTATCGCGCGCACGAACGATACGTTTGTGACACGGGTTTCTAGTTTGACCTTAAGATCACGTTTTTGTGGATTTGAGCTTATGTGATATATATATATATATATATATATATATATATATATATATTGTGTGATTCTAGGTTCGCAGGCGAGTCAGACGGACGCTGCGAAGAAAGGGAAGCAAGTCGTCGGCTACACTTAGCGCGAGACTTCGGTGAGTAGATTTAACATCTACGGGGATATCGCCCGTATGGCGTTATGCGTCAGGGCTGATAGGACCTTATTATTATATGTTGCATTTACCTTATGGACTGTCATTGCATATTGCATTCCCTGCTGTATGTAAATTTAGAATTTGATAGAACACTGCACAATTACTAACGGTTCATGTTGCACGAGCACTAGTATGCATGTTACACACACACCGTTAGTAATTGCCATGACACGCTCACTGTAGAACTGCCATGATTATATTGCTGTAGTTCATCTCACATGTGATTCGATATGACTTTCATGGAAATTGGGAGCCGCATGATATCTTTAAAAACGGAAACTATTTTAAAAGCGGTTTTCCCTTAGACCTATATCATGGATTGATGTACATAGCACATCGCATTGGATTTACTTCTTGGTGTTGGATTTTCATATGATTTCTGGTTTTGAGGACCGTGGGATTTTTAAGAAAAGATGCAATATTTGAAAACCCGGTTCCTCGTGATATGATATTTTGGTGCGTCCACCACGCGTTTTCTCGGTGCTGAGATGTGTGCTTGAAACCCGATCCGAGGAGTTGGATGATCCGTTTGCGGGTTCGTGGTGGACCCGGTATGGTTCCCCGGGGCGAGAAATGTTTTTCGTGGAGTAGACGATGAGCCTAGCAGGGTGGAGAGTACCTACCGGTGATTGGTTGGACCTGGCGGTTATCCGGAGGATACTGACCAGAGTCGAGAGATGGATGCGGGACGATCCGTACTGCCGGGGCCGAGGGCCGATACCGCAGACGGACCCCGTGGGCTGATCCGGACTGACGGAGCCCGATATACGAGGATTTGCGTGTCGAGGTTGGACACGAGTATTTTATGATATTTTGAGTGCCGATGTTGGGCACTCGTGATTCTCAGAGATTTACAGGATTTGAGGGCCGAGGAGAGTGCCGGCGCCTGAGTTTATTTGGGATTTGGGAGTTTGGGGAACCGATTATTCTTCCATGTTGATATTTCCATGTAGATGTTGTTTATCCCATGCTTAGCATTGTTTATCATACATTTCATCCTGTAGTCATTTTACCACACAGAGTATTTGCACAATTATTGCACCTACTGCTTGTCGCATATAGATCTTACTTGTTGGTATATGTTAGAGTAGCGCAGTACGTGCATGCTCGCGATTACCTTTATATGTTATCTCTATTCACGAGTTGGCAACTCACCCCCGTTGTGCCACAGTATTTGCAGGTTGCCCTTCAGAGTAGTCGCGGCAGGCTGCCTTTTGCATCTTTTGGCTACAGATACCACTAAAGTTGGTGTGAGAGCTGTTTTGCATTTTAGGTGGGTTGTGGTATCTGATTACTTTTATTGTACTCCTTTTGTATCTAGTATTCTCCATCTACCATTTATGTACTGGACTTAGATACTGTGTGAGGACGATGATGTTTATTTTGTATTCTGGTGTCGAGCTCGTGGGAGCCGACTGTTTTTATATGCAGTTTATATTTCTGTGATGTTTAATTATTGCTTATTCTTCGCTACGGCGTCGTATATTACTCTTGTGATGATGGTTTCCGCCGTTGGGCGTGATAGCTCCCGTTTGGGAATGTTTCATTTCATTATATTTCATCTTTACTTATATCCTGTTTTATACCCGATTTCGGGGTTACTTTTACAAAGAAAATGCTGCCAAAATTATTTAAATGAAAACGTAACTTTAAAAAAACTTATTGAATTATTTAAGGTTTTCTAAATGTCTTAATTAAATGTTTTCAACACTCGCTACTTTTAAATGGTTTTGATTTCTGGGTTCGGCTTACTTAGTCGCGTTACGCCTGTAGACGTAGCATGGTTAAGTGCCGGTCACGAGTCGAAATATTCGGGTCGTGACACTTGACGATCGAGTTGCCTCGGTTCAGAGGCGGGAGCCCGTTTAATGATCCGTTGACGTGGTGCCACCTGGACGACAAGACTGGAGATCGAGGAGATCGGAGCAGCCGCAACAAAGCGTGGGATGATGGTTAAAGACCGAAGGACTCGGATCATTCGGTATAACGTTTCTACCCCTTTGTATTTTGTTAGTTTAGCTTTAATGGCAGATCCGGGTTACGGTACACGATAGCGCCAGTTTCGTTAAAAGTTTTTGTTCCGCATTTGGCGTCTGTTAGACGGCCGGGGCGCTACCATGGACTTACAAGATAATCATGTATACTTTGTACGCATTTTATATTGTCTTGATCGATTCTATACGTGTGATTTATGGTGAATTTTGCAAGTCATATGGCGTTGGCTGTCATAATTTAGTGAGCATTTGTTTAATGCATTTCTACCTTATTATGTGTTGCTTCATACCCTGTGCGAAATGATCGTTTACATTGAGACCTAGCGACTGACTTGCATTGTCGAACGTGAGTGGTATTGGGTTAGTTGTATCAAGCACGCCAGTTATAAGTGATTGACTAGTGAAAGTGAACAATGCAGTGAAAATGAGTAAGACTGTGATTTGGCGCGTGCTAGTATACAATTAATCATATACTTATAGTTAGTGAGACCTGAGGAATGAGGAAATCAAGATGGGATTGAACTCGTATTTAGCGAGGTACAGTGACTTAGAGAATGATCATTCGATATTAGTGATATATATATATATATATATATATATATATATATATATATATATAGTCGTGAGCCTAGCGGCACGGTTGCAGGGTTATGTCCCGGGCAATAGTGGACTATAGTTTCGGGCTTGTGCAAGACCCTCGTTAAACATGAGCATCATTTCCACCAATTGATTTCATTGACTTAGTGACTGATAAGTAGTGACATACACATTGCCTGGTTTGCTGACATGATACAATATCGCGTTGTTCATATTCAAATGATATTCATTATTCTCATGTTTTTGTATTCTGACGCACCTTTCATGTTTAATAGCATTGTACATACATTATATATTTATTGCTATATTTATCAACCTGACGACCTAAGTGTGCATACTCAGAGGACGAAGCAGTTCCAGCTAAGGAGCAGGACCTGCCATTTGAGATCGCGGAGGTTTAGACCGCGACATCAGCGCCGCCCCTTTTTTGTTGCTATAAGCACATTGCTATTTCGTTGGTTAGTTATTTCTTCCATGCAAATAAATGTATCTTGAACTCTTTTATTTTAATGTAATAAAGTTGTGAACTGTGATTTTCTTTACTCTAATACTGTTTACTGACTACCATATAATGCTAGAAGCTGAAGTGTGACTACGGCGGGATTATTTCCTGGCCGTAGGAGCATAGCTCGTCTAGTCATCTCTCGCATTCCGTATTTTGGAAAGTGGGGCGTAACAGTTCCCATTTGGTATGTGCTCTAGCCACGCGGACTTCAATCGAGCGGATAGTAATACTAGCCGGCTTAGAATTAAACCGGATTATTAAATCAAGTTTTGATATTGATATATATATATATATATATATATATATATATATATATATATATATTATGTTCATTATATTTTTCTATCTCTTGGGTATTCGTATTTTGATACGAATACATGCATGTATTTACGGGGACATATTCTTATATTTATATAAGAATACTTCTAGAAAGAGGACAACTTATTTCTAGGTTTTTATTTATTTTTAAAGAAATTAAGAAATGAGGTTGAAGAAAGAAATTGTGGAGGATATGGGCAAATAAATTATTAATTCATTTACACGCATTATTCAAGCATGGTTGTAGTTTTAAAATGGAGAAATTCTTTTAACAAAAGAGATGATGCATGCTTGAATTGGTTAAAGGTTTTTCATTCTACCATTTAGCTTCTCTCTTTTCCATGACTGCTCATTCTTTTTCTTCATCTTCAACACTCTCATGAATTGAGAATCATGAAGATTAAGAGAAGGAAAAATGTTACAACACTCACACACATCACTAAATATCTTAGGATCTTTAGTTACTTTTTTGATAAAGTTGAAGCTTGAACTTGGTTCTCTCGGGTGGATCATCTTCGGCGAAGGAAGACCAATTTGCAAGTGCGATCCGGAGCTCTTGAGAGCATGTTAGAGTCCAACCCAATTGGACCAAATGAAAACACAACAAAGGTTGTAATTTCTTTCCTTTTGTTCTTGCTAATTTAGGTGTTTGGAATAGATTCTTGGATGCAAGTTTTTAGTGTTATTAAAATTTTCGTTTTCGTATTCCGCATTAGCGGCGAGGACACTAAGAACTTTTCATGAACTATCATCTAAAACGGAACGTACTATGAGCTATTCCGGATTGGTGGTGTGTGTTTCTGTGTGGATGTTTGATTATCTTGGATGGTGATGGGGGTATTTATGGTGTGGGCGTGGGCATCTGTGTTTTTTTATGTGCTGCAGTAATCAAATTATTGTGAGATGATTGGACATACATGGTTGCATATGTGGATGCATCAGCCCTGTATTGTTAAATGCGTTGCTTCAAAATAAAGACCTTACATAAGCCGATTCAATTATGTTCTATAAATTATGTATAATTTAGCTTATTTCGTCTTGGAACTAAATTTTGCCTCATTTTAGAAATCGGTATTCCAATGCATCGTCCCATTTGTAAACCAACTTCTTAACCCAATCGAATTACTTGTCAATTTTTTGCCTGCCTTCAAGTTTATATATTTTATAACTCGCTTAAAAACCATCTAAGTTAAATTTTACTGAACCCTATTCATTTTTTGAGGTTTTTGAGATAACCTCATTTAACTTTAAAAATATTATAAAACCCCATTGAAGAGTATTTTTGTTAAAAAATTAAAAGGTATTTTTATCAAAAAAAAATATCATATTCTGTTCATTTTAAGTGTATTAAATCTATCTGGAAGACATTTTGGGGTCATTCAATCCAATTGCGGTTTGCACGAGTTAACCAAACTAACGATTTCATAATATTGATAGTTCGGTGGGGTTTTATAGTATTATTAAATTTCAATAGGATAAAATCTCAACAAGCCCGAAAGGTGGATGGGGTTTAGTAAAATTTATCCTGGAATACATAAATATATTTAAAAAAACTATTTTGATTATTTAGGTTGAAGTAGAATTACGGAATGGTTGGGTTCAAATGAAAAAAATTTATCATGATCACACTGTATTATGATTATCAGTCGGCATACCTCATGCGGTAAGAATTTTCTCGCCACAACGAGAGATCTTTCCGTCCGATTCTCTAAGGGTTGTATCCAAGACATAAAAAAAAAAATTGTTGCATTAAAGTATATAATAATCAACCATGGTCTTGGGTGCATATAAAAGAAATGGATTCACAAAATCTCAATGGTGATGATATTTGATTTGTGCATATAAAAGAAATGCATCCTTGACCAAGCAAGTAGCAACTCATGCCTTAATATTATGCATTACTCTTGAGTACACGCTCAACACCTTGTGATTATAGCACTAAATTAGATAATTTAATGTTTTCTTATGATTCTTGCCATTGAATTTAATTTTCAATGTAGAGTGTAATCAGATCGGATGTGGAACGGATATCAATATTACCCTGTCTGTATCTTGTAGTCGTAGACAGATTCAAATACGAATACGGAGATGAAATGAATGTTACTATCGATATTTTGCAAAAGTTGGATACGGACACGGATTTGCAGTGAATGTTGGAAAAAAAGATACCTGATAAAGTCAGAGATTGATATTTTTAAATATCGCATACGAATAGAATATGAAACTGATACAGGTGTTTTCATAGCCATATTAGGTTACTGTTGGAAGATGAAGATATAGATATGATTTGTCCATGAAAATGAAAACCACTGTTCATATATTGGATAAATCTCTACTGTTATGGGGCAAAATGGAGGGGGGCCTATAATTTTTAACTTGATTGGCTGCGTGACTTCTTAATTTTTCAAAGAAATCAAACAAAATAACATCATTGATTTAAATGCAATGCACGTAATTAAATACCACATCATTATTATTTTACAAGTGCGATGCACGTAATGAAATTGCCACATCATTATTATTTTACAAGTGAGATGCACGCTGTGTAGTTAAATTAGTGTAGAAATTTAAATAAAAATTCCTATAAATACGTGCAACGCATGTGCCAAAAAAGGTTAGTATTGGATTAGGATAGGGAATCAACTTGGAGTATTTAAATTGTCAAGAATAATATGTAGATGAAATTAAGAATTAATTTAACTATCAGCTTATAACTTTGCGTGCACATCTTATACTTACCAAATCAACCTAGAATATTTTTTTTAGGCAACTCTTTCCATAATGTGACCCTTAATTACAACACACACATATCTTGGTTTAGTACCATGATATAAATTAGATGCTCTCAATGATTGGTGAACATAAATTGCTCGTTTAGAACGCGATTGACTTGCATAAGCCTTGAAGCATAGCATTATCAATAGATAGATGATAATTTATGATATTGTACAAAAATAAACAAAACCAATCTTTAATTGTATCCTTGAGTTGAATAAATCCTGCTCTTACATCATGATGTATGTTTATCTCCAAGTGATTGAATATTAAGATTAAAGTCTTTTCCACTAAAGAAATGAACGATAAACTATGGAGAATAATTTTTTGAATTATTTTGGTCGTCGCAACATATATTGCATGTCTTCATGCTAAAATGGCTGGTGTTTTATAGTGTAATGTTGGTTTCAGCTTATGAATTTTTTAAAGTGCCTTCTTCTTTATCATACTAACTTTTCTTTTCATTTTTCTTTATGTGTGTGTGTGTGAATGTTGCTAATCAAAAATAAAGAAAAGAAAAAGGGAAAAGTACGGCAAATGTTCAATGTCAAAGGGTATTTGCGGAAAAAAGAAAAAGAAAAAAAAAAGGTTAAATTGTCAAAATAAAAAACAAGGACATTTAGTTGTAAAAAAAACCATATATAGTAGTTTCCTGCAATCTAACCAGTGCGTAGTCAGCGATATTTAAACAGTTGCCCGTGATATCTAAACTGTTTACTGCGATATTTAAATAGTTTATATTAATTGGTTAGATATACAAGGCTACTATGCAGATACTGCAGGAAAAATTTACAGGAATTTTGATTACCCGTTTCAAGACCGAAGTATCTTTGACAGTAAAAAAAAGTGCTTGGATTTTTTTTGATAATTTACCCCAAAATAAAGCATCCTAATTTTCTAAAACAATGTATAACATTCATGGTGGTTTATATGTCCCCTCAATTGGTTGATGGCAACACGAGGGGACCGGGACGAGTACTCATGCAAGTGGATGTGGGAGAGATTCATATTGATCCCAAAAGTTTGCCCACGTTTTTATTTTAAAAAAAAAAAATCATTCCATATGCAGCCAATCCCAGACAAAAATGTAATTGTTGCTTCGCACAGAGAACTTGCACTTGGTCCAACATATAGAAAATATAATGGATATGCCGCCATGTGCACTCTGGCCCAGCCTTTTCCAATAAAAACAATAAGCGGAAAAGATATCAAGTCCCTAATTTCCAAAAGCAATAGGTTTAGATACCTGGCCCGAAAAAGTTTTGAACAACTTTCTAAACTTAGAGATTCTTGTGTTTTAGTTCCTATAATATATTTACTATTGTCTTATGTCAACATTGCCTTTTCAGGCAAACTACCGTATTTACATTTTACAATATTGTAGTTATCTTTCAAAATACTACATTTATGTTGTAAAATACTACATATATTGAAATAGGTCAAACATAATATAGGTTTTTAACACAAATGTAGTACTTTATAACATAAATATAGTAGTTTGATAGAGAACTATAGTATTTTACAAAGTAAATACGGTAGTTTCTCTAAAAGGGCAGTGTTGCTATAAAATAATAGTAAATGTACTGTGATGACTAAAACACAAGAATGTTTAAGTTTATTTTTTTCTCCCTACATTTTTTGGGCCAGAGAACCCGCACCTGTCCGTAACTCGTACCGGCCCCCAACCGACCCGACCCGCTCAATTAATAAACATCCGAGTTCGTAGATAAATTTAATTATTTGGCTAAGATTAATACCCTAATAATTTAATTATCTAAACCATTTTCACTTCTCAAATCTAAATTTTAATTAGCCCTCGTTTCTTTTACACTTTTTCTCCTTTTATTTTATCTTTTTTTCTTAAAATAAATACAAAATATTTTTTTTCTCGATCATAGGATCTAAACTAAGAGCCTGATGGAGGTCTAGATCTCCTTCAGATGTTATCTTCCATTGATCTTTTCGCGTAATGGCGGACGGCTGAGATTTAATCTGGAGGTTGTCTCCTTTAGCGTGTGGATCTCAATAGGCTTGGATTTGAGGTTGAACCGAGCTACCTGCAAGGAAGTCCCGGAATGATCGTACCACCGAGAACCATCCGACGATCAAGTTAGTGGTGCAAGTGGGGCAGAGTAGCGGCTTAGTGGAAAGATTCGCATACCTCGATCGTCTGAGGGAGGGGTTTATATAGCGGTAGTAATGGGCAGGCAGGCACGAGAATCATGCCGGCCGTTACGCCCCTGGCGTCACGCCCGCGTGATAGGCGGGATCCCGTATTAATGACGGGACATGCTCGTTAATAGAGGATCGTGGTGGCGTGGAACGCAGGATCGTGGGCGGCGGATATCTCGTGCATGGAGAGATTCGCGGAGCTGTGGCGGAGGAAGATGAGCTCGGCGGGTCAGTATGGTTGAGACCGAGGAAGATGAGCTCGGCGGAAGGCTCGGGCACGAGCGGGGGGCCGAGACGTCTTGGTCCTGTGATAGCTCGGAGGCAAGCCAAAGGGTGGTCTGGGAGGCCACCGGAGGTCGGGAGACTCTTCGAGCAGGAGGCCCGAGGTGCGATCCCAACCGAGATTACTGATCCTCTCTCGTAGGTTCTGGGACACGTCATTTGCAATGTGTCAGCATCTAGAGAGTCACCGATATCGAGCCTCATCATAAGACCCCCACTCTCATCTCGACCCGCTCCTGAGTCGGGTCGAGAGTGGTCTGACCGATTATTCGAGGTGAGCTCTCATTTGAAATATCGTCGGCGCGCGTTCCCGAGCAGAGAGTAGTATTTTCTTGATGGCATCAGCGGATCAGGGGAGAGATCTCGCATCAAAAGGAAGCACCGGATCGTGTGTATGTTCGTCGAAGCGACAGCCCACGTGTCTGGCGTTGGTTGGCTGGAGAGACGCGCCGCAGGAGTTTCCGCGTACGATGGGACGTGCCCAACGCGAGTGCGATAGGTAGAACGTTATCGGCCGTTGGTTGTGAAACATTGTTTTGGCGGGAGGCGATCGGGGCCGTAGGATGCATACGCCGGCAGCTATAAATAGAGGTGGGATCCCCATCAGGGCCCATACCTCCTCATAATTTCCTCTCCCCTAGTCGTGTTAGCTTGGCTCTCTTCTCCTCAGGTCGGATTCCTTGCGTTTGATTTCCCGAGGACACCCCCTTTGATCAGGTTAGGTGTCTTCTTCTGAGGAGTCTGTAGATGTAGTCCGGGTAGAGTCTAGGGAGTCTTCTGGAGCTTCCTCTTCTACTTCTTCCTCTTCCTCCTATGAGTCGGAGTCCCTCTGGGGAGTTAAGGTAAGTAATGCTTCACGGGGTCATGCGACGGGGGCGATCCCCAGAGCATAGGTCGTGGGTGTTCTTGGCGTGCGGTCCTCGTTGAGGCGTGCAGGGGAGCTCACCAACATCAAGACTTGTTTCTTCATTACTCCCGGCTATTCGCTTCGTCTGGCCGAGGAGGAGGAGAGGGCAGACCAGGTACGGGACAATGAGATTGCCTTGTACTTAGAAGCCTTTTGGGCTGGAATGCGTCTGCCCTTCTCCTCCGAGGTGTGAGCAGCGTTGAATTGTTTTGGATTAGCCCCGGGTCAGTTGGTGCCGAACTCTTGGAGGATCCTCCTCGGGTTCCTGGTCCGGTTGAAACTGAGTCTGATCCCCTTCATCCTGAGCCTTCTCGTATCTTCTCTTTGCTGTAAAATCCATCCTGGTGCTCGCAGGGGCGAGCCGAATTAGGTATACATCTCTTTTAGGAGGCAACGGGGGACGCCGCCAGGTCGGGGGTCGTCGTAGTACCTTCTTCCATTCACGAATGGAAGAAGAAGTTTTTGTTTGTGGCCCTGCCCGAGGGGCGAGGATTGGTTTGTGCCCACCCAGTGGCAAGAGGCCAGCTGTCCGTGGGTGAGTCGGTTAAATGATGTCAACGCGGTGGTAGTGTTAGAGTGGGAGCCCCTCCCTCGGGTCGATGTGCTGCTATCTGAGTTGGCCCTCAGTTGGTCCGGGCTCAGCCTTGCCCAGTACGCGGGTAAGTTAGGAGCTATCAGGCGACCTGTTTGAACTTTTGCATTCTTTTACTTTCCTGGCATTACCGAATCCTCTGTATTTTGTCTTATACAGAACCCATGGACCTAAACAAGTTCCGAACAGCAGTGGTTGATGTGAAGAAGGGGAAGAAGGCCGGAGGCACTGACCCTTCTCGCCCGTCGTCGGCTCCGGCCCAGTCGGCTTTGTCCCCGCCGGCGGCAGCTCTATCCAGGTGCCCAAATGCTCCTCGGGCTCCCGAGTCCAGCCGCGCGCCGGTCCGTAAATGTGCTCGGGAGCTGGAGCCCCGGGCTCCCGAGGTGGGAGCCGAGACGGGTTCTCCCGCGTCGCTCCTCAAGAGGTTTCACAGGACGGGGCCCCGCTCCCCGGCTTCCCCAATCCTCGTGGATGATGGGGAGTTTCACTTCGAGGTGCCCTCGGGGCTTTTCGTCGCTGACAGCCTGCTCTCTGAGATGGAGAGATCGGCCGGGGGCAGAATCCCTCGAGGGACCCTCCGGGCCCAAATGGCGACCATAGCTCAAGAGGCCATGCAGGTTAGTGTTTGCACTCTACTTGGTTCTTTATGCAGCATTTTTGTTCGCGTGATCGGGCTCCTCCCTTCCCTTTTTAACCCTCTTCCTTTTCTTCAGGTCCTCCAACACGTCGCCCTCGTCGTCAACATAGAAGAGAAGAGATAGCCCCGGCGATGCAGGCCGCAGGCCTCGAGGAGAGCTCAAGGCAGGAGCTGGGGGCGGCGATGGAGAGAATCGTTGCCCTTGAAGAGCGGGTAGCGGCCAGGAGTCGAGAGGTCGCCCGGTGCTGAGAGGCCGCCCGAGCCGCCGAAGCCAAATGGGAAGACTCCCAGGTTCTCGTCGCCACTTTGAAGAAGATGGCGAGCACCCTCCAAAAGGAGAACGAGGTGGCGAAGGAGGGGACGAGGCGTGCCGAGCTCCGAGCGTCAAAGGCCGAGCTTCTGGCGTCGAAGGCGGTGGAGAGCTACAAAGAGTCGGACCTGTTCTATGCCGACTTTGCTGCAGCCGCTGGCGTTATTTGTCACGACGCCCTCGACATCGTTAAGGCCCAGATGCCGGAGTTCCCTGACGGCAAGCTCCGGGAGGAGTACCCTCATGAGGAAGATGCGCGGAGGAACATCCTTAGAAACGTCGCGGGGGAAGAGGCCCCCGGTGGGTGCATGAGGGACAAGTCGGTCGCCCCGGCTCCCAGTGCCGAGGCTCCCGCCGTAGGTCCCGACCCCGAAGATGCCGCCCCGGTAGTCGTAGTGGACGCGCAGCTCATTGAAGTTCGCCCCATCCCTGAGGCCTGAACTTTCCCGCTTCTTCATTTTCTTTGCGCTAAAATTTTGTAGGCTTTCGGGCGTTTTTGTAAGGCTGGGGAGCCAAAAATACCTCTGTAAAGACTTCAGATTTTTTGTGAATAGAAAATCCATTTTGCAGTTTCTTTGCATGCGCATTTTCCTTTTGTTTGTGGTAAAAATTTGTATTTGCACAGTATTGCCTTCATCTTTAGATCGGTATTTCGTCTAGTGATTGCACGTCGAGTTGAGAGTTGAAACCGACCATTTGCCAAGTGTGCCAAGACCGGTGAAAGGTCAGTATCTCCATGGCCCCGAAGTCGAGGTTGAGATCACTTAGACGTGAATGGACCGAGCAGGGTAGCTACTCGGGGGCCTCTGGATGAGGGCTTTGACCCTTGGCATCGTGGGGTAAGAAATTACCAGCCAAGGTTAACTGAGCAGGCTTTGACCCCTGGCGTCGTCGGGAGGGCATAGGGAGGCCTACTGAGGATGGACCAAGCGGGGTTGCCGCTCGGTGGCCTCTTGGTGAGGGATTATATCCTTAGCATGGGAGGGAACAGGGAGGCCTGCTAAGGATGGACCGAGCGGGGTTGCCGCTCAGTGGCCTCTTGATGAGGGCTTAGAACCTTAGCGCGGGAGGAGCCGTAAGAGGCCTGCTAAGGATGGGCCGAGCAGGGTTGCTGCCCGGTGCTTCTTGACGAGGGCTTAGATCCTTGGCGTCGTGGGGTAGGGAACTACCAGCCAGGGATAACCGAGCAGGGTAGCTGCCTGATTGCCTTTTTGTGAGGGCTTCGATCTTAGCGCGGGAGGGCATAGGGAGGCCTGCTAAGGATGGACCGAGCAGGGTTGCTACCTGGTGCCTCTTGGAGAGGGCTTAGATCCCTGGCGTCGTGGGGTAGGGAACTACCAGCCAGGGATAACCAAGCAGGGAAGCTGCCCGGTTGCCTCTTGGCGAGGGCTTCGGATCCTTAGCGTGGGAGGGGCCGTAAGAGGCCTGCTAAGGACTGGCCGAGCAAGGTTGATACCCAGTGCCTCTTAGCGAGGGCTTAGATCCCTAGTGTCGTAGGGTAGGGGTTTACCGGCCAGGGATAACCGAGCAGAGTAGCTGCCTAGTTGCCTTTTTGTGAGGGCTTCGATCCTTAGCGCGGGAGGGCATAGGGAGGCCTGCTAAGGATGGACCAAGCAGGGTTGCTGCCCAGTGCTTCTTGGCGAGGGCTTAGATCCTTGGCGTCGTGGGGTAGGGAACTACCAGCCAGGGATAACCGAGCAGGGTAGCTGCCTGGTTACCTTTTTGTGAGGGCTTCGATCCTTAGCGCGGGAGGGCATAGGGAGTCCTACTAAGGATTGACCGAACAGGGTTGCTACCTGGTGCCTCTTGGAGAGGGCTTAGATCCCCGGCGTCGTGGGATAGGGAACTACCATCCAGGGATAACCGAGCAGGGAAGCTGCCCGGTTGCCTCTTGGCGAGGGCTTCGGATCCTTAGCGTGGGAGGGGCCGTAATAGGCCTGCTAAGGACGGGCCGAGCAAGGTTGTTGCCTGGTGCCTCTTGGCGAGGGCTTAGATCCCTAGTGTCGTAGGGTAGGGGTTTACCGGCCAAGGATAACCGAGCAGGGTAGCTGCCTGGTTGCCTCTTTGTGAGGGCTTCGATCCTTAGCGCGGGAGGGCATAAGGAGGCCTGCTAAGGATGGACCGAGCAGGGTTGCTGCCCGGTGCCTCTTGGCGAGAGCTTAGATCTCTAGTGTCGTGGGGTAGGGAACTACCAGCCAGGGATAACCGAGCAGGGGAGCTGCCCGGTTGCCTCTTGGTGAGGGCTTCGGATCCTTAGCGCGGGAGGGGTCGTAAGAGGCCTGCTAAGGACGGACCGAGCATGGTTGCTTCCCGGTGCCTCTTGGCGAGGGCTTAGATCCCTGGCATCGTGGGGTAGGAAACTACCAGCCAGGGATAACCGAGCAGTAGAGCTTCCCGGTTTCCTCATGGCGAGGGCTTCGGATCTTTAGCGTGGGAGGGGTTGTAAGAGGCCTGCTAAGGATGGGCCGAGCAGGGTTGCTTCCCGGTGCCTCTTGGCGAGGGCTTAGATCCCTGGCATCGTGGGGTAGGGAACTACCAACCAAGAAAAATCGAGCAGGGTAGCTTCCTGGTTGCCTCTTTGTGAGGGCTTCGATCCTTAGCGCGGGAGGGCATAAGGAGGTCTGCTAAGGATGGGCTGAGCAGGGTTGCTGCCCGGTGCCTCTTGACGAGGTCTTAGATCCCAGGCGTTGTAGGGTAAGGAACTACCAGCCAGGGATAATCGAGCAGGGGAGCTGCCCGGTTGCATCTTGGCGAGGGCTTTGGATCCTTAGCACAGGAGGGGCCATAAGAGGCCTGCTAAGGACAGGACGAGCAGGGTTGCTGCCCGGTGCCTCTTGGCGAGGGCTTAGATCCTTGGTGTCATGGGGTAGGGAACTACCATCTAGGGATAATCGAGCAGGGGAGCTGCCCGGTTTCCTCTTGGCGAGGGCTTCGGATCCCTGGCGTCGGTGGGTAGGGAACTACCAGCCAGGAATAACCGAGCAGGGTAGCTTCTCGATTGCCTCTTGGCGAGGGCTTCGGATCCCCGGCGTCAGTGGCTAGGGAACTACCAGCCAGGAATAACCGAGCATGGTAGCTGCTTGGTTAAGTGAGGTTCTGTCCGATCTTCCCCGGTGTTTGAAAATTAGGAGGGGCGACCGTCATAGGCGGCACGTGCCAGGAATTCTTGGGGGTACTTCCTCGATCCCTTTCCACCTCTGTTGTAACATTTTCTTTATTTTTCTGTAAGGCTGAGGAGCCCATGGTACCCTTTGGAATTGATAAAAACTCTTCTTTTTGCAATGTCTTATTGTTCCCTTCTTATTATATAAACAGAAAGAACTTGAGAAAAGCTTACATTGCCTTAGTGAAAAAAGAAGTACACACTCGTAGATATTCTTTTTATCGGTACAGTTTGAGCTTCTCGGCATTATAAGGCCATGGAAACTTGCTCCTATCCGCGTCTTGCAAGCGGTAGGCTCCGCCGGGCAGGGCCTCGGAAACGAGGAAGGGACCGTCCCACTTTAGAGAAAATTTATGCAGCTTGTCTTGATCGACGAACTCGTTCTGTCTCAAGACTAAATCTCCGGTCTTGAAGAAGCGATGCTTGACTCGCGCGTTGTAGTAGCGGGCGGTTTGCTGTTGATAAGCGACAGCTCTGATCTGAGTCCGATCTCGTTTCTCCAACAAGATGTTCGGGTTAGTTTGGAGTGCCGAGGTGTTCGCTTCATCGTCGAAGTGCTCAACCCGGTGACTGGGGAGCCCGATCTCTGCTGGGACCATTGCTTCGGTTCCGTAGAAGAGGCTGAAAGGGGTTTTCCCGGTGGGGGTTTTCTTCGACGTGCGCAGGGCCCATAGGACCCGGGGTAATTCTTCGACCCAACTGCTCTGGCGTCCTTCTAGGCATGTCCGAAGACCTCAGAGGACGTCTCGATTAGCGACCTCGGCTTGCCCATTGCATTGGGGATGTGCGACCGCGGCAAATTACATAAGCATGCGATATTCGCTGCAAAATTCCTTAACTCGTTCGTTTTCGAAATTTGTTCCATGGTCGGTGATGATACACCTCGAGATGCCGAACCGGAGTATCACGTTGTTCTATAGGAACTTAATTGTCGTGGTGGCATCCGGTTTCCGAATAGGAATGGCCTCGATCCATTTCGTGAAGTAGTCCACTGCGACTAGGACGTACTTGTGTCCTCCCGTACCGGTAGGGAACTGGCCTATCATGTCCATTCCCCATTGGGCAAACGGCCACGGGGAGGTCAGGGCGGTTAGCTCGGTAATAGGAAGGCGAGGTATGCTTCCATGGAGTTGGCAACTTTTGCACCTCCTGACTAGCTTCCGAGCATCCTGATGAATGGTCGGCCAGTAGTATCCCTGGAGCAATGCCTTCTGGATTAAGGTGCGGGCCCCTTGGTGCGGGCCCCTTCATGGATCTCACGGAGGAGTAGTCGGCTTCGTGGGGGTCAACGCACCGCAACAGGGGCTAAGTGAAGGACTTCTTGTAGAGGTTCCCCTTGCTCCAGACGAAATGGCAAGCTCTAGCTTGGAGACGGCGGGCTTCTCCCCGATCTTCTGGGAGCGTACCTTCCCTCAGGAATTCTACGAGGGACTTCCTCCAGTCCCGGCCTTCTTCCCGGGCTGTATACACTTGAAGTATTGTTGCCCCGTCTTCCACGCTGGGCCGTGGCAAGACCTCGAACAGGATGCTCCTCTTGTTGTTGGCCGAGTAGGATGAAGCTAGCTTGCTCAAGGCGTCGGCTTGGGCGTTAAGCTGTCTGGGGATCTGCTCTACCTAGACTTCGTTGAAGTCCTTTCGCAGTCTTCTTACCTCGGCCAGATACTTCACCATCAGAGGCTCCCGTGCCTCGAATCGGCCGGTCACTTGACCGACGATTAGGACGGAGTCACTGCGGATCCGAATCATTTTCAGCCCCAGTCCTGAGGATATGCGCATTCCGGCCAGCAAAGCCTTGTATTCCGCCGCGTTATTTTAGGTCTTGAATCCGAGCTTCAGGGAATACTCCATTTCTGTCTCGTTCGGGCCCCGAATGATGAGGCCGGCACCGCAGCCTTCCTCGGTCAAGGAGCCGTCGACGTAAAGGATCCAATCAAGGACTGAGTCGGGCTTCCCGTCGGCAGAGGGTTGAGCAGCGGGGGCCGGCGTTGACTTCGGCTCCTTGCTGGGGATAGTGCACTCGACGACAAAATCTACCAGGGCTTGTGCTTTGATGGCTTGCCTCGGGCGGTATTTTATGTCGAACTGGGACAACTCCCACCTCCACTTTTCCAAGAGGCTAGAGGACTCGGGTGAGGCGAGGATAGCCCCCAAATGGCGCTCAGTAGGAACGAGGATGGTGTGCGCCTGGAAATAGTTTCACAGCTTCCTTGAGGCCACAATGAGTGCCAAGACGATCTTCTCTATGGCCGGGTACCTCGTTTCTGCGTCTTTGAAGATGTGGCTCACATAGTATACCGGCTTCTAGACCCCGTCGGCTTCTCGGACGAGCACTGAGCCCGCTGCTTGGTCGGATACCGCCAGATATAGCGATAGCTCGTCTCCTTCAACCGGTCGGGTGAGCAGCGGTGGGGTCGCAAGGTGCTTCTTCAATTGGTCAAAGGCGGTCCGGCACTCCTCTGACCACTCGAACCTCGGAATTTTCCTTAAAGCTTTGAAGAACGGGAGGCACTTCTCCCCAGACCTCAACATGAAACATGATAGAGCGGCTGCCCGCCCTGTCAACCACATGATCTCGACATTAGTCTTGGACGCGGCCATGTTGAGGATGGCGTTGATTTTCTCCTGGTTAGCTTCAATCCCACGGTGAGTGACCATGAAACCGAGGAACTTTTCCCCGGTGACCCCGAATGCGCACTTGGTGGGGTTCAGTTTCATCTTGAACTTATGGAGGATGTCAAAGGCCTCACCCAGATCCTTGGCGTGGTCGACCGATAAGACGGACTTGACGAGCATGTCGTCGACATAAACTTCCATGTTCCTGCCGAACTGCAGTTTGAACATGCGAATGACCAAGCGTTGGTATGTGGCTCCGGCGTTTTTGAGGCTGAATACCCCTGGATCCGTTGTGAATGCGGTGAGATCTTCATCTGCCGGATTCATACGGATCTGATTGTAGCCGGAAAAGGCGTCCATGAAGCTAAGTAGCTCGTGGCCTGCCGAGCTGTCGATGAGCTGATCTATCCGAGTGAGGGGATAGTTGTATTTTGGGCAGGCCTTGTTGAGGTCGGTGAAGTTAATGCACATGCGCCACTTTCCGCTTGAATTTTTCACCATAACCACGTTTGCCAACTATTCGAAGTAAGGAACATTCCGAATGAAGTTGGCGGCGAGGAGCCTGTCTACCTCGTCCTCGATTGCCTTCTGCTTGATCGGGGCTAAGCTTCGTTTCTTCTCCCTGATGGGTCGGGCCGTAGGATCTATCCCGAACTTATGGGATATGATTTTGGGGTCGATCCCAGGCATGTCAGCAGAAGCCCAGGCGAATACGTCGGAGTTGTTTATGAGGAAGCCAACTAGGTCATCTTGCTGAGTTCCTGTCAGAAGCGACCCGATTTGAACGGTTCGTTCAACGTCCCCTTCTACAAGGGGGACCTCTGTCAATGGCTCCACCGGGGTCACTCGAACCTCCTTTTGCTCGTCCTGAGTGTCCATAGAACCACTGATTTCACTCTTGGCCTCAACATCGTTGTTTGCCCGCTCAGACAAAGATGTTGCGGCGA
Source organism: Agapanthus africanus (assembly GCA_030015575.1). NCBI lineage: Eukaryota > Viridiplantae > Streptophyta > Magnoliopsida > Asparagales > Amaryllidaceae > Agapanthus > Agapanthus africanus. The sequence continues at coordinate 70,441,620 of JASDDO010000010.1, forward strand.
AGCAAACCTTTGCAGTCTGTTGGTCTCCGTTGGCCTGACCTATCCCGCCTTGGTCGAGCGGGAACTTCATTACCAGGTGGTAGGTCGATATCTGGGCCCTAAGGGAGTTCAGCGTTGGGCGGCCGAGGAGGATGTTGTAGGCCAATGGGATTCTCGCTACGATGAATTCTACGAGCACTGTTCGCATACGGCCGGCCTCCCCGACGTTAAACTGCAGAGTGATTACCCGTTCCGCCGGGACGGAGTGGTTGGTGAATCCTGACAGAATGTGGGAGGTCGGCCTTAGGTCTGCCGGGGTGATCTCCATGCGCAGAAAGCAGTCATAAAAGAGTATATCTGCCGAGATTCCCGAGTCGACCAGTATCATCTGCACTTCGTAGTAGTGGACCCGAGCTGTGATCACCAGCGGGTCGTTGTGGGGCAGGGATATACCGTGGAGGTCCTCGTTCTTAAATACGATCGGCTCGGTCTCCCTGGCCTTCTTCCTCGGACGGCTGTTAGCCTCCACGACCGGCGTGGGGTGTTGAGCCTCATAGGTACTCGACGTACCCCCTACTAACATGACCATGATTTGGCCGATTGTCAACTCGCCGGGAAGGGGACATTGCTCTTGCTCACGATCAACCCGTCGCTTGTCTCGTAAGTATGTTGCCAGGTGCCCCGAACGGATGAGCTTCTCGATGTAGTCTCAGAGCTGCTTACAGTTCTCTGTGGAGTGGCCTTGCGACCTGTGGAAGCCGCAGTAGGGGCCCTGGGTGCTCTTTGCCTCCATGCGCAAGACCGGGGGGAGTTTGAAGAACCTCTCGCCTTTAGCCTCCTCTGGCAGTACCGTCTGGAAGACGTTGAGCGGGGTGTACTCCTGAAACTTCGGGGAGTAGGGCTTTGGCCGCTCAAGCCTATTTTTCTCTTCCCTCGCCCTTTTCTTCTAGTCAGTTTTCTCTGCCTGGGGGAGATTTGCATTCACCTCGGACTCGAGCTGGATCTCTCGCTCGGTCCAGGCCTTTACCTTGGCTATGGTCTTAGGTTGCGCTAATGCAAAGGAGCGTAACCACTCCTTGTGCCTAAGACCTGACTTGAGGGCGGTAATGACCGTTTCGTCTCGGTGTTCTGGGACCTCGAGGAGGGCGTTGTAGAAGCGGGCTACGTACCCTTTGAAGGTTTCCATGCCCTCACTTTTTATCGTGAAAAGGTGGTCGACGGTCCGCTTCTGCCGTCTGTTCCCGACGAAGTGGCCGAGGAATTGGGTGGCCAGCTTATCGAAGGTTGAGATCGAGCGTGGCGCGAGTCCTTGAAACCATTCTTGTCCGGAGCGGATGAGAGTGGCTGGGAAATCACGGCATTGGACAGCACAGTCCTGGAAACTCATCCCGGCTGTGAACGCATCCAAGTGGTCCTTCGAGTCTGACTTCCCGTCGAAGAGAGAAACCTTTAGGGCTTGTTCCGGGAGGAGACATGGACGACGAGAAGCTCTTCGGTGAAGGGTTTTGTGAGCGAGTCGGCAACGTACTTAGCCCCGTCGCTCGAATGATGACCTTCCCGATGCATACCCTCGATCTTCTTTTCGAGGGCGTCGAGTCGGCCGTGGTATGCCGAGGAGTCAGGATACTCCGATTTTTGGCCTCAGCTACCGGAGACCTCTGCGTGGCCACAGCCCTGATTCCGTTCGATGACGTTCCTCAGGTCTCCTGGCGAGGTCGTTTTCGAGCTGCCGTGGCGAGTCCCGTGCGCATGACCCCGTCGAGGGAGGGGTTGCCGGTCATGCCTGGGTGCAGGTGAGCTGACCGACACCTCATCGGGAGGGATGAGGGCGAGACGCTCGGGCGTAAGGCCTCGGAGTTAAACTGTGCGGTGCTCACCGGGTCATTGAATACGTCGACCCAGGGGATCTGCGGCCGCCGGAGACAACGAGGCGGTGATCGGTCGTGCCAACGTGGGCAGAGTCTTCTCTCCCTCTGTAGGTGTCCTGGTCCAGCGGAGGGGGAGCGGCGACGTGGGGAGCTTGCCCAGCCGTTTGTATATGGACGAGCGCATCCACGACTGACGTAAGTCAATCTATCCGAGTGGATAGGGCGTGTATGGCGTCTGGTAGAGGGGATTCTCGCTCGTCTCCACTGCAGGGAGGGCGACGGCTGGTGCTTGGATCGTCACGGTGACCGCTTGCCATGTAGTCGAGATCGGAAGATGAACTTTCGGTTGAGTGGAAAGTTCCTACAGACAGCTCCAACTGATGGAGGTCTGGATCTCTTTCAGATGTTATCTTCCGTTGATCTCTTCGCGTAATGGCGGACGGCTGAGATTTAATCTGGAGGTTGTCTCCTTTAGCGTGTGGATCTCAATGGGCTTGGATTTGAGGTTGAGCCGAGCTACCTGCAAGGAAGTCCCGGGGTGGTTGTACCACCGAGGACCCTCCGACGATCAAGTTAGTGGTGCAAGTTGGGCAGAGTAGCGGTTTAGTGGAATGAATCGCGTGCCTCGATCGTTTGAGGGAGGGGTTTATATAGCGGCAGCAATGGTCAGGCAGGCACGAGAATCACGCCGGTCGTTATGTCCCTGGCGTCACGCCCGCGTGATAGGCGGGATCCCGCATTAATGACGTGACAGGCTCGTTAATGGGGGATCGTGGTGGCGTGGAACGCGGGATCGTGGGCGGCGGATATCTCGTGCATGGCGAGATTCGCAGAGCCGTGGCGGAGGCGCCAGTGATCAGTGCCGCGGGTCGGTCTGGTTGAGACCGAGGAAGATGAGCTCGGCGGGAGGCTCGGGCACAAGCGGAAGGCCGAGGCGTCTTGGTTCTGTGATAGCTCGGAGGCGAGACGAAGAGTGGTCTGAGAGGCCACTGGAGGTCGGGAGACCCTTCGGGCCGGAGGCCCGAGGTGCGATCCCAACCGAGGTAATTGATCTTCTCTCATAGGTTTTGAGACATGTCATCTGTAACGTGTCAGCATCTGGAAAGTCATTGATATCGAGCCTTATCAGAGCCTGTTTTGGGGAGTGGTGCTCGCCGCTGCCCCAAACGTTCAACGCGAGCACCACACCCCCAAACGGAGGAGCGGCCAACGATTCCCACCGTTCCCATGAGCGGTGGCAAAGATAAGGTGCTTCCCTTTTGTTCGGATTTTTTAAAAAAAAATTGAATGGGCCAGATAGATTTTTTAATAAATTTTAATTTTTTATGAATTTTTCTCCAAATATCATGGTTTGGTTTTGATAATTCAAACACTTCATAGTTACAAAACCATGCTTTCACACCGCTCTTCTGAACACATCCCAAAATATGATTTTGTTTCAAAACGATGGTTTCATAACCTTGGGTTCGCACGCTCATCCGAACTGGCCCCTAAGATTTCAATTTCTAATATCAAGAGATGGTAGAAAACTATGGTTTAATTAGAATCAAGTTGGAGATTTGCTAGATAAGTCGGAGTTCGTGTAACTCAGGAAGTGGGGCAAAACAAATTGAGGAAGGAAGTGGGCCTGAAACCGTGTTTAACCAAACCGAGCTAATGACACCCGAACCCTGTCACAAAACCCGTTAGGTTTGGGTTCAGGCTTATCTACCCATTCCAACGGGCAGGTAAAAATGGCCAGAAAATCCGTCCGCGCTAACTGGTTCGGGTTCATTTATGGTTCAAAATCTGTCCAACCCAACCCGTGCACAGCGTACAGAGGAACCATTGGCTTGCCAGAAGCCAATAAACATAAACTGGGCCCACCGGTGGCACCTACAAGTTTTGTTCTCGTATTTCCTCACAACAAATTGAACAAATAAAACTGAGGTATGGTCGTGATGTACAAGTGGCACCTACAAGTGGCCCACCAGTGGCCCACTTGTGGTTTTATGAGTTTGAATCAAATCAAAGCTAAAGGTTAACGTGGATCCTAGTCAGCACCACTTCATATTATCCATCTCTACAAATGGCTACAAAATATTAAAGGGAAGGGAATAAAAGGATAATAATTTTATTTTTAGTAATTTCTAACTAGTACTCTATCTTTTCGATCAATCTAGGGTACAAGTTTTATTTAATTATTATATATAAATAGAGACGTTATACTAAATTTCATTAAAATTAAGAAACATAAGTCGCGGTATACGTAATCTCATAAACGACCGGATTGTCTTTCAACTTTGGAAACGATTGATGTTAAATTTGTAATTACAACTGAAATTAGAGTTAGGACTATATATTACAAAACTACATATTTTTTCTATCTAGAATTTCACTTGGTGTTTGTGTATAAATTGTAAATCTGTATTTATATACGATTAATTTCATGCACGCTTAATAAATAAGGAATTTCTCTAGGTGTTATTGAAGTTCGTCTTAATCTTTCATCTTTCTTCATAAGAAAAGGCTAAATTATATCGAGGTTCTGTTCACTAATTAATTTTCCTTTAAGACATTTATATATCTAAACACGACAACTCAAGAGAGATTGGTGGCAAGTAGAATAAGGATTCGACCATGTTCTCATATGTTGCCTTATCATTAAGAAATTGCATTTGTTATATTAATAATTCGGAGTTTTGTAGACTTCACCACTATGGGAGAATTTCACTTGACTGTCCAAAAATAACACAAATTTGGAAAGTACGTTGTAAATTAAAATACATCAACTCTACATGAATAAAAAATAGCTCAATCAGTATGACACTTTCCTCTTAGAAAGAATACGGGGTATGATCCACAGGTAGGGAAGTTGTAACAATTTAACGCTTTCGGCAAATTTGTGAGTTCTCTGGATGCGTGTGTGCGTATATGTGTGCAAGGTGCATGGGTGTGTTGTGTAGCTGGATGTTAGCCCTACCGACCGGTAACCCCAAAAAAAAAACTCTATCTGAATTGAAATTGAAATTTTCTATAAAATAAATGTTTTAGCTAAATCTACCAAATTGGACCTCTAACATGCACTTAGCTCTAACCAACGTTTTTATGTCGAAGATACATGCATAAAAGTTTTATCCACTATTTAACTAGAACTCTATGGGGAGACATGGCAAGCATAATTTGAAATATGGGGGAAAATATGAATAAATAATAAAATTCCTTCTCATCACTCCAATCTCCACTATTATACTTTCTTTTTTCCAAAAAAACCCTATATCATCTTCATCAGCTTTCTTTCCCTTTAGACATTCTTTTATCTTTTCTTTAAAATCTAGTTTGGTCGACAAACAAAATCAAATCATGTGGATATTGTTCAGCTTTTTATATGTGGTACAGAGTTCATAAGTTCAATCACAAGATTTTTTTTTTGTCGACTAGTTTTGAGCAGAAAACAACTATAGTTCAAAAGTTTCTCTAAGTGTGCTTTTAAAGATGGAAGATAATGTCTTATCCAATTTCCGTTATTATGGCGGATGCACATGCATATACAGAGAAAACAAGATCGATCACACAGACAGAACTCTAGATGAGATCAAACATATAATACAGTGGAAGCAAATCTCTATTTAGCATGCGACTATTCTATATAAGAAAAATGGATCGATTGTACCTCGTGTCGATTAAATGAATAATTTTACCCACCCCACGTATGCATCACGATCTCCTCCTAACAACGGTCGAAGGGCAACCACACTGTTGAACCCCTACTAAGCATCAAAGAAGAAGAAGAGAAGAGGGAGAAGATGACAGCTTAAAATTTGTTGGTGGTACAAACCCTAATCTTTGTGTATAGAGCATTAACCACCTGCAAACCTTACGCTTGCAATATACTTACATAAACGGTTAAGGTCGGTTACTCTACCGACTCGACCCATCCGCGCAATCACTAGGCGAGATATGGGCCGAGCGGTCTAAATGCCAACAATGGCTAATCAGGGTACATCATTTGGAGAGTGGTAAGGATCCTGTCGGAAAATAAATCACTCAAAAGTCTTCATAGCTTCGGAGTATTGATATAATAGAATGGAAGGATCAATTGGCGACATTATATACACTTTTAGAGTTCTCATTACTAGTATTTCGCACGTGTATATATTTTGAACAACATACACTGAAAGCATGTGAAAAATTTGTTATACTGGACATTACATTGATATTTTTAAAAAATATCTACAGTTTTTTCTAAATTTAAATTAAGTGAATATGGTTACGGTAATATTAAAATTGAGAAATTTATGAATTCTAAAAAATAATAAAGATATAAGAGTTTATGTATAAATCGTAAGGTGTATCTCTTTTTGGGTTTTGGAGTATGAGATAGAATATCTTTACTATTATAATAGAAGTCTCATTAATCAACAAAATAAAAATAGATTAAATAAAAAAATTCATAGCCAAAAGTTAAGCATTGGAGATGTCCACATCATCCACCACAAAAGACAAAAATAAGAAAATGAAAAGTCAATAATCCTCCCTCCCTCTCATTCATTACACAATCACTCTCATGGTCAAAATCGTAAAAAGAGATATGACTTATAAATTTATACATAAGATTTTATATCTTTGTCATTTTGCATATCTTATAAAATTTTCAATTCTACTATTATCACTAACCATGTTCGGTTAATTTAAATTTAGAAAAACTATAAATATTTTTATAAATTTTCATGTAATGTCAAGAATAAATATTTCTACACATGCCTATGGTATATCAGTTATTCAAAATATTCGCACGTGCGTCGTACGCGCAAAATACTAGTGTAATGAATGAGAGAGACAGAGAGAGGGTTGTTGACTTTTCGTTTTGTTATTTTTGTCTTTTACGGTGGATGAGTTGGATATCTTGAATTCTCATCTTAGGTTATTGGAATTTTCTGATTTTTTTTATTTTGTTGCTTAATAATATATCTAAAGAGTTCTAGTTATAATAGTAAAGATGAGAGTCAAAATATCTCTCTTGTGCTAATTCAGAACTTGAAATCACAAATACTTTCTTTTATTTCTATTGGCCTGCGTTTCTTCGGCAAAAGAGTATCTGAAATTTTCCATTTTTCTCGCTCCTTTAACTCGGCGTACCGAATAATTTCTTTTGTATGTAGATCTAAGAAGATTACAACAAAGATTGAAAGATATGTCTGTGTATTCTAAAATAAATGAACTAATCACAGTTGAAAAATGAATTTATTTAACTATATATCTTTTTCAATGCGGTTCATGCAAACCTATTTTTAATTGTAAGCTGTCCGATGAAACTTTCATAATTGGATGATACGTAAGGAAATCTGGGAAATTGACAGCCTACAAATGAAAAAATCAGACATGACACCTCATTGAATAAGTGAAATAATGAAGCATGTTATGCATGACCTTTTTTTTATAAGGGTAAATTGCCAAAACCCTAATCACTTTCTTTCTCGGCCTCGAAATAGTAGTCAAAAATCCTCTTGAAAAGTCTTTCGTGGTCAAAAAACCCCTTATCTGAAATATCTAGTAGTTGCCTGCTATATCTAGTTTTCTGTGATATTTAAACGGTAGCCAGACATATCTTGCCGGTGATATCTAAACCGGTACCTGCGATATCTAAATAGATTGTATGAATTAGTTAGATATAGCAGCCTACTATATAGAAATCGTAGAAAAAATTTCCAGATGTTTTTTGACTAATGTTTTAAGGCCAGGGGTTTTTTGACAACAGAAAAAAAGCTTGGGTGTTTGGTTCATAATTTACGCTACAAAATATTAACCTGGTCCAATGAGAAAACGTGCAAAATTACAAGGGTAAATTGTAAACTCCTCTCGAGCACTTTTTCAGCTGTCAAATACCCTTGGCTTCGAAACGGTAGTCAAAACCTCTTGGAAAATTTTCTTGCGATATTTACATAATTGCTTAATATATCTAACTAATTCATATAAACTATTTAGATATCGCAGGCAACTGCTTAGATATCGTTGGCTACTGTATAAATATCGCAGGAAACTAGATATAGCATGCAACTACTAGATATCACGTGCATAGTCACATAATTCACGAATTATTCGGCGAGATCATGAATAATTCGCGAATTTTTTATCTGCCGATTTAATCGTTGTTGCCGAACGTTTTGAATAATTTGCGAATTATTAAAACAACGAATTATTCAAAAAACAGCGAATAATTCACAAAATCAAAACCTAGCGCCTCATATATTAATTTCTTATTCGAAATCCTTCCCGAATATTTCCCGAAAACTTGCCGAATTTTTCCCGAATACCAGCCGATTTTTTCTGAATAGTTCTCCGAATCCGAATTATTACCGAATCGCGAATTTATGACTATGATCAAGTGTAAGGGGTTTCTTGACAACTAAAGGCTTTTTTAAGAGGGTTTTGATTGCCTTTTCGAGACCGGGGCTTTTGACAACAGAAAAATTGTTTTTATTTGGAGGGAGGGTTGACGATTTACCCAAATTTTAAATACATGATAACAAGTGGTTCACGGGAATATTTATAAATTCTGAGTTTTGTTGCGGTCGTTAAGAATTTGAAATGATATTGCAGCTGACGAGTTCAAATCCTATGGGATGCACACCAGTGAATCAATTAGAAACAACACCATTTATACAGAGAGTCCAGGTCTCAGCTCAAGCACAACCAATCTAATATGTTATATATATATATATATATTCTTAGATTTTCATCAAAACTACAGAGTTTTAAAGCTTACGTGTGCAACAGTTGTGTGCTAAAGCTAATTGCTTGCGATCATACTACTTATCAGATAATTAAAAATGCCATTGGACAGATAACCGACGAAGAAAATGCCTTACATATGGACGCTCAGTTTGACTTTTAGCCACTTACACTTACTGCTTATATGCTTTGCATACCAAATAGAATTTAATTCTATGTATAGAGTTTAACTCTTATCTGAAGCTAATACTTCAAAAGAGTGTTCTCACGTGTTTAACACGCGACCCCAATGCGGGTTTTAATCTGTTTATTTAGCGCTTATATGAAAATCATATAAGCGCTTACGTGTTTAACACGTAAGACATGTTTAGCCTTTAATTGTTTGGTTTCAACGCTTATATATTTTGCATATAAGCGCTCACGTGTTTGACACGTGAGGCTTAAAACGTAGGGAATTCTCCTCTTTTTTCTTTCTTTTCTTTTTTTATAAGGAAACAAATGCACCCCAGCGTTGCTTTCATGTGGCTTGCGCGTGAGTGCAACGCTGTCTATCTTTAAAATCGTTGGATCGGCTAGGGGAATAGGAATTTGAACCGCTCTCATCACGTCTTATAAATGGTGCCTTTGATCTTGGAGTGATTACTGTTTTTTCATCTTCCTCCTTGAGTTTTTTTCTCGCTTGAGAATTTAATTCTCATTTCTGAGTTTAGATCTCTGCCTCTAGAACTTTTCTGATCAGAGTTAAACTCTACCAAAATTTTGGTAAGAATTATGAACAGAGCTTACCGCTTTGAAGACTCTTTTTTTTTTGATTTTTAATCTATTAACATAGCTCGGCTTTTTTCTTGAATTAATCTCTTGGAGATCTTACAAAAAAAACCTTTTTTTTAGTAGACCGTGGGTCTTGAATTAATGGGCATCCTTAAGAATCGCTGATTCTCTTCTTAGGGTTTTACCCTATTATTGATCCTTATCTTTAAGGGTCTCTGAAATTTAATTCCATTATATTTCCCATTATGTGGATTTCTGGGATTTAATCCCATTATTGGAGGAATTTAGTTCCATTTTGTCTTGCAGAGCTCAGCTCTGCATTTCTTTTTGAACTTTGGGAATTTTATTTCCTTTCCTGTTCTTGAGTATTTTCCTTTTAAGGGTTTCAATATGCTCTTTCACAGATTTGAATCTATTGTTATCTTTAAAGAACCTGGTTTTCGGGGACATTGGGAGTTTTTTTTAACTCCACCGTTCATTTAATAAGAATCCTTTTAGAGTCTTATAATGGACACTTTGTCTCATCATTGACAAGCCGCTTTTTTGATTTCATGGGGTCCATTAGATTTTTAGTTAGTAGTCCCATAAGCCCAACTCACACCTTTTGTTGACTGTGTTTTTTTGTTGTCTCATTTTTTAGGTACAATGGCCTCACTTCCCTACTTCCCTTATACCCGCTTAGAGGGCGCTTTCCCACGGTCGCCAACAGACGAGGAAATTATGGCTATGATTAAGAATCATGATAAGGACAAAAAGAGTCTTCTCCTATGGGGTGTCTGGTATGATCATATTATAAGTGGTTGTAGTGGTTTTACAACGGATCCCATTCGTTTGATTCAGTTTACGAAGCGTCCGTATACTGCTTATGCAGTGGAGGCGGTTAATTGGACTCCTGAAAGCCGGCTCGATCCATCAACGACGGGATACCCAATTAGCCCTTAATGGCTATTAACATTTTGGGACGCCGAATATGCCAAGGTTAAACCCGACCTTGAGGGCTTGTCTATAAAATAGGAGTCATTCCGCAACATCCAGTGTGCTACCTTCCTTAGACCTGGTATATTCTCTCCTCCCAACACTCACGGTTGCAAAAAGTTAGATTATACTAGGCGGTGTATGCGTCTTTGTTCTATTATCATGCTCCCCACGTTTGGTGGGTTAAGTCCTTTTTAAACCAATAGAATCTTCCCCCGCATACGTTCCTACTGGGGGACCGTGAGGTTTCCATTTCGCTGGAGGAATTCCGAGAAATTTCCGGACTGCCAATCACGGGAGAACATTACGAGGAGTAACTACCCCTGACAAGTTCGTTTTTGCTATGGTTCCAGCCATGCATAAAGGCTTGACAACTGAGAATGCTATTCAGCACAAGCATTCAAGTTTAATCAAGGTTTAGGCATCTTTGAGAGCCTGTATGTGGCATCAGAAGGGCAAGGTGTTAGTTTTGATGATTTCATCACTCACTTCCTTCGTAATGATGCTCTATCCAAGAAAGCTCCGAAATTTGTGAAGGTCAAGGATCCCTTCGGATTTGGTCTGGACAAGCTGCCGAATAAGGAGGAAGATCTGCCCCATTTTTATATTCCAAGTTTGTTGACCATGGCCTTTGACGAGATTGCTACTTCTGGTATGGACGAGGAAACATTCTTTGTAGGCTTCATCAGTCTTTGGCTCAGCTGGTTTGCCATGCCGATGCACCGACGTTTTATGAGAGCTTTCGTTTTCTATCCCGCACACCGCATAGCCGAAGGAGCTCAACTGGCTATTGGCTTTGCAAGATTATCACACATGTATCATGGTTTGAGTACCGCAGCCAACACTTCAAATCCAGGTGCAGACACCGTGAACTTCTCCCTCCATTACTTCACGTCCTGGATTGAGATGCACGTGTTAGGCGTGTTTGCTGTGCATCGGCGGCCTAATTTCTACGAGTCTTATACTTTCCCACGAGTCATGAGATTGGTTGATTCTTCCACTCCAGATCCAACTCAGTTAGGGCTTTACGCGTGCTGCTTAACCCGTATTCAAATGAAGGTGGCATGATTTTCAACGATCGGGTTCTTTCTGCGCCCGCGGGGCCTATTCAACAGTTATTTGATTTGTTAAAGAACGGAGCACCGACTTTGAAACACAAGGAGATCATGCACCTGTATTCGATCAGGTCGGGGTACTTGGTGATCCGATTAAATGATGTCGCTCTCCTCATACGGTACAATCCGCATCGCTTTGTCCAACAGTTGGGTTATAACTAGGGTGTGCCCCTTGAAGCTTTCTTGGTTGAGCTTACTCCCTCACTGGAGACTGCCCGTGACGCTATTCATCACTTTGTGCGGCTGAACACCGGTTTTCTCTTCATGATCCTCGAGCCCGATTACATTCCAAGGCCTGTGGGACCCTTCAAGGGATGGTATCGATATCGGGTCGGTCCCATCATTACAGAGGAGAGAAGGGTGCTTTTCGAGTGTAAGGCCTCTGTGCCTGCCCAAGCCGTCAATATTCCGCTGCGACCACGGTCGGTCGTTTGTTCACCTCTGAGAGACAGTGATTCAGTGATTATTCCGAAAGCTGCTCGAACAGAATCGGCCCCCCGTATTGCTGGTATGCTCGTTCACACTGGAGCCTGTGCAGGGACTCCTGATAGTGCACAAGCTGCGGCACCATCAAAATCGGATCCTGAAGATGAAATTCGGCAACACCGTGCAAAGGTGCCTAAGGGGAGAAAGTGCCCTTCTGCGAGTGCTAGCTCATGACCTTAAAAAAGGAAGAAGTTGGTTGCGCTAATTAGTTTATTTACTCCTTTCGGAGTTTGTAGTTTATTCATTCGTTTCGGAGTCTCTATTTTATTTACTCATTTTGGAATTTGTAGTTTATTCACTCATTTCGGAGTCTCTAGTTTACTCATTTTGGAGTTTGTAGTTTATTTACTCATTTCGGAGTCTTTTTAGTTTACCTACCTTGGGTTTACATGCAAATTTGTCCTAACGTTGTATGTAGATAACCTCCATCTTTTTATGATAGAGGTCCGTTAGGTTTGTGATACTAGGGTTTTATTCCGTGGTACCATCGCGTTGGCTGATATATTCCTCAATATGCAGTCTTTAAGCCGCTGTTCGAGTATCCCCACGACCGTCATGTCTCTGATCGCTTCTGAGACTGGACAAGCCGTCTTCAAGTAATTTCCTTAGGTCATATTATCGTTGGAAGAACAAGCGTTAGGTATTTGTCATGACGCTTTTTACTTGAGGTTGGACTCAATTTGGAGCGATGAGTCATAACCGCACCCTTCTGGGGTGGGATAATCTCCAATGGTCTTTAGGCTTTATATGTATTGCCGTCAAGACCAAAACTAGGAATATGCCATCACTTCGTTTTTTTCTCTGACGATGTCGCGCCGATTCTTTGCTGAAGTAGGGTGGATATCTGTACGATCTCTATGATGTATGTATTGCAATTGAAGTCTGGAGTTAGGAATATGCCATTGCTCCAATTTTTACTTTGACCCTTGGATCTCTTTATTTTTTATGATGACGTTGCGTCTGCATTCTGCTAGAATGAGGAGGAACGCCAGGATGATCTCTAGGCTGTAGATGCTGCCATTAAGACCTGAAGCTAAGATTTTGCCGTCGCTTTGTTTTTATTTGATTGTTGTGTCTGCCCCTACTGGAATGAGGGGAGAACACAGGGATAGTCTCTAGGTTGTATATGTACCGTCAAGACTTGAAGCTAGGATTTTGCTATGGCTTTATTTTTGCTTTGACCCTTAGGTCTTTTGTTAACGTTGCGTCTGCATCCCGCTGGTATGAGAAGCACGTCGAGCCGGAGTTAGGATTTTTCCATCATTCCTTTTAATTCGGCTCCTTGGAACCTTTGTTGACGTCGCGTCTGCACCAAGAAGAAACGTTGGGATGATCTTTAGGCTGTAGATGTCGCCATCAAGACCTGAAGCTAGGATTTTGCTGTCACTTCACTTTTGTTTGATTGTTGTGTCCGCACTCTGCTGAAATGAGGGAGGAATACAAGGATAGTCTCTAGGTGTATATGTACCGTCGAGACCCGGTTCTCCTTTTGACGAAGCGTGGTTTGGAAATATGGTCCCTTTTTCCTTTATTTGTGCTCATGGATCGTATACAATAGCCAATATGGACATACTTGCGGGGCAGAAAAATTTTATTTTCATTTTTTTTATTTCTTTCTGCGATGCTATATTTTCAGCTTTTATGTCGCGAAAATCGTGATTGCCCAATCATTTAGGCTGTTTATCGCGGTGCCTAATCATTTCGGCCGTTTTTGTCTTTACTCGCTGCTTTTTATTGCGAGTTGCCCTATCATTTTGCCTCTTTTTTTTAATTCTGATCCCAATCTTGGCATCAGCATCGCTACCACTGGAATATTGTCAGGAGTGAATCATCATTTGCCGTGAGAGAACTTGAAATTTGAAACCTATTTAGGCATCGACATCGCTACAACTAGGATAATGCCATGAGCGAATCATCAATTGCCTTTATTAGTTTGAACAAAGGTGGCTTAGCAAAACAGGGTTAGGATCCTGTCGACTAAGGCTTTCTAGCTTTATGAGACGTAAGGGCCTCATAAAGGTATTTCTCTCTACGAGTCAAGAGGATCTTGTATGTGTATTTTCTCCTTAGGAGTTGTGAGGATTGCTAAGTGTGTTTTTCTTTTATAAAGTAAGGATCTTATAAGAGTATTTTCTTCTTGTAAGTCGAGAGGACTTACAAGTGTCGTTCACCAGATAGGGACATTTCGCTCCATTGGTGGAACTTGGTGGGAGAATATTTATTTATACCCGTGGATTGTATACAAGGGTCAATATTGGACCGCCTGTAGGGCAAAAAGGTTTTTTAGGTGTTTTTGATGGTTTAAGAACATGTTTAGATCTCTGTAACTTAAGGCTTTTGAATCCTTATGAGCCGTGAGGGTCTCATAGGGGGAAATTCTCCTTACGAGTCGTGTCACGCCCCGCTTCCCAGAGTACGCAAGATTGGGCACGTGACATAGCCAACCATGCTACCTGTGGGTAGGAAATATCCATCCACAGTCACATTACGGTTGTAGAGATATCAAGAACAAAATAATAAATTAATCTAAGACATGTCCAAATCCATAATAACAAGAATCAATAAACAATGAGTGCGGAAGCAAATGATCCAATACAATAAATAAACAGTACGTCCCATAATGCGGGCTCACATCTGGAAATGGAATGAAAATAAATAAACTAAACCCTAAGGAACTCACAGTTCAGCCTGCTGGCTGAAGTACTCCTGCTCGGTCGTCGATAGTGGTAAGGAATCTGGGCCATGCAAAACCCAGACGTCAGCGCGTCATGTCAACCAAATAATATGATATAAACATGGTAATAAGCAATGCAGGTATGAACATGAATAAAGCAGTACTAAGAAATAACAGAGCAGGATAATGTGCAGTGGTGACTAAACTGTCCTATCAGGTTTCTACTCTATAGTCTTTGAAATCAATTGATGAATCGTCGGTGTAACTCAATAGTATCCCGTGCGTGCCTGGGACCACGGTCAAGGTCCTCGGGGTTGAATCCGAGACGTGCCGCTAAGCAGTAAAAGGTAGCAAGATGGGCGAGTGATGTCAGCATCACCACTCCGGGGCTGGCCAAGCCCGTAAGACTGATCAGAACAAGTATCGAACTGTTGAGTTACAAGTCGGTTTCACCTTTGATTTCCCCATACCCCCAAGCTATGTATGTCAGGTCAGGTATTCAGTAGTCAAGGACTAATGCCAACACAAAATCCGGTAAAAGTAGGTCTGTCTGGATAGACAGCAGGAATGGTCAGGTTTGTCGGCATTAGGCATGAAATCAGATAACAGGTCAGGTCACGTTTCAACAGGTTGAGTCGATATGTACAGGGTGTATCAAGATCGGTCAATATGTAATGCAATCAAATGTATGCTGATAACAGGTATAGTAACGAATAAGGAACAACAGCAGGAACAGCAAATAACAATATTATTCCATGTAAACACAGTGATGCTTTGTATTATCTTATTAACAGGTTCAAGCACCCTTGGGGTGCAATAATCACAGTGTAGCGCAATATTAATAACAGCAGACAATAAAGATATAAGTGTGCGACTATTATCCTCTAAATAGTAAAATGATTAGCAGGTAGTTGTCATTAAGGTTACGGTGGCAAAATACGATTTAGGTGGCAGTATTATAATGCATATCACACTTCGTCCAATGAGGACAAGTAACAATACTAGTTAATATAGCAAGTTTGTGAGTCAATCATTTAATTAGTTTAACGTAGCATGTAGCAAGAAATCTTGCCTCGACGGTTTCGCAAACCGGAAAGCACGGATGCGATGTCGGCAGAAAACACGAGACGGGTGCACGGGCCACGGATCGAATCCCAACAGCGAACAGCGGGAACACACGGACTAGGGTACTTCGCTGGAGCGTCGGGTCGAAACGACGGCACGGTCGGAATCCGGCAAAAGTCAAAAGCAATGAAGTTAGCGAATGCGATATACGTAACCAAACGACCAGCGAGGGGGGGATTTAGCACGAATGGAAGATAAAGATGCTTACCGGGATTGCAAAGGTTGCGACGGCGACGGGGTCGACGGCGATGGGGCGCCGGCGAGGGAGCTGCAGTCGACGGGCTAGGGTTGCGGTATGGAACAGAAAAGAGAGTGGGGATGCAGAGGAGGTGGTCCGGGACTGGTGCGCAGGGGCTGAAGAGATGCCGAAGGTGTCGCAGGTGACGACGACGACGGTCTCCGGCGACTTCTCCGGCCGAACAGGGAGACACGGGGCAGGCCGGGGTTGTCGCGGCAGCAACGTGTGCACGGGAGAAGGAAGGAAAGTCGAGGCCGGAAAGAGGAGGCGGAGGTGAGGGTAATGGTGGTGGTGGCGTCGGTGTTGGGGCTGCGGCGGCGACGGCGAGATCTGCGGTGGTTGGTGGCGTCGGGGTTGGGTGCAGGCGCGGAAGAGAACGGAGGAAGGCTGCGGTCGATGCCGTGGAGGTGAGGATGGTGACGGGGAGGTCACGTGGAGGTCGGCGGCGAGGTTGCGACGAGGTTAGGGTTAGGGTTAGGGGTTCTCGTGGTGGGTTCTCTCGTGATCGAGAGGAAGAAGGGAGGCGGCTGCATGATAATATATAGGAGGAGAGAGAGAGGATTTAAAGGAAGAGAGAGAGAGGGTTAGTTAGAGAGAGAGAGAGAGAAAGAGAAACGGAGGCGGGCCCACGAGAAATACCCTCTCGTGATTGGCTGCACAAAGGGAAGGAATTTTAGGAAAAGATTTAATATAGGATTTACTTAGATTGGTAACAGAAAATATTTATGTAGTTAAAATAGTATTTAATTAAATGGGAATTTTTGGCGCTAAATAAAACATTTTCAAATCGCGCCCGGGTTGCGTCCAAATGCTCCAAATTCAAATTATAGGATTTTAAGCGAGGTCCAAATTTTGAAAAGAGGTGTTTAATGATTAAAATGCATGCCCCCAAGTCGGACACTTGTACGCGTGCGTAGGCGTCCAAACTTACCCGTTTAACCGAACGGAAAGAAATCTCGACACGCGGACGCTACCACGCGACTAGTGGCGACGAGTAGGCCAACATGGATACTTTTAATTTCATTTTAGGTGTTAAAATTTGTTATGTGCCGAAATGACTTAACCGGTTAAAATTTTGCAAAAAGCACCAAACCATCAGGATAATTGGAATGAGCAATATAAAACACTCAACTAGCAAAAAAAATAGTATTATTGGGCTCGGGTATTACATCATACCCAACTACAAAAGAATTTCGTCCTCGAAATTCCAAGAATACAAGATAGCTAACTATAGGAAAAGGTGAGGAAATTTCTGTCGGATCTCGTCTTCTCGCTCCCAAGTGGATTCTCCATGCAATCGATTACCCCAAGAAACTAGTACAAGAGGGATAACCTTGTTCTTAAGAACCTTTTCTCTTCGATCCTTGATTTCAACTGGTCGCTCCTCAAAAGTTAGGTCCTCCCGTACAGTCAATTCCGAAAGATCCAAGACATGAGTCTCATCACGAACATACCTCCGTAGTTGAGACACATGAAACACATCGTGCACTCCTGCCAATGACTGTGGTAACACCAAACGGTACGCTACCTCTCCAACACGCTCCAATATCTCGAAGGGTCCAACGAATCGAGGGCTAAGCTTTCCCCGACTCCCAAAGCGAATCACCCCTCTAGTCGGTGATATCTTCAGGAATACCAAATCACCCACGGCGAACTCTAGAGGTCTTCTTGACGTGTCGGCCCAACTTTTCTGTCTGTCTTGAGCTGCCTTCATATGCTTCGTGATTGTATTCACCTTCTCGACTATCTGTACCACCAAATCTGGTCCTAGTAACCTTCGTTCACCAACATCATCCCAACAAACCGGTGAACGGCACTTACGACCATACAACGCTTCAAACAGAGCCATCTGAATAGTCGCTTGGAAGCTATTGTTGTACGAAAACTCCACCAGGTGTAGATGATCCTCCCAAGAACCTTTGAAGTCCAACATGCAAGCTCTCAACATATCTTCAAGGGTCTGGATCGTTCTCTCCGATTGTCCATCAGTTTGAGGATGATAAGCTGTGCTAAACTTCAATCGAGTCCCCAAACTTTCTTGTAAACTCCTCCAGAAGTGCGACAAGAACCGAGTGTCCCGATCGGACACGATGCTTACCGGTACTCCATGCAATCTTACAATCTCCTGCATGTACCGCTCTGCCAAAGTCTCTGTCGATTGACCAACCCGAAAAGGAATAAAGTGAGCTGCTTTGGTCAACCGATCGACAATCACCCATACTGCATTGTTGCCCTTTGGACTCCGCGGTAAAGCCGTCACGAAATCCATGGTTATAAGTTCCCACTCCCACTGAGGAATCGGAAGTGGTTGCAACAAACCAGCAACCCTTTGGTGTTCCGCCTTGACTTGCTGACACACCAAGCACTTAGCCATGAAGCGAGCAATTTCCCGTTTCATACCATCCCACCAGAAGTGCTGTCGAATATCTCGGTACATCTTTGTCCCTCCTGGATGTACAGAGTAAGCTGAACTGTGTGCCTCCTTCATAAGCTCTTCACGCACATCTCCTTTTGGCACACACACACGGCTACCATATCTCAACGAACCGTCTTCATGGATCAGTAAATCGGTTCGTAGTCCGGCTTCAACCTGCTCTCGAAACCTTTGCAGCCTAGGATCCTGCGGTTGTGACGCTTTAATCTTCTCAACTAAGGACGACTGTACTTGTAACTGCATCAACTGTCCTGTAGCATGTGGTAGCACAACCTCCAAATCAAATCTCCGAAAATCCGCAATGATCTCCCTTTGTGCGGTCAATACCTGGATTGCTGGTAACCGACTTAGCGCATCTGGCACGACGTTAACTTTTCCCGGATGGTACTTAAGGTCAAGGTCGTAGTCGGCCATCAGTTCCAACCATCTGCGTTGCCTCATGTTCAACTCCTTCTGAGTGAATACATACTTCAAACTCTTGTGATCTGTAAAGACTTCGACTTTCTCGCCCAAAAGGTAGTGTCTCCAAATTTTCAGGACGAAGATCACGGCTGCAAGCTCCAAGTCATGAGTCGGATAATTCTTCTCATGAGTCTTCAGTTGTCTCGATGCGTAGGCGACGACTTTCCCATTCTGCATCAGAACACATCCCAATCCTTTTCCGGATGCGTCGCTGTGTATCACTAGTCCTCCTGAATTATCTGGTACGGTCAGGATCGGGACGGTTATCAACTTTTGCTTCAACGTCTCGAAGGCCAATGCACATCCATCCGTCCAAACAAACGGTACCTCCTTACGCGTAAGCTTGGTTAACGGCTCTGCCAAACGAGCGAAGTTCTCCACAAATCTCCTGTAGTATCCGGCGAGTCCAAGAAAACTTCTTATCTCCGCAACATTCTTTGGAGTTGGCCAATCTCGAACTGCTGCAATCTTCTCGGGATCAACGGCGATTCCATCGCCCGACACGACATGCCCCAGAAACTTCACTTCTTCCAGCCAGAATTCGCACTTACTCATCTTCGCAACAATTTCTCATGTCTCAGCGTCTGCAGTGCGATCTTTAAATGCTCAGCATGCTCCTCCGGAACCTTCGAGCATACCGGCATATCGTCAAATACATCCTCAAAGTCGCGAACAACTGCCGGCTCTTCATTACTATCCACTACCATAGCCGCAAGAACACTGTTTGTCGGCCTAGCCCTAAACTCGACTGGCCTGACAGAGTTGCTTCCTCCAGTGAAAGTAAACTCCGGGTGTCCGGGAATCTGGAAAATTACTTTCCTTGCCTTACAATCAATGTGTGCGTGGAAAGTGCCAAAATCCATTCCCAAGACTACTTCATAACTGCCCGTATCTATCACCAAGAAATCTGCAAAGAGTTCCCGTCCGCTAACAACAACTGTACAATCTCTACACTCCTTACTAGCTATGATTGTCCCATTCCCAGTGTGTATGTCCCAAAAACTAGACAGGGTCGTGCAGGTAATCGAGTGTATAGTTATAAATTTGGATGACATAAAACAGTGGGATGCTCCGGAATCAAATAATGCCAATGCGGGAAAACCATGAACGAGTAAATTACCTGAAACCACTTCTCCTGATGCCTTAGCTTCCTCGGCTGTCAACGTGAACGCTTGAGCCTGGTTTGGTCCTTAAGTCAGCTGTTTATGCCCTTGGAACGGTTCCTGCGGAGGCTTCTGTAAATCATCTCTTGTACGAAGCTTCGACGGACAAACACTAACGGCGTGATCTGCCGCTCCACATCTAAAACAGAGTCCCAGCCTCTTACGACACTCCTTTCGCACATGTCCGGGTACATGGCAGTAGTTACAAATCACGCTCCCTTTCCGATCACCCACAATTGTTTTCTTCATTGGTGCTACGCTGCGCCTGTTCACCGGAATACTTCTACGTGCCGTCGTTTGATTCAGTGCAGATGCTGGTTCCAGCTCGGTCTGTTCCTTTAGATTCTCCAGCAATCCCCTTATCACTCTACGCCTGGCGGCTAAGACCGCACGTCTTTGGTCCATCTTCGAATTCTGACCGGCCATATTCCTGGAAATCAAAGTATCCAACATTAGCATGATGATAGATTCTGAGTATAGATCAAGGCTAGAACTCCAAAATACTTAAATAGAGTACTGCATTGTAGCTATGCCGCGGTATCATAGCCGCAATTACTTAACTCCACCCAAGTCGCCTAAGTCCTAGAGATAACAAGAAATTAGGTTTTCGAGTTGACAATGCAAAGTAAGTTTGCATGTCGACATGATCCGGAAGAATGATTCAAGGATAGTAAAACGGTCAAGGTGGCAGGACATGTTTCCTAACCACGGGTATTCTGATTCGTGTATCGGGTGCAATACCCAACTACAAAGAATCAACCCAATTAACCTAGGGCTCTGATACCAAAAGAACCATGTCACGCCCCGCTTCCCAGAGTACGCAAGATTGGGCACGTGACATAGCCAACCATGCTACCTGTGGGTAGGAAATATCCATCCTCAGTCACATTACGGTTGTAGAGATATCAAGAACAAAATAATAAATTAATCTAAGACATGTCCAAATCCATAATAACAAGAATCAATAAACAATGAGTGCGGAAGCAAATGATCCAATACAATAAATAAACAGTACGTCCCATAATGCGGGCTCACATCTGGAAATGGAATGAAAATAAATAAACTAAACCCTAAGAAACTCACAGTTCAGCCTGCTGGCTGAAGTACTCCTGCTCGGTCGTCGATAGTGGTAAGGAATCTGGGCCATGCAAAACCCAGACGTCAGCGCGTCATGTCAACCAAATAATATGATATAAACATGGTAATAAGCAATGCAGGTATGAACATGAATAAAACAGTACTAAGAAATAACAGAGCAGGGTAATGTGCAGTGGTGACTAAACTGTCCTATCAGGTTTCTACTCTATAGTCTTTGAAATCAATTGATGAATCGTCGGTGTAACTCAATAGTATCCCGTGCGTGCCCGGGACCACGGTCAAGGTCCTCGGGGCTGAATCCGAGACGTGCCGCTAAGCAGTAAAAGGTAGCAAGATGGGCGAGTGATGTCAGCATCACCACTCCGGGGCTGGCCAAGCCCGTAAGACTGATCAGAACAAGTATCGAACTGTTGAGTTACAAGTCGGTTTCACCTTTGATTTCCCCATACCCCCAAGCTATGTATGTCAGGTCAGGTATTCAGTAGTCAAGGACTAATGCCAACACAAAATCCGGTAAAAGTAGGTCTGTCTGGATAGACACCAGGAATGGTCAGGTTTGTCGGCATTAGGCATGAAATCAGGTAACAGGTCAGATCACGTTTCAACAGGTTGAGTCGATATGTACAGGGTGTATCAAGATCGATCAATATGTAATGCAATCAAATGTATGTTGATAACAGGTATAGTAACGAATAAGGAACAACAGCAGGAACAGCAAATAACAATATTATTCCATGTAAACACAGTGATGCTTTGTATTCTCTTATTAACAGGTTCAAGCACCCTTGGGGTGCAATAATCACAGTGTAGCGCAATATTAATAACAGCAGACAATAAAGATATAAGTGTGCGACTATTATCCTCTAAATAGTAAAATGATTAGCAGGTAGTTGTCATTAAGGTTACGGTGGCAAAATACGATTTAGGTGGCAGTATTATAATGCATATCACACTTCGTCCAATGAGAACAAGTAACAATACTAGTTAATATAGCAAGTTTGTGAGTCAATCATTTAATTAGTTTAACGTAGCATGTAGCAAGAAATCTTGCCTCGACGGTTTCGCAAACCGGAAAGCACGGATGCGATGTCGGCAGAAAACACGAGACGGGTGCACGGGCCACGGATCGAATCCCAACAGCGAACAGCGGGAACACACGGACTAGGGTACTTCGCTGGAGCGTCGGGTCGAAACGACGGCACGGTCGGAATCCGGCAAAAGTCAAAAGCAATGAAGTTAGCGAACGCGATATACGTAACCAAACGACCAGCGAGGGGGGGATTTAGCACGAATGGAAGATAAAGATGCTTACCGGGATTGCAAAGGTTGCGACGGCGACGGGGTCGACGGCGATGGGGCGCCGGCGAGGGAGCTGCAGTCAACGGGCTAGGGTTGCGGTATGGAACAGAAAAGAGAGTGGGGATGCAGAGGAGGTGGTCGGGGACTGGTGCGCAGGGGCTGAAGAGATCCCGAAGGTGTCGCAGGTGACGACGACGACGGTCTCCGGCGACTTCTCCGGCCGAACAGGGAGACACGGGGCAGGCCGGGGTTGTCGCGGCAGCAACGTGTGCACGGGAGAAGGAGGGAAAGTCGAGGCCGGAAAGAGGAGGCGGAGGCGAGGGTAATGGTGGTGGTGGCGTCGGTGTTGGGGCTGCGGCGGCGACGGCGAGATCTGCGGTGGTTGGTGGCGTCGGGGTTGGGTGCAGACGCGGAAGAGAACGGAGGAAGGCTGCGGTCGATGCCGTGGAGGTGAGGATGGTGACGGGGAGGTCACGTGGAGGTCGGCGGCGAGGTTGCGACGAGGTTAGGGTTAGGGTTAGGGGTTCTCATGGTGGGTTCTCTCGTGATCGAGAGGAAGAAGGGAGGCGGCTGTATGATAATATATAGGAGGAGAGAGAGAGGATTTAAAGGAAGAGAGAGAGAGGGTTAGTTAGAGAGAGAGAGAGAGAGAGAAAGAGAAATGGAGGCGGGCCCACGAGAAATACCCTCTCGTGATTGGCTGCACAAAGGGAAGGAATTTTAGGAAAAGATTTAATATAGGATTTACTTAGATTGGTAACAGAAAATATTTATATAGTTAAAATAGTATTTAATTAAATGGGCATTTTTGGCGCTAAATGAAACATTTCCAAATCGCGCCCGGGTTGCGCCCAAATGCTCCAAATTCAAATTATAGGATTTTAAGCGAGGTCCAAATTTTGAAAAGAGGTGTTTAATGATTAAAATGCATGCCCCCAAGTCGGACACTTGTACGCGTGCGTAGGCGTCCAAACTTGCCCGTTTAACCGAACGGAAAGAAATCTCGACACGCGGACGCTACCACGCGACTAGTGGCGACGAGTAGGCCAACATGGATACTTTTAATTTCATTTTAGGTGTTAAAATTTGTTATGTGCCGAAATGACTTAACCGGTTAAAATTTTGCAAAAAGCACCAAACTATCAGGATAATTAGAATGAGCAATATAAAACACTCAACTAGCAAAAGAAATAGTATTATTGGGCTCGGGTGTTACAAGTCGTGAGGAACTTACAAGTGTAATTTCTCCTTAGGAATCGTGGGGACTCTTAAGTGTGTTGTTCTTTTGTGAGTCGTAAGAATCTGACGCAGGTCTTTTTTTGACGAATTCGCGCCCTTTCGGGTTTTCCCTAGCTCGTTGGCAGTCCTGCTGTTTTTACTCACGGTGCCCTTTCGAGTTTTCATCCGTTCCCATTTTGCTTGTGGACATACCCCCCTTTTTTAGGCGGTCTGCAAGGTAACGCACCATTAGCTGTAGGCCCCGGTCTTCTTCAAAGAACTACATCACGTGGGGCCCGAGAGAGTTATGAATCGTTTATGCCCTTGGATTGTATACGGTAATCGATATGGGGATTTATTGTAGGACTAAACGTGTGAGTTTAAAGATATGACGGTTCTTTATCGCCATATTTTGGGGCGAAATGCTAGTTTAAGGACGTTCCGGTCCAACATTCCCGTTTTAGGGACGAATATTAGTTTTGAGACGTTTCGGTCCAGTATTAGTTTAAGGACGTTTCGGTCCATTGTTAGCTTAAGGACGTTTCGGTCCAGCATTCCCATTTTGGGGATGAATTAGTTTAAGGAAATTTCGTTCCATTATTAGTTTAAAGACGTTTCGGTCTATTATTCCCATTTTTTTCAGACGGCCCGCAGGGTAACGCACCATTAGATGTAGGCCCGGTCTTCTTCAAAGGACAACATCACGTAGGACCCGGAAGAGTTATGAATCGTTTATGCCCGTGGATTTTTTAGTTATATGTATGCCCTAGAGGCCATTACTGTACATGTGATGTATATTGTAGTGGATGCTTGGACATATATAGCGAGGACATTCTTACTCGACATGATAGTATGCTATTTTGTAGATTTGTATTGTGATATTGTCTTGCTCTCACATGTTGATAAATTCCTTAGGATGTGTACTTGACTACCAGAACTATGATTGAGATCATACTAGTGGGGCCAAGGGTAGTCCACAAGTACACCCTATAATTGTTCCTTGTCATGAGTTGGATATCTTCAATTCTCATCTTAGGTTATTGGAATTTTCTAATTTTTTTTATTTTGTTGCTTAATAACATATCTAAAGAGTTTTAGTTATAATAGTAAAGATGAGAGTTAAAATATCTCTCTTATGCTAATTCAGAACTTGAAATCACAAATACTTTCTTTTATTTCTGTTGGCCGGCGTTTCTTCGGGAAAAGAGTATCTGAAATTTTCCATTTTTCTCACTCCTTCAACTCGGCGTACCGAATAATTTCTTTTGTATGTAGATCTAAGAAGATTACAACAAAGATTGAAAGATATGTCTGTGTATTCTAAAATAAATGAACTAATCACAGTTGAAAAATGAATTTATTTGACTATATATCTTTTTCAATGCAGTTCATGCAAACCTATTTTTAATTGTAAGCTGTCCGATGAAACTTTCATAATTGGATGATACGTAAGGAAATCTGGGAAATCTGACATGACATCTCATTGAATAAGTGAAATAATGAAGCATGTTATGCATGACCTTTTTTTTATATGGGTAAATTGCCAAAACCCTAATCACTTTCTTTCTGTTGCCAAAAAACCCTCTGCCTCCGAATAATAGTCAAAAATCCTCTTGAAAAGTCTTTCATGGTCAAAAAACCTTTTATCTGAAATATCTAGTAGTTGCCTGCTATATCTAGTTTTCTGCGATATTTAAACAGTAGTCAGACATATCTTGCCGGTGATATCTAAACCGGTACCTGCGATATCTAAATCGATTGTATGAATTAGTTAGATATAGCAGCTTACTATATAGAAACCGTAGAAAAAATTTCCAGGTGGTTTTTAACTAATGTTTTGAGTCCGGGGTTTTTTTGACAACAGAAAAAATGCTTGGATGTCTGTTTTATAATTTACCCTACAAAATATTAACCTGGTCCAATGAGAAAACGTCCAAAATTACAAGGGTAAATTGTAAACTCCTCTCAAGCACTTTTTCAGCTGTCAAACACACTTGGCTTCGAAACGGTAGTCAAAACCTCTTGGAAATTTTTCTTGCGATATTTACATAGTTGCTTAATATATCTAACCAATTCATATAAACTATTTAGATATCGCAGGCAACTCCTTAGATATCGTTGGCTACTGTATAAATATCACAGGAAACTAGATATAGCAGGCAACTACTAGATATCACGTGCATAGTCACATAATTCACGAATTATTCGGCGAATTCATGAATAATTCGCGAATTTTTTATCTGCCGATTTAATCGCTGTTGCCGAACGTTTCGAATAATTCGCGAATTATTAAAACAACGAATAATTCAAAAAACAGCGAATAATTCACAAAATCAAAACCTAGCGCCTCATATATTAATTTCTTATTCGAAATCCTTCCCGAACATTTTCCGAAAACTTGCCGAATTTTTCCCGAATACCAGCCGATTTTTTCTGAATAGTTCTCTGAACCGAATTTTCGACCTCGCGGAATTATTACCAAATTGCGAATTTATGACTATGATCAAGTGAAGGGGTTTCTTGACAACTAAAGGCCTTTTTAAGAGGGTTTTGATTGCATTTTCGAGGCAGGGCTTTTGACAACAGAAAAATTGTTTTTATTTGGAGGGAGGATCGACAATTTACCCAAATTTTAAATACAAGATAACAAGTGCTTCACGGGAATATTTATAAATTCTGAGTTTTGTTGCGGCCGTAAAGAATTTGAAATGATATTGCAGCTGACGAGTTCAAATCCTATGGGATGCACACCAGTGAATCAATTAGAAACAACACCATTTATACAGAGAGTCCAGGTCTCAGCTCAAGCACAACCAATCTAATATTTTAGACATAGAGAAATATATATATATATATATATATATATATATATATATATATATATTCTTAGATTTTCATCAAAACCACAGAGCTTTAAAGCTTACGCGTGCAACAGTTGTGTGCTAAAGCTAATTGCTTACGATCATACTACTTATCAGGTAATTATAAATGCCATTCGACGGATAACCGACGAAGAAAATGCCTTACATATGGGCGCTCAGTTTGACTTTTAGCCACTTACACTTACTGCTTATATGCTTTGCATACCAAATAGAATTTAATTCTTTGTATAGAGTTTAACCCTTATCTCAAGCTAATACTTCAAAAGAGTGTTCTCACGTGTTTAACACACGACATCAATGCATGTTGTAATCTGTTTATTTAGCGGTTATATGATTTACATATAAGCGCTTACGTGTTTAACACGTAAGACATGTTTATCCTTTAATTGTTTGGTTTCAACGCTTATATATTTTGCATATAAGCGCTCACGTGTTTGACACGTGAGGTTTAAAACGTAAGGAATTCTCCTTTTTTCTTCTTCTTTTTTTTTCTTTTTTTATAAGGAAACAAATGCACCCCAGTGTTGCTTTCACGTGACTTGCACGTGAGTGCAACACTGTCTATCTTTAAAATCGTTGGATCGTCTAGGGGAATAGGAAGTTGAACCGCTCTCATCACGTCTTATAAATGGTGCCTTTGGCCTTGGATTGATTACTGTTTTTTCATCTTCTTCCTTGAGTTTTTTTTTCTCTTTTGAGAATTTAATTCTCATTTCAGAGTTTAGATCTCTGCCCCCTGAACTCCTCTGATCAGAGTTAAACTTTACCAAAATTTTGGTAAGAATTATGAACAGAGATTATCTCTTAGAAGACTCTTTATTTTTTTTGGATTTTTAATCCATTAACATAGCTCGGCTTTTTTCTTGAATTAATCTCTAGGAGATCTTACAAAAAAAACTTTTTTTTAGTAGACCGTGGGTCTTGAATTAATGGGCATCCTTGAGAATCGCTGGTTCTCTTCTTAGGGTTTTACCCTATTATTGATCCTTATCTTTGAGGGTCTCTAAAATTTAATTCCATTATATTTCCCATTATGTGGATTTATGGGATTTAATTCCATTATTGGAGGAATTTAGTTCCATTTTGTCTTGCAGAGCTCTGCTATGTATTTCTTTTTATTTTATTCCCTTTTCTGTTCTTGAGTATTTTCCTTTTAAGGGTTTCAATATCCCCTTTCACAGATTTGAATCCGTTGTTATCTTTAAAGAACCTGGTTTTCGGGGACATTGGGTTTTTTTTTAACTCCACTGTTCATTTAATAAGAATCTTTTTAGATTCTCACAATGGACACTTTGTCTCATCATTGACAAGCCTCTATTTTGATTTCGTGGGGTCCATTAGATTTTTAGTTAGTAGTCCCATAAGCCTAACTCACACCTTTTATTGACTGTGTTTTTTTTTGTCCCATTTTTTAGGTACAATGGCCTCACTTCCCTACTTCTCTTATACCCGCTCAGAGATCGCTTTTCCACGGTCGCCATCAGATGAGGAAATTATGGCTATGATTAAGAATCATGATAAGGACAAAAAGAGTCTTCTCTTATGGGGCGTCTGGTATGGTCATATTATAAGTCGTCGTAGTGGTTTTACAATGGATCCCATTTGTTTGATTCAGTTTACGGAGCGTCCGTATACTGCTTATGCAGTGGAGGCGGTTAATTGGACTCCTGAAAGCCGGCTTGAGCCATCAACGATAGGGATACCCAATTAGCCCTTAGTGGCTATTGACATTTTGGGACGCCGAATATGCCAAGGTGAAGCCCGACCTTGGGGGCAGGTCTATAAAATAGGCTTCATTCCGCGACATCCAGTGTGCTACCTTCCTTAGACCTGGTATATTCTCTCCTCCCAACGCTCACGGTTGCAAAAAGTTAGATTATACCAGGCGGTGTATGCGTCTTTGTTCTATTATCATGCTCCCCACGTTTGGTGGGTTAAGCCCTTTTTAAACCAATAGAATCTTCCCACGCATACGTTCCTACCGGGGGACCGTGAGGTTTCCATCTCGCTGGAGAAATTCCGAGAAATTTCTGGACTGCCGATCATGGGAGAACATTACGAGGAGTTACTACCCCTGACGAGTTCGTTTTTGCTATGGTTCCAGTCATGCATGAAGGCTTGACAACTGAGAATGTTGTTCAGCATAAGCATTCAAGTTTAATCAAGGATTAGGCATCTTTGAGAGACTGTTTGTGGCATCAGAAGGGCAAGGTGTTAGTTTTGATGATTTCATCGCTCACTTCCTTCGTAATGATGCTCTATCCAAGAAAGCTCCGAAATTTGTGAAGGTCAAGGATCCCTTCGGATTTGGTCCGGAAAAACTGCCGAATAAGGAGGAAGATCTGCCCCATTTTTATATTCCAAGTTCGTCGACCGTGGCCTTTGATGAGATTGCTGTTTCTGGTATGGACGAGGAAACATTCTTTGTAGGCTTCATCAGTCTTTGGCTCAGCTGGTTTGCCACGCCGATGCACCGACGCTTTATGAGAGCTTCCGTTTTCTATCCCGCACACCACATAGCCGAAGGAGCTCAACTGGCTATTGGCTTTGCTAGATCATCACACATGTATCATGGTTTGAGTACCGCAGCCAACACTTCAAATCCAGGTGCAGACACCGTGAACTTCTCCCTCCATTACTTCACGTCCTGGATTGAGATGCACGTGTTAGGTGTGTTTGCTGTGCATCGGCGACCTAATTTCTACGAGTCTTATACTTTCCCACGAGTCATGAGATTGGTTGATGCTTCCTCTCCAGATCCGACTCAGATAGGGCTTTGCACGTGCTGCTTAACCCGTATTCAAACGAAGGTGGCATGATTTTCAACGATCGGGTTATTTCTGCACCCGCGGGGCCTATTCAACAGTTATTTGATTTGTTAAAGAACGGAGCGCCGACTTTAAAACACAAGGAGATTATGCACCTGTATTCGATCAGGCCGGGGTACTTGGTGTTCCGATTAAATGATGTCGCTCTCCTCATACGGTAAAATCCACATCGCTTTGCCCAACAGTTGGGTTATAACTAGGGTGTGCCCCTTGACGCTTTCTTAGTTGAGCCTACTCCCTCGCTGGAGACTGCCCGCGATGCTATTCATCACTTTATGCGGCTGAACACCGGTTTTCTCTTCATGATCCTCGAGCCCGATTACATTCCAAGGCCTGTGGGACCCTTCAAGAGATGGTATCGACATCGTCGGTCCCATCATTACAGAGGAGAGATGGGTGCTTTTCGAGTGTAAGGCCTCTGCGCCTGCCCAAGCCATCAATATTCCGCCGCGACTACGGCCGGTCGTTCGTTCGCCTCTAAGAGACAGTGATTCAGTGATTATTCCGAAAGCTGCTCGAACAGAATCGGCCCCCCGTATTGCTGGTATGCCCGTTCACACTGGAGCCGGTGCAGGGACTCCTGATAGTGCACAAGTTGCGGCACCGTCAAAATCGGATCCCGAAGATGAAATTCGGCAACGCCGTGCAAAGGTGCCTAAGGGGAGGAAGTGCCCTTCTGCGAGTGCTAGCTCATGACCTAAAAATAGGAAGAAGTTGGCTGCGCTAATTAGTTTATTTACTCGTTTCGGAGTTTGTAGTTTATTCATTCGTTTCTGAGTCTCTATTTTATTTACTCATTTCGAAGTTTGTAGTTTATTCACTCATTTCGGAGTCTCTAGTTTACTCATTTTGGAGTTTTTAGTTTATTTACTCATTTCAGAGTCTTTTTAGTTTACCTCCCTTGGGTTTACATGCAAATGTCCTAATGTTGTATGTAGATAACCCCCATCTTTTTATGATAGAGGTCCGTTAGGTTTGTGATACTAGGGTTTTAATCCATGGTACCATCGCGTTGGCTGATATATTCCTCGATATGCAGTCTTTAAGCCGCTGTTCGAGTAACCCCACGACCGTCGTGTCTCTGATCCCTTCTGAGGCTGGACAAGCCGTATTCAAGTAATTTCCTTAGATCATATTACCGTTGGAAGAACAAGCGTTAGGTATTTGCCATGACGCTTTTTACTTGAGGTTAGGCTCAATTTGTAGCCCCGATGAGTCATAACCGCACCCTTCTGGGGTGGGATGATCTCCAATGGTCTTTAGGCTTTATATGTATTGCCGTCAAGACCAAAACTAGGAATATGCCATCACTTCGTTTTTTGCTCTGACCATGTCGCGCCGATTCTTTGCTGAAGTAGGGCGGACATCTGTACGATCTCTATGCTGTATGTATTGCAATTGAAGTCTGGAGTTAGGTATATGCCATTGCTCCAATTTTTGCTTTGACCCTTGGATCTCTTTATTTTTTATGATGACGTTGCGTCTGCATCCTGCTGGAATGAGGAGGAACGCCGGGATGATCTCTCGGCTGTAGATGCTGCCATTAAGACCTGAAGCTAAGATTTTGCCGTCGCTTCGTTTTTATTTGATTGTTGTGTCTGCCCCTACTGGAATGAGGGGGGAACACAGGGATAGTCTCTAGGTTGTATATGTACCGTCAAAACTTGAAGCTAGGATTTTACCATGGCTCTATTTTTGCTTTGACCCTTGGGTCTGGTATGAGAAGCACGTTGAGCCGGAGTTAGGATTTTTCCATCACTCCTTTTAATTTGGCTCCTTGGAGCCTTTGTTGACGTCGCGTCTGCACCGAGAAGAAACGTTGGGATGATCTTTAGGCTGTAGATGTCGCCATCAAGACCTGAAGTTAGGATTTTGCCGTCACTTCACTTTTATTTGATTGTTGTGTCCGCACCCTGCTGAAATGAGGGAGGAACACAGGGATAGTCTCTAGGTGGTATATGTACCGTCGAGACTCAGTTCTCCTTTTGACGAAGCGTGGTAGGGAAATATGGTCCCTTTTTCCTTTATTTGTGCCCATGGATCGTATACAAGAGCCGATATGGATATACTTGAAGGGCAGAAAAATTTTATTTTCATTTTTTTATTTCTTTCTGCGATGCTATCTTTTCAGCTTTTATGTCGCGAAAATCGCGATTGCCCAATCATTTCGGCTGTTTATCGTGGTGCCTAATCATTTCGGCCGTTTTTGTCTTTACTCGCTGCTTTTTATTGCGAGTTGCCCTATCATTTTGCCTCTTTTTTTTAATTCTGATACCAATCTTGGCATCAACATCGCTACCACTGGAATATTGTCATCATTTGCCGTGAGAGAACTTGAAATTTGATACCTATTTAGGCATCGACATCGCTACAATTGGGATATTGCCATGAGCGAATCATCAATTGCCTTTATTAGTTTGAACAAAGGTGGCTTAGCAAAACAGGGTTAGGATCCTGTCGACTAAGGCTTTTCTGCTTTATGAGCCGTAAGGGCCTCATAAAGGTATTTCTCTCTACGAGTCGAGAGAATCTTGCAGGTGTATTTTCTCCTTAGGAGTTGTGAGGATTGCTAAGTGTGTTTTTCTCTTATAAAGTAAGGATCTTATAAGAGTATTTTCTTCTTGTAAGTCGAGAGGACTTACAAGTGCCATTCACCATATAGGGGCATTTCTCTCCATTGGTAGAACTTGGTGGGAGAATAATTATTTATGCATGTGGATTGTATACAAGGGTCAATATTGGACCGCCTGTAGGGCAAAAAGGTTTTTTTATGTGTTTTTGATGGTTTAAGAACATGTTTAGATCTCTGTAACTTAAGGCTTTTGAATCCTTATGAGCCGTGAGGGTCTCATAGGGGGAAATTCTCCTTACGAGTCGTGAGGAACTTACAAGTGTAATTTCTCCTTAGGAATCGTGGGGACTCCTAAGTGTGTTGTTCTTTTGTGAGTCGTAAGGATCTCACGCAGATCTTTTTTTGACGAGTTCGTGCCCTTTCGGGTTTTCCCTAGCTCGTTGGCAGTCCTGCTGTTTTTACTCACGGCACCCTTTCGAGTTTTCATCCGTTCCCATTTTGCTTGTGGACATGCCCCCTTTTTTTAGGCGGCTTGCAAGGTAACGCACCATTAGCTGTAGGCCCCGGTCTTCTTCAAAGAACTACATTACGTGGGACCCGAGAGAGTTATGAATCGTTTATGCCCTTGGATTGTATACGGTAATCGATATGGGGATTTATTGTAGGGCTAGACGTGTGAGTTTAAAGATATGACGGTTCTTTATCGCCATATTTTGGGGCAAAATGCTAGTTTAAGGACGTTCCGGTCCAACATTCCCGTTTTAGGGACGAATATTAGTTTAGGGACGTTTCGGTCCAGCATTAGTTTAAGGACGTTTCGGTCCATTGTTAGTTTAAGGACGTTTCGGTCTAGCATTCCCATTTTGGGGATGAATTAGTTTAAGGACATTTCGGTCCATTGTTAGTTTAAGGACGTTTCGGTCCATTATTCCCATTTTTTTCAGACGGCCCGCAAGGTAACACACCATTAGATGTAGGCCCCGGTCTTCTTCAAAGGACTACATCACGTAGGACCCGGGAGAGTTATGAATCGTTTATGCCCGTGGATGTTTTAGTTATATGTATTCCCTGGAGGCTATTACTGTACATGTGATGTATATTGTAGTGGATGCTTGGACATATATAGGGAGGACATTCTTACTCGACATGATAGTATGCTATCTGGTTTGTAGATTTGTATTGTATACTGTCTTGCTCTCTTATGTTGATAAAGCCCTTAGGATGTGTACTTGACTACCAGAACTATGATGGAGATCATACTAGTGGGGCCAAGGGTAGTCCACAAGTACACCCTATAATTGTTCCTAGTCATGGGAGTATCGAAACAGGACATCGATACTCCAGAGTAGACTAGCTATATGCTTCTCGACCCATATGATGGGTGATGGATGATCCCATATCTATTGGTGTTTGAAATCAGAGAAGGTATACGGGTGCTCAGTGGAGACTGGGTACACTGGACGGACTCGCCGAGAACTCCTAGATAGTATTATTACCTATCGTCGGATAGCAGTTCTCTGGTGACACCGGTACAGGTTAGTCTGTCGATCCGAGATCGTCATAGAGTCTTATGTGATTCCCACTGTGCTTTGATTTCCACCTTACCACGGTCAAGAGATCGTGCAAAACGGTGGTTTTGGGTACAGTTCCGAGCCACATGGAGGCAATGAGCGATAGGAGGGGATTCGTCTCTCCCGGTATTGGGAGTTGATGTTGCGCTGTGCTCGATTGGCCATAACAAGAAATCCCTAGCCATGATTGCTGAGATCTACTGGTAAGTGTTATCAGTAGTTTCTCGAACCATTATGGACCTTGCATCGGCATGACTTATCAGGATATTGGGGTCTGACGTTATACCACCCTCAGGCTGATTTGGTGGAACCAGAGGATTCAATAGCTCCCAACGAACCCCAGCCTCTCCGCCGATCTAGTAGGGTTCCTCATCCACCTGAGAAATACTACGGTTTTCTCATTGATAGTGGGAGCGAAGACTGCATCATGGAAGATGATGACCCAACTAGCTTCGAGCAGGCCATCACGAGTGGGGACTCTGTAAAATGGCTGGATGCAATGCGATCTGAGATGGAATCCATGTACACCAACAAAGTATGGACTTTGGAAGTTGCTCATGAAGGGGTAAAACCCATTAGGAGCAAATGGATCTTTAAGAAGAAACTTGGTGTAGATGGAAAAGTTGAGACTTTCAAAGCCAGACTTGTTGCAAAGGGTTTTCGTCAACGACCAGGTATGGATTATGACGAAACCTTTTCTCCAGTGGCTATGCTTAAGTCCATCCGGATCTTACTTTCCATTGATGCATACCATGACTATGAAATCTGGCAAATGGATGTTAAGACCGCCTTTTTAAATGGTGATTTAGAGGAGTGCGTGTACATGACTCAGCCAGAGGGCTTCGTAGTCAGTGGGAGCAGCGGAAAGGTGTGCAAGCTACTTAAATCCATCTACGGGTTAAAGCAGGCATCGCGGAGTTGGAACATCTGTTTTGATGTTGTAGTCAAAGAGTTTGACTTCATCAAGAATGTAGATGAACCTTGTATATACAAGAAGGTGGCAGAGAGTAAGGTTGTCTTCCTCGTATTGTACGTAGATGACATACTCTTGATAGGAAATGATGTTCCTATGCTGCACTCGGTCAAGCTCTTCTTATCACAAAGATTCTCAATGAAAGATCTAGGTGATGCCTCCTGCATCTTGGGGATTAAGATCTATAGAGATAGATCTAAATGGATACGGGGATTGTCCTAATCCAGGTACATTGACACCAAACTAAAGAGGTTTAGCATGGAAGAATCCAAGCGTGGGAATTTACCCATGATCTCTGGACTCATGTTTAGTCAAAAATACTGCACTTTCAACACGACAATTTCCTTACTCTTTCTAATCATCTAAAGGCGTTTGGTATAAATATAACTTATATTATGAATTTATCTGCAAAAGATCATTTAACATGTGTTGTACATTATAACCGACATCATGAAGAAAATTTTGTGTAAATATTTCACGCATATATTCTGTATCTCTCACATTCTTTACTGAGATCTTGTGCCAGATTATTCAGGTCAAATAATGCAATCAGAAATCTGCCGATGTAATACAGGAAACCAAAGAATCAAATACTGGCAGCAATCATGAAATAATTATAAGATTCCAGACATCAAAAGAACAACCAAAAGTCAACATCAGACAGCCCAGAGAAAATGAGCCAGAAAACACACCAAACGGCCGCGGAACCGCGGCTGAATTGGCCGAGTTGCCGCTAATACGCGGCCGAGTCAGGGCGTCAGTGATCGGGAATTCTCCAGAACCTTCTTCTCAATAACCTAGCTTGCTGAGAATGCTTCGTTATAACAACCTTCTTCTGAAAACTTCTCTGCAACAACCTTATTTTAGAAGGTTCCTTGTAACAACCTCATTCTAGAAGCTTCCTTGTAACTAGCTTAATCTAGAAGGCTCCTTGTAACAAGCTTATTCTAGAAGGCTCCTTGTAACAACCTAGCTTATGAGAGAAGCTTAGTTTGTGATCTATAAAAGGGGATCTAGATCTAATGGTGGAGGGGGTTGAATATTGAGCTAAATCATTGCAGAAGTTGAGTGACACAACTTGATCCAAAACAAAAATCCAAATCAAATTCCAATTCAAGATCAAGATCTATTGAGAAATTCATCGAGCAATTCAAGCAAGATCCTTTATCGCGAGGCCGATCGTCATCCGAGCACGTGATCCTCGACGGTCCAAGACTCACGGCGATTGAGCGAAGCGAAGATCGACAGAACATTTACATCTTCAAGGGAGCGACCGAGAGCATTTCTTCTTCTAACCTCGAATTGAAGAGATTGTAAATTGTGAAGGAGATTTAATAAAGGTGATCATTCTTTTATAATTGCTTTCTTTATATTCTTGCATTATGAAATTCTTCATTCTTGATTATTCTATTTTCATAATATTTGAGTAAACCTCCGCTTGTGAAGGATTCGAGAGAATCGGTAGATCAAGTGATGATAAGATCCTTTTATTAATCTTAAGTCTTATGAGATTTGTGAACTTTAGGAAAAAGAATCATCAATGAACTAATTTGGAGCGAGATCACATTCTTGATTATTTCGTTGCAAATTAGGGATTAAACGATTGATGATTGTCTTTGCTAAAGGCTAGATCCGAATGATGATCAATGAAAAGACAAGGGATAGAGAAGGAGAAACCCTAGTTTCTTCAATAGATCCCTAATCTTCGTTCATCGTCATCGATCTAGCTACAAATTATCAATAGATAAGATCAGTCATTGTTAGATTCATCATCGCTTCTAATTCAATCGAATCCTACAAGCTATTCTTCATATTCTTGATAATTCAAATTGATATTGGACACTTTATTGATTTCTTGATTCTTGAATATATTCTTGATTTTCTTGAAATGACAACTCAATTAAATCTCAAAATATTTTCTTGAATTTTCTTTTATATTTTCATTTCGACTCATCTAAAGCAAGATCGAATAAGTACATGCATCTCAGTGGACGATTTGTATTCATTAATGAGCTACATCAACACCGTTAATTGATTGCGGTTATAAATTCTTTGGTTGTGATTACATTTCAAAACACGATCCGAAACATTAGATTAGTCAAATGGCGCCGTTGCCGGGGATGCGTGCATAATTAGTTCTTTCTTGCTATTTGAGTTGAAAAATTACTATTCCATCAAATTTTAATTCAAGAATCGCTTTAAGTGCTTAACGATTAGTGTTTGAATTTTTTGCGAGGGAATCTGGCATCACTACAGAAGGTACATCAAGATTCAGAGACTTTCTGAAGATTCCAGAGGCATACAGGAAGCAACAGAAAAATTTTGAAACCCTAATTCCCACTGTGAACCGTGGATCCGCAGCTAATGCCGGTTTTTGCGGCGGTTTCGCCACCGTTTAGGCATTTCAGTGTTCCAAACTTCTGTGGTACATTCTCTGTTCTCTCCTCTTCTCTCTGATCTTGTCTAATAACCATTTTTTCCAGGATTCTTTGCAAAAACAGCGCCGCTAAAAGAAAAATCTGTTGCGCTTCTTGAAATTGGTTGTTTGCATATTTTAATACGGAAATTAAGGGGCAAAGGCCAAATTCAGATTAGGTGGGGATTTCATTACCCTTCCTAAGCCCCAAAAATCACAAAACTAGCATCCGCATCACCTCCATTAACTAAAAAATATCTAGACAAGACTCTAAGGACCGTCGTGCTCAATTAGGACAGAAAAGGTTGTGAGTAATCTATTGCTTATCCGCATTTCTTTTGTGGTGTCTAAGGCAAGTGTGTCTAAGGCAAGTGGTTACTTAATTAGGCCCGCTACTTACGTAGCGGCGAACCTCCCACTTACCTGGCACTTACCTGGCCACAGAAGGGATAAAGAGACAGTAGAGGATTTATCCTGCAATTTGTCTTCTTGAAGTCTAGGAGCGGTCTAGTGACTTGAGGCGACCATTAGATCTAGGGTTGCTTGTGAATTGTTGTGTGATTTTTCAAAAATCCGTCTTTTTCAAAAAAAAAAAAACCAAACCAACATTTTTCTCTAATTATCATAAACGCTGCCACTTGTGCTAAACCTTTAGTGCAAGGTCAGCTGGACACGGGATTCTAGTGCCCGTCTTGTCCGCGTTTCTTTTATCGACCCCAGAGTCTCGTCTTCTTTCCTACCACCCACCACGACCGAGATGGACGGATATCCATCGAATTTCAATAACACCACTCTGCCACCGCCCGCAGGTGTGCAGAATCCTCCGCCCATTTCACTCCAAGAGAGATGCTACCCTACACGTGGTCCCCTTCCCACCTGTCTTTCTATACCGCCAGCCAATGGGGACAATTTTGAAATTAAACCCCAATTTATCAAACTGTTACCCAAATTTCACGGTCTCGAGTCTGAAGACGCATACGTTTTTATCACCAAATTTGAAAACGTATGTTCTTTGATGGGTACTTCACAACTGTCTATGGATGCTCTACGTTTACGTCTTCTCCCATTCACTTTGTGCGATTTAGCCGAGAAATGGCTTTAAAACACACCCGCACATTCTATTTCAACATGGGACGAATTCGTTGCAGCATTCCTGAAGAAATTTTATCCCAATCATAAGATCAGCCGTGTTCGGAGCGAAATCTTCAAATTTACCCAAGTTCCCAATGAACTATTTTGGAAATGCTTTGAACGGTTCAAGGATCTTCTTATCCAATGTCCTCATCACGAAATCCCTAGATGTGTAACAACCCTAATTTTCCTATACAAATATTTTTTTCAAATATTTTTTTCAAAAATCCATAAAGGGGTATTTTAGCCTGAGTACAAGTTATACGCAATTATTTTTCTTTTTAATTACAAGTTAAAAGAATGTAACAACTCCATTTTTAATGTACAAAATTTGCTTTAAAATTAATGTATACTTGGGGTATTTACATTTACTGTTATTACTTTAAATAATTAATTAGCTCCATAATTACAAGAAGGAGCTTGTGGCTCATTGGTAATACCTTGCACTGCTGAACCAAGCCACCAGAGTTCAAATCCCATACCCTACATTATTTTTAATATTGATTCTTTTTAAAACCTTTAGAATACTAAGGGTTTACACGTGCATATCTCACAAAACCCCCACTACACCCAAAAATGTAATATTGCCAGGGGTTAGATGAACCGTCGGGGGGGATCCCGGCCGCCTGACTCGGCCGGGAATCGGCCAAATCGGCATCGACTCGGCCGATTCAGTCCTCCGACCGAGTCACGGCCGAGTCGGCCGATTCCGGCGACGACCCCAACATGAAAGTTGTGTCTTTTCACATTCCCTATGCACCTGCAAATTTTTAGCCTCAGACCATTTCCAGAGCTCTTTTAAAACCCCAATTACTCCACTTTTAATACATTTTTAATACATTTTATCACATTTTTCATTTTAACCATTCATCTACCCCAACGCTATAAATACCACCCATATCCTCTACCCTCTCACCCCTAACTCTGAGCCAACTCTCTAAAAAATTTCCAAGAATCTTGTGCACTTTGAAAACAAGCTTGAGGCGAAGCTCCGACGAATTCCCGGCGGAACTTCCGGCGATCGTTTTAGGAACTACCGGCGACGACGCAACACATCGGCGTCTCCCCTACTTCTATTTCACTCTCTTGTGTGACCTAAAACCCGTAAGTCCCAATTTCTACCTATCTCTTCTATCTAAAAATACGGATTTACAAAACCCGACGGAATCGGAACAAATCCGATTTCCGATTCGGTTTCCTATAAAATTCCACTTCTCACTAATACAATCATACTTAAACTTTCTCATGTTGACTATTAAACTCTAATCAAACAAATTGATCAAGTTTCATTACATAGAATGATAGCTATTTCCATTCATCGTATTTTTCACTTAAATACCACATTGTTTCAATCCTACATTTAACTCCATCAAACTTGCTATACACTTAAAGTAGATCACGAGGTAACGACCTACCTTCTCACACACTCACATACAACCTAACATGATACCCTCGGGAACTCAGAATACGGAAAACAAACATTTTCATTTAAATACCCTTTAGTAAATAAAGCCATTTCTAAAAGATTTAGTATTGATACACTTCTTAAATAAATACCACTTATTATGAAACTAGGATAAGTTGTGGACATCAGTCATTTATCTAAACCTGACTTTGTGGTGTCTAGGCTAGGCAAGTGAGAAAGGTAACTTTAAAAGGCCCGTCTCACGGTGATTCGTGAGCGGATCCCTCCTTTCTTCACTTGTACTTACTTGGCCACAATTGGCGGTGAAGAGGCGATTTGATGTATCTCACAACTTATTGTTTTATACCAGTTAGGAATAGTCTAGTTGACTTAGGAGACCCTAGAACATAGACTACGGAAAATTGACATCTTTACAAATAAATACCATTTACTTCATAAAACCGTTTTCTAAAGGATTTAGTATTTATACAATGTTTGCAAAGCGCCGCTACAACCCATTTTAGGGAAGCCGTTCGGGATGGTGCGGATTATCGCACATCCTCGGGCTTAGTAGTGCGGGATTCAGACCTCCGCAAGGAGCATTCGGTCTCGAAAGATTTAAAATACGACATCTTAAGAAAATGAGATTTTTAGAATATAAAAAATATATTAAAATTATTTTTGTATAAATATATGTATATTTATCATTAAAATACCTATTTTTGTTATGATATAAATATTCCACTTTTTTCTAAAAATCACAAGAATCAAGTTTACACTAAAATACCATAAATTCCACACAAATCAATATTACAAATAAATACATTTATTTCTGAAATTAGGATATTTTCACTAGAAATATCACAATATAAAATCCACATTCATTACAACTCTAAAGACGAATAATAAATGCTTGGGGTATATTTTGAAAAGTATATAAGAGTATTTTTACATAAACCCCCCCTCAAGTTCTATAAATTACCCTAAGGACTCTAGTAAACATAGGTTTAAGCGGGACCAATCTCTTGAGCCTCAGAGAGCCGGAGAAGTGGGTGCTTGCCTATCTAAGGTAGACAAATTAATAAAAACAATCAGGACTTCAATTTACTTTGCTGATTGTCTGACTCAGTTTGAGTCTCAGTATAATTTGACTTGAATATGATTCAAGTACAATCTACAATCTTCAATAGTACAATTCAACATGAATCCATGAATCCAATTATCAATTTATACAACTTGACCGAACCAAACCATGGATATACATTCCATTTTCATGGTGGTCCACATATTCCATTTACATGATTCTACGGTTACATCCGTTTACTGATATCATGGTTTCGGTCAGTCAATCAATTATACAATCAATACAATTTACAAGACAAACAATACAATCAAAACACTACGGGGTTTAAGGGGTAGATTGGTACGGAAGGTGTTTAAGTGGCCCGAGACGGTAAGATTAAGACACCTAACCTATATTCCGTTGCTGTTGTACCGTGGCCCATCGGTTCCTTGAGTTCCTGATACCTTAGTCTACGGGGCAAGTGAGACTCCTCTCGTATACACTGGCATCCTTCTGTACCAAGCTACAAACAACAACGTTAACACTAAATACAACAATATAACAATATAATACAACTGTAAAAGCAACTCTCTCTCTCTCTTACTCTCTGTCTATTCTATTTCTCCTCTTATCTTTGGGACTTACCGAGCGACCTGTTCTCTGACGACATTCTATTTATTTCTTCTTTGAATGTCGTCAGGTGATTTGGAACCGTCAGAGATCGAGCCAATTGCAGAAGACTTGGATCAGTACAGCGAAGACCCTGAGCTCTAGACATTGTACATTTTCTATTCAATACCTTTAATTTCCTGTTATGCCATTGTTTAGGCATTACTTTTATTTCAGTTGTATTTCCTTTTCATGCATTGTACAATCGAATGTTAATAAATAAAGTTGCTGTTTTTATTATATCTTGTCTCTTGTGTTTATTCTCTTTTATATTGCTTAGTTACGCTTAGCGTATTTGCTTCTGAGTAAATACGCAACGGACCAGTCGTGTCCCTTTCGCCGTATACCGGGAAGCGGGACGTGACAGGTTTTGTTGGTGGCCCATGCAGGTCTGAGCTGTATGAAACTCTATCATGCAGTTCTGTTCTGCGTGAACAACCTAAGCAATATAACACAAGAACCAGCAACTAAAACACTTTACAATCATGTTCCTTGAATCCCATCATTTCTTATTCTTTGAATCATATACCTTGAATCTGTCCTAACCTAAATTTTTCATTCAAGGTTATGAATTCACCAAACAACACCAACACCAATGTCAACAACACACCTCCACCACTACTACTCACACCTGCCGTTCCTGCTCCACTCAACGAGCAAACGGTTCTGCTTGAGGCAATCCGCAGCCTCCTAAAGGGACAGCAGCAGCTCTTGAACCGTCCCGAGGCTGAAGCACCTGGGGTGAAGCAATTCAGAGCTTTACATCCCAAACAGTTCTCAGGAAAGGCGAGCCCACTGGAAGCTGAAGAATGGGCTCAAAGTATCGAGGATGATCTGGCAGCAGCACAAGTGCTAGAAATAGCTTGGGTCCGAGTTGCAAAGTTGCAACTCACGGACAATGCACGGAACTGGTGGAAGGCGGAAGAAAGCCGTCTTGATCAGCCCATTGAATGGAAGACTTTTCGCGATAGGTTCGACGCGAAATACTTCCCTTTGACTGCCAGGTTTGCCATGGAACAACAGTTCATTCATCTACAACAAGGTTTTATGTGGGTCAAGTCAGTAGATGAGTATGACGCTGAGTTCACCATGCTCAGTCGGTAAGATATGTCACAGTATTTCAAATTTTTGATATCACATAATACACAGCTAACACAAGACCGTAACAGATTTGCGGCACACCTAATACCGGCGGATAAGATCAGAGCCCGTCGATTCCAACAAGGTTTGGACACGGAAATCCAGGCTACACTAGACACAGGGAAATTTCCGACCCATGAGGATGCTCTGGAAGCTGCCCGCAGTTATGAGGCAGTAATAAAAGCAAGGGGCAGACCTCAATCTGCTGGTTTGAAATGCCCTGCCACTCAGATGGCAGGAAGAGCCTCTTCCAGGCCAACGTTCAAACCCAGGAGAATTGAAGAACCCAATCACCAACCAAGACCACATTTCTGTTTCCATTGCAAGAGAGATGGACATTTGATAAAGGATTGTAGGCACGTAAAAGGCCTGTGCCTAGTTTGTGGCGCGTCCAATCACAGAATTGAGACCTGTCCATATAGATACAACTCAGCTCACACACCTACCAACTACCCGCAGTGGCCAACTATTCAGGCTCTTGCAACTCGTCCTGCACTCCCAGCACCACCTTCACATAGATCTCCTGCACAACCTACTCGCCAATTCCAACAGGCAATGAGGGACATGCCTCGAGGGCAGAGAAACAGGCCTCAAGGACAGAATGTGCCTCCAGCTAGAAGGAATGTACCACGTGTTAGTGTTTATGTCCTAGAAGGCCATTACTGTATCATACTAGTTTGTATATTACTTAATGGAAGCTTGGGATATTCACAGTTGTATTGACAGTCTTGCTAAAAATGGTAGTATGCTACTTGGTTTGTGTCTACTTTAATATGTGCATATGTTTCTTGTAACGTATCGCTTATACATATTAATAGA
The DNA here is from genome assembly GCA_030015575.1 of Agapanthus africanus. Lineage (NCBI taxonomy): Eukaryota > Viridiplantae > Streptophyta > Magnoliopsida > Asparagales > Amaryllidaceae > Agapanthus > Agapanthus africanus. The sequence continues at coordinate 70,484,705 of JASDDO010000010.1, forward strand.
GCCCTTAGGATCTTTGCTGGATTACCAGCGTTGTGATGGCAGTCACACTAGTGGGGGCTGGGTAGTCTATAAGCAACATCCTATACAGGTCCCTAGTCGTAGGATTATCGAGATAAGGCATCGATACTGTGGAGTAGACTAGTGTGTACGCTTCTCATCCCAGTTAGGGAGATGATCTGTCTCACAGCCATCAGTACGTCGTACTAGAGATAGTATACAGGTGCTCGTTAGGTTACGGGTACACCGGACAGGACTTGCTGGGAACTGCAGGTTGGATTTATACCCATCGTCAGATAGCAGTTCCCAGGTAACATGAGTACAGCTTAGTCCATCGACTTGACACTGCTACTTTGCCTCGAGTGTGTTCCCACTGTTCTTAGATTACTACCCTCCCACGGCTCAAAAGAGTCGTGCAAACAGGTAGAAGTTGGGTGCAGTCCCGAAGCACTTGGAGGCAGTGGCGGTCAGACAGGATTCGTCTCTCCCGGTATTGGGGGTTGATATCGCGCTGTATATGGAGAGCCATTACGCAAAGTCCCTGGCCAGGGCAGCGAGATTTACTGGTATGTTCCAGTAGTTTCTCAAGGTGTAATGGGCTGCACTCCGACACGACTTATACCGCTATTAGGGGTCTGACGTTTACCGCCCCTAGGCCCGATATGCGATAGTCCTAGACGAACAGACCGGACTGTACGGAGATTATCACATCAGGCTCAGTAGGAGTTCGGATGGGTTTCCTCATCGGCCTTCTTATCGACATCTACTTGGGGACCGTTATGTATAGCTAGTGCCGCTTGCGGTCTGTGGTTAAACCCACTGCCAGCGTAGTGTCGAGTCTTCAGAGTCCCACACAGAGAGTTTCTCTGCTTCGGGCAAAACGATATAGAGGTCGTATGGTTTTACGACAGGGTTCGGACGCATACGTGTTTTTACGCACGTATGATGTTCGGACAGTTTTTACTAGTCGGCTTTGGTTTAAGCCAGATTCTAGTATCGGATTATTGGATTTATACAGTCTAAAGTTTTTCGGTGTTTTCATGGATAGAAGGGGCGTTCTCGTAATTTGTCGGGAAGCTTCTAGAAAGATGATGACTTGGAGGCTAAGGTGGAATTTGCATTTATTGGATTAATGAGTCATGGTGTGATTCATACATGGAGTTAATGATTCATTTATGATTTATATGACTCATGTGATGAATCACTATGTGTATTAATGAAACATGATGATATATCATTATTTGTTATTCATTTAATAATATGTTATGTTTCATATATACACAAATGATATCATTTATCCAAAAGGATTCTCATTCTCACCTTCTTTCTCCTCAAGCTCTCTCTCTTCAAACCCTAACCCTAACCTCTCATGTGTTGAGATCAAGGGTTAGCAAGACTAATACATCCCTAATCAAATTCTATATCCCCTAGGTTGCTTAGATTAGCACTTTGAGTAACCTAGTTACCTCAAGTTAGAGGTCAAGCTTGGAGTAGGAGCTCTCGGGTGGATCGTCTTTGAGTCGAGAAGGCCGTTGAGGTGCCGACGTTCCAAAAAGCTTACGAGGTGTGGAGGACAACGATGAAGACCCGAAGGACACGTAACGTAAGGTATAATTTCGAATCCGAGTAGTTAAACCTTTCGTAGTTTGCTAGTAATGGTTTAGACACGATCCGTGTGCTCAAGTCCGTGTTACGAAGTTTTGATAATTGTTTTTCATATATTCCGCCTCCCCGCAAGCTCATGGGGTGCATGACATGGACTTACAGTGGTATCAGAGCCAACTAAACCTTTACTAGCTTGTTAGCAACTAATTAGAACTTCGATCGTCGGAAAAACGCAAAAACAAAACCCTGGACCCCTCAAGTTTCTGTCAATTTTAAACGTGTCGAAAAAATTATTTGATGTGCCCGAAAATTAACAGCAGGGGATTATAAGAATTCTGGGAAAATACGAGAACCTAACTCGGTAAGACGGCCGCGGATCCGCGGCCGAATGGTGCTTTTGGCCGCGGATCCGCCGCCGAGTCAACCCCGAGTTGACTCGGATTTGCGCAGTAATTCATATTTTGTGGTGTTTTGTTTTCCAGTATATTCTGTTTCTGCCCAGGTTACTTCTGTGCTGGCTTGTATTTGGGGTAGACACGGAAAAAGGTTGTCGATCGATATTCTAAGTTATTTGCTAATCGGGTTTTATCTGTAATGTTTAATGTGTTCGTAAACCTCCCCTAACTGCTAGTATGTCAGTTGGCAGGGGGTTACACATTTCTGTAATGTTTTTACTGTTTGTGTATATGAACTTGATTGGATTGTTGTGATGATTAGCCAGGGTTTGAGATGGGTTTTTTTATTCATTCATTCGATGTAAATTGTAAGATGATGTAATATTCTTTTACGGGGCACATCCAGGTTGCGGTTGTAGCCACCGTTGTATTATTTCATTTACTGTTTTTTGCTCCTAGGATAGACCCAAGGTGGGGTACACAAACTACCGGGTACGTTGAAGTGTTTAGTGGCCCACTCACGTTGTTGAGGGAGACCGCTTCACTTCGGGTACTTGACGGGTAGTTTGCCGTACCCATAGGGGTCTAGGGTAGGGTAATGGCTATTCATCACAACTGTGTAATCCGTCTTTCGTTGCAGGCTCAAAGGAAACGCGGATTGCTTGTATATCCAATAATGTTCATCAGTGATCTGGAATGCCTATTATTGCGTCTGACGAATGTACAATATCTATATATGATAGCTATTTAGACGTCACTTATGTTTTACACCCGCGCTAGCCCAGCATCTGCTCTGTCGTTAGTTAAGTAACCTAACGGGTGATGACGGGACCCAGTGGCAAATGCGGATGGCATAAGAGGACGTTGTATTTTCGTTTTTTTTTGCAATGATAGGTTAATTGATGGGACACATTATATTAGTGCAAAGAAAACAAACCAAAGTTGAATCGTTGGAACAAATTTAAAAGAAACCACTCGGTTATTTTAAAAGAGCAGAATTTTTTAATTGCGGAGCATTAACCACTCCTTTTAAAAGGCTATCAGATTCCTTCAATTATATCAAGTTCACTACGTTCACGGTTTCGCCAAAACCAGTCGTAGCCCTCCGTCATTTCTTATGGATGGTCAGTAGTATTCAAGCTATGTTTGTTTGGCCCTTTGTCAAGACATAGTGATTGGTAGCTGCTGGGGTATTCATTTGTTGCATAGATAGATGAGTTGGTTTGGGACAATCGTATTACTTTGTTTGGCCCTTAGTCAAGAGTATATACGGGTGGGTTCAAATTAACAAGATAATGATGGGTAGAACTTGACATGTGACTTATGATTTGTTGGCCCTTAGTCAACATCATATGAATATGGGGCAAAAATCCACATCGGGAGTTTCTAAAGAAACTGAAACCTGCTAGTGTTGCATACTATTTGGAGTTTGATGAATATTGGTAGGATTCCTTCAACATTATCATACGATGATATTTAGATCCCGATCCTACTGTGAGTATATGCTACTTATCAGGAGATTCGTCACTTAACGATCAATGCTATAAACCAAGTAGGTGTCGAGAAAGGTGTCAGCGGGGCTACGCCCCCAGAGAAAAGAGGTTATTTAATTAAGGAACTTCGCGAAAGCGTTGGAAAACCTCTCTCGAAGTACCGACACCGGCCTGGCCGAACGGTTAAGCAAGTATTGTACGGTGAGAATAGTCCTGGCTAATTCTTCTTTTATGGTTTGAGCAAGGATTCGAGAAACAGTGGGAGCCATCCAGTTTAGATAAACTAAAAACCAATCTAAACTTGCAAGAGCATCATGCTAAAGTATTTTCTTCTCTCTCTCTCATTGCAGCGACCTTGTGACCATGACTAGGTTACATCTAGATAACAAGTTGACTGAATCTAACTTATATGACTGGCAAAGGTCTGTCCAGATGTCCATTGCCTATAACAAGCTGGACCACCCTATTACTACTCAAGATCCCGCCGTCCCAGGTCCAGTTTCCACCGTCGCGGATGTGGATATCCGTCAGACAAGGGAAAAGGATAAATCGAAAACCAAGTGTCTCGTGTTGGCTTCAGTTGATGGTGTATACCAGAAGAAGCACGAGAAGATGGACTCAGTTTTCATCTTTCTCCATAACAAAGATTTATATGGAGAGCAATCTCATATCGCAAGATATGAGACCTCGAACGAATTAATTCAAGCGAGGTTGGTTGTCGGGTCATCTGTAGAGGACGACGTCCTTACGATGACAAGATATTTTGATGAGCTCAAGGACCTGGAGACCACGTTGGGAAACAGGTCATATGCTGACTTATTTCCACAGTCCCTACCCTCTACTTACACCCTGAAAGAAACCAGGGAGACACAAGCTCTGCTTAATGGGGGACCTTCTTCTTCTACACCCAGGGCGAAAGCAAAGGGTGAAAAGAAGAAGACCTCCACAAAGCCGATATACGGTATCAGTAAAGTAGGAGGAACGGGAAGAGCAAAAGTTTCGGGACTTGGTGTAGCTAAAGAGGGATGTTCCTATTGTTATGGGATTGGGCATTGGCAGAAGGATTGCAGGGCTTTGGAAGCTAGTAGCCAGGATACGAAGCATGTTGTGGCTTCGGCCTCGAGTGTGTTTGTAATTGAGAACTGTTTGTCAATTAACTCTACTTCCTGGGTACTAGATACCGAAGCAGGATCTCATATCTGTAATTCATTACATGCTTTGAGAAACCGTAGAGTTATCAGGATAGGTGATTTTTCTCTCAAAGTTGCTAACGGAATGAGCGTGGACGCTGAATCCGTGGGAGAATATCGCCTAGGTTTGATAAGTGGGCAGATATTGATTCTACGTAACTGTTTGTATGTACCTAGTTTGACTTGTAATATCATATCAGTATCCTCTCTTTCAAGAGAGGGATATGATTTTACATTCGTAAACGATGTAGTTCACATCCACCTAAATCAAGTTCCGATTGGGTCCGGTATATTAGATGACGGTATATACGTATTGAGTCAAGCTCATGTTTTCAATGTCCAGAACACACTTAAAAGAAAGTCTCCAGAAATAAATCAGGCTTTCTTATGGCATTGTAGACTAGGTCACATCAATGAAACACGATTAACTAAGTTACATAGAGAAGGGTATTTGAATCCGTTCGAATATCAATCTTATGCTACTTGTGAATCTTGTCTCATGGGAAAGATGACAAAGACTCCGTTTACTTGACACGGAGTAAGAGCGAGCGAGCTCTTGGGACTCGTACACAGTGACGTATGCGGTCCAATGTCTACACATGCGCGAGGTGGTTATTCCTACTTCATTACTTTTACGGATGATTGCTCTAGGTATGGACATATCTTCTTAATGAAGCATAAATCAGAGGCCTTTGAGAAATTCCGAGAATACAAGAATGAAGTGGAAAAACAGACCGGCAAAAGTATCAAGACACTGAGATTTGATCGAGGTGGTGAATACTTAAGTGCCGAGTTCCTGGGTTACTTAAAAGAGAATGGAATTCTCTCTCAGCTTACTCCTCCATACACACCACAACACAACGGTGTATCGGAAAGGCATAATCGAACCCTATTGGATATGGTTCGTTCCATGATGAGTAAGGCTGAGTTACCGCGATCTTTCTGGGGTTATGCACTAGAATCAGCTGCATATCTTTTGAACCAGGTTCCAACCAAGACTGTGCCTACCACACCATATCAGATGTGGAGTGGGAAGAAACCCGGTCTTAAACATTTTAGGACATGGGGATGTCCAGCTTTTGTAAAAAAGCAGCATGCGGACAAGCTCGAGGCACGCTCAGTACAGTGTAAGTTTGTGGGATATCCAAAGAACTCCAAGGGATATTATTTCTATTACGCAGTGGAACAAAAGGTTTTTGTTTCTCGTCATGCCCACTTCTTAGAAACTGAATTTTTAGAAAATCAGAAGAGTGGGAGCGCAGTAGAACTGGAAGAAATTCCAGAACCACAAGCTGTTACTGAAAGTATGGTAGAACTAGAAGTTTCAGAAGAAAGGGACATACCAGCGCCTATCCGCAGAAGTAGTAGGCAGTCTCATCCGCCCGAGAGATACTACGGTTTTCTCAAAGACGGGGATCGAGAAGATTGCATCATTGATAATGATGACCATAATAGCTTCTAGCAAGCCATTCAGAGCGGCGACTCGGTAAAATGGCTGGATGCAATGCGGACCGAAATGGAGTCCATGTACACTAACAAAGTATGGACTTTGGACATTGCTCCAGATGGGGTAAAACCCGTAGGATGCAAATGGATCTTCAGAAAGAAGATTGGTGTAGATGGTGTTGGAGATAGTGCCCTCAGAGTCAATTATTGGATCACAGGCACGTGATTGCAATGATTGAGGGAGGACCTATCCCAGTAGGACAGTCTTACTCGAGATGATAGTATGCTATCTGGTTTATCTTTATCATCGTGTACTGCTTTAGGTGACCTGACATGTCGCTATTACACGTTGATAGAGCCCCTAGGATTCTTGCTTGACTACCAGCAGTATGATGGCGATCATATACGTGGGAGCTGGTAGTCTATAAGCACATCCTTAAAAGGTCCCTAGTCGTAGGAGTTTCGAGACAGGGCATCGATACTCCATTAGTAGACTAGTGTATACAGTCGAGACCCCGACGAGGGGCGGTGGCCGGTCTCACAAGCCACTGGTGTCAGTTGGTTCACCTAAGATGTATACAGGTGCTCATTGGGTTATGAGTACACCGGACAGGACTCGCCGGGAACATGCTAGTTGGTCTTATACCTGACGTCAGATAGCAGTTCCCTGGTGACATGTGTACAGGTTAGTTCATCGACCTGAGGATCGTCATTTGTCTCGTGTGAGTTCCCACTGTGCTTTGATTACTACCCTACCACGGCTCAAAGGAGTCGTGCAAACAGGTTTTAGTTGGGTACAGTCCCGAGCCACATGGAGGCAGTGAGCGGATCTTCAGGGGTTCGTCTCTCCCGGTATTGGGGGTGAGGTCGCGCTGTGTCTAGGAGAGCCATTACGCAAAGCCCTCGGCCGAGGCAGGAGATTTACTGGTAGGTATTCCAGTAGTATCTCAGGGCGTTCTGGGCTACACTCCGACACGACTTGTACCGCTTTTGGGGGTCTGACTTTTACCAACCCCTTAGGCCCGACATGCGATGCTCATAGACGAACGGACCGGACTGTACGGATATTGTCACTGACAGGCTCAGTAGGGTGTCAGGATGAGTTCGCTCATCGACGTCCCTTTTGGTCAATAGCTGGTGGCCCGTCACGTATTGGCTAATACCTCTGACGTGCTAGTGGTTAAATCCACAGCCATAGTATTGACGAGTCTTTAGAGTCCACCACACTTACAGTTACTCAAGCTTTCGGGCGAAACGCTGTAGAGGCCGTATGGAGATATGGCAGGGTCCGATCAGATACGTGCGGTATTGCACGGATCAGGATCGGACAGTTTTGTACTAGTGGCCGTATAGTTATATGGCAGGGTTCGATCTGATACGTGCGGTATTGCACGGATCAGGATCGAACGGATTTTACTAGCCGGCTTTGGCTTAAGCCGGTCCTAGTTTAGTACAGTGTAGATTTTGTCTCATTGCATTTGTATCCGGTCGGAATACAGATGCGGGTGTGTATGCACAGTATCGGGGTTTTCCTGTAATTTATTACGGGACCAGTTTTCTGGAGTTGCCAGTTTGCATTCCGTTCCGGCCGGTTTTCCTTTGTTCTTTCCCGGCCGGACTTTTCTGATGGAGGGGGTAATTTGCAGTTTTGCAAATTACATTTGGTGGAGGTTTTTATTTGTAAGATGATTTATTATGAAAGCATCTTTTGATACCTTTCTTATCATTTGCTTTTTGTTGATGAGAAAGGATTTGATTCTTGATTAGAAGTGATGTGAGATTGTTATCATGATGTTTAGGATATAGTCACCACTTGCTTTACCCTACACTCACCTCCCTTCATGCTTCATATTACCTCCTCCACCATTCTCATTTGAATATAAGTTTTTCATTAGAAAAGAAAGAGAGAAGAAGAAGGAGAGAGTTCTTCATTCTTGAGAGTTTCATCTTCTTGATCTCATTCATGCTAGAAAAATGCAAGCACCATTTTTCTTATCTCATTTCCTCCATCAAGGCAACAAAAACCCAAGTGAGACACTACACTACACATTCTACAGTATATCTTGAGCATGTCGAGTTGCCGGCTTCATGCCCGAGTTGCCTCGGTATTGAGGCGGGAGCCCGTAAAAGACGCAGGCGTTGTGGTGCCCTTTCCGGCGAGGAGGCGACGATGTGGAGGCAAGACTTTCCGCGGGAGATCGGGACAATGACGAGAAGACCGAAGGACTCGGATCACTCGGTATACTTCTCACCCTATCTCTTGATTGCTAGCATTAGGTTAATGGTTACGATCCGGGTTTTTCATTGTCCGCGGTAGCGCCGGTTTCCGAGTAAGGAAAAATTTTGATTCCGCAATTTGGCCTCGGGATAGACGGCCGGGGCGCTAACCTTACCTAGCTTCGTTTGATGTGTTTGCGTTTCCGATCGACCAAAATTTCCAAAAACCGTATTTTTCTAGCACAATCAGTTTCTGTCGAAATTTTTTGGAGTCTAAAAATTTTTCAGGTGGTCTCAGAATGATGTGCAGGGAGTTCTAAGAACGCTGAAAAAATTTGGTAACACGATTCCTCCGTACGACCGCGGAAGGGCGGCCAAAACCCCGTTCTGGCCGTGCTTCCGCCGCAGGAGTGTGGGTTCGTGTGATTATTTTTTTGCAGTGGGCTTATGGGCTGTAATTAGGGGTTTTGGAATATTAAAATTGGGCCCAGGTTTTCTGTGAGTGCTACAGTTTTGATTGGGGGCCCACTTGTTAATTTTTGGTCAATCGGAAAATTTTAAACACATTTTTCACAGTATTTACATTATATCTGCGACCGTGAATGTCACTCGATCGGTAAATCCGGTCTAACTGCTATAGCCCGGTTAGACGGATTTGCGAACGTGACTTTCACGTTGATGTTCTATGTTTATGCTGTGATGTTGCGGATCGGTCGTGGGGGATAGCCTGGATGCAATGCTAGTACAGTTTTGGTGTATTATGTACATTTGATATTGCGGGGCGAGCGTCCGACATGTGGACTGCCGTCACTGCCTGTTTGTATTATTCTTTTGGGGCACGACCTGGTTGCGGTCGATGTACCCGGTGTATCTATATTTTACTTTCTGTACTAGGATTACCCCGCAGAGGGGTGCACGGATAGCCGGGTTCTAGAAGGCAACGGGCCCGCATATCATGGCATTGAGACGGAGGGGGCTTCGCTCTAGGATTGGCGGGCTATTCGCCGCACTCGTAGGGGGTACAGGTTGACCCAGGAGGGGTGCCCAAGTTACCGGATTCCATGAAGTGCTGGGTGGTCCATTCACGGAGCTGAAGGGGGCTGCCTCGCTTCAGGTTTTGGCGGGTGACTTGCCGCGCCCGTAGGGGTCTAGGATTTCATTGCACAGGCTATCCACACGACCAGGGGAACGTCGGGTTTCAGCAGCGGCTCTGTGAAACCCGGGGCTTCCAGATATCTGTATTGTTCTGTGATGCTGTACATTTCTGTGATGTTGCATTTTATCACGCCTTGAGCGAAATATAATATATTGGTATATATATTAGTAGATGTTGTATATGTTTTTCATCCGCGCTAGTCCAGTCCCCGCTCTGTTGTTAGTAAGCTAACCTAACGAGTGATGACGGGACCCAGTGGCGAATGCGGATGGCATATACGTACGTCAGTATATTTTCGTTCTTTATGGTGTGATTAATTGATGGGACTGCGCTGATTCGGATCAATGCAAGATAAACAAACCTAATCTGATGTTGTTGGAACATTTTTCAAAAAGCTGTTATTGCAAGGACGTTCACTTTTGTTTTGCATTGTGGTATTCATTTGGAATATCCTGCTCCTCAGTCGACGAGGCAAGGGCCGAGATCCCCTCACCGGGAGTGACCCCTTGGACAGAAGTTTGCGTCAGGGCAATAACTTCACTATAGCCGATTACTTTTGCTTTGCATCGTGGTATTCAGTTGGAATATCCTGCACCTCATTCTATGGGGAAAGAGCCGAGATCCCTTTACCGGGAGTGACCTCTTTAGTAAAGGTTTTCGTCACTATATTTTTATAAAAGGCTATGCGGTTCCTTCAACGATATCAAGTTCATTACGTTAAAGGTTTTTCGCCAAAAACCATTCGTAGCCCTCCGTCATTTCGGATTAGTATTGCATAGTATTCGCGCTACGTTTGTCGTTGCTATTCGCCGAGGCGTAGTGTGCGGTAGCTCTGTAATGCTTTCTGTCGCATGGATAAGTGGATTGGTTAGGACAGTCGTGCGACTTTGTTGATTATTCGTCAAGGGTCGTGCGGGTGGGTTTAACGCAATAAAGATAATGACGGGTTGAACTTGACTAGGACCTTTTGATTTGTTGATTATTCGTCAAGGTCACTTGGGTCCTAGGGGTAAAAATCACATCGGAAGTTTCAAAAGAACTGAAACTTGCCAGGCATGCGCATACCTTCTGGAGTGTGGTGACTTGAGTGGATTCCGTCAAGTTATCATGCGATGATAGTTGGATCCCGATTCCCACTGATGAGTTGGTTTACTCCTCGGGTGATCCCGACTAATTCTTCTTTCAGGTTTGGAGGAGAATTTGAGGTACAGTGGGAGGTTTCCTGATTAGATGAATTGGTAACCATTCTGATCTAGGTTAGAGTGCACGCTGAGTGTTTCTTTTCTCTCTCTCTGGCAGCGACCATTGACCCGACCCTTACTATGACTCAGTGACCAAGTTGACCGAACCTTCTTAACACTGGCTTTTGGATTGTCAGAGTTGCAGACCTCATTGCCACTCCTACTTTTACCCTTTTCTCCAGGACACCCCGTATTACTACGAACGTCCACTTCCATTGGACAAAACCATCGTATGGTTAGATACGAACTCGAAGGACTTCGAGAATGGTTTCTGGTTCTGGAGAAAACGAATAGGATTATTCAGTTGTCTTTTCTTTTCACCTTCTCTCAGGTTGCGAGTACTCCTTGGTTTAGGAGTAGTACACCTATTACGCAAATTGGATAGTCTTCTTCCAAACCATAGGCTGGTGCCGACCGGTAGGGAATGAAGAAAACCAGTTAGCCTAAACGGTGTACAGAAGGTATTAAGTTAAGACAAAGCAAGGGATTAGTAAGAGGGCAAAGTAAGTTGCGACTGCTATTCACGACCAAACCAAGTATTTCTTCGCCAATCCTAAATCACCTTTGTATTTCTCCAGGACACTCCGTATCACTGCGAAGATCCCATTTTATTGGATAAATCCATCGTATGGTTATATACGAACTCGAAAGGAACTTGTTCCAGTTCGGGGATGGATTCTGGTTCAGGAGAAATAGGAATAAAGTACATTCAGGTGTCTTTTATCTTCACCTTCTCTCGCATTGCGAGTATTCCTAGGATTGGGACAGTACACCCTTTATGCTTTTTGGATAGTCTTCTTCCAAACCATAGGCTGGTGCCGAACGGTAGGGAAGGAAGAAAACCATTTGGCCTAAGGGGGTGTGCAGAAGGTAATGACTAAAGACATAGAAAGGGATTTAGAAAGATGGCAAAGAATTATACGGTTACAGTTGTGAATCTGGATAATGGAAGAGGCATTACTATGAATACCAGGATATCCCGACGAAACATTTCAATGTTTCAGTTTCACTGTGTACTGTTAATGGAAACTGATTTCCCAGTTAGACACTTGCTCCAGGGTATGTATTTACCAGGTATGATTCTCACATCTGTATGGTTTTACAGATGCTGAGTGGGAGTAAGTTATTGGGAATAGGGTAATCATCCTCATTATATCGGGATTCGTTGTAATCGGTGATATTTGAGGAGATCATCTGGGCTGTTTGCCAGTCGGCAAATATTTGGTTTTGAATATCCGCTTTTGTGCACCAATTTCAAATTGATATATCTGTTCGTCTATTTTCATAGAGTGAGATATACCTTTTGATATTATGTCGATGACATTTACCTATATCAGTGGATGGTTAGGTAAGGAGCATTAAACAGCGGTGTAATTCTTCTTAACCATAAGTACAGTTTTCAACCTACGACACACAGTGAAAGAGTTGTTAGACTCAGCGGACTTATACAGAGTATTGTATGTTGTCCAGTGTCCATTAGGACAGAGGGGTTGGTCCTCATACTATATTCTGTTTACTTTTAACTTCTCTAGTTCTTAGACATGTGTTTCGTGGAAACACAGGGTCTAAGTTTTGAGGAGTTATAGGTATTTGAATAGAGTAGAGAACCAGGTATAGCAAGTATCGGGATTCTTCAAAGTGATCGAAGATGTAGATACTTGTGTATGGTATTCAGTTGACAGTAATGATTAAGAGAAATTGCTTCTCTTTCAGGTTACCCACAATTGGAAGCATTCCTAAGTTGAGTAACGCTGATCGGCCTCCTTCCATTTAGTTGACATGCACTGGTGACAGCTGCATGATTTGAATCTGGTTCAATTAAATCAGTGCTTCTGGTTCTATATTGGATATAGAACAGTTCATATCTTAACGTTGTTAAGGTACGGGGAGTTGTCCGGCTCATGATTAAAACCAGACACTGGACAACTCAAGGCACGTTTCTGTAATGGCTGTTTGTGGGTTGACCCAGGCTATGACGAGGGTTGATTTTCTACCATCTGGCAGATCAATAGAAATATTGTTCTAGACTCGCCACAGTTTTATTAAAAATGGATTTTTTTCAAAAAACAGTAGTGGGAGTATGGTAGAACTGGAAGTGATTCCAGAACCACAAACGATTACTGAAGATTTGATAAGGAACCTAAAGATTCAATCTGTTTTGACATTCCATTGGCCACTCCGCAGATAAGGTGGGTAACTTCAGGCACCCGAGAGGTACTCCGGTAGCCTCAAGGACGGTGACAGGGAAGTTCTTGTTTACCCACACTTGCCATTGTTGTTGTTCCAGGCTGCGAGACCCGACAGGAGGATGAGTATAGCGTCGTTCTAAACTAGTTTTAGAAGTGCGCGTCTATATGACTTTGGCAGAAGGTTGTCGTAGTCAGTGGGAGCAGCGGAAGCATTGGTGGACATCAGGCTTATGTCTATTTATAGACTAAAGCAGATATAGCGGAGATAGATCATCTATTTCTGATATGACAGTCATAGGTTTGACTTCATCAGAATAGGGGATGGATCTGTTGAGGAGGTAGTAGGGTGTGATGTCCTGGTTTTGGATGACATACACAGAGTAGGAAAAGAAACTCCTATACTACGATCGGTTATAGTTTGGTCGTCACACAGTGGTTTCTCCACAAGGGACTTGGACATTATATTAAACATACTGGTTACTAGATTTATATTCTTAGATCTGGATTTGGGTGGTTTCCCAATCAGGGTACCTTGACAGCATTCTAAGAGTATTTAGAATGGACGACTCCTGGCACGGTAGTGTACCTGCAGGTGATGGAGTCAACCTCTCTAAAGGTGTCTTACAGACTAAAGGGGAGAGGGATGTGCATGATTGGCAGATCACTTGCTCAGGCAATTGAGTCAATCATGAGATGTCAAGTACCAAACCAGATGTTGTACTTGCACTAGATGCAATAAGTTGACATTGATCCAATCCTGGAGAAACAGTCGGAAGCAGTATTAGAACATAAGTGGTTGTTCTAGGGATATGATAACGACAGCCTCATTCGAGGGACAGTTATCGTTCCAGGCTTCCAAGGTGACATGGACGACAAGGAGGTTGTCAGAATTATAGTTTTCCTTCTAACGAGGGGCAGTATTTTGGACAGGTGGTCCAAGGCAATACTGAGGGTGGCATGGCGCAGGATACTGATTAAGTTCAGTTGACGATACAGTCTAAGAAGTTTGGATTTGGAGTTCATTTATGAGCTAGGTCCCATCAGACATCCAGACATTCTAAGACAGGTATTGCTCTTTTCGGGAGATGGCTTTCTCCGCGAACTTGAGATATAGAGAGACATAGAAAGAAACATCCCTGCGGATCCACTCACTGGGGCTATTCCTCGAACGCAATAGTTTCGCAAACGGGTTTTGTGAGACTGACTAGTAGAGGAGTTGGGTGTTCGGTATCACACGGGCTGTAAGTATACGACATCGCAATAATTAGCCTTGAGTGCAAGTGGGAGATTGTTGGAGATAGTGCCCTCAGAGTCAATTATTGGATCACAGGCACGCGATTGCAATGATTGAGGGAGGACCTATCCCAGTAGGACAGTCTTACTCGAGATGATAGTATGCTATCTGGTTTATCTTTATCATCGTGTACTGCTTTAGGTGACCTGACATGTCGCTATTACATGTTGATAGAGCCCCTAGGATTCTTGCTTGACTACCAGCAATATGATGGCGATCATATACGTGGGAGCTGGTAGTCTATAAGCACATCCTTAAAAGGTCCCTAGTCGTAGGAGTTTCGAGACAGGGCATCGATACTCCATTAGTAGACTAGTGTATACAGTCGAGACCCCGACGAGGGGCGGTGGCCGGTCTCACAAGCCACTGGTGTCAGTTGGTTCACCTAAGATGTATACAGGTGCTCATTGGGTTATGAGTACACCGGACAGGACTCGCCGGGAACATGCTAGTTGGTCTTATACCTGACGTCAGATAGCAGTTCCCTGGTGACATGTGTACATGTTAGTTCATCGACCTGAGGATCGTCATTTGTCTCGTGTGAGTTCCCACTGTGCTTTGATTACTACCCTACCATGGCTCAAAGGAGTCGTGCAAACAGGTTTTAGTTGGGTACAGTCCCGAGCCACATGGAGGCAGTGAGCGGATCTTCAGGGGTTCGTCTCTCCCGGTATTGGGGGTGAGGTCGCGCTGTGTCTAGGAGAGCCATTACGCAAAGCCCTCGGCCGAGGCAGGAGATTTACTGGTAGGTATTCCAGTAGCATCTCAGGGCATTCTGGGCTACACTCCGACACGACTTGTACCGCTTTTGGGGGTCTGAGTTTTACCAACCCCTTAGGCCCGACATGCGATGCTCATAGACGAACGGACCGGACTGTACGGATATTGTCACTGACAGGCTCAGTAGGGTGTCAGGATGAGTTCGCTCATCGACGTCCCTTTTGGTCAATAGCTGGTGGCCCGTCACGTATTGGCTAATACCTCTGACGTGCTAGTGGTTAAATCCACAGCCACAGTATTGACGAGTCTTTAGAGTCCACCACACTTACAGTTACTCAAGCTTTCGGGCGAAACGCTGTAGAGGCCGTATGGAGATATGGCAGGGTCCGATCAGATACGTGCGGTATTGCACGGATCAGGATCGGACAGTTTTGTACTAGTGGCCGTATAGTTATATGGCAGGGTTCGATCTGATACGTGCGGTATTGCACGGATCAGGATCGAACGGATTTTACTAGCCGGCTTTGGCTTAAGCCGGTCCTAGTTTAGTACAGTGTAGATTTTGTCTCATTGCATTTGTATCCGGTCGGAATACAGATGCGGGTGTGTATGCAAAGTATCGGGGTTTTCCTGTAATTTATTACGGGACCAGTTTTCTGGAGTTGCCAGTTTGCATTCCGTTCCGGCCGGTTTTCCTTTGTTCTTTCCCGGCCGGACTTTTCTGATGGAGGGGGGTAATTTGCAGTTTTGCAAATTACATTTGGTGGAGGTTTTTATTTGTAAGATGATTTATTATGAAAGCATCTTTTGATACCTTTCTTATCATTTGCTTTTTGTTGATGAGAAAGGATTTGATTCTTGATTAGAAGTGATGTGAGATTGTTATCATGATGTTTAGGATATAGTCACCACTTGCTTTACCCTACACTCACCTCCCTTCATGCTTCATATTACCTCCTCCACCATTCTCATTTGAATATAAGTTTTTCATTAGAAAAGAAAGAGAGAAGAAGAAGGAGAGAGTTCTTCATTCTTGAGAGTTTCATCTTCTTGATCTCATTCATGCTAGAAAAATGCAAGCACCATTTTTCTTATCTCATTTCCTCCATCAAGGCAACAAAAACCCAAGTGAGACACTACACTATACATTCTACAGCATATCTTGAGCATGTCGAGTTGCCGGCTTCATGCCCGAGTTGCCTCGGTATTGAGGCGGGAGCCCGTAAAAGACGCAGGCGTTGTGGTGCCCTTTCCGGCGAGGAGGCGACGATGTGGAGGCAAGACTTTCCGCGGGAGATCGGGACGATGACGAGAAGACCGGAGGACTCGGATCACTCGGTATACTTCTCACCCTATCTCTTGATTGCTAGCATTAGGTTAATGGTTACGATCCGGGTTTTTCATTGTCCGCGGTAGCGCCGGTTTCCGAATAAGGAAAAATTTTGATTCCGCAATTTGGCTTCGGGATAGACGGCCGGGGCGCTGCCGTGGCGCAACAGATGGACAGGTTGAAACCTATAAGACTAGACTTGTTGCAAAGGGATTTTGTCAAAGACCTGGTTTGGACTATGACGAAACCTTTTCTCTAGTGGCTATGCTCAAATCCATTCGGGTCCTTCTTGCCATTGCTGCCTTCCACGATTATGAGATCTGGCAGATGGACGTAAAGACGGCTTTTCTAAATAGTAATTTGGAAGAATGCGTCTATATGGATTAGCCAGAGGGATTCATTCAGAGTGGGAGCAGCGGTAAAGTGTGCAAGTTGCTTAAGTCCATTTTTGGACTAAAGCAGGTATCGCGGAGTTGGAACATCTGTTTTGATGATACTGTCAAAGAATTCGACTTTATCAAGAATCCAGATGAACCATGCATATACAGTAAGATTATAGGGAGAGTTGTAGTATTCCTCGTCTTGTACGTGGATGACATTCTCCTAATAGGAAATGATATTCCTATGCTACAGTCAGTGAAAAGATTCTTGTCACAGAAGTTCTCCATGAAGGACCTGGGTGATGCCACCTATATTCTGTGGATCCAGATCTATCGTGATAGATCAAAAAGGATGTTGGGACTTTCGCAGTCCAGGTATATAGACACCATATTGAAAAGATTCAGTATGGAAGATTCTAAGCGCGGTAACCTGCCGGTTTGTCACAGAATCAACCTCTCCAAAGAGATGTCTCCCAAGACTGATTTGGAAAGGGATCGCATGTCGATTATACCATACGCTTCTGCGGTAGGCTCTATAATGTATGCGATGTTATGTACCAGACCAGATGTAGCATACACATTAAGCGTTGTAAGCCGGTATCAGGAAAACCCATGGGAGAAGCACTGGATAGTAGTAAAGAACATTCTCAAGTACCTGAGGAGGACTAAGGAGATGTTCTTGGTGTATGGCGGAAAAGACCTCCAGATCGAGGCCTTTGCCGACTCCAGCTTCCAGAGTGACAAGGATGACTCCAAGTCTATGTCGGGTTATGTCTTTACCCTCAATGGAGGGGCGGTCTGTTGGAAGAGTTCCAAGCAGGAGACCGTTGCTGACTCAACGATGGAAGCGGAGTACATAGCTGCTTGCGATGCCGCAAAAGAAACTGTCTGGATGAAGAAGTTACTCACAGAACTTCAGGTGGTTCCTACCAGTGTTGGTCCAATACCTCTGTATTGCGAAAACAACGGCGCTATAGCTTTAGCGAAGGAAACCAGATCCCATCAGAAGTCCAGACACATCTTAAGGCGGTATCACCTGATCAGGGAGATCGTAGATCGCCGGGAGATCGAGGTAAAGAGAGTAGATTCGGAGAATAACATTGCTGATCCATTCACAAAAGCCATTCCTCTGACGCAGTTCGAGAGGCTATTCAAGATCATAGGTCTGCGATATGCCAGTACATGGCCCTAGTGCAAGTGGGAGATTGTTAGTGTTTATGCCCTAGAAGGCCATTACTGTATCATACTAGTTTGTATATTACTTAATGGAAGCTTGGGATATTCACAGTTGTATTGACAGTCTTGCTAAAAATGGTAGTATGCTACTTGGTTTGTGTCTACTTTAATATGTGCATATGTTTCTTGTAATGTATCGCTTATACATATTAGTAGAGCCCTTAGGATCTTTGCTTGATTACCAGCGTTGTGATGGCAGTCACACTAGTGGGGGCTGGGTAGTCTATAAGCAACATCCTATACAGGTCCCTAGTCGTAGGATTATCGAGACAGGGCATCGATA
Source organism: Agapanthus africanus (assembly GCA_030015575.1). Classification (NCBI taxonomy): domain Eukaryota; kingdom Viridiplantae; phylum Streptophyta; class Magnoliopsida; order Asparagales; family Amaryllidaceae; genus Agapanthus; species Agapanthus africanus. The sequence continues at coordinate 70,502,877 of JASDDO010000010.1, forward strand.
CTCCAGAGTAGACTAGTGTGTACGCTTCTCATTCCAGTTGGAGAGATGGTCTGTCCCACAGCCATTAGTACGTCGTACTGGAGATAGTATACGGGTGCTCGTTAGGTTACGGGTACACCGGACAGGACTCGCCGGGAACTACAGGTTGGATTTATACACATCGTCAGATAGCAGTTCCCAGGTGACATGAGTACAGCTTAGTCCGTCGACTTGACACTGCTACTTCGCCTCGAGTGTGTTCCCACTGTTCTTAGATTACTACCCTACCACGGCTCAAAGGAGTCATGCAAACAGGTAGTAGTTTGGTGCAGTCCCGAAGCACTTGGAGGCAGTGGCGGTCAGACATGATTCGTCTCTCCCGGTATTGGGGGTTGATATCGCGCTGTGTATGGAGAGCCATTACGCAAAGTCCCTGGCCAGGGTGAGCGAGATTTACTGGCAGGTTCCAGTAGTTTCTCAAGGTGTAATGGGCTGCACTCCGACATGACTTATACCGCTATTAGGGGTCTGATGTTTACCGCCCCTAGGCCCGATATGCGATAGTCCTATACGAACAGAACGGAATGTACGGAGATTGTCACATCAGGCTCAGTAGGAGTTCGGATGGGTTTCCTCATCGGCCTTCTTATCGACATCTACCTGGGGACCGTTATGTACAGCTAGTGCCGCTTGCAGTCTGTAGTTAAACCCATTGCCAGCGTAGTGTCGAGTCTTTAGAGTCCCACACAGAGAGTTTCCCTGCTTCGGAAGAAACGATATAGAGGTCGTATGGTTTTACGACAGGGTTCGGATGTATACGTGTTTTTACGCACGTACGATGTTCGGACAGTTTATACTAGTCGGCTTTGGTTTAAGCCAGATTCTAGTATCGGATTATTGGATTTATACAGTCTAAAGTTTTTCCGTGCTTTCACGGATAGGAGGGGCATTCTCGTAATTTGTTGGGAAGCTTCTAGAAGGATGATGACTTGGAGGCTAAGGTGGCATTTGCATTTATTGGATTAATGAGTCATGGTGTGATTCATACATAGAGTTAATGATTCATTTATGATTTATATGACTCATGTGATGAATCACTATGTGTATTAATGAAACATGATGATATATCATTATTTGTTATTCATTTAATAATATGTTATGTTTCATATATACAAAAATGATATCATTTATCCAAAAGGATTCTCATTCTCACCTTCTCTCTCCTCAAGCTCTCTCTCTTCAAACCCTAACCCTAACCTCTCATGTGTTGAGATCAAGGGTTAGCAAGACTAATACATCCCTAATCCAATTCTATATCCCCCAGGTTGCTTAGATTAGCACTTTGAGTAACCTAGTTACCTCAAGTTAGAGGTCAAGCTTGGAGTAGGAGATCTCGGGTGGATCGTCTTTGACTCGAGGAAGCCGTTGAGGTGCCGACGTTCCAAAGAGCTTACGAGGTGTGGAGGACAGCGATGAAGACCCGAAGGACAAGTAACGTGAGGTATATCTTCGAATCCGAGTAGTTAAACCTTTCGTAGTTTGCTAGTAATAGTTTAGACACGATCCGTGTGCTCAAGTCCGTGTGCTCAAGTCCGTGTTATGAAGCTTTGATAATTGTTTTTCATATATTCCGCCACCCCGCAAGCTCATGGGGTGCGTGACATGGACTTACCCCACGGCGACAGACATTCACCTTAGCAGCCATAGAACCCGAGACTGTGAACCAAGGTAACCCAAGTAACTCCCTCACAACTTTGACCAATTTTTTTTTACAATCTTTAGTTCTGTCACCAAACTGTTACACTTTCCTTTTACAAATTTCGAGGACGAAATTTTTATACGGAGGGTAGAATGTAACAACTCTAATTTTCCTATACATTTTTTTTTCAAATATTTTTTTCAAAAATCCATAGGGGTATTTTAGCCTTTGCACAAGTTATAAGTAATTATTTTGCTTTTCAATTACAAGTTAAAAGAATGTAACAACTCCATTTTTAGTGTACAAAATTTGCTTTAAAATTAATGTATACTTGGGGTATTTACATTTATTGTTATTTTTTTAAATAATTAATTAGCTCCATAATTACAAGAAGGGGCTTGTGGCCCATTGGTAATACCTTGCACTGCTGAACTAAGCCACCAGAGTTCAAATCCCATACCCCACATTATTTTTAATATTGATTCTTTTTAAAACCTTTAGAATACTAAGGGTTTACACGTGCATATCTCACAAAAACCCTACTACACCCAAAAATGTAACATTTCCAGGGGTTAGATGAACCGTCGGGGGGGGGGGGATCCTGGCCACCTGACTCGACCGGGAATCGGCCAAATCGGCCTCGACTCGGCCGACTTAGTCCTCCGACCGAGTCACGGCCGAGTCATGGCCGAGTCGGCCGATTCTGGCGACGACCCCAACATGAAAGTTGTGTCTTTTCACATTGCCTATGCGCCTGCAAAATTTTAGCCTCAGACCATTTTCAGAGCTCTTTTAAAACCCTAATTACTCCACTTTTAATACATTTTTAATACATTTTATCACATTTTTCATTTTAACCTTTCATCTACCCTGACCCTAGCCTAACCTTTTAAATACCACCCCTACCCTCTACCCTCTCACCCCTAACTCTGAGCCAACTCTCTAAAACATTTCCAAGAATCTTGTGTATTTTGAAAACGAGCTCGAGGCGAAGCTCCGAAGAATTCCCGGCGGAACTTCCGGCGATCGTTTTAGGAACTACCGGCGACGACGCAACACATCGGCATTTCCCCTACTTCTATTTCACTCTCTCGTGTGACCTAAAACCCGTAAGTTCCAATTTCTATATATCTCTTCTATCTAAAAATACAGATTTACAAAACCCGACGGAATCGGAACAAATCCGATTTTCGATTCGGTTTCCAATAAAATTCCACTTCTCACTAATACAATCATACTTAAACTTTCTCATGTTGACTATTAAACACTAATCAAACAAATTGATCAAGTTTCATTACATAAAATGATAGCTATTTCCATTCATCGTATTTTTCACTTAAATACCACATTGTTTCAATCCTACATTTAACTCCATCAAACTTGCTATACACTTAAAGTAGATCACGAGGTTGTTAGTGTATATGCCCTAGAGGCCATTACTGTATCATACTAGTTTGTATATTACTTAATGGAAGCTTGGGATATTCATAGTTGTATAGACAATCTTGCTCAAAATGGTAGTATGCTACTTGGTTTGTTTCTACTTCAATATGTGCATATGTTTCTTTTAGCATATCGCTTATATATATTAGTGGAGCCCTTAGGATCTTTGCTTGATTACCAGCGTTGTGATGGCAGTCACACTAGTGGGGGCCGGGTAATCTATAAGCACATCCTTATACAGGTCCCTAGTCGTAGGATTATCAAGACGGGGCATCGATACTCCGGAGTAGACTAGCCTATACGCTTCTCATCCCAGCAGGGGAGATGGTCTGTCCCACAGCCATTAGTACGTCGTACTGGAGATAGTATGCGGGTGCTCGTTAGGTTACGAGTACACTGGACATGACTCATCGGGAACTGTTGGTTGGTAGTATACCTATCGTCAGATAACAGTTCCTAGGTGACAGGAGTACAGCTTAGTCCGTCGACTTGACACTGCTACTTCGCCTCGAGTGTGTTCCCACTGTACTTTGATTACTACCCTACCACGGCTCAAAGGAGTCGTGCAAACAGGTAGTAGTTGGGTGCAGTCCCGAAGCACTTGGAGGCAGTAGCGGTTAGATAGGATTCGTATTTCCCGGTATTGGTGGTTGATATCGCGCTGTGTTTAGGAGAGCCATTACACAAAGTCCCTGGCCAGGGCAAGCGAGAATTACTGGTAGTGTTTCCAGTAGTTTCTCAGGGTGTTCTGGGCTACACACCGACACGACTTGTACCACTATTAGGGGTCTGACGTTTACCGCCCTCTAGGCCTGACATGCGATACTCGTAGACGAACAGACCGGACTGTACGGAGATTGTCACATTCAGGCTCAATAGGAGTTCGGATGGGTTTACCTCATCGGCCTTCTTATCGACATCTACCTAGGGGCCGTTACGTACAGCTAGTGCCGCTTGCGGTCTGTGGTTAAACCCATTGCCAGCGTAGTGCCGAGTCTTTAGAGTCCCACACAGAGAGTTTCCCTGCACTGGGTAAAAGGTGTAGAGGCCGTATGGTTTTACGGCAGGGCTACGATCACTTACGTGCACTTGTGCGCGTATGATGTTCGGGCAGACAATACTAGTGGGCTTTGGTTTAAACCGGATCCTTGTATTGTATAGATGGATTAGTTTTGTCTTCTGTGCATTCGCATTCTACGGAATGCGGATGCGGGTGTATAAGCACGGTTGTGAGGAGCGAAGAAGGAGTTGCCTCATTAGGGTTTTTGACCATTGATTTGGTCAAAACCATTATGAGGTGAGGAAAATATTTACTAATCTTTTTAATGATAATTGTGTTATGGCTAATTGCTTTGACCATTTGACCATGTTGACCTTTTGACCTAGTTGACCATTGTTGACTTGGATATTTCTTGTGAGCACTAGATGCTTCTTTGGCTTTGGATTTAACTTGACATGATAATGGTCAAATCAATTGTAACCATCACAATTTTCATGATAAAATATTGTTAATTATTTTTCTTATGGATCATTATCTTCTTCTCATTCTCTCTCATCAAAAGTTAGCTGCCATAGTTAGCTTCTTCTTCCTCCTCACTACAAATTCCTAATAGTCTTATGTGTTGAGCAAATTAGGTTCTAAATAGACAAACAAACCCATTTACTTCCTCTACATCACCTAGGGCATCAAGAGTAGCAAACTTGTTGCCCTAGTTACCTCGGCTTGAGGTGGAGCTTGGACTATAGACTCTCGGGTGGATCGTCTTCGACTTTAGGAGGCCGCGGAGGTGACCAAGATCCGGATCGATCCTCGGAGCTTGCATGGACGAGGAGGTTAGCGGAGGGAAGAACCAAAGGACCGTTTTCATGTGGTATAATCTCCTAAGCATAGTAGATAGAACCTCTAGTTGTTTGTTAGAAATGGTTTGGCAAAGATCCTCAAGTTTTAGTCTATGTTACCTTGTGATAAAAATTTGTTTTTTACCTATTCCGCCTCCCCGTAAGTACCGGGGTTGGTAACGTAGACTTACAGTGGTATCAGAGCCTCGCTAAACCATTACCAACTTGTTAGCAAAGTGTTAGAAATTCGATAGCCGGAGAAATCGCAAAAACACGTCAAAAATGCTCGTTTTCTGTCGATTTTAAAAACTGGTCCAAAAATTTTTCCAGGGACCTTAAAAAAAACGTGCAGGCTTTTTTAAGAAGACCCAAGAAAAACGAGATCGTGAATCGGTGAGACCGCCGTGGAAGCGCGGCGAAACAATGGGTTTCGCCGCGGATCCGCGGCCGAGTCGACTCCGAGTCAGCTCGTTTTTCTGCAGAATGTCTATCTTGGTGTTTTGTGATTTCTCTGATATTTTGTTTCTGCCTAGATTTTGTTGAGTACTGTGTTGTGCTTGGGGTAGTTTAAAATCAAGTTATCGATCGAAATTCTAAGTACTTTAGCTAATCGGATCTTCTGTGATGTGATATATGTACTGAACGTCTACTAATCGCTATACATCGATTAGTGGAGGCTGTACATATCTGTGATCTGTGATGTTGGTTTGTGTATATGAACTTGTTGGATTGTCGTGATGAATAGCCGGGGATGTGAGATGGGAGTTTTCATTTTTCATTCAATGTAAAATTTGTAATTTGATATAATATTATTTTATGGCCGCACATCCGGGTTGAGGTTGTAGCCGCCATTATATATTATTTCTTTTACTGTTTTTGCTCCTGGATAGACCCAAGGTGGGGTGCACAAACTACCGGGTACTTTGAAGTGCCGAGTGGCCTACTCATGTTGTTGAGGGAGGTTGCTTCACTTCGGGTACTTGGCGGGTAGCTTGCCGCACCCGTAGGGGTCTAGGGTGGGGTTTGGCTATTCATCGCGACCGTGTAATCCGTCTTTCGTTGCAGACTCGAACGAAACGCGGATTCCTAGCATATCCAATGTGTTCATCTATGATATGAAATGGCTATCATTGCATCTGACGAATGTATATATCTATATATGATATCTAGTAGGCGTAGCTTATGTTTTGCATCCACGCTAGTCCAGCCCCCGCTCTGTCGTTAGTTAAGTAACCTAACGGGTGATGACGGGGCCCTGTGGCGAATGCGGATGGCATAAGCGTACGTCATATTTTCGTTGTTTTCTGCAATGGTAGGATTAATTGATGGGACGCATTAAATTAATGCAAAGAAAACAAACCAAAGCTGAATCGTTGGAACAATTTCAAAACCACTCGTTTTTTTTTTTCAAAACAGAAAACTTTTAAAAGCGCGGAGCTTAAACCACTCCTTTTAAAAGCTATCAAGGTTCCTTCGATTATATCAAGTTCACTACGTTCCCGGTTTCGCCAAAACCATTCGTAGCCCTCCGTCATTTCATATGAATATTCAATAGTATTCAAGCTATATTTGTTGACCTTCGTCAAGGCATAGTGATTGGTAGCTGTTGGGTGTTCATATGTAGCATAGATAGATGCGTTGGTTTGGGACAGTCGTATTACCTTGTTGACCTTCGTCAAGGGTATATACGGGTGGGTTCAAATTAATCCGGACAATGATGGGTAGAACTTGACATGTGACTTATGATTTGTTGACTTTCGTCAAGGTCATAAGAGCATGGGGCAAAAATCCACATCGGGAGTTTCTAAAGAAACCGAAACTTGCTAGTGCTGCATACCATTTGGAGTTTGATAATGTTGGGAGGATTCCTTCAGCATTATCTCAAAATGATATTTGGATCCCGATCCTACTGTGAGTATCCGCTACTCCTCGGGAAACTCTTCACTTAGCGATCAATGCTATAAACCAAGTAGGTGTCTAGAAAGGTGTTAGCGGAGCTACGCCCACAGGGAAAAGAGGTTATTTAATTAAGGAACTTCACGAAAGCGTCGTAAAACCTCTTTCGAAGTACCGACACCAGCCTGGCTGAACGGTTAAGCAAGTATTGTACGGTGAGATCAATCCCGACTAATTCTTCTTTTATGATTTGAGAAAGGATTCGAGAAACAGTAGGAGCCATCCTGTTTAGATAAACTAAAAACCAATCTAAACTTGCAAGAGCATCATGCTAAGTGTTTTCTTCTCTCTCTCTTAATTGCAGCGACCCAGTGACCAGACATAGGTTACATCTAGATAATAAAATGACTAAATCTGACTGTTATGACTGGCAAAGGTCTGTCCAGATGTCCATTACCCATGACAAGCTGGGACACCTCTTAACTAATCAAACCCCTGCCGTCTCAGGACCAGTTTCCCCTGTCACGGATATTAATATCCGTAAGACATCAGAAAAAGACTGTGCGAATACCGAGTGCCTCGTGTTGGCCTCAGTTGATGGTGCATACCAGAGGCAGCACGAGAAGATGGACTTAGTTTCTATCTTCCTCCATAACAAAGATTTATATGGAGAGCAATCTCGTATCGCAAGATATGAGATCTCGAACGAATTGCTTCAAGCGAGGTTGGCTGTCGGGTCATCTGTAGGGGACAACGTCCTTACAGAGACTTGCTATTTTGATGAGCTCACGGACCTGAAGACCACGTTGAAGAACAGGTCAAATACTGACTTGATTCTACAGTCTCTGCCCTCTACTTATACCCTGAAGGAAACCATGGAAGAAGAAGGAAGGGGAAGGGCAAAAGTTTTGGGACTAGATATAGTGAAGGAGGGACGTTCCTATTGTTATGGGAAAGGACATTGGCAGAAGGATTGCAAGGCTTTGAAAGCCAATAGCCAGGATTCGAAGCATGTTGTGGCTTCTGCTTCGGGTGTGTTTATAATAGAAAATTGTATGTCAATTAACTCTACTTCCTGGGTACTGGATACCGGATCAGGATCTCACATCTGTAATTCATTACAGGCTTTGAGAAACCGTAGAGTTATCGGGATAGGTGATATGACTCTCAGGGTTGCTAACGGAATGAGCGTGGATGCTGAATCCGTAGGGGAATATCACCTTGGTTTGACAAGTGGGCAGATATTGATTCTGTGTAACTGTTTGTATGTACCTAGTCTAGCTTGTAATATCATATCTGTATCCTTACTTTCTAAGGAAGGATATTATTTTACTTTTGTAAGCGATGTGGTCCATATCCACCTAAATCAAGTTCTGATTGGGTTAGGTACATTAGAAAACGGAATATATGTATTGAATCAAGCTCAGGTTTTCAGTGTCCAGAACACACTTAAAAGAAAGTCTCCGGAAACAAATCAGGCTTTCTTATGGCATTGTAGACTGGGTCACATTAATGAGACACGGTTAACAAAGTTACATAAAGAGGGATACTTGAATCCGTTCGAGTATCAGTCTTATGCTACTTGTGAATTTTATCTCATGGGAAAGATGACAAAGACTCCGTTCACTGGACACGGAGTAAGAGCGAGCGAGCTCTTGGGACTCATACACAGTGACGTATGTGGTCCAATGTCTACACATGTGCTAAGTGGTTATTCATACTTCATTACTTTTACGGATGATTTCTCTTAGTATGGACATGTCTTCCTTATGAAGCATAAATCCGAGGCCTTTGAGAAATTTCGGGAATACAAGAATGAAGTTGAAAAACAAACAGGCAAAAGTATCAAGACACTGAGATCTAATCGAGGTGGTGAATACTTAAGTGCCGAGTTTCTGGGCTACTTAAAAGAGAATGGAATTCTCTCTCAGCTTACTCCTCCATACACACCACAACACAACGGTGTATCGGAAAGGCGGAATCGAACTCTATTGGATATGGTTCGTTCCATGATGAGTAAGGCTGAGCTACCGCGATCTTTCTGGGGTTATGCACTAGAATCAGCTGCATATCTTTTGAACAAGATTCCAACCAAGACTGTGCCTACCACTCCATATCAGATGTGGAGTGGGAAGAAACCCTGTCTTAAGTGTTGGAGATAGTGCCCTCAAAGTCAATTATTGGATCGCAGGTACGTGATTGCAATGATTGAGGCATGACCTATACCGATATGACAGTCTTGCTCGAGATGATAGTTTGCTATCTGGTTTGTCTTTATCATCGTATACATGCTTTAGTTCACTATTGCATGATGATAGAGCCCGTAGGATTCTTGCTTGACTACCAGCAGTATGATGGCGATCATATACGTAGGAGCTGGGGTCTGTAAGCACATCCTTAAAGTGTCCCTAGTCGTGGGAGTTTCGAGACAGGGCATCGATACTCCAGAGTAGACTAGTATATACAGTCGAGACCCCGACGAGGGGCGGTGGCCGGTCTCACAAGCCACTGGTGTCAGTTTGATCACCTAAGATGTATACAGGTGCTCATTAGGTTATGAGTACACCGGACATGACTCGCCGGGAACATGCTAGTTGGTATTATACAAATCGTCAGATAGCAGTTCCCTGGTGACATGTGTACAGGTTAGTCCATCGACCTGAGATCGTCATTTGTCTCGTGTGAGTTCCCACTGTGCTTAGATTACTACCCAACCATGCTCAAAGGAGTTGTGCAAACAGGTTTTAGTTGGGTACAGTCCCGAGCCATATTGGAGGCAAGTGAGCGGATCAGCAGGGGATTCGTCTCTCCCGGTATTGGGGGTGAGATCGCGCTGTGTCTAGGAGAGCCATTACACAAAGCCCTCGGCCGAGGCAGGAGATTTACTGGTAGATACTCCAGTAGTATCTCAGGGTGTTCTGGGCTACTCTCTGACACGACTTATACCGCTAATAGGGGTCTGACGTTACCAGCCCCCTAGGCCCGATATGCGATACTTATAGACGAATGGACCGGACTGTATGTATATTGTCACTATTAGGCTCAGTAGGGTTTATGGATGAGTTCGCTCGTCAGCTTCCCTTCCAATCAATACATAGGCAAAACGTTACGTACAGCTCGTACCTCTGATGTGCTAGTGGTTATACCCAGTGCCAGTGTGTTGATGAGTCATTAGAGTCCCCCACAGACACTTTCCCAAGTTCGGGCGAAACGTTGTAGAGACCATATGGGTTTATGGCAGGTTTCGGAAAAAGCACGTGCGTTTTCGCACGTGTCGTTTTTCGGGCAGATAATACTGGTCGGCTTTGGTTTAAGCCGGATCCGAGTATTATACTGTGTAGATATAATATCTTTGTCTCAGATGCATTTGTATTCGGTCGTAATACAAATGCGGGTATGTTTATACCATTACGGGGTTATCCTGAAATTCGTTTCAGGATCACTTTTGGAAGTTGCCAGTTTCCAGTTTTCTATCAGCCGTATTTAACATTCGGTTAAATATGGATTTATCTTTTCTTGATGAAGTGAATCAGTGTTCTAGAAGGTTCTAGAGAGGGTGACAAGGCTTGTGAGTCATTAGGTCATTAATGGTGCATTTAATGACATGATGACTAGGGTTTAAGGTTCATTGTATCCATTGATTATGTTCATACTGGTGTCTTGGTGATTCATCATCTCATTTAATCTTGTGGTCACCTCCTAGCTCCTACACTCACCTCCCTCCTCTCTTATAAGTGGCCGGCCACCCCCTTGGTGAGAAGCATGGTTGTTGATTGAAAAAAGATATAAGTTTTGGTGCATAGAAATTAGATGTGATTGATTTCTCATTTCCATTCGATCCAAAAGGCAACTTCATTAATCGTTCGTCCATATCCTTGGACGTAACGAGACAAAATGTTCTACTCATTCTCTACTTCATCTTGGTCGTCTCTTTTAGCAAACTTGACGACCGAGTTGCCTCGGTTCAGAGGCGGGAGCCCGTTTAAAGATCCGTCGACGTGGTGCCACCTGGACGAGAAGACTGGATATTCAGGAGATCGGAGCAGCCGCAACAAGCGTGGGATGATGGTTGAAGACCGAAAGACTCGGATCGTTCGGTATAACTCTTCTACCCACTTTGTAGTTTGTTAGTTTAGTTTTAATGGCAGATCCGGGTTATAGTACGCGATAGCGCCAGTTGTAAAAAGATTTTGTTCCGCATTTGGCGTCTGTTAGACGGCTGGGACGCTACCGTGGACTTACAGTGGTATCAGAGCCTCACCATTAAGCTATACTAACTTGTGCTAACCCGTTTAAAATATCGATCGAACAAAATTTTCGAAATCGCAGTTTCCAAGATTAAAGTTTCTGTTGATTTTAAATGTTGTCTAAAAATAATTTTGACCATAAAAGAAAATAGAGCAGGCTTTTTAATGAATTCAGAAGAAATACGGTCCACTGACTCGACCGTACGACCGCGGATCCGCGGTCAACTCCTTGCTTTGACCGCGGAACCGCGGCCGTCTTGGTGAGTCAGTGGGCTAATTTTCTTCTGGTGCTTCAACTTGGGAAACTGTGGTTTTTGGTATAGTTCTTTTGGGCCCAGATTTTGTTACTGTACAGCAGATGTACGTGGGGCCCACTTCGGGAAATTTTATCGATCGAAATTTTAAATTTGTTAGTATGCAGTATTTACATTATATCTCCGACCGGGAATGTCATTTGATCGGTAAACCGCGTCTAATTGCTATAGTTCTTTTAGACGGGTTTGCGAACGTGACATTCGCGTTGATGTTCTGTATTGTGCTGTGATGTTGCAGATATGTCGTGATGGATAGCAGGTTGCAATGATAGTGCAGTTTGGATTTATTTGTACATTTGATATTGCGGGACGAACGTCCAACATGTGGACTGCCGTCACTGCCTGTTGTATAATATTCTTTTGGGGCACGACCGGGTTGAGGTCGATGTACCCGTTGTACATATTTTATTTTCTGTACTAGGTTTATCCCGCGAAGGAGTGCACGGATAGCCGGGTTCTGGAGGGCAACGGGTGTTAGTCTACGGTAGCGCCCCGGCAGTCTACAGACGCCAAATGCGGAATAAAAACTTTTTAACTGGCGCTATCGTATACTTTAACCCGGATCTGCCATTATTGCTAAACTAACAAACTGTAAAGAGTGTAGAAAGGTTATACCGAACGATCCGAGTCCTTCGTTCTTCAACCATCATCCCACGCTCCGTTGCGGCTCCTCCGATCTCGTCGATCTCCGATCTCCTCGTCGAGGTGGCACCACATCACTGATTCTTTAAACGGGCTCCCGCCTCTGACTCGAGGCAACTCGGTCGTCAAGTTTGCTAAAAGAGACGACCAAGAATGATGTAGAGAATGAGTAGATGACTTTGTCTCACTTCGTCCAAGTCCGTGGACGATCGGTTAATGAAGTTGCCATTTTTAATCGGGTGATGGAACGAACCGAGATATGAAATTTCCATACACCCAAAACCATAGTCTTTTCTCTCCAAAAATGAAAATCAATCTCTCTCTCTCTCAAATAGTGGCCGGCCATATATATAGAGAAGGGAGGTGAGTGTAGGAGGAGGGAGGTGACCACATCCTAAAGCATATCATGAAGGAAAGATCTTAAGCAAAACAAAAAGCTTTTATGTAAACCATGACTCATTAACACCTAGTCATCACATAATAAATGCTAAGAAAGATGCATGAATCTAGTCACCAATCTAGAAGTTTCTAGAAGCATGACTCACCTCATCCAAGAAAAGATAAATCCGTCTTTAACCAAATGTTAAAAGACGGCAAATAGAAAACTGGAAACTGGCAACTTCCAAAAGTGATCCTGAAACGAATTTCAGGACAACCCCGAAACTGTATAAATATACCCACATTTGTATTACGACCGAATACAAATGCAACTGAGACAAAGATATTATGCCTACTCAATATAATACTCGGATCCGGCTTAAACCAAAGCCGACCAGTATCAACTGCCCGAAAAATAACACGTGCGTAAACGCACGTGCATTTTCCGAACCCTGCCATAAAACCATACGGCCTCTACAACGTTTCGCCCGAACTTAGGAAACTGTCTGTGGGGGACTCTAATGACTCGTCAGTACCCTGGCAGTGGGTTTAACCACAAACCGTCAGCGGCACTAGCTATGCGTAACGGCTGCCCATGGACTGACCTCAAGGGAAGCTGATGAGCGAACTCAAGGGAGGCCGATGAGTGAACTCATCCAGAAACCCTACCGAGCCTAACAGTAACAATGTATATACAGTCCGGTCCGTTCGTCAATGAGTATCGCATATCCGCCTAGGGGGCTAGTAACGTCAGACCCCCAAGAGCAGTATAAGTCGTGTCGGAGTGAAGCCCAATAACACCCTGAGATACTACTGGAGTAGCTACCAGTAAATCTCCTGCCACGGCCGTGGGCTTTGTGTAATGGCTCTCCTAGACACAACACGATCTCGCCCCCAATACCGGGAGAGACGAATCCCCTGCCGATCCGCTCACGTGCCTCCATATGGCTCGGGACTGTACCCAAAAGCTACCTGTTTGCACGACTCCTTTGAGCCGTGGTAGGGTAGAAATCAAAGCACAGTGGGAACTCACACGAGACAAATGACGACCTCAGGTCGATGAACTAACCTGTACACATGTCACCAGGGAACTGCTATCTGACGATAGATATAATACTAACTAGCAGATTCCCGGCGAGTCCTGTCCGGTGTACTCATAACCCAATGAGCACCTGTATACATCTTAGGTGATCCAACTGACACCAGTGGCTTATGAGACCGGCCACCGCCCCTCGTCGGGGTCTCGACTGTACACACTAGTCTACTCCGGAGTATCGATGCCCTGTCTCGAAACTCCCACGACTAGGGACCACAATTAAGGATATGCATATAAACTACCCAACTCTCACGTATATGATCGCCATCATACTGTTGGTAGTAAAGCAAGATCCTAAGGGCTCTATCAAAGTGTAACATGCAATCAGTCACCTGAACATGTACACGACTGATAAAGGCAAACCAGATAGCATACTATCATCTCGAGTAAGACTGTCCTACCGGGATAGGTCCTCCGCAATCATTGCAATCACGTACCTGCGATCCAATAATTGACTATGAGGGCACTATCTCCAACAATCTCCCACTTGCACTCAAGGCTAATATTGCGATGTCGACTACTCACAGCCCGTGTGAAACCGAACATCCAACTCCTCTACTAATCAGTTTCACAAAGCCCGTTTGTAAAACTATTGTGTTCGAGAAATAGCCTCAGCGAGTGGATCCGCCAAGAAGTTTCTTTCTGTATCTCTCTTAATCTCAAGTTCGCGGAGAAAGCCATCTCCCGAATTGAGTAATACCTGTTTTAGAATATGTCTGGATATCTGATGGGACCTTAGTTCATAAATGAACTCCAAATCCAAACTTCTTAGACTGTATCGATCACTGAACCTAATCAGTATCCGGCACCATGCCACCCACAGTATCCTCTTGAACCACCTGTCCATAATACTGTCCCTCTTCGTCAGAGGGAAAACTATAACTCTGACAATCAATCTGTCAACCATGTCACCTTTGAAGCCTGGAATGATAACCGTCTCCCGACAGAGGCTGTCGTCATCAAATCCGTAGAACATGTACTTATGTTCTAAAACTGCTTCCTTATGTTTCTCCAGGATTGGATTAATACAAACTTATTGCATCTAGTGCAAAACCAACATTTGGTGTGGTACTTGACATCTCATGATTGACTCAATTGCCTAAGCAAGTGATCTGCCAATCATGCACATCCCTCTCCCCTTTAGTCTGTAAGACACCTTTAGAGAGGGTGACTCCATCACCTGCAGGTACACCACCATGCTAGGAGTCAACTATTACAAAAACCATTAGAATATCTGTCAAAGTACCCACATTGGGAAACTACCCAAATCCAGATCTAAAACCATAGATCTAGAAACCGGAATGTCAAATATTATATCCATATCCTGTCTGGAGAAACAACTGTGTGACGACCACAGTACAACCGATCGTAGTATAGGAATTTTACTTCCTACTCTGTGTATGTCATCCAACTACCATGACATCACACCCTACTACCTTCTTAACTGATCCATCCCCTATTCTGATTGAAGTCAAACCCATGACTGTCACATCAAAATTAGATGATCTATCTCCGCTATAACTGCTCAAGTCTATAAATAGATATAAGCATCTTGCCCACTATGCTTCCGTTGCTCCCACTGACTACGACAACCCTCCTACCGGGTCTCATAACCTGGAACAACAGTAGTGTCAAGTCTGGGTAGATAAGAACCTCCCTGTCACCGTCCTTGAGCCTACCGAAGTACCTCTCGGGTGTCTGAGGTTACCTACCATATCTGCGGAGTGGCTATTGAAATGTCAAACTTGATTGAATGTATAGGTCCTATTAAATTTTCCGTAATCGTTCGCGGTTCTGGAATCACTTCCAGTTCTACCATACTCCCACTACTGTTTTCTGAAAAAGATCCATTTTTACTAAAACTGTGGCGAGTCAAGAACAATATCACTATTGATCTTCCAAATGGTAGAATATCAACCCTCGTCATAGCCAGGGTCAACCCACAAACAGCCATTATAGAAACGTGCCCTGAGTTATCCAGTGTCTGGTTTTAAGCATAAGCTGGACAACTCCCCGTACCTTAAGATCTTTTAAGGTACGAACTATTCTATATCCAATATAGAAACTTTGGCACTTATTTAATTGGAACCATATTCAATCCATGCATCTGTCTCCAGTGCATATCAACTTAATGGAAAGAGGCTAATCAGCATTACTCAACTTAGGAATCCATCCAATTATGAGTAACCTGAAAGAGAAACACGTTTCTCAAAACCATCACTATCATCTGAATACCAATCACAAGAATCTATATCTTCGATCTCTTTGAAGAATCCCGATACTTGTGATACCTGGTTCTCTACTTTATTCTTATACCCACAACTTCTCAAAACTTAGACCTTGTATTTCTACGAAACACTTGTCTAAATACTAGAGAAGTTATAAGTAAATAGAACATAGTACGAGGACCTACCCCTTTGTCCTGATGGACATTTGGACAACATACAATACTCTGTATAAGTCTGCTGAGTTAAACAACTCAAAACCTGTGCGTCGTAGGTAGAAAACTGTACCCTGGCGATTTCCTCAAATATCACCAATTACAACAAATTCCGATATAATGAGGATGATCACCTAATTCCCAATATCTTACTCCCACTCATCATCTGTAAAACCATACAGATATGAGAATGAAACCTGGTAAATACATACCCTTGGAGTAAGTGTCTAATCAGGAAAACAGTTTTTCCTTTAACAATGCACTGAAACATGAAAATGTTTCGTAGGGGTATCCTGGTATTCATAGCAATGCCTCTTCCATAATCCAATTCATGACTTCAACCGTATATTTTATTGCCATCTCTCCAAATCCCTTTATTTGTCTTTAGTCGTTACCTTCTGTACACCATCGTTAGGCTAAATGGTTTTCTTCCTTCCCTACCGTTCGGCACCAGCCTATGGTTTGGAAGAAGACTATCCAGTAAGCATAATAGGTGTACCCTCCTAAACTAAGGAGTACTCACATCTCGAGAGAAGGTGACGATAAAAGACAACTGAATAATACCTTATTCTTTTAAAGGTGAAATAGGAGTGGCGATGAAGTACGCGGTTTTGGTCGTGAATGATATCAGTCGCAATTTACTTTGCCCTCTTTCTAATCCCTTTATTTTGTCTTTACATATTACCTTCTGCACACCCTACTTAGGCTAATTGGTTTTCTTCATTCCCTACCTTTCGGCACCAGCCTATGGTTTGGAATAAGACTATCCAATAAGCGTAATAGGTGTACTCTCCTAAACCAAGGAGCTCTCGCAACCTGAGAGAAGGTGATAATAAAAGACAACTGAATAAACCAATTCTATTTCTCCTGAACCTGGATCCATCCTCGAAGAAGTCCCTTCGAGTTCGTATATAACCATACGATGGATCTATCCAATGGAAGTGGATATCCGTAGTAATACGGGTGTTCTGAGAAATTCAAAGGGTAAAAGAAGGAGTGGCAATGACTTATGCAACATAGACAATCCAAAAGCCAGTATTTTAAGAGGGTTCGGTCAACCTGGTCACTGAGTCATAGTCTAGGGTCGGTCAAAGGTCGCTGCCAAATAGAGAGAGAGAAAAGAAACACTCTGCGTGCACTCTAACCTAGATCAGAATGGTCATCACTTTATCTAATCCGGAAACCTCCCACTGTCCTGTCAAATTCTCCTCCAAACCTAAAGAAGAATCAATCGGGATCACCCGAAGAGTAAACCAACTCATCAGTGGGAATCAGGATCCAACTCTCATCGCATGATAACGTGATGGAATGCATCCACGTTACTCATACTCCAGAAGGTATGCGCATACTCGGCAAGTTTCAGTTTCTTTAGAAACTCCCGATATTATTTATGCCCCATGCTCTTATGACCTTGACGTATGCCAACAAATCATAAGTCACATGTCAAGTTCTGCCCGTCATTATCTTGTTAATTTGAACCCACCCGTACATACCCTTGACGTATGCCAACAAGGTAATACGACTGTCCCAAACCAACTCATCTATCTATGCAACAAATGAATACCCAGCAGCTACCAAACACTATGCCTTGACGTATGCCAACAAACATAGCTTGAATACTACTGACCATCCATAAGAAACGACGGAGGGCTACGGCTGGTTTTTGGCGAAAAACCTTTAACGTAGTGAACTTGATATCGCTGAAGGAACCTGATAGCTTTTTAAAATATAGTGGCGAAAACCTTTTGCTAAAGAGCTCACTCCCGGTAAAGGGATCTCGGCTCTTTCCTCGTGGAATGAGGTGCAGGATATTCCACTGAATACCGCTATGCAAAGCAACTTGTAATCGACTATAGTGAAGTTATTACTCTGACGCAAACTTCTGCCCAAGGGGTCAGTCCCGGTGAAGGGATATCGGCCCTTGCCCCGTCGAATGAGGTGCAGGATATTCCACTGAATACCGCTATGCATAACAAAAGGAAACGTCTTTGCAATAACTCTTTTTAAATTGTTCCAACAACTGTATACAGGTTTGTTTTACTTTGCATTGATCAGAATCAACGCAGTCCCATCATTCGATCACACCAGAAAAGAACGAAAATAAAATATACGTATATGCCATCCGCATTCGTCACTGGGTCCCGTCATCACCCGTTAGGTTACTTAACTAACGACAGAGCGGGGGCTGGACTAGCGCGGGTGTAAAACATATACAACATCTAATAGTATATAAACCAATATACAATAATCGCTCCAGGCGTGATAGTATGCAACATTACAGAAAAGTAATAAGCATCACAGAACAATACAGATATCTGGGATCCCCGAGTTTCACAGAGCCGCTGCTGAAACTCGACGTTCCCCTGCCGTGTGGATAGACTGTGCAATGAAACCTAGACCCCTACGGGCGCGGCAAGTTACCCGCCAAAACCTGAAGCGAGGCAGCCCCCTACAGCATAGTGAATGGACCACCCAGCACTCCACAGAATCCGGTAATCTTGGGCACCCCTCCTTGGGTCAACCTGTACCCCCTACGAGTGCGGCGAATAGTCTGCCAATTCTAGAGTGGGGCCCCTCTGCCTCTTAAAGCCATGAGATGCGGACCCGTTGCTTCTCAGAACCCGGCTATCTGTGCACTCCGTCGCGGGGCAAAACCTAGTACAGTAATGTAAAATAGTACAATAGGTACATCGACCGCAACCTGGTCGTGCCCCAAAAGAATATTATACAACAGGCAGTGACGGCTGTCCACAAGTTGGACGCTCGTCCCGCAATATCAAATGTACAAATAAACTCAAACTGTACTACCATTGCACACTGCTATCCACCACGACAAATCCGCAACATCACAGCACAACACAGAACATCAACGCGAATGTCACGTTCGCAAACCCGTCTAAAAGAACTATAGCAATCAAACGCGGTTTACCGATCAAATGACATTCCCGGTCCGAGATATAATGTAAGCACTGTAAACTAACGTGTTTAAATTTCGATCGACCAAAGACCAAATACCAAAAAGTGGGCCCCACTACTTACTGGTGAACAGTAACAAAACCTGGGCCAAAACGATATTTACCAAAAATCACAAAATCTATCAGAGAACCCACTGGAAAAATTTGGGATCATGAACACACCAAGTGGCCGCGGATGCACGGCCAAACCAGGGGTTTGGCCGCGTTTCCGCGGCAAGTTGGAGGAATCACGAGACCAAATTTTGTCGTGGTTCTTAGAAAAGCCTGCACAGATTTTTAAGACATGTAGAATTAATTTTTGAGACCATTTAAAAACAACAGAAACTATCGGGCTAGAAAATTGTGTTTTTCGATTTTCGGTTCGATCGACGTTTTGAACGCGTTAGCACAAGTTAGCATAGCAAAATGGTGAGGCTCTGATACCACTGTTAGTCTATGGTAGCGCCCCGGCAGTCTACAGACGCCAAATGCGGAATAAAAACTTTTTAACTGGCGCTATCGTATACTTTTACCCGGATCTGCCATTATTGCTAAACTAACAAACTGTAAAGAGTGTAGAAAGGTTATACCGAACGATCCGAGTCCTTCGTTCTTCAACCATCATCCCACGCTCTGTTGCGGCTGCTCCGATCTCGTCGATCTCCGATCTCCTCGTCGAGGTGGCACCACATCACTGATTCTTTAAACGGGCTCCCGCCTCTGACTCGAGGCAACTCGGTCGTCAAGTTTGCTAAAAGAGACGACCAAGAATGATGTAGAGAATGAGTAGATGACTTTGTCTCACTTCGTCCAAGTCCGTGGACGATCGGTTAATGAAGTTGCCATTTTTAATCGGGTGATGGAACGAACCGAGATATGAAATTTCCATACACCCAAAACCATAGTCTTTTCTCTCCAAAAATGAAAATCAATCTCTCTCTCTCTCTCAAATAGTGGCCGGCCATATATATAGAGAAGGGAGGTGAGTGTAGGAGGAGGGAGGTGACCACATCCTAAAGCATATCATGAAGGAAAGATCTTAAGCAAAACAAAAAGCTTTTATGTAAACCATGACTCATTAACACCTAGTCATCACATAATAAATGCTAAGAAAGATGCATGAATCTAGTCACCAATCTAGAAGTTTCTAGAAGCACGACTCACCTCATCCAAGAAAAGATAAATCCGTCTTTAACCAAATGTTAAAAGACGGCAGATAGAAAACTGGAAACTGGCAACTTCCAAAAGTGATCCTGAAACGAATTTCAGGACAACCCCGAAACTGTATAAATATACCCACATTTGTATTACGACCGAATACAAATGCAACTGAGACAAAGATATTATGCCTACTCAATATAATACTCGGATCCGGCTTAAACCAAAGCCGACCAGTATCAACTGCCCGAAAAATAACACGTGCGTAAACGCACGTGCATTTTCCGAACCCTGCCATAAAACCATACGGCCTCTACAACGTTTCGCCCGAACTTGGGAAACTGTCTGTGGGGGACTCTAATGACTCGTCAGTACCCTGGCAGTGGGTTTAACCACAAACCGTCAGCGGCACTAGCTATGCGTAACGGCTGCCCATGGACTGACCTCAAGGGAAGCTGATGAGCGAACTCAAGGGAGGCCGATGAGTGAACTCATCCAGAAACCCTACCGAGCCTAACAGTGACAATGTATATACAGTCCGGTCCGTTCGTCAATGAGTATCGCATATCCGCCTAGGGGGCTAGTAACGTCAGACCCTCAAGAGCAGTATAAGTCGTGTCGGAGTGAAGCCCAATAACACCCTGAGATACTACTGGAGTACCTACCAGTAAATCTCCTGCCACGGCCGTGGGCTTTGTGTAATGGCTCTCCTAGACACAGCACAATCTCGCCCCCAATACCGGGAGAGACGAATCCCCTGCCGATCCGCTCACGTGCCTCCATATGGCTCGGGACTGTACCCAAAAGCTACCTGTTTGCACGACTCCTTTGAGCCGTGGTAGGGTAGAAATCAAAGCACAGTGGGAACTCACACGAGACAAATGACGACTTCAGGTCGATGAACTAACCTGTACACATGTCACCAGGGAACTGCTATCTGACGATAGATATAATACTAACTAGCAGATTCCCGGCGAGTCCTGTCCGGTGTACTCATAACCCAATGAGCACCTGTATACATCTTAGGTGATCCAACTGACACCAGTGGCTTGTAAGACCGGCCACCGCCCCTCGTCGGGGTCTCGACTGTACACACTAGTCTACTCCGGAGTATCGATGCCCTGTTTCGAAACTCCCACGACTAGGGACCACAATTAAGGATATGCATATAAACTACCCAACTCTCACGTATATGATCGCCATCATACTGTTGGTAGTAAAGCAAGATCCTAAGGGCTCTATCAAAGTGTAACATGCAATCAGTCACCTGAACATGTACACGACTGATAAAGGCAAACCAGATAGCATACTATCATCTCGAGTAAGACTGTCCTACCGGGATAGGTCCTCCGCAATCATTGCAATCACGTACCTGCGATCCAATAATTGACTATGAGGGCACTATCTCCAACAACGGGTCCGTATCTCATGGCTTTGAGAGGCAAAGGGACCTCACTCTAGAATTGGCAGACTATTCGCCGCACTCGTAGGGGGTACAGGTTGACCCAAGGAGGGGTGCTCAATTTACCGGATTCCGTGGAGTGCCGAGTGTTCCATTCACTATGTTGTGGGGACTACCTCGCTTCAGGTTTTGGCGGGTAACTTGCCGCACCTGTAGGGGTCTAGGTTTCATTGCACAGGCTATCCACACGACCAGGGGAACGCCGGTTTTCAGCAGCGGCTCTGTGAAACCCGGGGATCCCAGATTATCTGTATTGTTCTGTGATGCTTATTACTTTTCTGTAATGTTGCATATTATCACGCCTGGAGCGATTATTGTATATTGGTATATATACTATTAGATGTTGTATATGTTTTACATCCGCGCTAGTCCAGCCCCCGCTCTGTCGTTAGTTAAGTAACCTAACGGGTGATGACGGGACCCAGTGACGAATGCGGATGACATATACGTACATTTTATTTTCGTTCTTTTCTGGTGTGATTGATTGATGAGACTGCATTGATTCTTATCAATGCAAGGATAAAACAAACCTATATTTGATGTTGTTGGAACAAATTTTAAAAATGTGTTATTACAAAGATGTTTCCTTTTGTTTTGCATAGCGGTATTCAGTTAGAATATCCCGCACCTCATTCGACGAGGCAAGGGCCGAGATCCCTTCACCGGGAGTGACCCCTTGGGCATAAGTTTACGTCAGGGTAATAACTTTACTATAGTCGATTACAAGTTGCTTTGCATCGCGGTATTCAGTTGGAATATCCTGCACCTCATTCCACGAGGAAAGAGCCGAGATCCCTTCACCGGGAGTGACCTCTTTAGCAAAGGTTTTTCGTCACTATACTTTTATAAAAAGCTATCAGGTTCCTTCAACGAGATCAAGTTCATTACGTTAAAGGTTTTTCGCCAAAAACCAGCCGTAGCCCTCCGTCATTTCTTTTGGGTATTCAGTAGTATTCAAGCTATGCATTTTAGCCAAAGTTAAGGCATAGTGTTTGGTAGATGCTGGGTATTCATCTGTTGCATAGATAGATGAATCGGTTTGGGACAGTCGTTCTTCCATTTTGGCCAAAGTCAAGGGCATGTGCGGGTGGGTTCAAATTGACCTGGATAGTGACGGGTAGAATTTGGCATGTGACTTATGACATTTTGACCAAAGCCAAGGTTATAAGAGCATGGGGAAAAAATGATATCGGGAGTTTCAAACATACAAGAAACTTACCGGGCATGCGCATACCTTCTGGAGTGTGATAACTTGAGTGGCTTCCATCAAGTTATCATACGATGATAGTTGGATCCTGATTCTCACTGATGAGTTGGTTTACTCTTCGGGTGATCCCGACTAATTCTTCTTTCAGGTTTGGAGGAGAATTTGAGATTACAGTAGGAGGTTTCCTGATTAGATAAATTGATAACCATTCTGATCTAGGTTAGAGTGCACGCAGAGTGTTTCTTTTCTCTCTCTCTTTGGCAGCGACCTTTGACCGACCCTAGACTATGACTCAGTGACCAAGTTGACCGAACCTTCTTAAAATACTGGCTTTTGGATTGTCCGAGTTGCATAAGTCATTGCCGCTCCTTCTTTTACCCTTTGTATTTCTCAGAACACTCCGTATTACTACGGACATCCACTTCCATTGGATAGATCCATCGTATGGTTATATACGAACTTGAAGGGACTTCTTCGAGGATGGATCCGGGTTCAGGAGAAATAGAATTGGTTTATTCAGTTGTCTTTTATTATCACTTTCTCTCAGGTTGCGAGGACTCCTTAGTTTAGGAGAGTACACCTATTACGCTTATTGGATAGTCTTATTCCAAACCATAGGCAGGTGCCGAAAGGTAGGGAATGAAGAAAACCAATTAGCCTAAGTAGGGTGTGCAGAAGGTAATATGTAAAGACAAAATAAAGGGATTAGAAAGAGGGCAAAGTAAATTGCGACTGTCATCATTCACGACCAAACCATATACTTCATCGCCACTCCTATTTCACCTTTGCTTTTTTCCCAGTTCGGGAGAAATAGAATAAGGTATTATTCAGTTGTCTTTTATCATCACCTTCTTTCAAGTTACGAGTACTCCTAGGATTAGGAGGGTACATCTATTATGCTTACTGGATAGTCTTCTTCCAAACCATAGGCTGGTGCCGAACGGTAGGGAAGGAAGAAAACCACTTAGCCTAAAAGGGGTGTACAGAAGGAAATGACTAAAGACAAATAAGGGGATTTGGAGAGATGGCAAAGAATTATACGGTTACAGTCATGAATTGGATTATGGAAGAGGCATTACTAGGAATACCGGGATACCCCTACGAGACATTTTATTGTTTCAGTTTCACTGCGCATTGTTAAAGAAAAACTGATTTCCCGATTAGATACTTACTCCAGGGTATGTATTTACCAGGTTTTATTCTCATATCTGTATGGTTTTACAGATGATGAGTGGGAGGAAGTTATTGGGAATTAGGTGATGATCCTCATTATATCGGAATTCGTTGTAATTGGTGATATTTGAGGAAATCGCCTGGGTACAGTTTTCAACTTACAATGCACAGGTTTTGAGTTATTCAAACTCAGGGGACTTATACAGAGTATTGTATGTTGTCCATTGTCCGTCAGGACAAATGGGTTGGTCCTCGTACTATGTTCTGTTTACTTGTAACTTCTCTATTTTTTTAGACAAGTGTTTCGCAGAAATACAATGTCTAAGTTTTGAGAAGTTGTGGGTATAAGAATAAAGTAGAGAACCAGGTATCGCAGGTATCGGGATTCTTCAAAGAAATCGAAGATGAAGATTCTTGTGATTAGTATTCAGTTGATAGTAATAGTTTTGAGAAACTTGTTTCTCTTTCAGGTTACTCATAATTGGATGGATTCTTAAGATGAGTAATGCTGATTAGCCTTTCTCCATTTAGTTGATATGCACTGGAGACAGCTGCATGAGTTGAATCTGGTTCCAATTAAATTAGTGCCTCTATTTCTATAATGTATATAGAATGGTTCATATCTTAACGATGTTAAGGTAAGGGGAGTTGTCCAACTTATGCTTAAAACCAGACACTGGATAACTCAAGGCACGTTTCTGTAATGGCTGTTTGTGGGTTGACCCTGGCTTAGTCGAGGGTTAACTTTCTACCATCTGGAAGATCAATAGTGATATTGTTCTTGACTCGCCACAGTTTTAGTAAAATGGATTTTTTCAGAAAACAGTAGTGGGAGTATGGTAGAACTGGAAGTGATTCCAGAACCGCAAACGATTACGGAAAATTTAATAGGACCTATATATTCAATCAGGTTTGACATTCCATTAGCCACTCCGCAGATATGGTGGGTAACCTCAGACACCTGAGAGGTACTCCGGTAGCCTCAAGGACGGTGACAAGGAGGTTCTTGTTTACCTAGACTTGACACTACTGTTGTTCCAGACTATGAGACCCGGCAAGAGGATAAGTATAACGTCGTTCTAAACTATCTTTAGAAGTGTACGTAGATATTATTCTGCCAGAGGGTTATCATAGTCAGTGGGAGCAGCGGAAGCATAGTGGACAAGTAGCTTATGTCTATTTATAGACTCGAGCAGTTATAGCGGAGATAGATCATCTTATTTTGATGTGAAAGTCATGGGTTTGACTTCATCAGAATAGGGGATGGATCTGTTAAGAAGGTAGTAGGGTGTGATGTCCTGGTATTTGGATGACATACACAGAGTAGGAAGTAAAATTCCTATACTACGATCGGTTGTACTGTGGTCGTCACACAGTTGTTTCTCTAGACAGGACATGGATATAATATCAGACATTCTGGTTTCTAGATCTATGGTTTTAGATCTGGATTTGGGTAGTTTCCCAATGTGGGTACGGTGACAGTATTCTAATAGTTTTTAGAATAGATGACTCCTGGCATGGTGGTGTACCTGCAGGTGATGGAGTCACCCTCTCTAAAGGTGTCTTACAGACTAAAGGGGAGAGAGATGCGCATGATTGGCAGATCACTTGCTTAGGCAATTGAGTCAATCATGAGATGTCAAATACCACACCAGATGTAGTTTTATGCACTTGATGCGATAAGTTTATATTAATCCAATCCTGAAGAAACGTAGGGAAGCAATTTTAGAACATAAGATGCATGTTCTATGGATTTGATGACGGCAGCCTCCTTAGGGAGACGGTTATTATTCCAGGCTTCAGAAGTGACATAGATGACAGAGTGATTGTCAGAGTTATAGTTTTCCATAGTCGAGGGACAGTATTTTGGACAGGTGGTCCAAGAGGATACTGTGGGAGGCATGGTGCTGGAAACTGATTAGGTTCAGTTATCGATACAGTCTGAGAAGTTTGAATTTGGAGTTCATTTATGAACTAGGTCCCATCAGATATTTAGACATATTCTAAGACAGGTATTACTCGATTCGGGAGATGGCTTTCTCCGCGAATTTGAGATTTAGAGAGATATAGAAAGAAACAGCAGGACGGATCCATTCACTAAGGCTATTTCTCGAACACAAGAGTTTTACAAACTAGCTTTGTAGAACTGATTAGTAGAGGAATTGGATGTTCGGTATCACACGGGCTGTGAGTATGCGACATTGCAATAATTAGCCTTAAGTGCAAGTGGGAGATTATTGGAGATAGTGCCCTCAAAGTCAATTATTGGATCGCATATACGTGATTGCAATGATTGAGGCAGGACCTATACCGATATGACAGTCTTGCTCGAGATGATAGTTTGCTATCTGGTTTGTCTTTATCATCGTATACATGCTTTAGTTCACTATTGCATGATGATAGAGCCCATAGGATTCTTGCTTGACTACCAGCAGTATGATGGCGATCATATACGTGGGAGCTGGGGTCTGTAAGCACATCCTTAAAGTGTCCCTAGTCGTGGGAGTTTCGAGACAGGGCATCGATACTCCAGAGTAGACTAGTGTATACAGTCGAGACCCCGACGACGGGCGGTGGCCGATCTCACAAGCCACTGGTGTCAGTTTGATCACCTAAGATGTATACATGTGCTCATTAGGTTATGAGTATACCGGACAGGACTCGCCGGGAACATGCTAGTTGGTATTATACATATCGTCAGATAGCAGTTCCCCGGTGATATGTGTACAGGTTAGTTCATCGACCTGAGATCGTCATTTGTCTCGTGTGAGTTCCCACTGTGCTTAGATTACTACCCTAACACGCTCAAAGGAGTTGTGCAAACAGGTTTTAGTTGGGTACAGTCCTGAGCCACATTGGAGGCAAGTGAGCGGATCGACAGGGGATTCGTCTCTCCCGGTATTGGGGGTGAGATCGCGCTGTGTCTAGGAGAGCCATTACACAAAGCCCTCGGCCGAGGCAGGAGATTTACTAGTAGGTACTCCAGTAGTATCTCAGGGTGTTCTGGGCTACTCTCTGACACGACTTATACCGCTAATGGGGGTCTGACGTTACCAGCCCCCTAGGCCCGATATGCGATACTCATAGACGAACGGACCGGACTGTATGTATATTGTCACTATTAGGCTCAGCAGGGTTTATGGATGAGTTCGCTCGTCAGCTTCCCTTCCAATCAATACATAGGCAAAACGTTACGTACAGCTCGTACCTCTGACGTACTATTGGTTATACCCAGTGCTAGTGTGTTGATGAGTCATTAGAGTCCCCACAGACACTTTCCCAAGTTCGGGCGAAATGTTGTAGAGACCGTATGGGTTTATGGCAGGTTTCGGAAAAAGCACGTGCGTTTTCGCACGTGTCGTTTTTCGGGCAGATAATACTGGTCGGCTTTGGTTTAAGCCGGATCCGAGTATTATACTGTGTAGATATAATATCTTTGTCTCAGATGCATTTGTATTCGGTCGTAATACAAATGCGGGTATGTTTATACCATTACAGGGTTATCCTGAAATTCGTTTCAGGATCACTTTTGGAAGTTGCCAGTTTCCAGTTTTCTATCAGCCGTATTTAACATTCGGTTAAATGCGGATTTATCTTTTCTTGATGAGGTGAATCAGTGTTATAAAAGGTTCTAGAGAGGGTGACAAGGCTTGTGAGTCATTAGGTCATTAATGGTGCATTTAATGACATGATGATTAGGGTTTAAGGTTCATTGTATGCATTGATTATGTTCATACTAGGTGTCTTGGTGATTCATCATCTCATTTAATCTTGTGGTCACCTCCTAACTCCAACACTCACCTCCCTCCTCTCCTATAAGTGGCCGGCCACCCCTTTGGTGAGAAGCATGGTTGTTGATTGAATAAAGATATAAGTTTTGGTGCATAGAAATTAGATGTGATCGATTTCTCTTTTCCATTCGATCCAAAAGGCAACTTCATTAACCGTTCGTCTATAGCCTTGGACGTAACGAGACAAAGTGTTCTACTCATTCTCTACTTCATCTTGGTCATCTCTTTTAGCAAACTTGACGACCGAGTTGCCTCGGTTCAGAAGCGGGAGCCCGTTTAAAGATCCGTCGATGTGGTGCCACCTGGACAAGAAGACTGGAGATTCAGGAGATCGGAGTAGCCGCAACAAGCGTGGGATGATGGTTGAAGACCGAAGGACTCGGATCGTTCGTTATAACTCTTCTACTCACTTTGTAGTTTGTTAGTTTAGCTTTAATGGCAGATCCGGGTTATAGTACGCGATAGCGCCAATTGTAAAATGTTTTTGTTCCGCATTTGGCGTCTGTTAGACGGCCGGGGCGCTACCGTGGACTTACATTAAGTATCTTAAGACATGGGGATGTCCAGCTTTTATAAAGAAGCAGCATGCGGAAAGGCTCGAGGCACGCTCAGTACTGTGTAAGTTTGTGGGATACCCCAAGAACTCTAGGGGGTATCTTTTCTATTCCGCAGAGGAACAAAAGGTTTTTGTTTCTCAGCATGCCCACTTCTTGGAAACTGAATTTTTAGAAAATCAGATAAGTGGGTGCACAATAGAACTGGAAGAAATTCCAGGACCACAAGCTATTACTGAAAGCTTGGTAGAACTAGAAGTTTCAGGAGAACCGGATATCCCAGCACCACTCCGCAGGAGTAGTAGGCAGTCTCATCCGCCCGAGAGATACTACGGTTTTCTCATAGACGGGGATCGAGAGGATTGCGTCATTGAAAATGATGAGCCTACTAGCTTCCAGCAAGCCATTCAGAGCGGTGACTCAGTAAAATGGCTGGATGCAATGCGGACCGAGATGGAGTCCATGTACACCAACAAAGTTTGGATTTTGGACATTGCTCCAGAAGGGGTAAAACCCGTAGGCTGCAAGTGGATCTTCAGAAAGAAGATTGGTGTAGATGGGCAGGTTGAAACCTATAAAGCTAGACTTGTTGCAAAGGGTTTTCGTCAAAGACCTGGTTTGGACTATGAAGAAATCTTTTCTCCAGTGGCTATGCTCAAATCCATTCGGATCTTTCTTGCCAATGCTGCCTTCCACGATTATGAGATCTGGCAGATGGACGTAAAGACGTCTTTTGTAAATGGAAATTTGGAAGAGTGCGTCTATATGGATCAGCCGAAGGTTTTCATTCAGAGTGGGAGCAGCGGTAAAGTGTGCAAGTTGCTTAAGTCCATTTATGGACTGAAGCAGGCATCGCGGAGTTGGAACATCTGCTTTGATGATACTGTCAAAGAATTCGACTTTATCAAAAATCCGGATGAACCGTGCATTTACAGTAAGATTGTAGGGAGAACTGTGGCATTCCTCGTCTTGTACGTGGATGACATTCTCCTAATAGGAAATGACATTCCTATGCTACAGTCAATCAAAAGATTCTTGTCACAGAGGTTCTCCATGAAGAACCTGGGCGATGCCAAGTACATTCTGGGATTCCAGATCTATCGTGATAGATCTAAGAGAATGTTGGGACTTTCGCAGTCCAGGTATATCGACACCATACTGAAACGATTCAGCATGGAAGATTCAAAGCGCGGTAATCTACCGGCTTGTTACGGAATCACCCTCTCCAAAAAGATGTTTCCCAAGACTGATTTGGAAAGGGATCGCATGTCATCTATACCCTATGCATCTGCGGTAGGCTCTATAATGTATGCGATGTTGTGTACCAGACCAGATGTAGCATACGCATTGAGCGTTGTAAGCCGGTATCAGTCAGACCCAGGGGAGAAACACTGGATAGCAGTAAAGAACATTCTTAAGTACCTGAGAAGGACTAAGGAGATGTTCTTGGTATATGGCAGAAAAGACCTCCAGATCGAGGCCTTTGCTGACTCCAGCTTCCAGAGTGACAAGGATGACTCCAAGTCCATGTCGGGTTATGTCTTTACCCTCAATGGAGGGGCGGTTTGCTGGAAAAGCTCCAAGCAGGAAACCGTTGCTGACTCAACTATGGAAGCGGAGTACATAGCTGCTTG
The DNA here is from genome assembly GCA_030015575.1 of Agapanthus africanus. Lineage (NCBI taxonomy): Eukaryota > Viridiplantae > Streptophyta > Magnoliopsida > Asparagales > Amaryllidaceae > Agapanthus > Agapanthus africanus. Next base: position 70,532,783 of record JASDDO010000010.1, read on the forward strand.
CGATGCCGCAAAGGAAGCTGTCTGGATGAAGAAGTTCCTCACGGAGCTTCAGGTGGTTCCTACCATTGTTGATCCAATACCGTTGTATTGTGACAACAACGGTGCTATAGCTTTAGCGAAGGAACCCAGGTCCCATCAGAAGTCCATACACATTTTGAGGCGGTACCACCTGATCAGGGAGATCGTAGATCGCCGGGAGATCGAGGTGAGGAGAGTAGATTCGGAGAATAACACTGCAGATCCACTCACGAAGGCCATACCCTAGACTCAGTTCGAGCGGCTGATCTATATGATAGGTCTTCGATACGCCAGTACATGGCCCTCGTGCAAGTGGGAGATTGTTAGTGTATATGCCATAGAGGCCATTACTGTATCATACTAGTTTGTATATTACTTAATGGAAGCTTGGGATATTCACAGTTGTATAGACAATCTTGCTTAAAATGGTAGTATGCTACTTGGTTTGTTTCTACTTCAATATGTGCATATGTTTCTTTTAGCATATCGCCTATACATATTATTGGAGCCCTTAGGATCTTTGCTTGATTACCAGCGTTGTGATGGCAGTCACACTAGTGGGGGCTGGGTAATCTACAAGCACATCCTTATACAGGTCCCTAGTCGTAGGATTATCGAGACGGGGCATCGATACTCCGGAGTAGACTAGCGTATACGCTTCTCATCCCAGCAGGGGAGATGGTCTGTCCCACAGCCATTAGTACGTCTTACTGGAGATAGTATGCGGGTGCTCGTTAGGTTACGAGTAACTGGACAGGACTCGTCGGGAACTGTTGGTTGGTAGTATACATATCGTCAGATAACAGTGTTGGAGATAGTGCCCTCATAGTCAATTATTGGATCGCAGGTACGTGATTGCAATGATTGCGGAGGACCTATCCCGGTAGGACAGTCTTACTCGAGATGATAGTTTGCTATCTGGTTTGCCTTTATCAGTCGTGTACATGTTCAGGTGACTGAATGCATGTTACACTTTGATAGAGCCCTTAGGATCTTGCTTTACTACCAACTGTATGAGGGCGATCATATACGTGAGAGTTGGGTAGTTTATATGCATATCCTTAATTGTGGTCCCTAGTCGTGGGAGTTTCGAGACAGGGCATCGATACTCCGGAGTAGACTAGTGTGTACAGTCGAGACCCCGACGAGGGGCGGTGGCCGGTCTCACAAGCCACTGGTGTCAGTTGGATCACCTAAGATGTATACAGGTGCTCATTGGGTTATGAGTACACCGGACAGGACTCGCCGGGAATCTGCTAGTTAGTATTATATCTATCGTCAGATAGCAGTTCCCTGGTGACATGTGTACAGGTTAGTTCATCGACCTGAGGTCGTCATTTGTCTCATGTGAGTTCCCACTGTGCTTTGATTTCTACCCTACCACGGCTCAAAGGAGTCGTGCAAACAGGTAGCTTTTGGGTACAGTCCCGAGCCATATGGAGGCACGTGAGCGGATCGGCAGGGGATTCGTCTCTCCCGGTATTGGGGGCGAGGTCGTGCTGTGTCTAGGAGAGCCATTACACAAAGTCCATGGCCATGGCAGGAGATTTACTGGTAGGTACTCCAGTAGTATCTCAGGGTGTTATTGGGCTTCACTCCGACACGACTTATACTGCTTTTGGGGGTCTGACGTTACTAGCCCCCTAGGCGGATATGCGATACTCATTGACGAACGGACCGGACTGTATATACATTGTCACTGTTAGGCTCAGTAGGGTTTTCGGAGGAGTTCGCTCATCGGTCTCCCTTGAGTTCGCTCCTCGGCCACCCTTGAGGTCAGTCCGTGGGCAGCCGTTATGCATAGCTAGTGCCGCTGACGGTTTGTGGTTAAACCCACTGCCAGGGTGCTGACGAGTCATTAGAGTCCCCCACAGACAGTTTCCCAAGTTCGGGCGAAACGTTGTAGAGGCCGTATGGTTTTATGGCAGGGTTCGGAAAATGCACGTGCGTTTACGCACGTGTCGATTTTCGGGCAGATGATACTGGTCGGCTTTGGTTTAAGCCGGATCCGAGTATTATATTGAGTAGGTATAATATCTTTGTCTCAGTTGCATTTGTATTCGGTCGTAATACAAATGCGGGTATATTTATACAGTTTCGGGGTTATCCTGAAAGTCGTTTCAGGATCACTTTTGGAAGTTGCCAGTTTCCAGTTTTCTATCAGCCGTCTTTTAACAATCTGTTAAAGACGGATTTATCTTTTCTTCAGATGGAGTGAGTCATCATTCTAGAAGGTTCTAGAAGTGATGAAGTGGCTTAGTGACTCATCTTGTCATTAATGGTTCATTAATGTTAAAGCATGACTAGGTTTTATTTGATTGGTTTGCTTTTAATGATATGAGGTGATTCATGCTTTGTGTTCATATTATGATAAGTATGATAGGATATGGTCACCACTTGGAGATCCTACACTCACCTCCCTCCTTTGATATATATAGCCTCCTCTCTCTCTCTCTCAATAATATACACTCTCACTTGAGTTTTCATTCGGTTAGAAAAGATATGATAGTTTTGGGGTGTATGGAATTCACAGTTCATTTCATTCCATCACCCGATTTCCACGGCAACTTCATTAACCGATCGTCCACGGACTTGGACGAAGTGAGACAAAGTCATCTACTCATTCTCTACATCAATCTTGGTCGTCTCTTTTAGCAAACTTGACGATCGAGTTGCCTCGAGTCAGAGGCGGGAGCCCGTTTAAAGAACCGATCATGTGGTGCCACCTCGACGAGGAGATCGGAGATCGACGAGATCGGAGCAGCCGCAACGGAGCGTGGGATGATGGTTGAAGAACGAAGGACTCGGATCGTTCGGTATAACATTCCTACACTCTTTACAGTTTGTTAGTTTAGCAATAATGGCAGATCCGGGTTAAAGTATACGATAGCACCAGTTAAAAAGTTTTTGTTCCGCATTTGGCGTCTGTAGACTGCCGGGGTGCTAGCGTAGACTTACAAACAGTTCCCAGGTGACAGGAGTACAGCTTAGTCCGTCGACTTGACACTGCTACTTCGCCTCGAGTGTGTTCCCACTGTACTTTGATTACTACCCTACCACGGCTCAAAGGAGTGGTGCAAACAGGTAGTAGTTGGGTGCAGTCCCGAAGCACTTAGAGGCAGTAGCAGTTAGATAGGATTCGTCTTTCCCGGTATTGGGGGTTGATATCGCGCTGTGTCTAGGAGAGCCATTACACAAAGTCCCTGGCCAGGGCAAGCGAGAATTACTGGTAGTGTTTCCAGTAATTTCTCAGGGTGTTCTGGGCTACACTCCGACACGACTTGTACCGCTATTAGGGGTCTGACGTTTACCACCCCTGCCCGACATACGATACTCGTAGACGAACAGACCGGACTGTACGGAGATTGTCACATTCAGGCTCAGTAGGAGTTCAGATGGGTTTACCTCATCGACCTTCTTATCGACATCTACCTGGAGGACGTTACATACAGCTAGTGCCGCTTGCGGTCTGTGGTTAAACCCACTGCCAGTGTAGTGTCGAGTCTTTAGAGTCCCACACAGAGAGTTTCTCTGCACTTGGAAAAAGGTGTAGAGGCCGTATGGTTTTACGGCAGGGCTACGATCACTTACGTGCACTTGTACGCGTATGATGTTCGGGCAGACAATACTAGTGGGCTTTGGTTTAAGACGAATCCTAGTATTGTATAGATGGATTAGTTTTGTCTTCTGTGCATTCGCATTCTACGGAATGCGGATGCGGGTGTGTATGCACGGTTGTGAGGAGCGAAGAAGGAGTTGCCTCATTAGGGTTTTTGACCATTGATTCGGTCAAAACCATTAAGAGGTGAGGAAAATATTTACTAATCTTTTTAATGATAATTGTGTTATGGCTAATTGCTTTGACCATTTGACCATATTGACCTTTTGACCTAGTTGACCATTGTTGACTTGGATATTTCTTGTGAGCACTAGATGCTTCTTTGGCTTTGGATTTAACTTGACATGATAATGGTCAAATCAATTGTAACCATCACAATTTTCATGATAATAGATTATTAATTATTTTTCTTATGGATCATTATCTTCTTCTCATTCTCTCTCATCAAAAGTGAGCTCCCATGGTTAGCTTCTTCTTCCTCCTCACTACAAATTCCTAATAGTCTCATGTGTTAAGCAAATTAGGTTCTAAATAGACAAACAAACCCATCTCCTTCCTCTACATCACCTAAGGCATCAAGAGTAGCAAACTTGTTGCCCTAGTTACCTCGGCTTGAGGTGGAGCTCGGACTATAGACTCTCGGGTGGATCGTCTTCGACTCTAGGAGGCCGCGGAGGTGACCGAGACCCGGATCGATCCTCGGAGCTTGCAAGGAGGAGGAGGATAGCGGAGGGAAGAACCGAAGGACCGTTTTCATGAGGTATAATCTCCTAAGCATTGTAGATAGAACCTCTAGTTGTTTGTTAGAAATGGTTTGGCAAAGATCCTCAAGTTTTAGTCTATGTTACCTTGTGATAAAATATTTTTTTTTACCTATTCCGCCTCCCCGTAAGTACCGGGGTGGGTAATATAGACTTACAGAGGTATCGACCTACCTCCTCACACACTCACATATAACCTAACACGATACCCTCGAGAACTCAGAATACGGAAAACAAACATTTTCATTTAAATACGCTTTACTAAATAAAGCCATTTCTAAAAGATTTAGTATTGATACACTTCTTAAATAAATATCACTTATTATGAAACTAGGATAAGTTGTGGACATCAGTCGTTTATCTAAACCTGACTTTGTGGTGTCTAGGCTAGGCAAGCGAGAAAGGTAACTTTAAAAAGCCCATCTCACGGTGATTCGTAAGCGGATCCCTTCTTTCTTCACTTGTACTTACATGGCCACAATTGGCGGTGAAGAGGCGATTTGAGGTATCTCACAACTTGTCATTTTGGACCAGTTAGGAATAGTCTAGTTGACTTAGGAGACCCTAGAACATAGAATACGGAAAATTGACATCTTTACAAATAAATACCATTTACTTCATAAAACCGTTTTCTATAGGATTTAGTATTTATACAATCTTTCCAAAGCGCCGCTACAACCCATTTTGGGGAACCCATTCGAGATGGTGCGGATTATCACACATCCTCGGGCTTAGTAGTGCGAGATTCAGACCTCCGCAAGGAGCATTCGGTCTCGAAAGATTTAAAATACGACATCTTAAGAAAATAAGATTTTTAGAATATAAAAATATATTAAAATTATTTTTGTATAAATATATGTATATTTCTCATTAAAATACCTATTTTTTATGATATAAATATTCCACCTTTTTCTAAAAATCACAAGAATCAAATTTACACTAAAATACCATAAATTCCACACAAATCAATATTACAAATAAATACCTTTATTTCTGAAATTAGGATATTTTCACTAGAAATATAACAATATAACATCCACATTCATTACAACTCTAAAGACGAATAATAAATACTTGGGGTATATTTTGAAAAGTATATAAAAGTATTTTTACATAAAACCCCCCTCAAGTTCTATAAATTACCCTAAGGACCCTAGTAAACATAGGTTTAAGCGGGACCAATCTCTTGAGCCTCAGGGAGCCGGAGAAGTGGGTGCTTTCCTATCTAAGGTAGACAAATTAATAAAAACAATCAGGACTTCAATTTACTTTGCTGATTGTCTGACTCAGTTTGCGTCTCAGTATAATCTTACTTGAATATAATTCAAGTACAATCTACAATCTTCAATATTACATTTCAATATGAATTCATGAATCCAATTATCAATCTATACAACTTGACCGAACCGAACCATGTATATACATTCCATTTACATGGTTCTCCAGTTATTCTATTTACATGATTCTAATGTTACATCCGTTTACTGATATCATGGTTTCGGTCAGTCAATCAATTATACAATCAATACAATTTATAAGACAAACAATACAATCAAAACACTACGGGGTTTAACGGGTAGATTGGTACGGAAGGCGTTAAAAGTGACACGAGACGGTAAGATTAAGACACCTAACCTATATTCCGTTGCTGTTGTACCGTGGCCCAACGGTTCTTTGAGTTCTTGATACCTTAGTCTCCGAGGCAAGTGAGACTCCTCTCGTATACACTGGCATCCTTCTGTACCAAGCTACAAACAACAACGTTAACACTAAATACAACAATATAACAATATAATACAACTGTAAAAGCTACTCTCTCTCTCTCTTACTCTCTGTCTATTCTATTTCTCCTCTTATCTTTGGGACATACCGAGCGACCTGTTCGCTGACGACATTCTATTTATTTCTTCTTTGAATGTCGTCAGGTGATTTGGAACCGTCAGAGATCGAGCCAATTGCAGAAGACTTGGATCAGTACCGCGAAGACCCTGAGCTCTAGACATTGTACATTTTCTATTCAATACCTTTAATTTCCTGTTATGCCATTGTTTAGGCATCGCTTTTATTTCAGTTGTATTTCCTTTTCATGCATTGTACAAAAGAATGTTAATAAATAAAGTTGCTGTTTTTATTATACCTTGTCTCTTGTGTATATTCTTTTTTATATTGCTTAGTTACGCTTAGCGTATTTGCTTCTGAGTAAATAAGTAGCAGACCAGTCGCGTCCCCTTCGCCGTATACCGGGAAGTGGGACGTGACAGGTTTTGTTGGTGGCCCATGTAGGTCCGAGCTGCATGAAACTCTATCATGCAGTTCTGTTCTGCGTGAACAATTTAAGCAATATAATACAAGAACCAGCAACTAAAACATTCTTTACAATCATGTTCCTTGAATGGGAATCCTGGTATGGGAATGCATCAACATGTACTTTCTTCATTCGGGTGGCATGGGAATCCTGGTATTCTCCTATGTCCTGTTCAGTCCTATAACTCTTATAAGATAGAACGGAACCAACGTTTCCCAGCACAGTATAACATGCGGGTTCAGTCAATACATCCATATTATTATCTTTATTAAGGCATGACATGGTCGCTACCTGGAGAGAGAGAGAAGAAAACACTTTAGCGTATGCTCTTGCAAGATCAGATTGGTTATTATCTTATCTAATCAGGATGGCTCCCACTGGTTTTTATCAAATCTTCCTTCAAACCGTAAAAGAAAAGACTAGCCGGGATTAATTACACCTTACAACTTCGCCAATCTTTCAGCCAGGCCAGTGTCGGTACTTTGAGGGAGGTTCCCCGTGCTTTCGCACGGACCTAATTAAAGTAAACCTCATTTTCCCAGAGGCGTAACCCCGTTGACACCTTTCTAGACACCTACTTGATCGGCTAATTGTAATATGTAAAACTCTCCCAGGAGTAACTCTTACTCGCAGTGGGTATCGGGATCCAACTATCTCATAGAAGGTATGCAATCTCATTGCAAATTTCAACACTTGAAATTCCCGATAATATTTTGCCCCTAGCGTCCTATGACCTTGACGCAGGCCAACAAACCATAGTGCGCTAGTCAAGTTCAACCCGTCATTTCTTGATTGAATTAAACCCACCCGTACGACCCTTGACGCAGGCCAACAAAGTCGCACGACTACTCTAATCCAATCTGCATCACATGCATTAACAGATAAATACTAGTTAGCTACCGCACACTACGCCTTGACGCAGGCCAACAAACGTAGCACGAATACTAAGTAGGATTTATCTGAAATGATGGAGGGCTACGACAGGTTTTTCTGAGAACCTATCACGTAATGAACTTGATATCGTTGTAGAATCAAGTGAAGTTTTGAAATGGAGTGATTTTGAGGCTTTTCTAGTTTTGCTAAAGGGGTCACTCCCGGTGAAGGGATCGTCGGCCCTTTCCTCGTCGAATGAGGTGCGGGATATATCATATATATCACTGTGCAAAGCAGAAACTATAGAAGCAATCAAAAACAAATCGAGTGTGTAGCATCTTCCAGTTATTGCTAAAGGGGTCACTCCCGGTGAAGGGATCTCGGCCCTTTCCTCATCGAATAAGGTGCAGGGTATATCATATATACCGCTATGCAAAGCAAAACTGTAGCTACCCTTTTATTTTAAAAATTTGATTCTACAACATCTATTAAGTTTCTTTTCTTTCATTAATCAAATTAATTAAGTCCCATCATTTAAGTTACCTAAACATCACAGATAAATACGACGTACACTTATACCATCCGCATTCGCCTCGATGTCCCCTCGTGCACCGTTAGGTTAGGTAACTAATGACAGAGCAGGGCAGGGCTAGTGCGGGTGTAAAACATAAGTAACTTCTATATAATATATCATATATACTATATAAAGCATCTATCACAGAACATATCTAATGATCATATCACAGATATCGCAGCAAAAACATAGATATAATGTGGGATATACTAGGACGTCCGTATTTAGTATTTAGCCAAAATAGAAAATACGGATTCCACAGTCGCGATGAATAGTCAAGCCCACACCCTGGACCCCTACGAGAGCGGAAAGCGACCCTACCAATTCTGGAGTTTAGGAGACCCGGTCTCGACTCTTCGAGATGGCCTCCCACTGAACCCCAGAACCCGGTCACCTGTGCTCCCCTCCTTGGATCCATCCTAATGCGGAAAAGTAAATAATATACAACACTGGTGACACAACCTCAACCCGGAAGTGCCCCAAATAAAAGAATATTACATTGCATTAGAATTTACATGAATGAAAATATAAAACTCTCATCTCACATAAAACCCCCCGGCTATTCTATCGCGACAATCCTGCACATCATATCTCAGCAACACATAATGTCCCATATCATCAACGTAAGTAAGTATGCATACACCTATTATCGTCGACATATAGCAACTACAATCGGTGAATACATACTACACTTACGGTCACACAAAAGAAAGTGTAAAACTGCAATATCTGGAATCCACATTCTCTTTAGACATCGTAAATGCGAAGTATCACATACCTCGTATTTCATGTCTTATAATATGAATTCCACACATTGCATCACATTCCAGATAATTAGACAGTATTAAAGTTTTCGAACGAACGATCAAATCTCCAAGATTCACTAAAGCTCAACACTTGAGCGGAGTTCAAAAACCCGGAGTGTGACACAGTGGTAGCGGTCCAGCCGTAGAAGGGTCAAGCCAACGCCTCACATGTGGCACGCCGTACTGCCCCAAACCCTAAGGTTCAAAGGGCAGTTCAAGACGGTCACATAATCGAGTTAAGGTTTGTTGTCCTCTAGAGGGTCCACCACAAACAAACTTGCACGTATTTCCGAAAGCTTTTAAACCCCGTGAAAAGTGAGCAAATGATACTCGTTCAAACATTTCACTACTTTCTAATTTACCCGGAAAAGACACGAAATCAAAATTCCGATCGAATCGACGAGTCCAAAACCATCTACAGAATTTTTCAGAACTAAAACCAGATTAAAAATACCCTAAAAAATATACTAGCAGAAGTAAGCATTACGACATAAATTTTTTATAGTGATTGAGGTATACGGCCGCGGAAGCGCAGCCTAAGCAAGCTTAGGCCGCGTTAAACGCGGCAGGAATTACTGTTCATCGAAATAGTTTTATACCGTAATTCTTAGTTTTACCTGCTGAATTTTTTACATATTTTTAATTCTGAAAATAACCAGATTTTGAAAAAAGTCCAGAGAGTACCCAAAAAGCCGTATTTTCGGTTCGATCGGAGTTTTAACTTCATAAAGGTGTCGCCTAATGTTCTAGGTCGGCTCTGATACCAATGAAAGGTCTACCTAGCACCTCATGAAGGGTTTGGAAGCATCACATGAACCAAAATGAATTTTTATGGTGCTAAGTAAACTTACAAAGGATCTATCCTAGAAAAATTAGGGTTTCAAAATTATCACATCATCATATGAAAGAAATGCTAGGGTTTAGAGAGTACAACCTTTGTAGCTCCCTACGCTAGACTCCTTGGCTACTTGGGGTTTGAAAAAGCTCCGCTTGAACTCCTTGAAGTCACCGATGATCCACCCGGAGTCCGCTTTGTCCAAGCTTGCAACTTTATCCGATCAAGTGAACGAAATGAAGCTAACACTCTAAACAAGTGGGCTAGACTTGTGTAGAATGGTGTTGTGGTTCTCTTTCTCACTTCAAAATCCAATCTTGATGAGTATATTGCTCACTATAAAGAACTAGAGAGCAAGTTGAGAGAGGAAGAAGAAGATGATGGCAATATGAGAAGATGATAAGAATTATCTCTTTTTGAAAAAGGAAAAATATATCATTATATATTTTCTATCTATCATCTCAAACCATGGTTGAATCATTATTGTACTATAGTTAAAACACAAAAGGAAACTTTACCAAAGGTTAAAAGGTGGGTGAGAATGATTAGGTCAAAAGAAGAGTGTAGAACAAATCAATAATGAACCTTTTCTTTCCTTTTATGTTTTAATATAAATACAATAATAATTCATAAATAAAACCATGGTGTGAGTCTTATATTGCCACCATTTCCTTGTATAATCAACCATGAAAGATGTAGGGTTCCTAGGCACTCTAGTGAGGTCTCACAAGGCATCAACCATGCCAATTTCAAAAATTATAGATGCCGAGAAACCCGACTACGGATCGTTGGATAGATTTCTAGGAGAAACATTAAACTAGTTAACACTTAACTATAAGAATACGGAAATACAACCTTTGTAGATCCGGTTCTCCACCTCCATAGCTCCGCAACGAAGTATCCTCGCTGTCCAAATCGAAATCCGGGCTCTTGCGTCGGCTTCATCGGAGAAGAAGCGGGCTAGGTCATCGACGACGTGCCGAAGATGATCTACGTCGAAGCATCACTAGATCAAGCTCCACCTTCACCAAGCCATGAAAACTTGTGAAGGAAACACACTCTACTACTTGGCAAGAGGTAGAAGATGAAGAAATAGGAAGTGGGTAGACTTTAGAATTGGATTTCTCACTTGTTTCATCAATCCACCATTGATGAAGTCAAGCTTCTTCATGGAAGAAGAAGATGAAGATGAAGAAAGAATTATTATGATGGTTAATTAAAAAGAAAAGAAAAAGGATACTTATCATAATAATAACCATGATTAGGTGTAGAGAATAGACCATGGTTAATTGCAAGGGTTAGGGTTAAGCATGAGACAAAATGGTCACAAAGTCAAAGCTTCATGAAGCTTCAAAGAAAGAGACAAAACTTGCAACCATTTCATTTCTAATCTTTTCCAAATAAATAAATGATTAAGAAAAAGAAAACCCTAATCATCAATTTAACCATGGTTTAATCTTTACACTTAACCAAGTTAACATGTATCATCAAACATGATACAAACATTTGCACAAAAAGTATATCACATATACAACTTGTACATTCAAGTGAGAAAATCCATATAAAGTGAACCAATACTAGTTAATGCAAAGTAATATATCAAATATATAATTATACATTAAATCATTAAATCAACACTTGATTTAACGATCCGGTCATATCGCATATAACCGACTAGTATCCAATGTATCGGCTTATCGAATCAATCCTTGATTCGATAACTAGGTTATATCGCATACAACCATTCGATACATTCATCGCGAGAATAGAATACGGTATCACATACACGCATTATTCTCGGTCCCGCACATATCTCATATGCGCTCCTATTTCGTTTCGCTTGAGCCAGGAAACCTCTGTGTAGGACTCTAAAGACTCGTCAATACGCCGGCAGCAGGTGATGATCATATCAAACACCCGCAAGCCGCAAGCGGTCTGCTAAACGTAACGGCCACCCGGGTATTGAGCGATCAGAAGATCGACGAGCAAGCCCGCTCAAACTCCAGTGAATCCAACCAGTAACACTTACCGTACAGTCCGGTCTGTCCGTCTGATATGTCGCATATCTTGCCTAGGGGTGGTAAACGTCAGACCCCAATAGCTCGATAAGTCGTGTCGATATGAGGTCTATAACAGTTCGAGAAATTACTGGTAACACTTACCAGTATATCTCAGCAACCCTGGCCAGGGATTTCCGGTTATAGCCAATCGAACACAGCGCAACATCAACTCCCTATACCGGGAGAGACGAATCCCCTCCTATCGCTCATTGCCTCCATGTGAATCGGGACTGTACCCAAAAACCACCGTTTTGCACGCCCTCTTGGACGTGGTAAGGTGGAAATCAAAGCACAGTGGGAACCACACAAGACTCTATGACGATCTCGGGTCAACAGACTACTCTGTACCAGTGTCACCAGAGAACTGCCATCTGACGTAAGGTATAATACCATCTGGGAGTTCTCGGCAAGTCCGTCCAGTGTACCCAGTCTCTACTGAGCACCCGTATATCATCTCTGATGTCAAACACCGATGTATATGGGATCATCCATCGCCCATCTGTATGGGTCGAGAAGGTACACGCTAGTCTACTCTAGTATATCGATGCCCCGTCTCGATACACCCACGACTAGGGACTTTGAAGGATGTACTTATAGACTACCATGTCCCCACTAGTATGATCCGCATCACAGTCTAGGTAGTCAAGTACACATCCTAAGGGCTTTACCAACATGTAACAGAGAGACAATCAGTGTACACGTTAAGGTAAAGAGTAACCAGATAGCATACTATCATGTCGAGCAAGAAAGTCCTCCCTATATATGTCCCAGCATCCACTACAATATATATCCTATATACAGTAATGGCCTCTAGGGTATACATATAACTAACAATCTCCCACTTGCACTAGGACCATCTGTAGCAGTGGTTGTAGTATCTCATACTCAACCATCCCATAAAAGTCTCTCTCTGGGAATAGGCCTTCGTGAGTGGATCCGCCGTGTTTTCCTCTGAGTCTACTCTCCTAACCTCTATCCCTTAGAGATCAACCATCTCCATGATCAGGTGATACTGCCTTAGAATATGTCTGGATCACTGATGGGACGGGGGTTCCTGGCATAAGCCACAACTCCATTGTCACACAATGGTAGGAACTAAGTTCATCTCATGAACTATTATACATCCAAACAGCCTCTTTGGTAGCATCTTAAGTAGCGATGTATTCTGCCTTTATCGTCTAGTATGTCACGGTATCTAGCTTGGAACTCTTCCAACATACCGTCCCTTTACTGAGGGTAAAGACAATGCCTGCGACTGACATTCAGTCGTCTTTATCACCCTGGAACACTTCCAGTGATTCTCTCCAGGATCGATTGATACCATCACACTACTGCTAGTGAGTATCCTAACATCCAATTAGATCTATCTCATAGATCCGAAATCCAGGATTTAGTAGGTATCATTTTGATCCTATATGGAGAATCATTGTGATAAGCGGAGATTGACTGAGCGTAGCATAGGAAACTCTTTCCCTATCAAGAGTATGTCATCCACTTACTCTACGAGGATCACTACCATACTCCCCACTACCTTTTTGTTTATACAAGGTTCATCTACCATTTTGATGATGTCAAACTCTTTGACTAACACATCAAAACAGACGTTCCAACTCCGCGATACCTGCTTTATCAGATAAAGCATCTTTCTCACGTTTCCGCTGCTCCCACTGTCTACGAGGCCCTCTGGCTGTGTACTTATAGACACACTCTTCTAAAACATCATTTAGAAAAGGAGTCATGGCACCCAACCGCCAGATATCGTAGTCATGGTATGTAGCCGTGACAAGTAGGATCTGGATGGACTTAAGCATAGGTACTGGAAAAGGTTTCATCATTATCCACGCCTGGTCAATGACGAAAACCTTTAACAAGTCTAGCTTTGAAAGTCTCAACTTTTCCATTTACACCAAGTAATCTTCTCAAGATATACTTGCTCCTGATGGGGATTTAACCCTTCAGATATAGCAACCAAAGTCCATACTTTGTTGGTGTATAAGGATTCCATCTCAGATCGATAAGCATCCAGCCATTCTTACAGAGTCTTACTCCTGATGGCCAGCTCGAAGCTAGTTGGGTCATCATCTCATGATGCAATCCTCGCTCCCACTGTCATAGAGAAACCGAAGTATCTCTCAGGTGGGTGAGGAACCCTACTAGATCGGCGGAGAGGCTGAGGTTCATTGGAATCTACTGAATCCTTTGGTTCTGTCAAATCATCAGCTGCAGTTTGTATAGCTGGAACATTTCCAGTTGTACATAACAGACGTTGCCTCGAGCTTGTCCGGATTTTGCTTTTAGACATTGGCCGGACAACCCCAAATCTTAACTGACTTAAGAGATGTGCTCTTCCCTTTCCATATCACATATGAAGTGGTCGGCTACTGATTTGATCGGGACCCTATTCAATAGGTATGCAGCTTCTCAAGCGCATAACTCCCAAAAGGAAAAAGGTAACTCAGTAGTACTCATCATAGAGCACACCTTATCATATAAGGTGTGATTGCTCCGCCCCGATATACCATCGTGCTATGGTGTATACGGAGGAGTAATGCTGAGAGAGAATCTCATTCTCCTTTAGAATAGTCCAGGAATTCCATGCACAAGTATTCTCCTCCCTGATCTCATCATAGGACATAATACTTATACCCGGTTCTCTACTTCTAACTTATATTCTGTGAATATCTCAAAAGATTCGGACTTGTGTTTCAACAGGAACATAGGTCTGAATCTCGAAAGATCATCAGAGAATGTAATGAAGTATAAAGAACCAGTCCTGGCATGTGTAGACAGGAGACCTTACATACATCATCATGTATCAGTCCCAAGAGTTCACTAACTCTTTCTCTGTTTTCAATAAACAGAGCTATGGTCATCTTATCTTTGTGACATGACTAGCGAGTTTCACAAGATGTAAATTCAAACTGATTTAAATATGCATCTATATGTAACTCTAGCTAGTCGGGTCACATTGATCTGACCTAGTCTACAATACCTCAAGAAGAATTCGTTCATTTCTGAACTCTTCCTCTTGTGTGTGTTCTATATACTAAGAACTGTAGTTTGATTTAGAACATCGATGCTTTTAGATAACGTGCCTGAACCGATCAACTTTTGATATAGGAAATGTTCAAAACATTATCCAGCAATACAAAATTTTATCATTTCTTTACAGATAAAGAGACTGATATGATTTTGTATATCAGGTTCGGTATCTAATAACATTTGTTCAGAACCAATGTATTCGTAATACAGGGTGACAGTGACCAACAGACTTGGCTGCAACACTTGCCCCGTTTTCTGCCTCATGAAACTTATCACCCGATCTCAGTTTTTCTACCCTTTTGTAGCCCTATGCAACAGATTACATATCTGGGATCCTGATCCAGTATCATATACCCAGGATTCGGAGGATACTGAGAAACAGTTCTTTGTAATGAACACACCCGAAGATGATGCATCAGCATGCACTCTCTTCGTTTGGGCGGCATGGGAATCTTGGTATTCCCCTATTTCCTGCTCTGTCTTATAACAATTATAAGTTGGAGCGGGACCAACGTTCCCCAGCTCAGTATAACAAGCGGGTTCGGTCAATTATCCGTTTTATTATCTTGATTAAGGCGTGATATGGTCGCTACCAGGAGAGAGAGAGAAGAAAACACTCAGCGTGCGCTCTTGCAAGAATAGATTGGTTTTAGTTTATCTAATCTGGATGGCTCCCACTGCTTTTTATCAAATCTTCCTTCAAACCCTAAAAGGAAAGACTAGCCGGGATTAATTACACACTACAAGTTCGCCAATCTTTCAGCCAGGCCAGTGTCGGTACTTTGAGGGAGGTCCCCCGTGCTTTCGCACGAACCTAATTAATGTAAACCTTGTTTTCCCAGAGGCGTAACCTCGTTGACACCTTTCTAGACACCTACTTGATCGGCTAATTGCAATGTGTAAAACTCTCCCAGGAGTAACTCTTACTCGCAGCGGGTATCGGGATCTAACTATCTCATAGAAGGTATGCAATCTCATTGCAAATTTCAACACTTGAAATTCCCGATAATATTTTGCCCCCAGCACCCTATGACCTTGACGGAGGTCAACAAACCATAGGCTACTAGTCAAGTTCAACCCGTCATTTCTTGATCGAATTAAACCCACCCGCACGACCCTTGACGGAGGTCAACAAGGCCGCACGACTACCCTAATCCAATCTGCATCATATGCATGAGCAGATAAATACTAGTTAGCTACCGCACACTACGCCTTGACGGAGGTCAACAAACGTAGCACGAATACTAAATAGGACTTATCTGAAATGACGGAGGGCTACGACAGGTTTTTCTGAAAACCTATTGCGTAATGAACTTGATATCGTTGTAGGATCGAATGAATTTTGAAATGGAGTGTCTTTGAGGCTATTCTAGTTTTGCTAAAGGAGTCACTCCCGGTGAAGGGATCGTCGGTCCTTTCCTCGTCGAATGAGGTGCGGGATATATCATATATATCACTGTGCAAAGCAAAAACTCTTAAAAGCAATCAAAAGACAAACCGAGTGTGTAGCATCTGCCAGTTATTGCTAAAGGAGTCACTCCCGGTGAAGGGATCTCGGTCCTTTCCTCATCGAATAAGGTGCAGGATATATCATATATACCGCTGTGCAAAGCAAGAACTGTAGCTACCTGTTTATTTTGAAATTCGATTCTACAACATCTTAGGTTTCTTTTATTTCATTAATCACATTAATGAAGTCCCATCATTTAAGTACCTAAACATCACAGATAAATACGACGTACGCTTATGACATCCGCATTCGCCTCGATGTCCCCTCGTGCACCGTTAGGTTAGGTAACTAACGGCAGAGCGGGGCAGGGCTAGCGCGGGTGTAAAACATAAGTAACGCCTATATAATATATCATATATACTGTATCTATCACAGAACATCACATGATCACATCACAGATATCGCAGCAGAAGAAACATATATGAAATATTGGATATACTAGGATGTCCGTGTTTTCAATACGAGCCAGTATAAAACACGGATTCCACGGTCGTGATGAATAGCCAAACCCACACCCCAAGACCCCTACGAGAGCGGCAAGCAACCCTACCAATTCTGGAGTTAGGAGACCCGGACTCGACTCCTCGAGTTGGTCTCCCACTGGACTCCAGAACCCGGTTACTTGTGCCCTCCTCCTTGGGTCTATCCTAGTGCAGAAAAGTAAATAATATACAAAAGGTGACAACTTCCGCAACCTGGAAGCGCCCCAATAAAAGAATATTACATACAAGTTTTTACATGAATGAAAATGAAAAACACTCATCTCACATAAAAACCCCCGGCTATTCAAACACGACAATCCAATTTAACATATCCAGCAACACATAACATCACATGTCATCAACGTAAGTAAATATGTCCATCCCAATTGTCGTTGACATATAGCAACGAAACCGGCGATATCACATATTACACTTACGGTTACAGAAAAGAAAGTGTAAAACTACAACAGTTGGAATCCGCAACCTGCATAGACATTGCATGCCTAATCAAATGAATTACTTAGACATCGCATGCCTAGCAATTATAAACCCCGCATTTTAGTCTCTTTATCGAAAACTCTTTTCAATATCAAGTCGGGCAATTCAACAAGATTCCCGACAACCTGATCGAATGCTCGTCGCAAACTTTAGTAGGCGGCCGCACCCCCGATGCCGTCGACGAAGTGCACCAAGGCGGAACACCGCTACCGCGAGCACCCGAACGGATGCTTTCGGCGACGGGGTTCTCCTACAGTCACTTGGTCGGGGCTATGGGGTGTAGCTGTCTATTAAGTTTACCGGCGAATATCCGCGTACGCAACGTGATCGCGACAGACTTTTGATCACATCAAAATTCTGTGGTAACCGATCAAGTGAGACTAAACTGCTACGTTTATAACATTCATTCAGTTATCTCATAACTTCTTGTGAATTCCAATTATTGTATCCCATTCCGGATAAATAGAAAATGTCAAACTTTCCGATCGAAAAATCGAACACCCAAGTTTTCCCGATACAGATCAACACATGAAACAAGTCTAAAAACATTCAGTTCGTGCCTCAGTACCAACGGTCCAGCCGTAGAAGGGTCAAGCCAACGCCTCACATGTGGCACGCCGTACTGCCCCAAACCCGAAGGTTCAAAGGGTAGTTCAAGACGGTCACATAATCGAGTTAAGGTTTGTTGTCTTCTAGAGGGACCATCGTGTTACTTGCACTACTTAGAACGTGATTAAACTACAGAAATATCCAACACTTGGAAATTTCCCGACAGGGGAAAAATTGGGTATTTATATCCGGTCGAACTTTTTAACATATTCAAAAAAAATTATCCGGAATGACACATAGACAAAGTTTGACAATCCGATCGAATGTATGAACTCCTAATACAACCCAAAATACTCAACTCTTTATTTCAGATTAAAAATTCCCAGGAAAACCAGTACTGAAAAATAGGAGTTACTGTGCAAAATTCAATGGCAGATAAGACAAAAGGGCCGCGGAAGGGCCGCATTAGCACGCTAATGCCGCGGTTCCGCCGCACTTTAGAAAGATCATTAGGTAATTTTTGCATCGTAATTCTTAGATTTACCTGATGATTTTTCTGCATATTTTTAATTTGCAAAAATCCACATTTTACAAAAAAGTCCAGAGAGCATTTTGAAGTCGGGGTTTCGGGTCGATCGGACTTCTAACTCCGTCTACGAATCGCCTAAGGCTCTAGCTAGGCTCTGATACCACTGTAGGGTTCCTAGGAACTCTAGTGAGGTCTCACAAGGCATCAACCATGCCAATTTCAAAAATTATAGGTGCCGAGAAACCCGACTACGGATCGTTGGCTAGATTTCTAGGCGAAACATTAAACTAGTTAACACTTAACTATAAGAATACGGAAATACAACCTTTGTAGATCCGGTTCTCCACCTCCATAGCTCCGCAACGAAGTATCCTCGCTGTCCAAATCGAAATCCGGGCTCTTGCGTCGGCTTCATCGGAGAAGAAGCGGGCTAGGTCATCGACGACGTGCCGAAGATGATCTACGTCGAAGCATCACTAGATCAAGCTCCACCTTCACCAAGCCATGAAAACTTGTGAAGGAAACACACTCTACTACTTGGCAAGAGGTAGAAGATGAAGAAATAGGAAGTGGGTAGACTTTAGAATTGGATTTCTCACTTGTTTCATCAATCCACCATTGATGAAGTCAAGCTTCTTCATGGAAGAAGAAGATGAAGATGAAGAAAGAATTATTATGATAGTTAATTAAAAAGAAAAGAAAAAGGATACTTATCATAATAATAACCATGATTAGGTGTAGAGAATAGACCATGGTTAATTGCAAGGGTTAGGGTTAAGCATGAGACAAAATGGTCACAAAGTCAAAGCTTCATGAAGCTTCAAAGAAAGAGACAAAACTTGCAACCATTTCATTTCTAATCTTTTCCAAATAAATAAATGATTAAGAAAAAGAAAACCCTAATCATCAATTTAACCATGGTTTAATCTTTACACTTAACCAAGTTAACATGTATCATCAAACATGATACAAACATTTGCACAAAAAGTATATCACATATACAACTTGTACATTCAAGTGAGAAAATCCATATAAAGTGAACCAATACTAGTTAATGCAAAGTAATATATCAAATATATAATTATACATTAAATCATTAAATCAACACTTGATTTAACGATCCGGTCATATCGCATATAACCGACTAGTATCCAATGTATCGGCTTATCGAATCAATCCTTGATTCGATAACTAGGTTATATCGCATACAACCATTCGATACATTCATCGCGAGAATAGAATACGGTATCACATACACGCATTATTCTCGGTCCCGCACATATCTCATATGCGCTCCTATTTCGTTTCGCTTGAGCCAGGAAACCTCTGTGTAGGACTCTAAAGACTCGTCAATACGCCGGCAGCAGGTGATGATCATATCAAACACCCGCAAGCCGCAAGCGGTCTGCTAAACGTAACGGCCACCCGGGTATTGAGCGATCAAAAGATCGACGAGCAAGCCCGCTCAAACTCCAGTGAATCCAACCAGTAACACTTACCGTACAGTCCGGTCTGTCCGTCTGATATGTCGCATATCTTGCCTAGGGGTGGTAAACGTCAGACCCCAATAGCTCGATAAGTCGTGTCGATATGAGGTCTATAACAGTTCGAGAAATTACTGGTAACACTTACCAGTATATCTCAGCAACCCTGGCCAGGGATTTCCGGTTATAGCCAATCGAACACAGCGCAACATCAACTCCCTATACCGGGAGAGACGAATCCCCTCCTATCGCTCATTGCCTCCATGTGAATCGGGACTGTACCCAAAAAACACCGTTTTGCACGCCCTCTTGGACGTGGTAAGGTGGAAATCAAAGCACAGTGGGAACCACACAAGACTCTATGACGATCTCGGGTCAACAGACTACTCTGTACCAGTGTCACCAGAGAACTGCCATCTGACGTAAGGTATAATACCATCTGGGAGTTCTCGGCGAGTCCGTCCAGTGTACCCAGTCTCTACCGAGCACCCGTATATCATCTCTGATGTCAAACACCGATGGATATGGGATCATCCATCGCCCATCTGTATGGGTCGAGAAGGTACACGCTAGTCTACTCTGGTATATCGATGCCCCGTCTCGATACACCCACGACTAGGGACTTTGAAGGATGTACTTATAGACTACCATGTCCCCACTAGTATGATCCGCATCACAGTCTAGGTAGTCAAGTACACATCCTAAGGGCTTTACCAACATATAACAGAGAGACAATCAGTGTACACGTTAAGGTAAAGAGTAACCAGATAGCATACTATCATGTCGAGCAAGAAAGTCCTCCCTATATATGTCCCAGCATCCACTACAATATACATCCTATATACAGTAATGGCCTCTAGGGCATACATATAACTAACAAAAGATGTATGTATGTATGTATGTGTATATGTACATCCATATGTGCATGAATCAAAAAGAAGGCATACATGCATGCATACATCCAACTAACTCAAGAAAGGATTTCAAGTGAGAAGCTAATGGTTAAATGATAAATCAACACTTGATTTATCAATCCGGCCATATCACATATGACCCCTACCAAAAGCAAGCCTCCCGATCAATATACGGTATCCTATACACGCATTTTAATCGGGTCCATGCGCATATCACATACGCGCACCACAACGTTTTGCCTGGACTAGGAAACTCCATTGTGGGACTCTGAGACTCGTCAATACGCCGGCAGTGGGTGATGATCATATCAATCACCCCCAAGCCGCAAGCGGTCAGCTAAACGTAACGGCCACCCGGGTATTGAGCGATCAGAAGAGAACAAGCGAACCTGCTACAACTCCCGTCGAGCCAACCGGCAACACTTCCCGTACAGTCCGGTCTCCTCGTCTGATATGTCGCATATCAAGTCTAGGGGTGGTAAACGTCAGACCCCAATAACCGATAAGTCGTGCCGATGTTAGGCTCGTAACGGGTCGAGAAACTACTGGTAACACTTACCAGCAAATCTCTGAATCAGCCCTGGCCAGGGACTTCCCTGTTACGGCCAATCGAGCACAGCGCAACATCAACCCCCAATACCGGGAAAGACGAAACCCCTCCTATCGCTCATTGCCTCTATGTGACTCGGGATTGTACCCAAAAACCACCGTTTTGCACGCCCTCGTGGACGTGGTAAGGTGGAGATCAAAGCACAGTGGGAATCACACAAGACTCTATGACGATCTCGGGTCTACAGACTAACCTGCACAAGTGTCACCTGAGAACTGCCATCTGACGTGAGGTATAATACCATCTGGGAGTTCTCGGCGAGTCCGTCCAGTGTACCCAGTCTCCACTGAGCACCCGTATACCATCTCTGATGTCAAACACCAATGGATATGGGATCATCCATCGCCCATCTCATGGGTCGAGAAGCGTATACGCTAGTCTACACTGGTATATCGATGCCCCGTCTCGATACACCCACGACTAGGGACCTTGAAGGATGTACTTATGGACTACCATGTCCCCACTAGTATGATCTGCATCATAGTCCAGGTAGTCAAGTACACATCCTAAGGGCTTTACCAACATGTAACTATAAGACAGTATAAAGAGACTAGTATACATGTTAAGATAAAGAGCAACCAGATAGCATACTATCATATCGAGCAAGAAAGTCATCTCTATATATGTCCAAGCATCCAATATAATATACATCATCTGTACAATACTGGCCTCTAGGGCATACATACAACTAACAATCTCCCACTTGCACTAGGGCCAGCTGCTGTAGTATCGCATACCGAGCCTCCCGAAGAGTCTCTCAAACTGTGTCTGGGGAATGGCCTTCGTGAGTGGATCCGCTGTGTTATTCTTCGTGTCAACCCTCCTGACCTCGATCTCCCGGCGATCAACTATCTCCCGGATCAGGTGATACCGCCTCAGAATATGCCTAGATCGCTGATGGGACCTGGGTTCCTTGGCCAAAGCCACTGCTCCATTGTTATCGCAATACAAAGGTATTGGATGCTCAATGGATGGAACCACTCCAAGTTCAGTAATGAACTTCTTGATCCAGACAGCCTCTTTGGCCGCATCATTGGCAGCGATGTATTCAACCTCCATCATCGAGTCTGCTACGGTTCCTGCTTGGAACTCTTCCAACTAACCGCCCCTCCGTAAAGGGTAAAGACAAATCCCGACTGCGACTTAGAGTCGTCCTTATCACTCTGGAAGCTCGAATCGGTAAAGGACTCCACTTGGAGTTTTCCGTTACCATACACCAAGAGCATCTCTTTAGTCCTTCGTAAGTACTTGAGAATGCTCTTCACAGCTGTCCAGTGACCCTCTCCAGGATCAGCTTGATACCTACTCACTACACTTAGTGAGTATGCTACAGCGGGTCTGGTACATAGCATCGCATACATGATAGAGCCTACAGCCGAAGCATAGGGTATCCCTTGGATGCGAGCTCTCTCCAAATCAGTCTTGGGAGACATCTCTTTGGAGAGAGTGACTCCAGAGATCGTGGGTAAGTTCCCACGCTTTTACTAAACCTCTTTAGTATGGTGTCAATGTATCTGGATTGGGACGATCCCAGTATCCGTTTGGATCTATCTCTATAGATCCTAATTCCCAATATGCAGGACGCATCACCAAGATCTTTCATTGAGAATCTTTGTGATAAGAAGAGCTTGACCGATTGCAGCATAGGAATATCATTTCCTATCAAGAGTATGTCGTCCACGTACAATACGAGGAAGACAACCTTACTCTCTGCCATCTTCTTGTAGATACAAGGTTCATCTACATTTTTGACGAAATCAAACTCTTTGATAACGACGTCAAAGCAGATGTTCCAACTCCGCGATGCTTGCTTTAATCCATAAATGGATTTATGTAGCTTGCACACCTTCCCGCTGCTCCCACTGTCTACGAAGCCCTCTGGCTGAGTCATGTACACACAATCTTCTAAATCACCGTTTAGAAAGGCGGTCTTAACATCCATTTGCCAGATTTCGTAGTCATGATATGCAGCGATGGCAAGCATGATCCGGATGGATTTAAGCATAGCCACTGGAGAAAAGGTTTCGTCATAGTCCACACCTGGTCTTTGACGAAAACCCTTTGCAACAAGTCTAGCTTTGAAAGTCTCCACTTTCCCATCTACACCAAGTTTTTTCTTGAAGATCCACTTGCTCCCAATGGGTTTTACCCCTTCAGGAGCATCTTCCAAAGTCCATACTTTGTTGGTGTACATGGATTCCATCTCGGACCGCATAACATCTATCCATTTCACTGAGTCCCCACTCGTGATGGCCTGCTCGAAGCTAGTCGGGTCATCATCCTCCATGATGCAATCCTCGCTGCCACCATCCATGAGAAAACCGTAGTATCTCTCAGGTTGGCGAGGAACCCTACTAGATCGGCGGAGAGGCTGAGGTTCATTGGGAACTACTGAATCCTCTGGTTCAACCAAATCTTATGTCGTAGTCTGTATTGCTGGAACCTCTTCCAGTTCTTCCTCCTTGCCACTAATCTCTTTATCAAGAAATTCCTTTTCTAAAAAGGTGGCATGTCGAGAAACAAACACCTTTTGTTCCTCGGTGTGGTAGAAGATATACCCGTGCGAATGTTTGGGATATCCAATAAACTTACACAGAATGGACCTTGCCGCGAGTTTGTCCGGATTTTGCGTTTTTACATATGCCGGACAACCCCATATCTTAACATAATTAAGACATGGTCTCTTTCCTTTCCATATCTCATATGGAGTGGTTGGCACGGATTTGGTGGGAACCATATTCAATAGGTTTGCAGCTGTTGCCAGTGCATATCCCCAGAAGGAAATATGTAACTCAGCTGTGCTCATCATAGAGCGTACCGTATCTAATAGGGTGCGGTTCCTCCGTTCTGATACACCGTTATGCTGTGGTGTATATGGAGGAGTCAGCTGAGAGAGAATCCCATTCTCTTTTAGGAAGTCCAGGAATTCATTGCTCAAGTATTCACCTCCTCGATCAGATCGATGGACTTTAATACTTTTTCCGGTTTGGTTTTCGACTTCTTGTTTATATTCTCTGAATTTCTCAAAAGCTTCTGATTTGTGTTTCATCAGGAACACATATCCGAATCTAGAGAGATCGTCAGTGAATATAATGAAGTACGATGAACCATCCCTGGCATGTGTAGACATGGGACCGCATACATCACTATGTATCAGTCCCAAGAGTTCAGTAACTCTTTCTCCGTGTCCCGTAAACGGAGTTTTGGTCATCTTGCCTTTGAGACATGACTGGCAAGTGTCATAAGATGAAAATTCAAACGGATTCAAATATCCATCCTTATGCAACTTAGCCAGTCGTGTCGCATTTATATGACCGAGTCTACAATGCCACAAGAAGGATTCGTTCATTTCTGAACTCTTCCTCTTGTGTGTGTTTGTTATGCTCAGAACTGTTGATTGATTTAGAATATAAATGCCATTACATAACGTGCCTGATCCAACCAACTTTTGGTTACGGAAAATGTTCATAACATTATCCTGTAATACAAAATTATATCCCTCTTTACTCAATAAAGAAACCGATATAATGTTGCATATCAGGTTCGGCATGTAATAGCATTCGTTCAGAACCAAAGTATTACCAGTAGGTAATGCAAGGTGATATTCCCCGACAGTCTTAGCTGCAAAAATTACACCATTTCCTACTCTTATGTCTTTATCACCTTCTCCAAGTTCTCTACATTTTCTAAGCCCATGTAACTGATTACATATATGGGATCCTGACCCGGTATCTAATACCCAGGACGTAGGGCAAATGGAGAAACAGTTCTCTGTAACGAACACACCCGAAGAAAATGCATCAACATGTACTTTCTTCATTCGGGTGGCATGGGAATCCAGGTATTCCCCTATGTCCTGTTCAGTCCTATAACTCTTATAAGATAGAACAGAACCAACGTTTCCCAGCACAGTATAACATGCGGGTTCAGTCAATACATCCATATTATTATCTTTATTAGGGCATGACATGGTCGCTACCTGGAGAGAGAGAGAAGAAAACACTTTAGCGTATGCTCTTGCAAGATCAGATTGGTTATTATCTTATCTAATCAGGATGGCTCCCACTAGTTTTTATCAAATCTTCCTTCAAACCCTAAAAGAAAAGACTAGCCGGGATTAATTACACCTTACAACATCGCCAATCTTTCAGCCAGGCCAGTGTCGGTACTTTGAGGGAGGTTCCCCGTGCTTTCGCATGAACCTAATTAAAGTAAACCTCGTTTTCCCAGAGGCGTAACCCCGTTGACACCATTCTAGACACCTACTTGATCGGCTAATTGTAATGTGTAAAACTCTCCCAGGAGTAACTCTTACTCGCAGTGGGTATCGGGATCCAACTATCTCATAGAAGGTATGCAATCTCATTGCAAATTTCAACACTTGAAATTCCCGATAATATTTTGCCCATAGCGTCCTATGACCTTGACGCAGGCCAACAAACCATAGTGCGCTAGTCAAGTTCAACCCGTCATTTCTTGATTGAATTAAACCCACCCGTACGACCCTTGACGCAGGCCAACAAAGTCGCACGACTACTCTAATCCAATCTGCATCACATGCATTAACAGATAAATACTAGTTAGCTACCGCACACTACGCCTTGACGCAGGCCAACAAACGTAGCACGAATACTAAGTAGGATTTATCTGAAATGACTGAGGGCTACGACAGGTTTTTCTGAGAACCTATTGCGTAAAGAACTTGATATCGTTGTAGAATCAAGTGAAGTTTTGAAATGGAGTGATTTTGAGGCTTTTCTAGTTTTGCTAAAGGGGTCACTCCCGGTGAAGGGATCGTCGGCCCTTTCCTCGTCGAATGAGGTGCGGGATATATCATATACATCACTGTGCAAAGCAGAAACTATAGAAGCAATCAAAAACAAATCGAGTGTGTACCATCTTCCAGTTATTTCTAAAGGGGTCACTCCCGGTGAAGGGATCTCGGCCCTTTCCTCATCGAATAAGGTGCAGGGTATATCATATATACCGCTATGCAAAGCAAAACTGTAGCTACCCTTTTATTTTAAAAATTTGATTCTACAACATCTATTAGGTTTCTTTTCTTTCATTAATCACATTAATGAAGTCCCATCATTTAAGTTACCTAAACATCACAGATAAATACGACGTACACTAATGCCATCCGCATTCGCCTCGATGTCCCCTCGTGCACCGTTAGGTTAGGTAACTAACGACAGAGCAGGGCAGGGCTAGTGCGGGTGTAAAACATAAGTAACGTCTATATAATATATCATATATACTATATAAAGCATCTATCACAGAACATATCTAATGATCATATCACAGATATCGCAGCAGAAACATAGATATAATGTGGGATATACTAGGACGTCCGTATTTAGTATTTAGCCAAAATAGAAAATACGGATTCCACAGTCGCGATGAATAGCCAAGCCCACACCCTGGACCCCTACGAGAGCGGAAAGCGACCCTACCAATTCTGGAGTTTAGGAGACCCGGTCTCGACTCTTCGAGATGGCCTCCCACTGAACCCCAGAACCCGGTCACCTGTGCTCCCCTCCTTGGGTCCATCCTAATGCGGAAAAGTAAATAATATACAACACTGGTGACACAACCTCAACCCGGAAGTGCCCCAAATAAAAGAATATTACATTACATTAGAATTTACATGAATGAAAATATAAAACTCTCATCTCACATAAAACCCCCCGGCTATTCTATCGCGACAATCCTGCACATCATATCTCAGCAACACATAATATCCCATATCATCAACGTAAGTAAGTATGCATACACCTATTGTCGTCGACGTATAGCAACGACAATCGGTGAATACATACTACACTTACGGTCACACAAAAGAAAGTGTAAAACTGCAATATCTGGAATCCACATTCTCTTTAGACATCGTAAATGCGAAGTATCACATACCTCGTATTTCATGTCTTATAATATGAATTCCACACATTGCATCACATTCCAGATAATTAGACAGTATTAAAGTTTTCGAACGAACGATCAAATATCCAAGATTCACTAAAGCTCAACACTTGAGCGGAGTTCAAAAACCCGGAGTGTGACACAGTGGTAGCGGTCCAGCCGTAGAAGGGTCAAGCCAACGCCTCACATGTGGCACGCCGTACTGCCCCAAACCCTAAGGTTCAAAGGGCAGTTCAAGACGGTCACATAATCGAGTTAAGGTTTGTTGTCCTCTAGAGGGTCCACCACAAACAAACTTGCACGTATTTCCGAAAGCTTTTAAACCCCGTGAAAAGTGAGCAAATGATACTCGTTCAAACATTTCACTACTTTCTAATTTACCCGGAAAAGACACGAAATCAAAATTCCGATCGAATCGACGAGTCCAAAACCATCTACAGAATTTTTCAGAACTAAAAACAGATTAAAAATACCCTAAAAAATATACTAGCAGAAGTAAGCATTACGACATAAATTTTTTATAGTGATTGAGGTATACGGCCGCGGAAGCGCAGCCTAAGCTAGCTTAGGCCGCGTTTCCGCGGCAGGAATTACTGTTCATCGAAATAGTTTTATACCGTAATTCTTAGTTTTACCTGCTGAATTTTTTACATATTTTTAATTCTGAAAATAACCAGATTTTGAAAAAAGTCCAGAGAGCACCCAAAAAGCCGTATTTTCGGTTCGATCGGAGTTTTAACTTCATAAAGGTGTCGCCTAATGTTCTAGGTCAGCTCTGATACCAATGAAAGGTCTACCTAGCACCTCATGAAGGGTTTGGAAGCATCACATGAACCAAAATGAATTTTTATGGTGCTAAGTAAACTTACAAAGGATCTATCCTAGAAAAATTAGGGTTTCAAAATTATCACATCATCATATGAAAGAAATGCTAGGGTTTAGAGAGTACAACCTTTGTAGCTCCCTACGCTAGACTCCTCGGCTACTTGGGGTTTGAAAAAGCTCCGCTTGAACTCCTTGAAGTCACCGATGATCCACCCGGAGTCCGCTTTGTCCAAGCTTGCAACTTTATCCGATCAAGTGAACGAAATGAAGCTAACACTCTAAACAAGTGGGCTAGACTTGTGTAGAATGGTGTTGTGGTTCTCTTTCTCACTTCAAAATCCAATCTTGATGAGTATATTGCTCACTATAAAGAACTAGAGAGCAAGTTGAGAGAGGAAGAAGAAGATGATGGCAATATGAGAAGATGATAAGAATTATCTCTTTTTGAAAAAGGAAAAATATATCATTATATATTTTCTATCTATCATCTCAAACCATGGTTGAATCATTATTGTACTATAGTTAAAACACAAAAGGAAACTTTACTAAAGGTTAAAAGGTGGGTGAGAATGATTAGGTCAAAAGAAGAGTGTAGAACAAATCAATAATGAACCTTTTCTTTCCTTTTATGTTTTAATATAAATACAATAATAATTCATAAATAAAACCATGGTGTGAGTCTTATATTGCCACCATTTCCTTGTATAATCAACCATGAAAGATGTATGTATGTATGTATGTGTATATGTACATCCATATGTGCATGAATCAAAAAGAATGCATACATGCATGCATACATCCAACTAACTCAAGAAAGGATTTCAAGTGAGAAGCTAATGGTTAAATGATAAATCAACACTTGATTTATCAATCCGGCCATATCACATATGACCCCTACCAAAAGCAAGCCGCCCGATCAATATACGGTATCCTATACACGCATTTTAATCGGGTCCATGCGCATATCGCATACGCGCACCACAACGTTTCGCCTGGACTAAGAAACTCCATTATGGGACTCTGAGACTCGTCAATACGCCGGCAGTGGGTGATGATCATATCAATCACCCCCAAGCCGTAAGCGGTCAGCTAAACGTAACGGCCACCCGGGTATTGAGCGATCAGAAGAGAACAAGCGAACCTGCTACAACTCCAGTCGAGCCAACCGGCAACACTTCCCGTACAGTCCGGTCTCCTCGTCTGATATGTCGCATATCAAGTCTAGGGGTGGTAAACGTCAGACCCCAATAACCGATAAGTCGTGCCGATATTAGGCTCGTAACGGGTCGAGAAACTACTGGTAACACTTACCAGCAAATCTCTGAATCAGCCCTTGCCAGGGACTTCCCTGTTACGGCCAATCGAGCACAGCGCAACATCAACCCTCAATACCGGGAGAGACGAAACCCCTCCTATCGCTCATTGCCTCCATGTGACTCGGGACTGTACCTAAAAACCACCGTTTTGCACGCCCTCATGGACGTGGTAAGGTGGAGATCAAAGCACAGTGGGAATCACACAAGACTCTATGACGATCTCGGGTCTACAGACTAACCTGCTCAAGTGTCACCTGAGAACTGCCATCTGACGTGAGGTATAATACCATCTGGGAGTTCTCGGCGAGTCCGTCCAGTGTACCCAGTCTCCACTGAGCATCCGTATACCATCTCTAATGTCAAACACCAATGGATATGGGATCATCCATCGTCCATCTCATGGGTCGAGAAGCGTATACGCTAGTCTACACTGGTATATCGATGCCCCGTATCGATACACCCACGACTAGGGACCTTGAAGGATGTACTTATGGACTACCATGTCCCCACTAGTATGATCTGCATCATAGTCCAGGTAGTCAAGTACACATCCTAAGGGATTTACCAACATGTAACTATAAGACAGTATAAAGAGACTAGTATACATGTTAAGATAAAGAGCAACCAGATAGCATACTATCCTATCGAGCAAGAAAGTCATCTCTATATATGTCCAAGCATCCAATATAATATACATCATCTGTACAATACTGGCCTCTAGGACATACATACAACTAACACCTCCAGCTAGAAGGAATGTACCACGGCGACAAACATTCACCTTAGCAGCCATATAACCTGAGACTGTGAACCAAGGTAACCCAAGTAACTCACTCACAACTTTGACCAAATTTTTTTTACAATCTTTAGTTCTGTCACCAAACTGTTACACTTTCCTTTTACAAATTTCGAGGACGAAATTTTTATAAGGAGGGTAGAATGTAACAACCCTAATTTTCCGATACAATTTTTTTTTCAAATATTTTTTTCTAAAATCCATAAAGGGGTATTTTAGCCTGAGCACAAGTTATAAGTAATTATTTTTCTTTTTAATTACAAGTTAAAAGAATGTAACAACTCCATTTTTAGTGTACACAATTTGCTTTAAAATTAATGTATACTTGGGGTATTTACATTTACTGTTATTACTTTAAATAATTAATTAGCTCCATAATTACAAGAAGGAGATTGTGACTCATTGGTAATACCTTGCACTGCTGAACCAAGCCACCAGAGTTCAAATCCCATACCCCACATTATTTTTAATAATGATTCTTTTAAAACTTTTAGAATACCAAGGGTTTACACGTGCATATCTCACAAAAACCCCACTACACCCAAAAATGTAACATTTCTAGGGGTTAGATGAACCGTCGGAGGGGATCCCGGCCGCCTGACTCGGGCGGGAATCGGCCAAATCGGCCTCGACTCGGTCGACTCGGTCCTTCGACCGAGTCACGGCCGAGTCGGCCGATTCAGTCCAAGACCCCAACATGAAAGTTGTGTCTTTTCACATTCCCTATGCACCTGCAAAATTTTAGCCTCAGACCATTTCCAGAGCTCTTTTAAAACACCAATTACTCCACTTTTAATACATTTTTAATACATTTTATCACATTTTTCATTTTAACCTTTCATCTACCCTAACTCTAGCCTAACCCTATAAATACCACCCCTACCCTCTACCCTCTCACCCCTAACTCTGAGCCAACTCTCTAAAAAATTTCCAAGAATCTTGTGTACTTTGAAAACGAGCTCGAGGCGAAGCTCCGACGAATTCCCGGCGGAACTTCCGGCGATCGTTTTAGGAACTACCGGCGACGACGCAACACATCAGCATTTCCCTTACTTCTATTTCACTCTCTTGTGTGACCTAAAACCTGTAAGTCCCAATTTCTACCTATCTCTTCTATCTAAAAATACGGATTTACAAAACCCGAAGGAATCGGAACAAATCCGATTTTCGATTCGGTTTCCTATAAAATTCCACTTCTCACTAATACAATCATATTTAAACTTCCTCATGTTGACTATTAAATACCAATCAAACAAATTGATCAAGTTTCATTACATAAAATGATAGCTATTTCCATTCATCGTATTTTTCACTTAAATACCATATTGTTTCAATCCTACATTTAACTCCATCAAACTTGCTATACACTTAAAGTAGATCACGAGGTAATGACCTACCTCCTCACACACTCACATACAACCTAACACGATACCCTCGAGAACTCAGAATACGGAAAACAAACATTTTCATTTAAATACGCTTTACTAAATAAAGCTATTTCTAAAAGATTTAGTATTGATACACTTCTTAAATAAATAGCACTTATTATGAAACTAGGATAAGTTGTGGACATCAGTCATTTATCTAAACCTGACTTTGTGGTGTCTAGGCTAGGCAAGTGAGAAAGGTAACTTTAAAAGGCCCGTCTCACGGTGATTCTTGAGTGGATCCCTCCTTTCTTCACTTGTACTTACATGGCCACAATTGGCGGCGAAGAGGCGATTTGAGGTATCTCACAACTTGTCGTTTTGGACCAGTTAGGAATAGTCTAGTTGACTTAGGAGACCCTAGAACATAGAATACGGAAAATTGATGTCTTTACAAATAAATACCATTTACTTCATAAAACCGTTTTCTAAACGATTTAGTATTTATGCAATGTTTGCAAAGCGCCGCTACAACCCATTTTGGGGAACCCGTTCGGGATGGTGCGGATTATCACACATCCTCGGGCTTAGTAGTACGAGATTCAGACCTCCGCAAGGAGCATTCGGTCTCGAAAGATTTAAAATACGACATCTTAAGAAAATGAGTTTTTTAGAATATAAAAAATATATTAAAATTATTTTTGCATAAATATATGTATATTTATCATTAAAATACCTATTTTTTATGATATAAATATTCCACCTTTTTCTAAAAATCACAAGAATCAAGTTTACGCTAAAATACCATAAATTCCACACAAATCAATATTACAAATAAATACCTTTATTTCTGAAATTAGGATATTTTCACTAGAAATATCACAATATAACATCCACATTCATTACAACTCTAAAGATGAATAATAAATGCTTGGGGTATATTTTGAAAAGTATATAAAAGTATTTTTACATAAAACCCCCCTCAAGTTCTATAAATTACCCTAAGGACCCTAGTAAACATAGGTTTAAGCGGGACCAATCTCTTGAGCCTCAGGGAGCCGGAGAAGTGGGTGCTTGCCTATCTAAGGTAGTCAAATTAATAAAAACAATCAGGACTTCAATTTACTTTGCTGATTGTCTGACTCAGTTTGAGTCTCAGTATAATCTGACTTGAATATGATTCAAGTACAATCTACAATATTACAATTCAACATGAATCCATGAATCCAATTATCAATCTATACAACTTGACCGAACCGAACCATGGATATACATTCCATTTACATGGTTCTCCAGTTATTCCATTTACATGATTCTACGGTTACATCCGTTTACTGATATCATGGTTTCGGTCAGTCAATCAATTATACAATCAATACAATTTACAAGACAAACAATACAATCAAAACACTATGGGGTTTAAGGGGTAGATTGGTACGGAAGGTGTTAAAAGTGGCACGAGACGGTAAGATTAAGACACCTAACCTATATTCCGTTGTTGTTGTACCGTGGCCCAACGGTTCGTTGAGTTCCTGATACCTTAGTCTCCGGGGCAAGTGAGACTCCTCTCGTATACACTGGCATCTTTCTGTACCAACCTACAAACAACAGCGTTAACACCAAATATAGCAATATAACAATATAATACAATTGTAAGAGCTACTCTCTCTCTCTCTCTCTTACTCTCTGTCTATACTATTTCTCCTCTTATCTTTAGGACTTACCGAGCGACCTGTTCGCTGACGACATTCTATTTCTTTCTTCTTTGAATATCGTCAGGTGATTTGGAACCGTCAGAGATCGAGCCAATTGCAGAAGACTTGGATCAGTACAGCGAAGATCCTGAGCTCTAGACGTTGTACATTTTCTATTCAGTACCTTTAATTTCCTGTTATGCCATTGTTTAGGCATCGCTTTTATTTCGGTTGTATTTCCTTTTCAAGCATTGTACAAAAGAATGTTAATATATAAAGTTGTTGTTTTTATTATACCCTGTCTCTTGTGTATATTCTCTTTTATATTGCTTAGTTACGCTTAGCGTATTTGCTTCTGAGTAAATACGTAGCGGACCAGTCGCGTCCCCTTCGTCGTATACCGGAAAGCGGGGCGTGACAAGATGGGATCTGTGTCGAATTATCTATGAGGGTATTGATCTCACAACAAAACAGATGCTTGAAACCATGTGTTAATGTCAATTCCTGTCTAAAGATGATGGTAAAGCTTGGAAATACCTGGAAGATCTTGCCCAAAACACTTTACAATGGGAAAGTGTTAGTCATTCATCGTCTAGGGAAGGTATCAATCAGCTCGATATTTCCATCATAATGAAAGACGAAATGGCCATAATACAAAGGAAACTCGACGCTATAGAAAGCAGAATCTCTTCAGCCTCCCTAAACCAATACACACTCCCCAAAATCATTTGTGGATGTTGTTCCGATCCATCACATTTGATGGAAGAATGTCCTTTGAATTTTCCGTTTCAAGGTCACACTAATGTTGCATTTCAGCAATAACCTAGAAACGATCCTTCTTCTTCCACATATAATCAAGGTTGGAGGAATCATCCTGATTTTGCTTGGATCCAAAATCAAACTCAAAATACGGTTCCAAACCAGAATAACTTTCAAAGGGTCCCTCCACCACAACAGCAACCACCACAGAGTCAGCACCCCTACCAAATACAATCTTTTCAAAATCCGGCCAACAACTTTGATCTTTTTTCTGCCGGTACCAATAATTCCTCTGCACTCGAACGAACCTTAGAGTTGTTCATGACACACACCATTCAAATGTCGGCTGATATAAAGTCTTCTATCGATGATATGAAGAAGAACTCCGCCTCCCAAGGTGAGAGTATTAAAGCGATGGAAGCACAAATTGCACGATTGAATGCCGAAATGAGTGCTAGAGAGAAAGGGAAACTTCCAGCTCAACCTTTGCTTGATCCTGGCCCCTCGCATTATAATGATGTGAGTGCTATTACCACGTTGAGATCTGGAAGAGTGCTGGATAACCATATGGGTGAACATATTGATAATGATGAATTGATCATTAACACCCCGGCTTCCACTTCCACTTCTGCTTCTTGCCCTATTTCGTCTAGTTTACCTTCTTCTTCCGAGCCTATTCTCCATTTTCCCCAAGGCTCGAACCCTCCACCCACTTCATCCTTCCCACCCCCACAAACTTCTCCATAAATGTTGGACCCAGCACTTATTGATAAAGCTCCATTTCCAAACAGATTGAGGGCCAACAAACCTAACGCACAAATAGAGAAGATTGTGGATATGTTCAAGCAGGTTAACATAAACATACCTCTCCTAGATGCAATTCAACAAGTTCCGGCTTATGCGAAAATACTTAAGAACTTGTGCACTAGGAAGAGAAAAACTCAAGTACCGAAAAAGGTGTTCATGACGAGTAATGTAAGCACAACATTTACCCAGCATGTATCCAAGAAACGTAAAGACCCTGGCTGTCCTACAATCTCTATTTCTATTGGGGGTAAAAATATCAATCGTGCTTTACTCGATTTAGGTGCTAGTGTTAACCTACTTCAATATTCTGTGTATGAGCAACTCGGTATCGGAGAATTAAAACCATCACAATGAACTTTACAGATGGCAGATCGATCTATCATTTGCCCAAGGGGTATGTTAGAGGATGTGTTGATAAAAGTCGGGGAATTCATATTCCCTGTGGACTTTATTCTTTTGGATACACAACCTGAAGCGAACCCACGGAACCAAATTCCGATGATTCTAGGTCGACCTTTTCTTGCGATTTCCAACGCTGTAATCAATTGTCAAAACTGTTCTATGACCCTATCCTTCGGGAATAGGTCAATTGAACTTAACATTTATAAGTTGGGAAGTCAACCCTCCGAACCCTATGCTCATGTATGTTCTGTCGAATTAATGGATGTCGACAGCAGCGAATCTAAACAGCTTCACGATACTAATCTAGACTCTTTTCATACGTTGTTGTTTGATCCAGAGATGTATTATACACATGCAGACCCTTCTTTTGAGTTGTCTGGGTCAACATCTAACGTTTATTCTGAACCTTTCATGGAGTCTTAGTATCATCATGTTCTTTCCAATGACATTATTCTTCGGGATATCGATGAAATGTTCGCTGATGAACTTGCATTTTTAGCAAACACGGGTGTTGAGATGAATCATCTCCAAAACAAAGAAATTGAACCTACACCCCTTTTTCTTGACAATCACGAGAATACGAGTAATCCATCATCATCATCACGGTGTCGTCTCTCCAATTTGAGACGCAAATCCATTCCATCCCACCTCTTATTTCTTCCCCACTTTTTCCTGGCTCTATATAAAATGTTCTTCCACCAACCGCTGCACTACACTGATAAAATCTTTGAATGGTTGGTGTTGACTTTCGGTCTTTGCAAAGCTTGGCATTGACCAAATAACTTTACCCCCCTCTTATGATTTTAAAAGATTAACATTGTTTAACTCAAGTTTGAAAATAAAAGTTGTTCTCAAAATTGTGAGTTAAAAATAAGTTTGGGGGAGTATTTTCACGATCATATTTCATATACCCCGTTAATGAATTTTCCTCCCAAGCCTACAGGTTTTTGAGATTCAACAGATGACAACAGTGAGGACACTGTTTTAAACAAGTTTGGGGGAGGTTTGTGCTTATTTACGCATCACTTTGCATCATACATTGCATAAGCACAAAATATATAAAAAAATGCGTACATAAATAAGATAATAAAAGATTAGAAAGTGAAAAATTATATCTAAAAGATTGGAAAAATTTAAGTAAATCAAGAAAATTAGAAGTTTTCTTAAACGAAACTAGTAATAAGTAGTTATAAGCCGTTGTCCCAAGGGTTAGTAAGATGAAGAAGTCACTAATTTTAGGATAAAAATAAGTCTGAAAAATAGTTCCTATTCTGGAAGCCAAACATTTGAATGTTGATACCCTACTATACGCACTTACACATGTCTTGAAACTCGGGATAGTAGAGAATACCTTGAAATGCTCTAGTCTAAAAGCCAAAGTACGCAAATAATAAATGGAGAATAAAAATATAAAATGGTGAAGAAAAATGAACACTGATTTTGTAATCACCAAGGCAGCATAAAAAAAATATAGCGAGGGTGCTTCATCACCTAGTGCCTTAGACCAACTGTTTGGGAGTCACTGCTAAGTTTTAGGTGTTGCAAGACAAGGAAAATACTAATACGCCTAATGAGCAAGCACATGAGTAATCGGTCGGTTAGTACCTCAAGAAGTATTAACGGTCGCATGAAAAATGTGTGAGCAATTCTATCTAAAATATTCACCGACTAAAAAGTACTGAGGTAGATGGATAAGAGTATGATAGCTTGAATTGAATTCTCCGAGTGTAGGGATGTCGTTTACACACACGTAGGGGTATATGATCGGTGTTTGGAAGAAAGGTAGAGATGAAGAATAAAGACAATGTTTTATTGAGAGATGATATGATTTCTGACATCTTTTCATGACTATTAAGATAGGGCTCATGACAACCGAAAAGCTAGTGCAGTCGGAAACTCTAATTTTCAAAGTATTTCTTTTATAATTCTTATCTTTATATGTAATTTTCATAGTCTTCCTTTTATTATAGGATTTTGTGGGTACAATCCGCTGAAAACCCTCAGGAGACAACACTCCTCCTACTAGGGACACCTAGAGGTTTAAAAGCTTGTTGCACGTGCTCAGTGCAATCGTGTTTGCCTACGAAAGTGTGCTACTTAGTTTTTCTCTTTCTTTCTATTTTCTCCTTCACCTGAATAAAAGAAGTTTGCTCGGGACGTCAAAGTCAAGTTTGGGGGTATTTGTTCAGTCGAAAATACTACACTTTCAACACGACAATTTCCTAACTCTTTCTAATCATCTAAAGGCGTTTGGTATAAATACAACACATATTATGAATTTATCTGCAAAAGATCATTTAACATGTGTTGTACATTATAACCGGCATTATGAAGGAAATTGTGAGTAAATATTTCACGCATATATTCTGTATCTCTCACATTCTTTACTGAGATCTTGTGCCAGATTATTCAGGTCAAATAATGCAATCAGAAATCTGCCGATGTAATACAGGAAACCAAAGAATCAAATACTGGCAGCAATCAAGAAATAATTATAAGATTCCAGACATCAAAAGAACAACCAAAATCCAACATCAGACAGCCCAGAGAAAATGAACCAGAAAACACACCAAACGGCCGCGGAACCGCGGCTGAATTGGCCGAGTTGCCGCGGATCCGCGGCCGAGTCAGGGCGTCAGCGATCGAGAATTCTTCAGAACCTTCTTCTCAACAACCTAGCTTGCTGGGGACGCTTCGTTATAACAACCTTCTTCTGGAAACTTCTCTGCAACAACCTTATTCTAGAAGGTTCCTTGTAACAACCTCATTTTAGAAGCTTCCTTATAAAAACCTTATTCTAGAAGGCTCCTTGTAACAAGCTTATTCTAGAAGGCTCCTTGTAACAACCTAGATTATGTGGGAAGCTTAGTTTGAAATCTATAAAAGGGGATCTAGATCTAATGGTAGAGGGAGTTGAATATTGAGCCAAATCATTGCACAAGTTGAGTGACACAACTTGATCCAAAACAAAAATCCAAATCAAATTCCAATTCAAGATCAAAATCCATCGAGAAATCCATCGAGCAATTCAAGCAAGATCCTTTATCGCGAGGCCGATCGTCATCCGAGCACGTGATCCTCGACGGTCCAAGACTCACGGCGATTGAGCGAATCGAAGATCGACGGAACATTTACATCTTCAAAGGAGAGACCGAGAGCATTTCTTCTTGTAACCTCAAATTGAAGAGATTGTAAATTGTGAAGGAGATTTAATAAAGGTGATCGTTCTTTTATAATTGCTTTCTTTAAATTCTTGCATTATGAAATTCTTCATTCTTGATTATTCTATTTTCATAATGTTTGAGTAAACCCCCGCTTGTGAAAGATTCGAGAGAATCTGTAGATCAAGTGATGATAAGATCCTTTTACTAATCTTAAGTCTTATGAGATTTGTGAACTTTAGGAAAAAGAATCATCAATGACCTAATTTGGAGCGAGATCACATTCTTGATTATTTCGTTGTAAATTAGGGATTAAACGATTGATGATTCTCTTTGCTAAAGGCTAGATCCGAATGATGATCAATGAAAAGACAAGAGATAGAGAAGGAGAAACCCTAGTTTCTTTAATAGATCCCTAATCTTCATTCATCGTTATCGATCTAACTACAAATTATCAATAGATAAGATAAGTCATTGTTAGATTCATCATTGCTACTAATTCAATCGAATTCTACAAGCTATTCTTCAGATTCTTGATAATTCAAATTGATATTGGACACTTTCTTGATTTCTTGATTCTTGAATATATTCTTGATTTTCTGGAAATGACAACTCAATTAAATCTCGAAATACTTTCTTGAATTTTCTTTTATATTTTCATTTCGACTCATCTAAAGTAAGATCGAATAAGTACACGCATCTCAGTGGACGATCCGTATTCATTAACGAGCTACATCGACACCGTTAATTGATTGCGGTTATAAATTCTTTGGTTGTGATTACATTTCAAAACACGATCTGAAATTTTAGAATCAATCAACTCACTCTCTCCAAAGAGATGTCTCCTAAGACTGATTTGGAGAGAGCTCGCATGCAAGGGATACCCTATGCTTCGGCAGTAGGCTCTATCATGTACGTGATACTATGTACCAGACCCGATGTAGCATACTCACCAAGTGTAGTAAGTAGGTATAATGCAGATCCAGGAGAGAGTCACTGGATAGCTGTGAAGAACATTCTCAAGTACTTGAGAAGGACTAAAGAGATGTTCTTGGTGTATGGTAACGAAGAACTCCAAGTGGAGTCCTTTACCGATTCAAGCTTCCAAAGTGATAAGGATGACTCTAAGTCGCACTCGAGATTTGTCTTTACCCTTAATGTAGGTGTGGTTTGTTGGAAGAGTTCTAAACAGGAAACCATGGCAGACTCGACGATGGAGGCCGAATACATAGCTGCCAACGATTCTACCAAAGAGGCTGTCTGGATGAAGAAGTTCATAACTGAACTTGGAATGGTTCTGTCCATCGAGCATCTAATACCTTTGTATTGTGATAACAATGGAGCTGTGGCTTTGGCCAAGGAACCTAGGTCCCATCAGAGATCCAGGCATATTCTGAGGCGGTATACCTGATCCGGGAGATAGTTGATCGCCGGGAGATCGAGGTCAGGAGAGTAGACACGAAGGATAACACTGCGGATCCACTCACAAAGGCCATACCCCAGATACAATTTGAGAGACTCTTAGGGATGTTGGGTATGAGAAACTACAACAGCTGGCCTTAGTGCAACTGGGTGATTGTTAGTTATATGTATGCTCTAGAGGCCATTATTGTACAAGTGATGTATATTATAGTGGATGCCTGGATATATATAGAGAGGACTTTCTTGCTCGTCATGATAGTATGCTATCTGGTTGCACTTTGTCTTAACATGTTGACTTATATTGTGTTACTGTCTTGCTCTCACATGTTGATAAAGCCTTTAGGATATGTACTTGACTACTAGGATTATGATGCAGATCATACTAGTGGGGCTAGGGTAGTCCATAAGTACATCCTGTAACTGTTCCTAGTCGAGGGTGTATCGAGACAGGGCATTGATACTCCAGAGTAGACTAGTGTATACGCATCATGACCCATATGATGGGCGATGGATGATCCCACATCCATTGGTGTTTGATATCAAAGATGGTATACAGGTGCTCAGTGGAGACTGGGTACACTGAACGGACTCGCCGAGAACTCCTTGTTGGTATTATACCTATCGTCAGATAGCAGTTCTCTGGTGACACTGGTACAGGTTAGTCTGTAGACCCGAGATCGTCATAGAGTCTTGTGTGATTCCCACTGTGCTTTGATTTCTACCTTACCACGTTCAAGAGAACGTGCAAAACGGTGGCCTTTGGGTACAGTCCCGAATCACATGGAGGCAATGAGCGATAAGAGAGGTTTCGTCTCTCCCGGTATTGGGGGTTGATGTTGCGCTGTGTTCGATTGGCTATAACTGGAAGTCCCTGGCCAGGACTTATATAGAGATCTACTGGTAAGTGTTATCAGTAGTTTCTCGACCTGTTATGAGCCTCACATCGACACCACTAATTGGTTACTGGGGTCTGACGTTTACCACCCCTAGACTGGATATGCGACATATCATACGAAGAGACCGGACTGTATGGTAGTGTTACTGATTGGATTTACAGGAGTTAAAGCAGACTTGCTTGTTGATCTTCTGATCGCTCAATACCCGGGTGGCCGTTACGTTTAGCTGACCGCTTGCGGCTTGTTGGTGTTTGATGTGATCATCACCTACTGCCGGCGTATTGATGAGTCTTTAGAGTCCTACATAGAGGTTTCCTGGATCAGGCAAAACGGAGTAGGAGCACATATGCGATATGTATGGGAATGAGATTGATACGCGTATGCGATGCCGTATTCTATTCTCGCGATATGTGATATCGGCCGGTTATATGTGATATAGCTGGGTTATCGGATCAAGTATTGATTCGATGAAATTATATATATATATATATATATATATATATTATGCTCACTTAAATATTTATTATTCTCACTTATTATACATTTAACATATATGTGATATATGTTTATTGTATTGTTTTCTATTGTTACATAAATATTATATATGTGATATATAATATTGTGACATGCTAGGTTATACATGCAACAAGGATGTATGAGAATTATACCATGCTACATATAATGTTTGGGTTTAAATTCTTAAGTAATTCAAAATTGTGGAAATGAGTCATGGTGGAAGTTTCATGAAGCTTATTGATAACCATTGACAAAGTCCACCCCTTTTGTTTTGCTTAAGATATTTTCTAACCCAACCATGAAACATAGCCATGGTTAACTCTCTACATGAGTTAGGTTTTGATATATACTAACCCATGGTTACATTTCTAACCTTATCTCATTGATTCATCTTCTTCTTCCTCATCTCATTTTTGCTCTCTAGATTTTGAGATCAAGAAGAAAAATAGTGAGAAATTAAATACTAAAGTGAGCTAAATTCCTACTTCATCATCCTCTTCTATACTAGCCATATAGATTAGTGTGTTAGCTTCAATAATTCCGTATTAGTGAAGAGTGAGCTTGAATCAGTGTTTTCTCGATGTAGATCATTACAGACTTTGAAGACTTCAAGCAAGGATGCATCGTACATCTTATGGAGCCTCTCAAGAGTTAGGGAGCTCGTTGATCGCAGCGAAGGGACCACTACTTGGAGCTTGTGAAGTGAAGGAGCAGACTACAAAGGTTGTAATCCCTAATCACTTTGTTGTAAAGTTGTTTACATGCTTGCTAACCCTAATTCTCTTGTTCGATTACTTGGTTGGTTTGTTTAGCACCCCAAAATTTTAATATAGCATGTTTGATGCTTGCCAAAACCTTGCTAAGGTGCTAAGCTAACCCTTCAACCTAACGGTGCATGACGGGGCCCCGTGGCGAATGCGGATGGCATAAGCGTACGTTCTATTTTCGTTTTATTTTTCTGTAATGTTTAGGAAACTTTAATTGATGGGACTTCATTAATGAGATTAATGAAAAGAAAGAAACCAAAAGATGTTGTAGAATCAAATTTTCAAAAAGGATAGCTTTAGTTTTTGCTTTGCATTGTGGTATTCCTTGATGAATATCCAGCACGCCATTCGATAAGGAAAGAGCCGAGATCCCTTCACCGGGAGTGACCTCTTTAGCGAAACTAGCAAATGCTAC
The DNA here is from genome assembly GCA_030015575.1 of Agapanthus africanus. Taxonomy (NCBI): domain Eukaryota; kingdom Viridiplantae; phylum Streptophyta; class Magnoliopsida; order Asparagales; family Amaryllidaceae; genus Agapanthus; species Agapanthus africanus. The sequence continues at coordinate 70,575,317 of JASDDO010000010.1, forward strand.
TGTTAGTGTATATGCCCTAGGGGCTATTATTGTATCATACTAGCTTGTATATTACTTAATGGAAGCTTGGGATATTCACTATTATATTAACAGTCTTGCTAAACATGGTACTATGCTACCTGGTTATATCTATCTTAATATGTGTGTACGTATTGATAGAGCCCTTAGGATCTTGCTTGACTGCCAGCGTTGTGATGTCAGTCACACTAGTGGGGGCTGGGTAGTCTACAAGCACATCCTTTTTCAGGTCCCTAGTCGTAGGATTATCGAGACAGGGCATCAATACTCCGAAGTAGACTAGTGTGTATGTAGGGTTGCTAGGCACACGCACAAGGTTCTACGAGGCGTCAACCATGCCCGATTAAAAATTTAGCCGTGCCAAACAACCCAAAGCCGGATCTTTAAACTGGAGTTTATGCGAAAACAAACATGTTAAACACTTTAACACTAAGTGAGAGGGATTACAACCTTTGTAGATCCGGTCCTTCACTTCAATAGCTCCGTGTAGATGTTCCCTTCGCTGCGATCGTGAACTCCGGACTTTAGAGAAGCTCCACAAGAAGAACGAACGTGCTTGCTTCGATGACTTCGAGGCCGAAGATGATCTACGTTGGGGAGACTCTAACTCAAGCTATTTCTTTACTAGGTCATGAACTTTGTGAAGAGAACACACTCTACTACATGGCAAGTGGTAGAGGATGAATAAGTAGGAGGTGGGCTCACTTTAGAATTGATTTTCTTACATATTTCCTCATAGCACCATTGAAGCTAGAAAGCTTTTTCAAGGAGCTTGATGAAGAAGAAGAAGTGAATAATTCATCCAAATGAAAACTTATCCAATGAAATATTGCACCATAGTTGAGTTAAGCCCTCATGCTTAACTCATGTAGAGAATTAACCAAAGTATGAGGTTAAGGGTTGGGTTAACTAATATCCTAAGGAATGACAAAAGAGTTGACTTTGTCAATGTTGCATACAAGCTTCTACAAGCTTGATAACATTGAATAAAGTCTCCTTTCTTTTGTTATTCTTAAGGAAATAAGTAAACCCTAATTTAACCTAAACTTGATAGAAGTCTCATACACCCATCATGTATGTATCATCAAGCATGATACAAACATGTACACTTGCATATATCACATATAAACAATGTGCACAATTTAGTGAGAAAATAAATCATAAGTGAGCTAATACTAGTTAATGTAATGTAATATATCAAATATATAATTATACATTAAATTATTAAATCAACTCTTGATTTAATAACCCGGCTATAACCGACTAATATCATGTGCAACAACTTATCTAATCAACACTTGATCCGATAACCGGGCTATATCGCATACAACCGATCAATGTCATGAATCGCAAGAATAGAATACGGTATCTCATATCATATCAATCTCGGTCCCGCACATATCAGATATGTGCTCCTACTCCGTTTCGCTTGAGCCAGGAAACCTCTGTGTAGGACTCTAAAGACTCGTCAATACGCCGGCAGTAGATGATGATCATATCAAACACCCACAAGCCGCAAGCGGTCTGCTAAACGTAACGGCCACACGGGTATTGAGTGATCAGAAGATCAACAAGCAAGCCTGTACATTCTCCTGTGAATCCAATTAGTAACACTCCCGTACAGTCCGGTCTCGTCGTCTGATATGTTGCATATCTCGCCTAGGGGAGGTAAACGTCAGACCCCAGTAGCTTGATAAGTCGTGTCGATATGAGGTCTATAACAATTCGAGAAACTACTGATAACACTTACCAGTAAATCTCAGCAACCCTGGCCAAGGATTTCCAGTTATAGCCAATCAGACACAGCACAACATCAACTCCCTATACCGGGAGAGACGAATCCCCTCCTATCGCTCATTGCCTCCATGTGATTCGGGGCTGTACCCAAAAGCCACCTTTTTCACGCCCTCTTGGATGTGGGATGATGGAAATCAAAGCACAGTGGGAATCACACAAGACTCTATGACGATCTCGGGTCAACAGACTCCTCTGTACCAGTGTCACCGGAGAACTGCCATCTGACGTGAGGTATAATACCATCTGGGAGTTCTCAGCGAGTCCGTCCAGTGTACCCAGTCTCCACTGAACACCCGTACACCATCCTTGATGTCAAACACCGATGGATATGGGATCATCCATCGCCCATCATATGGGTCAAGATACGTATACGCTAGTCTACTCTTGTGTATCGATGCCCTGTCTCAATACACTCTCGACTAGGAACAGTTATAGGATGTACTCGTCGACTACCGTGGCCCTACTAGTATGATCTCATCATAGTCCCAGTAGTCGAGTACATATCCTAAGGGCTTTATCAACATGTAACATAGAGACAATCAGAGTACATGTTAAGATAAAGTACAACCAGATAGCATACTATCATGTCGAGCAAGAAAATCTTCCCTATATATGTCCTAACATCCACTACAATATACATCGTATGTACAGTAATGGCCTCTAGGGCATACATATAACTAACAATCTCTCACTTGCACTAGGGCCATCTGTTGTGGTATCACATACCCAACAATTAGCTGTGGTTGAAGTATTTCATACTCAACCATCCCATAAAAGTCTCTACTGGGAAAAAGGCCTTGGTGAGTGGATCCGCGTTGTTGTCCTCTGTGTCTACTCTCCTAACCTCGATCTCCCTGGAGATCAACCATCTCCATGATCAGGTGATACTGCCTAAGAATTATATCTGGATTTCTGATAGGACGGGGGTTCCTTGGCTAAAGCCACAACTCCATTGTCACACAATAGTAGGAACGAAGTTCATCTCATGAACTTATATATATCCAGACTGCCTCTTTGGTAGCATCCTTGGTAACGATGTATCTTGCCTTTAATCGTCTAGTAAGTCACGGTATCTAGCTTGGAACTCTTCCAACATACCGTCCCTCCACTGAGGGTAAAGACAATGCCTGCGACTGACATTCAGTCGTCCTTATCACCCTGGAACCTTTCCAGTGATTCCCCCCAGGATCGATTGATACCATCTCACTATAACTAGTGAGAATCTTAACATCCAATTAGATCTATCTCATAGATCTAAAACCCAGGATTTAGGAGGTATCATTTTGATCCTATATGGAGAATCCTTGTGATAAGCGGAGATTGACCGAGCGTAGCATAGAAAACTCCTTCCCTATCAAGAATATGTCATCCACGTACTCTACGAGGATCACCACCATACTCCCTACTACCTTTTTGTATATACAAGGTTCATCTACCATTTTGATGAAGTCAAACTCTTTGACTACCACATCAAAACAGATGTTCCAACTCCGCGATACCTGTTTTATCACATAGAACATCTTGCACACGTTTCTGCTGCTCCTACTGTCCACGAAGCTCTCTGGCTGTGTACTTATAGACGCTCTCTTCCAAATAATTTAGAAAAGCAGTCATGACACCCAACCACCAGATATCGTAGTCATGGTATGTAGCAGTGGCAAGTAGGATCTGGATGGACTTAAGTATAGCTTTGAAAGCCTCAACTTTTCCATGTACACCAAGTAATCTTCTCAAGATATACTTGCTCCTGATGAGGATTTAACCCTTCAGATAGAGCAACCAAAGTCCATACTTTGTTGGTGTATAAGGATTCCATCTCAGATCGATAGGCATCCACCCATTCTTACAGAGTCTCACTCCTGATGGCCAGCTCGAAACTAGTTGGGTCATCATCTCATGATGCAATCCTCGCTCCCACTGTCATAGAGAAACCGAAGTATCTCTCAGGTGGGTGAGGAACCCTACTAGATCGGCGGAGAGGCTGAGGTGCGTTGGAAACTATTGAATCCTTTGGTTTTACCAAATCATCAGCTGCAGTTTGTATAGTTGGAACCTTTCCAGTTCTACATAACAGACCTTGCCTCGAGCTTGTCCGGATTTTGCTTTTAGACATAGTCCGGACAGCCCCAAATCTTAACAAACTTAAGATATGGGCTCTTCCCTTTCCATATCACATATGAAGTGGTAGGCAACTGATTTGATTTGAACCCTATTCAATAGGTATGCAGCTTCTCAAGTGCATAACTCCCAAAAGGAAATAGGAAACTCAGTAGTACTCATCATAGAGCACACCATATCATATAGGGTGCTATTGCTCCGCCCCGATATACCATCGTGCTATGGTGTATACGGAGGAGTAATGCTGAGAGAGAATCACATTCTCCTTTAGAATAGTCCAAGAATCCCGTGCTCAAGTATTCTCCTCCTTGATCTCATCAAAGGACATAATACTTATACCCCTATTTTGGTTCTCTACTTCTAACTTATATTCTGTGAATATCTCAAAAGGTTCGGACTTGTGTTTCAACAGGAACATATGTCTGAATCTTGAGAGATCATCAGAGAATGTAATGAAGTACAAAGAACCAATCTTGGCATTTGTAGACAGGGAACCTTCATATATCAATATGTATCAATCCCAAGAGTTCACTAACTCTTTCTCTGTTTGCAATAAACAGAGCTATGGTCATCGTATCTTTGTGACATGACCGGCAAGTTTCACAAGATGTAAATTCAAACTATTTTAAATATGCATCTTTATGTAACTTCAGCCAGTCGGGTCGCATTGATATGACCTTGTCTACAATGCCTCAAGAAGGATTCGTTCATTTTTGAACTCTTCCTCTTGTGTGTGTTCTGTATAGTAAGAACTGTAGTTTGATTTAGAACGTCTATGCTTTTAGATAACATGCCTGAACCGATCAACTCTTGATATAGGAAATGTTCAAAACATTATCCAACAATACAAAATTATATCCTTTCTTTACTAGTAAAGAGACTGATATGATGTTGTATATCAGGTTCGGTATCTGATAACATTCGTTCAGAATCAATGTATTCTGGTAATACAGGGTGACAGTGACCAACAGACTTGGTTGCAACACTTGCACCGTTTTCTGTCTCATGAAACTTATCACCCGTTCTCAGTTCTCTACCTTTCTGTATCCCATGTAACAGATTACATATACGGGATCCTGATCCGGTATCTCATACCCAGGACGTAAAGGATACTGAGAAACAGTTCTATGTAATGAACACACCCGAAGATGATGCATTAGCATGAACTTTCTTCGTTTGGGCGGCACGGAAATTCTGGTAATCCCCAATTTCCTGCTCTGTCTTATAACAATTATAAGTTGGAGCGGGACCAACGTTCCCCAGCTCAGTATAACAAGCGGGTTCGGTCAATACATCCGTATTATTATCTTGATTAAGGCGTGATATGGTCGCAACCTGGAGAGAGAGAGAAGAAAACACTCAGCGTATGCTCTTGCAAGATTAGATTGGTTATCTAATATATCTAATCAGGATGTCTCCCACTGTTTTAATCAAATCTTCCTTCAAACCCTAAAAGGAAAGACTAGCCGAGATTAATTACACGCTACAAGTTCGCCAATCTTTCAGTCAGGCCAGTGTCGGTACTTTGAGGGAGGTTCCCCGTTCTTTCACACGGACCTAATTAAAGTAAACCTCGTTTTTCCAGAGGCGTAACCCCGTTAACACCTTTCTAGACACCTACTTGATTGGCTAATTGTAATGTGTAAAACTCTCCCAGGAGTAACTCTTACTCGCAGCGGGTATCGGGATCCAACTATCTCATAGAAGGTATGCAATCTCATTGCAAATTTCAACACTTGAAATTCCCAATAATATTTTACCCCTAGCGTCCTATGACCTTGACGGAGGTCAACAAACCATAGGCTACTAGTCAAGTTCAACCCGTCATTTTCTGATTGAATTAAACCCACCTGCACGACCCTTGACGGAGGTCAACAAGGCCGCATGACTACCCTAATCCAATCTGCATCATATGCATAAGCAGATAAATACTAGTCAGCTACTGCACACTACGCCTTGACGGGGGTCAACAAACGTAGCACGAATACTAAGTAGGACTTATCTGAAATGACGGAGGGCTACGACAGGTTTTTAAGAAAACCCTTTGCGTAATGAACTTGATATCGTTGTAGAATCGAGTGATTTTAAATGGAGTGTTTTTAAGGCTTTTCTAGTTTTGCTAAAGGGGTCACTCCCGGTGAAGGGATCGTCGGCCCTTTCCTCATCGAATAAGGTGCAGGATATTTCACAAATATCACTATGCAAAGCAAGAACTATAGAAGCAATCAAAAGACAAACCGAGTTTGTAGCATCTGCTAGTTTCACTAAAGAGGTCATTCCTAGTGAAGAGATCTCGGCTCTTTCTTTATCGAATAAGGTGCTGGATGTTCTTCAAGGAACACCGCTATGCAAAGCAAGAACTAGAGCTACCAGTTTTTAAAAAAGTTTCTACAACATCTTTAGGTTTCTTTTAGTTTCATTAATCTCATTAATGAAGTCCCATTTTATTATGCTTCACAAGCATCACATTTGAAACGAAATCTGCAATATAACATATATCTCATATATATAATATAAACATTCGTCTCAGGCAGTAATATGATCTCATCACAGAACATTGCAGCAGAAGAACATATATGAAATATTGGATATACTAGGACGTCCGTGTTTTCAATACGAACCTGTATAAAACACGGATTCCACGGTCGTGATGAATAGCCAAACCCACATCCTTAGACCCCTACGAGAGCGGCAAGCAACACTGCCAATTCTAGGGTTAGGAGACCCGGTCTCGACTCCTCAAGATGGTCTCCCACTGGACCCTAGAACCCGGTTACTTGTGTTGCGCCATGGCAGCGCCCCGGCCGTCTTTCCGAGGCCAAAATGCGGAATCAAAATTTTTCTTAAATTTTAAACTGGCGCTACCGCGGACAATAAAACCCAGATCGTAACCATTAACCTAATGCTAGCTATCAAGAGAAGGGTATAGAAGTATACCGAGCGATCCGTGTCCTTCGGTCTTCTCGTCGTCGTCCCGATCTCCCGCGGAATCACCATTCGTCGTCTTCTCGTCGGAAAGGGCACCAGGTAGCCGATTTCTTTTACGGGCTCCACCTCTGGACCGAGGCAACTCGTGCGCGAAGTAGGCTAGCCGACGCGTCCAAGAAGTGCTGTAGGCTAGTGTAGAATGGTTGTCTCATTTGGGGTAGTGAAGTTGCCATTGGTGATGGAGGAATGAGGTTAAGGAAAGATGGTGCTTTCATTTTTCCAAAACAAGAAGAATGAGATGAAGAAATATGTGCCACCACAAAAATTGAATCTCTCTTCTCACTCCCTCAAGTGGCCGGCCCTCTCAAGAGAAATGGTGGAAGGATAACAAAATGAAACCATGAAGGGAGGTAAGTGTAGGAAAAACCAAGAGGTGACCACAACCAAAGGTTATGATAACAATATCAAATCAACCTCAAATCCTTTCTCATCTCAAAAAAGCAAGAAATGATCATAGAAAAGAATGGCATCAAAAGATGCTTTCATAATCTATGCAAATGCAAGAAACCCCTCCACAATGTGTTATTTGCAAACTGCAAATAACACCCTCCATCGGAAAGTCCGGCCGTGAAGGAACAAAGGAAAACCGGCCGGAACGGAATGCAAACTGGCAACTTCAGAAAACTGATCCCGTAATAAATTACAGGAAAACCCCGCGACTGCATATACATGCCCGCATTTGTATTCCCACTGAATACAAATGCAACGAGACAAAATCTACACTGTCTAATACTAGGATCCGGCTTAAGCCAAAGCCGGCTAGTAAAATCCGTCCGATCACGATCCGTGCAATACCGCACGTATCTAATCGAACCCTGCCATATCTCCATACGGCCTCTACAGTGTTTCGCCCAAAACTTGAGTAACTGTCTGTGTGGTGGACTCTAAAGACTCGTCAATACTATGGCTGTGGATTTAACTACTAGCACGTCAGAGGTATTAGCCATACGTGACGGGCCACCAGCTATTGACTAAAAGGGACGTCGATGAGCGAACTCATCCTGACACCCTACTGAGCCTGTCAGTGACAATATCCGTACAGTCCGGTCCGTTCGTCAATGAGTATCGCATGGCAGGCCTAGGGGGTTGGTAAAAGTCAGACCCCCAAAAGCGGTACAAGTAGTGTCGGAGTGTAGCCCAGAACACCCTGAGATACTACTGGAATACTTACCAGTAAATCTACTGCCTCGGCCGAGGGCTTTGTGTAATGGCTCTCATAGACACAGCGCGACCTCACCCCCAATACCGGGAGAGACGAACCCCTGCAGATCCGCTCACTGCCTCCATGTGGCTCGGGACTGTACCCAACTAAAACCTGTTTGCACGACTCCTTTGAGCCGTGGTAGGGTAGTAATCAAAGCACATTGGGAACTCACACGAGACACATGACGATCTCAGGTCGATGAACTAACCTGTACACATGTCACCAGGGAACTGCTATCTGACGTCTGGTATAATCCCAACTAGCAGGTTCCCGGCGAGTCCTGTCCGGTGTACTCATAACCCAATGAGCACCTGTATACATCTTAGGTAAACCAACTGACACCAGTGGCTTGTGAGACCGGCCACCGCCCCTCGTCGGGGTCTCGACTGTATACACTAGTCTACTAATGGAGTATCGATGCCCAATCTCGAAACTCCCACGACTAGGGACCTTTTAAGGATTTGCTTATAGACCACAGCTCCCACGTATATGATCGCCCTCATACTGCTGGCAGTCAAGCAAGAATCCTAGGGGCTCTATCAACGTGTAATAGCGACTCGTAAGGTCACCTAAAGCAGTACACGATGATAAAGATAAACCAGATAGCATACTATCATCTTGAGTAAGACTGTCCTACTGGGACAGGTCCTCCCTTAATCATTGCAATCACGTGCCTGTGATCCAATAATTGACTCTGAGGGCACTATTTCCAACAATCTCCCACTTGCACTCAAGGCTAATTATTGCGATGTCGCATACTCACAGCCCGTGTGATACCGAACACCCAACTCCTCTACTAGTCAGTCTCACAAAGTTCGTTTGCGAAACAATTGCGTTCGAGGAATAGCCTCAGTGAGTGGATCCGCTGTGATGTTTCTTTCTATGTCTCTCTATATCTCAAGTTCGCGGAGAAAGCCATCTCCCGAAATGAGCAATACCTGTCTCAGAATGTGTCTGGATATCTGATGGGACCTAGCTCATAAATGAACTCCAAATCCAAACTTCTTAGACTGTATCGTCGACTGAACTTAATCAGTACCCTGCGCCATGCCTTCCCTCAGTATCCACCTGGACCACCTGTCCAGAATACTTCCCCTCGTCAGAGGGAAAACTATAACTCTGACATCCACTCTGCCATCCAGGTCACCTTGGAAGCCTGGAATGATAACCGTCTCTAGAACGAGGCTGGCGTTATCATATCCCTAGAACACGCACTTATGTCCTAAAACTGCTTCCGATCGTTCCTCCAGGATTGGATTAATATCAACTTATTGCATCTACTGCAAGAACAACATCTGGTGTGGTACTTGACATCTTATGATTGACTCAATTGCCTAAGCAAGTGATCTTCCAATCATACACATCCCTCTCCCCTTTAGTCTGTAAGACACCTTTAGAGAGGGTGACTCCATCACCTGCAGGTACACCACCATGCCAGGAGTCGTCCATTCTAAATACTCTTAGAATGCTGTCTAAGTACCCTGATTGGGAAACCACCCAAATCTAGATCTAAAACCATAGATCTAGTAACCAGAATTTCTGATATAATATCCAAGTCCTGTGTGGAGAAACTACTGTGTGACGACCAAAGTATAACCGATCGTAGTATAGGAATATCACTTCCTACTCTGTGTATGTCATCCAAATACTAGGACATCACACCCTACTACCTTCTTAACAGATCCATCCCCTATTCTGATGAAGCCAAACCTATGACTGTCGCATCAGAAATAGATGATCTATCTCCACTATATCTCCTTTAGTCTACAAATAGACAAAAGCCACATGTCCACTATGCTTCCGCTGCTCCTACTGACTACGACAACCCTCTGGCAGAGTCATACAGACGTACACTTCTAAAGCTAGTTCAGAACGACGCTATACTCATCCTCCTGCCGGGTCTCACAGTCTGGAACAACAGCAATGGCAAGTCTGGGTAAACAAGAACCTCCCTGTCACCGTCCTTGAGCATACCGAAGTACCTTTCGAGTGCCTGAGGTTACCCACCATATCTGCGGAGTGGCCAATGGAATGTCAAACTAGATTGAATCTTTAGGTTCTTATCAAATCTTCAGTAATCGTTTGCGGTTCTGGAATCACTTCCAGTTCTACCATACTCCCACTACTGTTTTCTGAAAAAATCCATTTTTAATAAAACTGTGGCGAGTTAAGAACAATATCACTATTGATCTTCCAGATGGTAGAAAGTCAACCCTCGTCATAGCCTGGGTCAACCCACAAACAGCCATTACAGAAACGTGCCTTGAGTTGTCCAGTGTCTGGTTTTAAGCATAAGCCGGACAACTCCCCATATCTTAACAATGTCAAGATATGAACTGTTCTATATCCAATATAGAAACAGAGGCACTGATTTAATTGAACCAGATTCAAATCATGCAGCTGTCTCCAGTGCATGTCAAGTAAATGGAGAGAGGCCGATCAGCGTTACTCAACTTAGGAGTGCTTCCAATTACGAGTAACCTGAAAAAGAAGCAAGTTCTCTTAATCATTACTATCAACTGAATACTATATACAAGTATCTACATCTTCGATCATCTTGAAGAATACCGATACTTGCAATACCTGGTTCTCTACTTTATTCATATACCAATAACTTCTCAAAACTCAGACTCTGTGTTTCTACGAAACACCTGTCTAAGAACTAGAGAAGTCACAAGTAAACATAATATAGTACGATGACCAACCCCTCTGTCCTAATGGACACTGGACAATATACAATACTCTGTATAAGTCCCTTGAGTCTAATAACTCATTCACTGCGTGTCGTAGATTGAAAACTGTACTTATGGTTAAGAAGAATTACACCGCTGTTTAATGCTCCTTACCTAACCATCCACTGATATAGGTAAATGTCATAGACATAATTTCAAGAAGGTATATCTCACTCTATAAAAATAGACGTACAGATATATCAATTTGAAATTGGTGCATAATAGCGGATATTCAAAACCAAAAAATTGCCGTCCGGCAAACAACCCAGGTGACTTCCTCAAATATCACCGATTACAACGAATCCCGATATAATGAGGATGATCACCCAATTCCCAATAACTTACTCCCACTCATCATCTGTAAAACCATACAGATGTGAGAATCATACCTGGTAAATACATACCCTGGAGTAAGTGTCTAATCGGGAAATCAGTTTTCCATTAACAGTACACAGTGAACCTGAAACATTGAAATGTTTCGATGGGGTATCCTGGTATTCCTAGTAATGCCTCTTCCATTATCCATATTCACAACTGTAACCGTGTAATTCTTTGCCACTTCTCCAAATCCCTTTATATGTCTTTAGTCATTACCTTCTGTACACCTCTTTAGGCCAAATGGTTTTCTTCCTTCCCTACCGTTCGGCACCAGCCTATGGTTTGGAAGAAGACTATCCAATAAGCATAATGGGTATACTGTCCTAATCCTAGGAGCACTCGCAATGCGAGAGAAGGTGAAGATAAAAGACAACCGAATAAACCTTATTCCTATTTCTCCTGAACCAGAATCCATCCCCGAACCGGAACAAGTTCCTTTCGAGTTCGTATATAACCATACGATGGATTATCCAATAAACTGTGGATCTTCGTAGTGATACGGAGTGTCCTTGAGAAATGCAAAGGTGATTTAGGATTGGCGAAGAAATATTTGGTATGGTCGTGAATAGCAGTCGCAATTTACTTTGCCCTCTTACTAATCCCTTTCTTTGTCTTAACTCAATACCTTCTGCACACTATTATTATGCTAATTGGTTTTCTTCATTCCCCATCGTTCGGCACCAGCCTAAGGTTTGGAAGAAGACTATCCAATTTGCGTAATAGGTATACTATCTCCTAAACCAAGGAGCACTCGTAACCTGAGAGAAGGTAAAAGGAAAAGACAACTGAATAGTCCTATTCGTTTTCTCCAGAACCAGAAACCATCCTCGAATTCCTTCGAGTTCGTATATAACCATACGATGATTTTGTCCAATGAAAGTGGACGTTCGTAGTAATACGGGGTGTCCTAGAGAAAAGGGTAAAAGTAGGAGTGGCAAAGAGGTTTGCAACTCTGACAATCCAAAAGCCAGTCTTGTAAGAAGGTTCGGTTAATCTTGGTCACTGAGTCATAGTCTAGGGTCGGGTCAATGGTCGCTGCCAAAGAGAGAGAGAAAATAAACACTCGGCGTGCACCCTAACCTAGATCAGAATGGTAATCACTTTATCTAATCTGGAAACCTCCCACTGTAACGTTAAATTCTCCTCCAAACCTGAAAGAAGAATTAGTCGGGATCACCCGAGGAGTAAACCAACTAATCAGTGGGAATCGGGATCCAACTATCATCGCATGATAACGTGACGGAATCCACTCACGTTATCACACTCCAGAAGGTATGCGCATGCCTGGCAAGTTTCAGTTTCTTTAGAAACTCCCGATGTGATTTTTACCCCTAGGACCCAAGTGACCTTGACGAATAATCAACAAATCAAAAGGTCCTAGTCAAGTTCAACCCGTCATTATCTTGATTGCGTTAAACCCACCTGCACGACCCTTGACGAATAATCAACAAAGTCGTACGACTGTCCTAACCAATTCACATATCCATGCGACAGAAAAGCACAACAAAGCTACCGCACACTACGCCTCGGCGAATAGCAACGACAAACGTAGCGCGAATACTAAGCAATACTAATCTGAAATGACGGAGGGCTACGGCTGGTTTTTGGCGAAAAACCTTTAACGTAATGAACTTGATATCGTTGAAGGAACCGGATAACTTTTTATAAAAATATAGTGACGAAAACTTTTACTAAAAGAGGTCACTCCCGGTGAAGGGATCTCGGCTCTTTCCCCGTAGAATGAGGTGCAGGATATTCCAACTGAATACCACGATGCAAAGCAAAAGGCAATCGGCTATAGTGAAGTTATTGCCCTGACACAAACTTCTGTCCAAGGGGTCACTCCCGGTGAAGGGATCTCGGCCCTTGCCTCGTCGACTGAGGAGCAGGATATTCCAACTGAATACCACGATGCAAAACAAAAGAGAACGCCCTTGCAATAACAGCCTTTTGAAAAGTGTTCCAACAATATCAGAATAGGTTTTTTTAGCTTGCATTGATCCGAATCAACGCAGTCCCATCAATTGATCACACCACAAAGAACGAAAATAATGATGTACGTATATGCCATCCGCATTCGCCACTGGGTCCCGTCATCACCCGTTAGGTTACTTAACTAACGACAGAGCGGGGACTGGACTAGCGCGGATGCAAAACATATACAACATCTACTAGTATATATATAATATATAATTTTCGCTCAAGGCGTGATAAAATGCAACATCACAGAAATATACAGCATCACAGAACAATACAGATATCTGGAAGCCCCGGGTTTCATAGAGCCGCTACTGAAACCCGACGTTCCCCTGGTCGTGTGGATAGCTTGTGCAATGAAATCCTAGACCCCTACGGGCGCGATAAGTTACCCGCCAAAACCTGAAGCGAGGCAGCCCCCTTCAGCAACGTGAATGGACCACCCAGCACTTCACGGAATCCGGTAACTTAGGCACCCCTCCTGGGTCAACCTGTACCCCCTACGAGTGCGGCGAATAGCCCGCCAATTCTAGAGTAAAGCCCCCTCCATCTCAAAGCCAAGAGATGCGGGCCCGTTGCCCTCTAGAACCCGGCTATCCGTGCACCCCTCCGCGGGGTAATCCTAGTACAGAAAGTAAAATATACATACAACGGGTACATCGACCTCGACCTGGTCGTGCCCCCAAAGAATAATACAAACAGGCCGTGACGACAGTCCACATGTCGGACGCTCGCCCCGCAATATCAAATGTACATATAAAACAAAACTGTACTACCACTACAACCAGGCTATCCCCCACGACCGATCCACAACATCACAGCACAAACACATAACATCAACGTGAATGTCACGTTCGCAAATCCGTCTAACCGGGCTATAGCAGTTAGACAGGATTTACCGATCAAGTGACATTCACGGTCGCAGATATAATGTAAATACTGTGAACTAACATGTTTAAAATATCCGATCGAACAAATATACCCAAGTGGGCCCCAAGCACTACTGTAGCACTCACAGAAAATCTGGGCCCAAAAAGAATGTCCCAAAACCCATAATTCCTAGTGTAAGACAATCTAGGAAAATTTGGTGCAGTGAGGAGGCTAAACGGCGGCGGAACCGCGGCCCAAGCATGGCTTTGGCCGCGGTTCCGCGGTAGGATGATGGAATCAGGCGACCAAATTTTACCAGAATTCTTATACTTCCCTGCACATCATTCTGCAACTACCTGAAAAATTTTTAGAGTCCAAAAAATTTCGACAGAAACCTGATGCACACGTAATACGGTTTTTGGGATTTTTGTTCGATCGGGTCTTTAAACATACTAGAGCAAGCTAGACTAGGTTAATGGCGTGGCTCTGATACCATGTTGCGCCATGGCAGCGCCCCGGTCATCTTTCCGAGGCCAAAATGCGGAATCAAAATTTTTCTTAACTTTTAAACTGGCGCTACCGCGGACAATAAAACCCGGATCGTAACCATTAACCTAATGCTAGCTATCAAGAGAAGGGTAGAGAAGTATACCGAGCGATCCGTGTCCTTCGGTCTTCTCGTCGTCGTCCCGATCTCCCGCGGAATCTCCATTCGTCGTCTTCTCGTCGGAAAGGGCACCACGTAGCCGATTTCTTTTACGGGCTCCCACCTCTGGACCGAGGCAACTCGGGCGCGAAGTAGGGTAGCCGACGCGTCCAAGAAGTGCTGTAGGCTAGTGTAGAATGGTTGTCTCATTTGGGGTAGTGAAGTTGCCATTGGTGATGGAGGAATGAGGTTAAGGAAAGATGGTGCTTTCATTTTTCCAAAACAAGAAGAATGAGATGAAGAAATATGTGCCACCACAAAAATTGAATCTCTCTTCTCACTCCCTCAAGTGGCCGGCCCTCTCCAGAGAAATGGTGGAAGGATAACAAAATGAAACCATGAAGGGAGGTAAGTGTAGGAAAAACCAAGAGGTGACCACAACCAAAGGTTATGATAACAATATCAAATCAACCTCAAATCCTTTCTCATCTCAAAAAAGCAAGAAATGATCATAGAAAAGAATGGCATCAAAAGATGCTTTCATAATCTATGCAAATGCAAGAAACCCCTCCACAATGTGTTATTTGCAAACTGCAAATAACACCCTCCATCGGAAAGTCCGGCCGTGAAGGAACAAAGGAAAACCGGCCGGAACGGAATGCAAACTGGCAACTTCAGAAAACTGATCCCGTAATAAATTACAGGAAAACCCCGCGACTGCATATACATGCCCGCATTTGTATTCCTAGGAATACAAATGCAACGAGACAAAATCTACACTGTCTAATACTAGGATCCGGCTTAAGCCAAAGCCGGCTAGTAAAATCTGTTCGATCACGATCCGTGCAATACCGCACGTATCTGATCGAACCCTGCCATATCTCCATACGGCCTCTACAGCGTTTCGTCCGAAACTTGAGTAACTGTCTGTGTGGTGGACTCTAAAGACTCGTCAATACTATGGCTGTGGATTCAACCACTAGCATGTCAGAGGTATTAGCCATACGTGACGGGCCACCAGCTATTGACTAAAAGGGACGTCGATGAGCGAACTCATCCTGACACCCTACTGAGCCTGTCAGTGACAATATCCGTACAGTCCGGTCCGTTCGTCAATGAGTATCGCATGGCGGGCCTAGGGGGTTGGTAAAAGTCAGACCCCCAAAAGCGGTACAAGTCGTGTCGGAGTGGAGCCCAGAACACCCTGAGATACTACTGGAATACCTACCAGTAAATCTCCTGCCTCGGCCGAGGGCTTTGTGTAATGGCTCTCCTAGACACAGCGCGACCTCACCCCCAATACCGGGAGAGACGAACCCCTGCAGATCCGCTCACTGCCTCCATGTGGCTCGGGACTGTACCCAACTAAAACCTGTTTGCACGACTCCTTTGAGCCGTGGTAGGGTAGTAATCAAAGCACAGTGGGAACTCACACGAGACACATGACGATCTCAGGTCGATGAACTAACCTGTACACATGTCACCAGGGAACTGCTATCTGACGTCTGGTATAATCCCAACTAGCAGGTTCCCGGTGAGTCCTGTCCGGTGTACTCATAACCCAATGAGCACCTGTATACATCTTAGGTGAACCAACTGACACCAGTGGCTTGTGAGACCGGCCACCGCCCCTCGTCAGGGTCTCGACTGTATACACTAGTCTACTAATGGAGTATCGATGCCCAATCTCGAAACTCCCACGACTAGGGACCTTTTAAGGATTTGCTTATAGACCCCAGCTCCCACGTATATGATCGCCCTCATACTGCTGGCAGTTAAGCAAGAATCCTAGGGGCTCTATCAACGTGTAATAGCGACTCGTAAGGTCACCTAAAGCAGTACATGATGATAAAGATAAACCAGATAGCATACTATCATCTTGAGTAAGACTGTCCTACTGGGACAGGTCCTCCCTCAATCATTGCAATCACGTGCCTGTGATCCAATAATTGACTCTGAGGGCACTATCTCCAACAACTTGTGCTTCTCGACTTGGGTCTACCTAATGCGGAAAAGTAAATAATACAATGGTGACATCATCCTCAGCCCGGAAGTTCCCCAATAAAAGAATATTACATACAAATGAATTTTACATGAATGAAAATGAAAAAACTCTCATCTCACATAAAACCCCCGGCTATTCAAAAACGCGACGATCCAATATAACATATCACAGCAACACATAATATCTCATATCATCAACGTAAGCAAGTATGCGTATCCCGATTGTCGTTGATGTATAGCAACGAAGCCGGCGATACACCACATACTACGCTTACGGTCACAGAAAAGAAAGTGTAAAACTACAACAATTGGAATCCGCAACCTCCTTAGACATCGCATGCCTAACCAAATGAATTCCTTAGACATCGCATGCCTAACAATTATAAACCCCGCATTTTAGTCTCTTTATCGAAAACTCTTTTCAATATCAAGTCGGGAAATTCAACAAGATTTCCGACATCCTGATCGAATGCCCGTCGCAAACTTTAGTAGACGGCCGCACCCCCGGATGCCGTCGATGAAGTGCACTAAGGTGGAACACCGCTGCCGCAAGCACCCGAACGGATGCTTTTAGCGACGGGGTTCTCCTACAGTCACTTGGTCGGGGCTATGGGGCGTCGCTGTCTATTAAGTTTACCCGGCGAGTATCCGCGTACATTACGTGATTGCGACGGACGTTTGATCGCATCAAAATTCCGTGGCAACCGATCATTTGAGACTGAAGTGCTATATTTATAACATTCAAATTAGTTATCTCATAACTACCTGTGGATTCCAATTATTGTATCACATTCCAGATAAATAGACAATGTTAAACTTTCCGATCGAATAATCAAACACCCAAGATTTCCCGGATATATCTCAACACTTGAAATCAGTTTAAAAACATCCATCACATGCCGCAGTACCAATGGTCCAGCCGTAGAAGGGTCAAGCCAACGCCTCACATGTGGCACGCCGTACTGTCCCAAACCCTAAGGTTTAGAGGCAGTTCAAGACGGTCACATAATTGAGTTAAGGTTTGTTTTCTTCTAGAGGGTCCACCGCATTACTTGCATGACTTAGAACGTTCTTAAACTCGAGAAAAAAAATCCAACTTTTGAAAAAATTTCCGACAGGGGAAAAAGTGAGTTATTGATATCCGTTCAACTTTTTAACAGTTTCTAAAAATTATCCGGACAAAACTAAACAAAGTTAAATTATCTGATCGAATCAACGAGTCCCCAATACAACCCTAGAAAACTCAACACTTGAGTGAAATTAAAAAATTCCTAGAAAAAATTCCCAATAAAGGACCTAAGAATAAATATATGAAATATGAGGGACTAAGTCCAAATTTTGGCCGCGGAACAGCCGCCAAACCCTTGGTCTGGCCGCGATTCCGCGGTCACGTGAGCGACTTAGTAGACCGTACTTCACAGTAATCGTTAGTTTTTCTTGCTTGTTTTTCTGAGCATTTTTAATTCATAAAAATCACATTTTTGAAAAATATCCAGAGAAGGGTATTCGTCGGGGTTTCCGGGTTCGATCGGACTTTAAACTTCGCTCAGAATTCGCCTAAAGCTCTAGCTTGGCTCTGATACCACTGTAGGGTTGCTAGGCACACGCACAAGGTTCTACGAGGCATCAACCATGCCCGATTAAAAATTTAGCCGTGCCGAACAACCCAAAGCCGAATCTTTAAACTAGAGTTTATGCGAAAACAAACATGTTAAACACTTTAACACTAAGTGAGAGGGATTACAACCTTTGTAGATCCGGTCCTTCACTTCAATAGCTCCGTGTAGATGTCCCCTTCACTCCGATCGTGAACTCCGGACTCTAGAGAAACTCCACAAGAAGAACGAACGTGCTTGCTTCGATGACTTCGAGGCCGAAGATGATCTACGTCGGGGAGACTCTAACTCAAGCTATTCCTTCACTAGGTCATGAAATTTGTGAAGAGAACACACTCTACTACATGACATGTGGTAGAGGATGAAGAAGTAGGAGGTGGGCTCACTTTAGAAGTGAATAATTCATCCAAATGAAAACTTATCCAATGAATTATTGCACCATGGTTGAGTTAAGCCCTCATGCTTAACTCATGTAGGGAATTAACCAAAGTATGAGGTTAAGGGTTGGGTTAACTAATATCCTAAGGAATGACAAAAGAGTTGACTTTGTCAATGTTGCATACAAGCTTCTACAAGCTTGATAACATTGACTAAAGTCTCCTCTCTTTTGTTATTCTTAAGGAAATAAGTAAACCCTAATTTAACTTAAACTTGATATAAGTCTCATACACCCATCTTGTATGTATCATCAAGCATGATACAAACATGTACACTTGCATATATCACATATAAACAATGTGCACAATTTAGTGAGAAAATAAATCATAAGTGAGCTAATACTAGTTAATGTAATGTAATATATCAAATATATAATTATACATTAAATTATTAAATCAACTCTTGATTTAATAACCCGGCTATAACCGACTAATATCATGTGTAACAACTTATCGAATCAACACTTGATCCGATAACCCGGCTATATCGCATACAACCGATCAATGTCACGAATCGCGAGAATAGAATACGGTATCTCATATCGTATCAATCTCGGTCCCGCACATATCACATATGTGCTCCTACTCCATTTCGCTTGAGCCAGGAAACCCCTGTGTAGGACTCTAAAGACTCGTCAAGACGCCGGCAATAGGTGATGATCATATCAAACACCCACAAGCCGCAAGCGGTCTGCTAAACGTAACGGCCACCCGGGTATTGAGTGATCAGAAGATCAACAAGCAAGCCTGTACATTCTCCTGTGAATCCAATCAGTAACACTCCCGTACAGTCCGGTCTCGTCGTCTGATATGTTGTATATCTCGCCTAGGGGTGGTAAACGTCAGACCCCAGTAGCTTGATAAGTCGTGTCGATATGAGGTCTATAATAGTTCGAGAAACTACTGATAACACTTACCAGTAAATCTCAGCAACCCTGGCCAGGGATTTCCAGTTATAGCCAATCAGACACAGCACAACATCAACTCCCTATACCGGGAGAGACGAATCCCCTCCTATCGCTCATTGCCTCCATGTGATTCGGGACTGTACCCAAAAGCCACCTTTTTGCACGCTCTCTTGGACATGGTATGCTGGAAATCAAAGCACAGTGGGAATCACACAAGACTCTATGACGATCTCGGCTTAACAGACTACTCTGTACCAGTGTCACCGGAGAACTGCCATCTGACGTGAGGTATAATACCATCTGGGAGTTCTCGGCGAGTCCGTCCAGTGTACCCAGTCTCCACTGAGCACCCGTACACCATCCTTGATGTCAAACACCGATGGATATGGGATCATCCATCGCCCATCATATGGGTCAAGATGCGTATACACTAGTCTACTCTGGTGTATCGATGCCCTGTCTCGATACACTCTCGACTAGGAACAGTTATAGGATGTACTCGTCGACTACCGTGGCCCCACTAGTATGATCTCATTATAGTCCCAGTAGTCGAGTACATATCCTAAGGGCTTTATCAACATGTAACATTGAGACAATCAGAGTACATGTTAAGATAAAGTACAACCAGATAGCATACTATCATGTCGAACAAGAAAGTCTTCCCTATATATGTCCAAGCATCCACTACAATATACATCGTATGTACAGTAATGGCCTCTAGGGCATATATATAACTAACAGTGTACGCTTCTCATCCCAGTTGGGGAGATGGTCTGTCCCACAGCCATCAGTACGTCGAACTGGAGATAGTACGCAGGTGCTCGTTGGGTTACGGGTACACCGGACAGGACTCGCGGGGGACTGTTGGTTGGTATTATACCCGTCGTCAGTTAACAGTTCCCAGGTGACATGAGTATAGCATAGTCCGCAGACTTGACACTGCTGCTTCGCCTCGAGTGTGTCCCGTTGTTCTTAGATTGCTACCCTTCCACGGCTCAAAGGAGTCGTGCAAACAGGTAGCAGTTGGGTGCAGTCCCGAGCACTTGGAGGCAGTGGCGGTTAGACAGGATTCGTCTCTCCCGGTATTGGGAGTTGATATCGCGCTGTGTCAGAGAGCCATTACGCAAAGTCCCTGGCCAGGGCAAGCGAGATTTACTGGTAGGTTTTCCAGTAGTTTCTCAAGGTGTAATGGGTTTCGCTCCGACACGACTTATACCGCTTTTAGGGGACTGACGCTTGCCGCCCCCTAGGCCCGATATGTGATTGTCCTAGACGAACATACCGAACTGTACGGAGATTGTCACATCAGGCTCAGTAGGAGTTCGGATGGGTTTCCTCATCGGCCTTCTTATGGACATCTACCTGGGGACCGTTACGTACAGCTAGTGCCGCTTGCGGTCTGTAGTTAAACCCACTGCCAGTGTAGTAGTCGAGTCTTTAGAGCCCCACACAGAGAGTTTCCTTGCTCCGGGTGAAACGATATAGAGGTCGTATGGTTTTACGATAAGGGTTCGGACGCATACGTGTTTTTATGCACGTACGATGTTCGGACAGTTTTTACTAGCCGGCTTTGGTTTAAGCCAGTTTCTAGTATCGGATTATTGGATTTATACAGTCTAAAGATTTCCATGTTTTCACGGATAGGAGGGGCGTTCTCGTAATTTGGCGAGAAGCTTCTAGAAAGATGATGACTTGGGGGTTAAGGTGGCATTTGCATTTATTGATTTAGTGACTCATTTGTGTGATTCATTCCTGTAGTTAATGGTGCATTTAATGACTAATGACTCATGAGATGAATCACTCATAATGAATAAATGAAGCATGGTTGATAAATCATTTGATCATTCATTTAATAAATCATTTTGCTTCATATATTCAAATGAGATCATTATTTCATTTCATTCTCCTCTCACCTTCTCTCTCCTCAAGCTCTCTCTCTTCAAACCCTAACCTTAACCTCTCATGTGTTGAGATCAAGGGTTAGTAAGACTTGTTAATCCTTAATCACACTCTATATTACCTAGGTGACTTTGATTAGAAATTGGAGTAACCTAGTTTCCTCAAGTTAGAGGCAAAGCTTGGAGTAGTAGCTTTCGGGTGGATCGTTTATTACAAAGAGGAGGCCGACGAGGAGGTGGTTAACAAGAAGAAGAAGGACTTGGTTCATTAGGTATAATCTTCTTTCATAGTAGATAACTACTCCTATGATAGTGTTAGTTATAGTTTAGCAAAGATCCTTTCGGTTAGTCGATGTTAGTTTAAAGAAAAAGATTGTTTTTCATATTTCCGCCTTCCCGCAACTCGTGGGGTGTACAACGTCGACTTACAGCTACAACCAACTCGGTTTTTTTGATAGATTCTCTAGTTCTTGCTTTACATAGTGGTATTCTTGGATATCCCGCCCCTCATTCGATTAGGAAAGAGCCGAGATCCCTTCACCGGGAGTGACCTCTTTAGCGAGACTAAAAAAAGCCTAAAAAACACTCCTTTCCAAAATCGTTAGAATCTACAACGATATTAAGTATAATACGCTCATGGTTTTTGTAACACCTTAGATTGTGTTTTGTAGCTAATTATATTTTAATGTATGGTTTTTAATAAAAAGTTTACCAAATTGGTTTTTAATTATTTTATCATATTTAATGAGTATTTTATTAGAATTTTTCTAGACACACACACACTTGTGCATGATAACTAGGTTGTTAAGTGTGGTTTAACCATTGCTTAATCTAGTTTTAATATTGTTTAGGTGCTTTGGGTTTTTACTTGTATATGGTTGTTCTTTTAAAAAAAAAAAGAAAATGAAAATGAATTTGAAAAAGGATTTTTTTATTTGGGTTGAATATGTTGACCATGAGAGAGAGAGAGAGTGTGTGTGAGGCATGGTGCTACATGGTTGAGGCCATGCTCATTTAATGATGAGAGAGAAGGAGAGAGGGAGGGGTTCTAGCCTTGCTCTCATTTCTCATTCTCATTCTCTTTTCTCTCATTCTCTCACTCTCACACACACACACACTCACCTGCAGCAGCAGCCCCAGCACAAGGAGAAGCAGCAGCAGTGGCAGCAGCAGCACCAGAGGCAGCAACAACAACAGAAACAACATCAGCATCAGCAGCAAGCAGCTGTAGCAGCAACAGCATCAGCAGGAGCCCCAGCAGCAGTAGCAACCCCTCATCTTCTTCTTCACCTGCTCTCTAGGGTTCTACAGGGTATACTTCTTAACCCAATTTCCCTTTTGCTTAGCTTATGTGATAATTAGTTTCGGTTTGCTTTTAAAGCTAGTTTAGTGCTAATTAAGGTGATTTGTGTGGAATGTTGTTTAAGTGATGATTGTGTTAGTTAACCTAGCCTATTTTAGTGTTGTTAGGGTTACTTTAACTGAGAATTAATCCAGATTTCACTAAAATACCATAGGGTTTGCTTTTTGTGCAAATTAGCGTTTTTAAAGCGATTTATTGGCAATCTGAGTTCTGCTTTTGACCCGGACCCTTCAGAACAAAATTGAGGAAACTGGAATATGCTTATTAGGTCAGAACCACACCACCAGAACACGAGCCCCCATTTCCCAAAGATGGCCGCCAATTTAATCCATCTGGCCGCAAATTGCGGCCAGGAAGTGGGGTGGCGTCTTGGGGTTTTGGCTACTGTTGTCTGCAGTGTATTGTAGTGTTTTGGCATGTCTAGTTTTGTAAGATTTGACCTGTAGGAAAATCTGGGGCAATATATTGTATTTGGTGTCCGTTTGTTTGTGCGATACGCGCGATACGTGAGTGGGTTCTGTGATCCAGCGTATCGCGGCGTGTCGCGATGGTTTTAGACGCGTACACACACGATTCAGCTTAGTGCACACGCGTGTTTAGTTCGCGACGCGAGTTTCTCGTTTGGGTTCGATATCGCGTTTTGCGGAATATTTGGCTTATATATGATTTCCATGTCTTATTTCCAGGTTTGCAGGCAGGGACTACGGACACTGCTACAGGAGGGAGCAGATGGTAGGATTCACCTAGCGTGGAGTGTAGGTGAGTAGATTTAACATCTACAGGGGAATCGCCCACATGGCGTTTTGCGTCTGGGCTAGGATTCTAATACTTGTCGCATATTCTATGTCATTGTTAGAATTGCGCCTTTACTTTATTTTCTTGATATAGTTATACTGTGACTAGCAGCCGCAGGACACTGCACATATTATTGACGGTTCATGTTGCACGAGCACGGATTGTATGCTATACACACACCGTCAATAATTGCCATGTCACACACAAACCATTATAGACATTATATTGCTTGGTTAGGGACCTTGTGACATTGATTCGTATTGCTTATCACATATGACATTACCATACCTATATACCTATAGAGTATCGTACCATCAGTGATAGGTACACATACCCTTTACGATACATTTACAGGTATACCTTACTCATATTTTCTTATACCCAGGGGGGTATACGACATCAGTTCTTATAGGTAGACACCTATACATTGCTACACCTGTATGTTACACACATATTTAGTTGTAGTTACATATTTATCTTCACTGATGTTACTTAGCTGTATCTTATTGGTTTCGCATACATCTGGTTTCAGCTACATATTCTCATTTATATGCTCGCATTTCAGATATATCGCATATATTTATTCCTGGATTTGCGCATTGTTATTTGGATTTCACATGATGTTTTCTGGATTTGGGAACCGCGGGAGTTCATGAAATTATGCATACATTGAAAAACCCAGTTTCCTTGATATGATATTTGCGCATCCACCATGGGTTTTATCGGTGCTGATTATATATACCCCTACGAGGAGGCGTCGAGGCCGTAGAGGGTATATGGTGGGGCCCGGTATGGTTCCCCTCGGCAAGAAGATCGATGGATTTGCCGATTGAACCTGGAGGCGGGCTAGTACCTACCGGTGATAGTACTAATGACTCGGCGGGGGTCATGGAGACACCGTTGGGAGCCATGCACGTATGCATACGTCGAAAGGCGAGGGTCAAAGCTAGGCACTCGTGCTTTCGGGACAGCGTATGATACGTACCTATCAGGATTTCTGTGTCGATGCTTGACACATTGTTTTCATGATATTTCTTTAATACCTTTGTATATATAACAGGGGATTTAGCCGTTGTTATATATACCCTTACACCAATATTAGTGGAATGGGATGCTAATATATGTGTATTGACCCCATCATATTTATTTCTGCATATATATTTATTTAGGATGTTAGAAACTTACTTGAGATTCGACTTGGGATATAGGTGATTCATTGAGATTGGATATTGGATATGAAACAGATTGTTGATTTGTACATTCGAGATATAGGAGAGCTATTCGATATTGTACATTGAGGTGATGTGAGACTTATATGATGTGAGAGCCCAGTTTGGGGGCTGATTTGAGGAAATTGTGGATTTGAGTGTCTTGATGGATTGTGATCCTGCCACGATGTCAGGTTTCCGTGGAAATGACATATTCCACCCCATACCTCACACTTATCTATTTTATGTACAGTTTCATATATTGGTAGTACCTGTTAGTGTACCCTTATGATAGTTGCATATCTACATTCTCATATCCCTATTTCATGGTTATTGCATACTATTGTCATGTTACTATTGCTTCATATATTGATTGTACCTGCTAATGTACTTTCCATTATTTTGCATTCACATGACTTGTTATTACTGTAATCGCATACCTTAGATTCATGTTGTACGTACATTCCTGCGATTACCTGCATATGTTATCTACTATTCACGAGTTGGCAACTCATCCCCGTTGTGCCACAGGTGTTTCAGGTTGTTCCCCCGAGTAGTCGAGGCAGGCTATTCAGCTATACAGCTATCATCTTTTGCTACAGATACCGCATCAGCTCACAGTACTATTTTGCTTAGGTGGGTTTTGGTGGTTATCTGTATTTTGTATTGTACATTCGTTGTATCTTGTACTCTCCATCTACTATTATGTTGTTGACTTAGAGACTTTGTGAGGACGATATTGTATATTATTTATGGTTTTGTTGTCTTTTATATTCAGCTTTCTCTCTTTTGTCTTACTTCTTCGCGGCGGCGTTGTATATTTGTGTTGTATTCATCTTGGGTTAGCTTTTATAAAAAGGGGTGTTGCCAAAATTTTAAAGAAATAAAGTAGGACTTTTAAAGAATTTGGGTTATGATTCCAAATATTTCAAAATACTTTTATTATCTTTTCCGTATTCTTATGGTTTAGATTTCTGGGTTTTGGCTTTCTTTTACTGCGTTACGTCTTTAGGCGTTGCGTAGTATTAGGGCCGTCACGGTCCAATTTCGGGTTGTGAAAAAGTTGGTATCAGAGCGCTAGGTTTTACCTTTCGGAGTGTAGGACGACCTTAGTATGATGGAGTAGGTAGCTTAAGCAGAGTAACATAGTGTGTGTATGTCTGCAGCATACCCATGAGGCGGTACTTTGCATTAAGTGACCTAAGTACAAATTGCTTGAAATTCCTTCCTTGATGATTCATATCCTTGAGATTCGATTCCTTATTCTTATCGAATCTTAAATCTATTGATAGCCTTGCCGCCGATGACTATGGGGACTCAGAGTGATGCAGCGAGGGCCGAGGTCAGAGTTGGCTCGGGTGAGACGAGTATTGACCAGGATGGCACTCTAGTTGCACAGGTGCAGACGGATCAGCCTACGACATATACTATTGATAGGCTTGTGGCAGAGATGCAGGACTTCTGGCAGACGATGAGTTCTTTGGTTGATGTCGTTCGGGAGCTACGACAGGAGGTTGTCACCCCTGTTACTCAGTTGTCTCTTGCGATCAGCATGCAACAGTTCGTCACCTACATAGCACCAGTGGTTGCAGCTCCAGTTGACGAGGCACATATTCCAGGACAGTGGAGGACTCGTACCAGCGTACCAGCCCAGAAGCAGATGTTTGGTCATCGAGACAGATTTCGTGGCCGTTGCGGGAGTAGTAGAGGCTTAGGACGAGGACAGTCGTTCAGCTCTCATCCTCAGGATGGTCAGCAGTCAGCGCGTGGATGTTTTCGATGCGGGAGCCTTCAGCACTTCGTCTGGGATTGTTCCTTAGCACCTCGTCATGATCGTTTTCAGAGAGGCCGTGGAAATGAAAGATTTGCTCAGAGGGCTCAGTCTACCAGAGGAGTTCAGCCAGCTGCGGGTAGAGGGCAGACGCAGGAGTTTGCTTCTACTCATCGGGACGCACAGGCGTCCAATGCAGAGTTCTCAGGTATCCTTATTTTGCATGTTCTTTGATGTATTCGTTTGTTTTTCATTCTTGTACCGTGGTTGGGTAGATTAGTCGTAGTTGTGCTAACTTCTGTCAGCGATTCTTTTGTTGCGCGACACGTATTCAGTTGTGTGCCAATCGGATAGGAGATAGAGATTCGTCCGTCGTTTTGGTCCTTCTAGAGATGTTGGATTTGACGTTCTCCTGGGCACGGACTGGTTAATTACGTGCTAGGCGTCTGTGGACTACCGTGAGGAAACAGTCAAGCTTGTTTTCCCGGCAGGTCAGTTCTTATTGTGCAGGTGGATAGTTGTGCCGCCTCTCACTGCTTGAATTCAGCCTTTTTCGCAAGTCGGCTACTGAGGAGATGTCGTGGATTCTTGGCGTTCATTCGTGATACCGTAGCCACAGAGGGTTTGTTGGACCGGTGTTCCATTCGTGCGAGAGTTTTCCGACGTTGTTCCGGATGAGCCGGCGAAGCTTAGGGAGCTTAAGGATCAGCTGCAGAGTTGTGGTTTGGGAAGTTTTGTGCGTCTGAGTGTTTCGCTTTTGGGAGCTCCTATTTCTGTTCGTCAAGGAGGAAGAAGGCAGTTTAGGGTTGCGTATCGACGGATCGTTAATTGAACCGGCTTACGGTGTGGATGGGTATCCTTTATCTCGCCGTGACGATTTCTTCGATCAGCTCCACAGTGCGAGACATTTCTAAGTTTGCTTGGGATCAGGTCATCATTATTGCGGATTCGGAGTGATAGCATTCCGAAGACTGCCTTGTGCGTGCTACGAGCTTTGTGTGTTTTTGTGAGTCGTTGGATTCATTGATGCCCTGGCAGCATTCGTAGATATGATGAACCAGATTTCTGCAGGCCATTCCTCGAACAGTTATTGTTGTATTATTTACGACATTCTGGTCTACCTAATTTGTCTTGAGGGACAGTAGTATCACTTGAGGATTTGTTATGCAGATACTGGGAGAGCACCAGCAGTTTGCTAAATTCTCGGAGTGTTTCTTCAGGCTTGTTTTATGTTGACTCCTAGGTCTTGTAGTCATGGGAGACGGTTTTTGTATGGTCCCGAGGGAGACCGTGGCCATACAGCTTAGGCCCAGACTTGTGTGCAAGACGGAGATCCGCAGATTGTTGGGCTTAGCAGGTTTTTACCGCCGTTTCGTGCAGGATTGCTAGAGTAGTGCTGCACCATCGACTGAATGGACCGGAAGGGAGGTTTCTTTTCTGTGGACTGAGGCATGTGTGCGAAGTTTTCGGCAGTTGAAAATTCTGTTAACAACTGCACCAGTTCTTTCTTTGCTTCTGGTTCGGGTGACCTTGTTGTTTAACTGTAATGTTTCTTGAGTGGGGCTCGAGTGTGTACTGAGGTGACACTATAGAGTTATCGCTTTTGCTTCCCTACATTTAGAGGAAGTATGAGAAGGATATTCCACTCATGATCTGGAGATGGCCGCGGTGGTTTTGCGTTGGAAATTTGGAGACACTACTTGTTCGAGAGTCGTGTTAGATTTTCACGGACCACCAGAGCTTAACGTACATCTTCCTGCAGTAGATTTTGATTGTTGTGATAGTCTTCTGCAGATTTACAGTTCTTGTGTGATCGTTGAGTATAGCTTAAGTTCGTCTCTACGGAGGGGACAGCTTGCTCATGTCCGCGCCCGACCACTTTCCTTAAATCGTTTTCGCGAGACACTGCCCGCCGATGCTCGTTTGTCAGAGATACTTGAGCATACTCGGCTGGGTAATGATTCGGAGACCTTGATTTGTGACAATGGTGTGCTAAGTTAGGGACGCGTTTGTGTACCTGATATTATCAGGTAGAGACGTGGAATCCTAGAACAGGCATATCAGTCAACTCTCTGTATTCATTCAAGTTCCACCAATGTTGACGTGACTTGTGAGATAGTTACGGGTGGACAGGGATCTAAAGAGAAGTTTCTTGGTTCGTTTCAAGGTGTCTGTCTTGTTGTGTGCTTTGGTCGAGCATCTGAGGCCGGCTGGAGAGTTGCAACCTTTTACCATTCCGAAGTAGGAGTAGGAGCAGACCTCCATGAATTTCGTTACAGTGTCTACCTATGGTTAGTCAGGGTATGACTCCATTCGGATTCTTGCCGTCCAGTTATACTCAGTTTGCTCAGTTGTTCTTTGTGAAGCTTGTTCGTAGGTATTAATTGTTGTCAGCAGTTGGGGGATCGTCACTCGCCATCGTTAGGGTTCTCCTTCGATAGCTGTTATCAGGAGATACTCCAATTGGCCACCTTTAGGCTTAGGGGTTAGGTCGTGTCGATCACCAGTCTGTTGTTTTTCTGACTCTGCGTAAGTAGGACTTTGGACCCCAGCTAGTCTAGAGACTTCGGAGATGGTCCAGTTGTGTTAGGTCAGGATGGAAATTGTCCACTGCGAACATAGGTCTTATGCCGACTGCGTTGGTCATAGACTCAAGATCGCAGGGACAGATCATGTATTCCTATGGACTTTCCGATGAATGACGTGTTGGATTTTGGGAAGCTTATCCCAGGATTTTAGGTCCTTTTAAGATCCTATAAGCGAGTTAGTTTCGTTGCCTTTAATTTGGCACTTCTGCCCAGATTGTTGGATTTTCACCCCGTTTTCCTTATATTAATACTTTACGATTACCTTCATGACCTTTCCTACATGATTGGCACCAGACCATTCAGCTTGGACACGATCGTTTCGCTCACCGACAGCCATGTGTGTAAATGGCCCGACGGGTGGAGAAACGTCGGTCAGGGGTCTTGCCATCTGTGAAGGGTCTTTCTTGGGCGTAGTCGTATAGTGAGATAATCACTTGGAAGGCTGCGAGCAAGATTTGAGGATTTTAATCTTCTCCTTGAAGGTACGCGTAACAGTATATTTTTAAATTCGGGGACGAATTTCTTTTAAGGGGGGGGGGGAGATTGTAACACCTTAGATTGTGTTTTGTAGCTAATTATATTTTAATGTATGGTTTTTAATAAAAATTTTACTAAATTGGTTTTTAATTATTTTATCCTATTTAATAAGTATTTTATTAGAATTTTTCTAGGCACACACACACTTGTGCATGATAACTAGGTTGTTAAGTGTGGTTTAACCATTGCTTAATCTAGTTTTAATATTGTTTAGGTGCTTTGGGTTTTTACTTGTATATGGTTGTTCTTTTAAAAAAAAATGACAATGAATTTGAAAAAGGATTTTTTTATTTGGGTTGAATATGTTGACCATGAGAGAGAGAGAGTGTGAGGCATGGTGCTACATGGTTGAGGCCATGCTCATTTAATGATGAGAGAGAAGGAGAGAGGGAGGGGTTCTAGCCTTGCTCTCATTTCTCATTCTCATTCTCTTTTCTCTCATTCTCTCACTCTTACACACACACACACTCACCTGCAGCAGCAGCCCCAGCACAAAGAGAAGCAGCAGCAGCACCAGACGCAGCAACAACAACAGAAACAACATCAGCATCAGCAGCAAGCAGCTGTAGCAGCAACTGCATCAGCCTTAGCAGCAGCAGGAGCCCCAGCAGCAGTAGCAACCCCTCATCTTCTTCTTCACCTGCTCTCTAGGGTTCTACAGGGTATACTTCTTAACCCAATTTCCCTTTTGCTTAGCTTATGTGATAATTAGTTTCGGTTTGCTTTTAAAGCTAGTTTAGTGCTAATTAAGGTGATTTGTGTGGAATGTTGTTTAAGTGATGATTGTGTTAATTAACCTAGCCTATTTTAGTGTTGTTAGGGTTACTTTAACTGAGAATTAATCCAGATTTCACTAAAATACCATAGGGTTTGCTTTTTGTGCAAATTAGCGTTTTTAAAGCGATTTATTGGCAATCTGAGTTCTGCTTTTGACCCGGACCCTTCAGAACAAAATTGAGGAAACTGGAACATGCTTATTAGGTCAGAACCACACCACCACAACACGAGCCCCCCTTTCCCAAAGATGGCCGCCAATTTAATCCATCTGGCCGCAAATTGCGGCCAGGAAGTGGGGTGGGGTCTTGGGGTTTTAGCTACTGTTGTCTGCAGTGTATTGTAGTGTTTTGGCATGTCTAGTTTTGTAAGATTTGACCTGTTGGAAAATCTGGGGCAATATATCGTATTTGGTGTCCATTTGTTTGCGCGATACGCGTGATACGTGAGTGGGTTCTGTGATCCAGCGTATCGCGGCGTGTCGTGATGGTTTTAGACGCGTATACACACGATTCAGCGTATCGTGCACACGCGCGTTTAGTTCGCGACGCGAGTTTCTCATTTGGGTTCGATATCGCGTTTTGCGGAATATTTGGCTTATATATGATTTTCATGTCTTATTCGCAGGTTTGCAGGCAGGGACTACGGACACTGCTACAGGGGGGAGCATATGGTAGGATTCACTTAGCGTGGAGTGTAGGTGAGTAGATTTAAAATCTACAGGGGAATCGCCCGCAAGGCGTTATGCGTCTGGGCTAGGATTCTAATACTTGTCGCATATTCTACGTCATTGTTAGAATTGCGCCTTTACTTTATTTCCTTGATATAGTTAAATTGTGACAAGCAGTTGTAGGACACTGCACATATTATTGACGGTTCATGTTGCACGAGCACGGATTGTATGCTACACACATACTGTCAATAATTGCCATGTCACACACAAACCATTATAGAAATTATATTGCTTGGTTAGGGACCTTGTGACATTGATTCGTATTGCTTATCACATATGACATTACCATACATATATACCTATAGAGTATCGTACCATTAGTGATAGGTACACATACCCTTTACGATACATCTACAGGTATACCTTACTCATATTTTCTTATACCCAGGGGAGTATACGACATCAATTCTTATAGGTAGACACCTATACATTACTACACCTGTATGTTACACACATATTCAGTTGTAGTTACATATTTATCTTCACTGATGTTACTTAGCTGTACCTTATTGGTTTCGCATACATCTGGTTTCAGCTACATATTCTCATTTATATGCTCGCATTTCAGATATATCGCATATATTTATTCCTGGATTTGCGCATTGTTATTTGGATTTCACATGATGTTTTCTGGATTTGGGAACCGCGGGAGTTCATGAAATTATGCATACATTGAAAAACCCGGTTTCCTTGATATGATATTTGCGCATCCACCATGGGTTTTATCGGTGCTGATTATATATACCCCTACGAGGAGGCGTCGAGGCCGTAGAGAGTACATGGTGGGGCCCGGTATGGTTCCCCTCAGCAAGAAGATCGATGGATTTTGCCGATTGAGCCTGGAGGCGGTCTAGTACCTACCGGTGACAGTACTAATGACTCGGCGGGGGTCTTGGAGACACCGTTGGGAGCCATGCACGTATGCATACGTCGAAAGGCGAGGGTCAGAGCTAGGCACTCGTTCTTTCGGGACAGCATATGATACGTACCTATCAGGATTTCTGTGTCGATGCTTGGCACATTGTTTTCATGATATTTCTTTAATACCTTTGTATATATAACAGGGGATTTAGCCGTTGTTATATATACCCTTACACCAATATTAGTGGAATGGGACGCTAATATATGTGTATTGACCCCATCATATTTATTTCTGCATATATATTTATTTAGGATGTTAGAAAATTACTTGAGATTCGACTTGGGATATAGGTGATTCATTGAGATTGGATATTGGATATGAAAGAGATTGTTGATTTGTACATTCGAGATATAGGAGAGCTATTCGATATTGTACATTGAGGTGATGTGAGACTTATATGATGTGAGAGCCCAGTTTGGGGGCTGATTTGAGGAAATTGTGGATTTGAGTGTCTTGATGGATTGTGATCCTGCCACGATGTCAGGTTTCCGTGGAAATGACATATTCCACCCCATACCTCACACTTATCTATTTTATGCACAGTTTCATATATTGGTAGTACTTGTTAGTGTACCCTTATGATAGTTGCATATCTACATTCTCATATCCCTATTGCATGGTTATTGCATACTATTGTCATGTTACTATTGCTTCATATATTGATTGTACCTGCTAGTGTACTTTCCATTATTTTGCATTCACATGACCTGTTATTACTGTAATCGCATACCTTAGATTCATGCTGTACGTACATTCCTGCGATTACCTGCATATGTTATCTACTATTCACGAGTTGGAAACTCACCCCCGTTGTGCCACAGGTGTTTCAGGTTGTTCCCTCGAGTAGTCGATGCAGACTATTCAGCTATTCAGCTATCATCTTTTGCTACAGATACCGCATTAGCTCACAGTATTATTTTGCTTAGGTGGGTTTTGGTGGTTATCTGTATTTTGTATTGTACATTCTTTGTATCTTGTACTCTCCATCTACTATTATGTTGTTGACTTAGAGACTTGGTGAGGACGATATTGTATATTATTTGTGGTTTTGTTGTCTTTTATATTCAGCTTTCTCTCTTTTGTCTTACTTCTTCGCTGCGGCGTTGTATATTTGTGTTGTATTCATCTTGGGTTAGTTTTTACAAAAAGGGGTGTTGCCAAAATTTTTAAGAAATAAAGTAGGACTTTTAAAGAATTTGGGTTGTGATTCCAAATGTTTCAAAATACTTTTATTATCTTTTCCGTATTCTTATGGTTTAGATTTCTGGGTTTTGGCTTTCTTTTACTGCGTCACGTCTTTAGGCGTTGCGTAGTATAGGGCCGTCACGGGCCAATTTCGGGTCATGACAGTTTTCTTAAAAACCTGTGTAGCCCTCTATCATTTCAGATAAGTGCTATTTTAGTATTCGTGCTACGGTAGTTTGGCCTCCGTCAAGGCGTAGTGTACGATAGCTGATTAGTACTTATCTGTAGCATGAGATGTGATTGGATTAGGTTAGTCGTACGACGTTGTTTGTCCTCCATCAAGGGTCGTGCAGGTAGGTCTAATTCAATCAAGAAATGAACGGGTTGAACTTGACTAGCGCCCTATGGGTAGTTTGGCCTCCGTCAAGGTCATAGGATATTAGGGTAAAAACTATTATCGGGAATTTCAAGTGTTGAAATTTGCAATGAGATTGTATACCTTCTATGTGATAGTTGGATCCCGATACCCTCTGCGAGTAAGAGTTACTCCTGGGAGAATTTTGCACTTTACAATTAGCCGATCAAGTAGGTGTCTAGAAAGGTGTCAATGGGGTTATGACACTGGGAAAATGAGGTTTATTTTTATTAGGTCCGTGCGAAAGCACAGGGAACCTCCCTTGGAGTACCGATACCTGCCTGGCCGAACGATTAGCGAACCTGTAGGGTGTAATTAATCTCGGCTAATCTTACCTTTTAGGGTTTGAAGGAAGATTTGATAAAAATAGTGGGAGCCATCCTGATTAGATAAGATAATAACCAATCTAATCTTTCAAAGAGCGCACGCTAACGCGTTGCCTTCTCTCTCTCTCCAGGCAGCAACCAATGTCACGCCTTAATCAAGATAATAAAATGGATGCATTGACCAAACCCTCCTTTTATACAGGGCTAGGGAACGTTGGTCCCGCTCTATCTTATGACTGTCATAAGTCTGAGCAAGGGATAGGGGTATATCAGGATTCCCATGCCACCCGTACGAAGAAAAAGCATGTTGATGCAACTTTTTCGGGTGTGTTCATTACCGAGAACTGTTTCTCAATTTTTTCGACGTCCTGGGTATTGGATACCGAATCAGGATCCGACGTATGTAATTTGTTACATGGGCTAAAGAAAAGTATAGAACAGGGAAAGGGTGATAAATCCCTAATAGTGGGGAATGGTGCAATTATTGCAGCCAAGGCGGTTGGCGAATATCACCTTGTATTACCAACTGGTAATACATTGATTCTAAACGACTGTTACTACGTACCAAAGATGATGTGCAACATTATCAGTTTCTTTGCTAACTAAAGAAGGATATAATCTCACATTAGAGTATAATGTTATGAATATTTTCCAGAATCAAGTGTTGATTGGATCCGGTACGTTATGTAACGGTATATACGTTCTTAATCAAAGTACAGTTCTTAACGTACAGAACACAAACAAGAGGAAAAGTTCAGAAATGAACGAATCCTTCTTGTGGCACTGTAGACTAGGTCATATCAATGCGACAAGATTGGCTAAGTTGCATAAAGATGGATATTTGAATTCGTTCGAATTTTCATCTTATAAAACTTGCCAGTCATGTCTCAAAGGCAAGATGACCAAAACTCCGTTTACTGGACACGGAGAAAGAGCTACTGAACTCTTGGGACTGATACATAGTGATGTATGCGATACTATGTCTACACATTCCAGGAATGGTTTTTTATACTTTATTATGTTCACCGATGATCTCTCAAGGTTCGGACATGTGTTCTTATTGAAACACAAGTCTGAAGCTTTTGAGAAATTTAAGGAATATAAGTTCGAAGTTGAAAACCAGAAGTATTAAAATCCTACGATCTGATCGGGGAGGAGAATACTAGAGCGGAGAATTCCGAGACTATCTAAAAGAGAATGGGATTCTCTCTCAGCTTACTCCTCCGTATACACTACAGCACAACGGTGTATCGGAGCGGAGGAATCACACTCTATTAGATATGGTGTGCTCTATGATGAGTACTGCTGAGTTGCCTATTTCTTTTTGGGGTTATGCGCTTGAGACAGCTGCATACCTATTGAATAGTATTCCGACCAAATCAGTGCCTACCACTCCATATGAGATATGGAATGGGAAGATTCCATATCTTAATTTTACTTAGATATGAGGTTGTCCGGCTTATGTGAAGACACAAAATCCGTACAAGCTCGAGGCAAGGTCAGTCTGTGCAAATTTATAGGATATCCCAAACATTCGTGAGGGTATATCTTCTACCACTCCGAGGAACAAAAGGTATTTGTTTCTCGACATGCTACCTTTTTAGAAAAGGGATTTCTTATTAAAGAAAGTAGTGGCAATGAGGTAGAACTGGAAGAAGTTCCAGCAGCACAGACTACAACTGACGATTTGGTGGAACCAGAGGATCCAATAGTACCCAACGAACTATAGCCACTCCGCAGATCTAGTAGAGTTCCTCACCCACCTGAGAGATACTACGGTTTTCTCATAGACGGTGGGAGCGAGGATTGCATCATGGAAGTTGATGACCTACTAGTTTCGAGTAGGTCATCACGAGTGGGGACTCTGTGAAATGGCTGCATGTTATGCGATCCGAGATGGAATCTATGTACACCAACAAAGTATGGACTTTGGATGTTGCTCCTGAAGGGGTAAAACACATTGGGAGCAAGTGGATCTTCAAAAAAAAGATTGGTGTAGACGGAAAAGTTGAGACTTTCAAAGCTAGACTTGTAGCAAAAGGTTTTCGTCAACGACTTGGAGTCGACTATGATGAAACCTTTTTTTCCTGTCGCTATGCTTAAGTCCATC
Source organism: Agapanthus africanus (assembly GCA_030015575.1). NCBI lineage: Eukaryota > Viridiplantae > Streptophyta > Magnoliopsida > Asparagales > Amaryllidaceae > Agapanthus > Agapanthus africanus. Next base: position 70,611,635 of record JASDDO010000010.1, read on the forward strand.
AGGATCCTACTTGCCATTACTGCATACCATGACTATGAAATATGGCTGATGAACGTCAAGACCGCTTTTCTAAATAGTGATTTAGAAGAGAGTGTGTACATGACACAGCCAGAGGGTTTCGTTGACAGTGGGAGCAGCGGAAAGGTGTGTAAGCTGCTTAAATCCATCTACGGATTAAAGCAAGCGTCGCGGAGTTTGAACATCTGTTTTTATGATGCTATCAAAGAGTTTGACTTCATCAAAAATATATATATGAACCTTGTATATATAAGAAGGCAGTAGAGAGTAAGGTTGTCTTCCTCGTATTGTACGAGGATGACATACTCTTGATAGGAAATGATGTTCCTATCCCGTTGGATATATGTATGCCCTAAAGGCCATTATATGATAGTGTATGTACCGGTATGTGTGTGTGTGTGTATTCATGGGACATTCTTGCTCGACATGATAGTATGCTATCTGGTTATACTTTCTATTGACATGTTCATTTGATCATGCTTTCACTCATTTGGTACATGTTGATAAAGCCCTTAAGATATTTGCTTGACTACTGAGATTATGATGTGGATCATACTAGTAGGACATATGTAGTTTATGAGCATATCCTTAAAATGTTCCTAGTCGTGGATGTATCGAGACCGGGCATCGATATTACCAGAGTAGACTAGCGTATACGTTACTTGTCCCATATGATGAGCGATGGATGATCCCATATCCATTGGTGTGGTGAAACCAAAGACCGTATATGGGTGCTCAGTGAGACTGGGTACACTGAACAGACTCCCTGAGAACTCCTATGTGTTATTATATCTATCGTCGGATAGCAGTTCTTAGGTGACACTGGTACAGGTTAGTCTGTAGACCCGAGATCGTCATAGAGTCTTGTGTGCCTTCCACTGTACTTTGATCTCCATCCTACCACAGCTCTACTGAGTCGTGCAAACAGGTGGATTTTGGGTACAGTCCCGAGGCACATGGAGGCAATGAGCGATAGGAGGGGTTTCGTCTCTCCCGGTATCGGGGGTTGATGTTGCACTATGTACGATTGGCTATAACAGGAAGTCCCTGGCCAGGGCTGCTGAGATTTACTGATAAGTGTTATCAGTAGTTTCTCGATCTGTTATGAGCCATATACCGGCATGACTTATTGAGTTAATGAGGTCGACGATACCATCCCTAGACTTGATATGCAGCATATCTGATAAAGAGACCGGACTGTACGGTAAGTGTTGCCAGTTGGCTCGACGGGAGTTTTAGCAGGCTTGCTTGTGTTTCTTCTGATCACTCAATACCTGGGAGCCGTTACGTACAGCTTTGCCACTGATAGTTTGTGGGCATGTGATGTGATCACTGCTTACTGCTAGCGTATTGACGAGTTTTAGAGTCCCACAAAAGAGTCTCCTAGCTCAGGCGAAAAGATGTGGGGTGCATATGTGATATGCGCGGGAGCTCGATTAAATGCGTGTATTGAATACCGTATTTTAATCGGGCGTTTACTATTGGATAGGTTGTATGTGATATGACTGGGTTATTAAATCAAGTTTTGATTTAATATTAAGTCAATTAGCTCATTTATTAAAACCTATTTCTTTATGATGAATGCATGAGTGTATGTATATGTTGATATGGATGCACAAATGCAAGCATACATGTGTCATGGTTGATGATACATTGGTGGTGGCAATGCAAAACTCAAATGGTTACATATTTGTATATTTTGATTATTTGAGAAAAGCAAATGGCAATAAAATCATAGTTGACTATTCAACTCTCCACTCTCTTGTGCTGACCAAAGTCAATACCATGGTTTCATTGCCTATGGTTTTAGCCCATGGTTTTGCTTAAACTCAAGTTACAAAATATCTAGATATTTTGTAACCATAGTTAAGCATGGCATAATTTCATTCACTTGGGATTATTTTTCATATTATTATCTTTTACTTGAGTCAAGTTTGAGCCATCTCCTTCTACCTCTCTCTCCTTCAAGCTCTCTAGGGTTTAAAAAGAAAGAAAAGAAATTAAAAAGAAAAGGTTTTTAAGTGAGATCCAAACCCACATCACCAATCTATACTAGTCTAGCTCATTAGTGTAGGTTGTTTGCTCCACTTCTTCATAGATCAAGTGAAGCTAGGAGCTTAAGCAAAGGGACTTCATGGTGGATCATCGTGGACTTGGAAGGATTCAAGCGAACCGGTTCAAACCCTACTTGATCCAAGGAGTCAAGGAGGAGGTCTGCAAAGGTTGTATTTCTCCGCACTTAGTGTTAGACACTACTTAGTACGAGATACTATATGTTGTTACTCAATTTTTCTAGTTCGATTCATGGTTGGAATTGTTTAGAATTCCCTAAATTTTTGTTATAGCATGTGTGATGCAACCCATAACCTAGGATGGTGTTAGAGAATCTCTACAGTGGTATCAGAGCCAAGCTAGAAACTTAGACGATATTAGATTAATTAAGAAACTGAAACAACTCCGAATTAACGATTTCTGGAACCCTGAAAAAGTGCTCTCTGTCGATTTTTAAACGGGCTCAAAAAAACTTTTTAGCAACTGCAGAAGCTTACATGTGATATACTGAGAACACTGGAGAAAAACGAGACAAAACCACCACTAAAAAACCGGCCACATACCCCTTTTTCCCGAGCTGGCCGGCCCCCCGGCATCAAAATTGTCTTGTTTTGCTCTAGTGCTCTAGTCTGTAGTTTTTGGGGTTTCAGGTGTTGTTTGTTTAGCCCAAAATTTCATCTGATGTTAATTTTGCTTAGGGGCTAATTCGGAGTATTTCGTAGTCGTATATTTTAACATTGTATTGGTAACTTGGACGACGTTTAACAGTTCGAACGAACATCAAACACCACCTTATTACTCTCGCTAAAAATTTTCAAGTGTTGGAATTTTCCAAGTTAAAGATATTTGAATGTTCATGCATGTAAACCTATGGACCCTCTAGAGGAACATAACCCTAAATCGATTCTATGACTATGGAACCGCGGCCAAACCTTAGGGTTTGCCGTAGTCCTGTGGTGCCATAGGTGAGGCAAGGGGTGACCCTTCTACGGTTGGTCCATAGGCACTGCAGCACGTTTTTAGGTATTTTAGGTTTGCTTAAGTGTTGAGCTCTCGGGGTAATTTGTGGGTGTTTGTTGGTTCGATCGAAACGTTTAAACATTGTCTAGATATTTGTGAATGTGATACAATAATTGGAATCTACACTAATTAGTTTTGTGAAAAGTAATTAGTTGCGTGTAAATCTAATATTTTGGCCTCGGTAGAATCGGGAATCTTCTTGAATTAACCGACTTCTTTTAAAAAGTTGTTTTCATGGTTGAGACCTAAATATAAGATTTGCATTGTTAGACATGAAATCCTGAATATGTGATATTCCGGGTTTATGATGTCTAAAGGCAGAGTCGATTCCAATTGTTGTAGTTTTTCACTTTCTTTTCTGCGACCGTAAGTGTAGTATGTGGTGTATCGCTAGTTTCGTTGCTATACATCAACAAAAATTGGGGTACGCATACTTACTTACGTTGATAATGTGTGATATTATGTATTGCTTGTTAGAGATAGTGCCCTCAAAGTCAATTATTGGATCGTAAGTACGTGATTGCAATGATTGAGGCAGGACCTATACCGATATGACAGTCTTGCTCGAGATGATAGTTTGCTATCTGGTTTGTCTTTATCATCATATACATGTTTTAGTTCACTATTGCATGATGATAGAGCCCATAGGATTCTTGCTTGACTACCAGCAGTATGATGGCGATCATATACGTGGGAGCTGGGGTCTTTAAACACATCCTTAATGTGTCCCTAGTCGTGGGAGTTTCGAGACAGGGCATCGATACTCCAGAGTAGACTAGTGTATACAGTCGAGACCCCGACGAGGGGCGGTGGCCGGTCTCACAAGCCACTGGTGTCAGTTTGATCACCTAAGATGTATACAGGTGCTCATTGGGTTATGAGTACACCAGACAGGACTCGCCGAGAATCTGCTAGTTGGTATTATACATATCGTCAGATAGCAATTCCCTGGTGACATGTGTACAGGTTAGTTCATCGACCTTAGATCGTCATTTGTCTCGTGTGAGTTCCCACTGTGCTTAGATTACTATCCTACCACGCTCAAAGGAGTTGTGCAAACAGGTTTAAGTTGGGTACAGTCCCGAGCCACATTGGAGGCAAGTGAGCGGATCGTCCAGGATTCGTCTCTCCCGGTATTGGGGGTTGATGTCGCGTAGTGTACGTGTGGCTATCACTAGGAATCCTCAGCCGAGGTAGTGGAGAATTACTGATTAGGATCAGTAGTTTCTCAGGTGGTGATGGGCTTCATGCCGACACGATTTATCGCGTTATTAGGGGGTCTGACTTTATCCACCCCCTAGACTCGATATGCGATACTTTTTAGACGAACGGACCGGACTGTATGTATATTGTCACTGTTAGGCTCAGTAGGGTTTATGGATGAGTTCGTTCGTCAGCTTCCCTTCCAATCAATACATAGGAAAACCGTTACGTACAGCTTGTACCTCTGACGTGCTAGAGGTTATACCCAGTGCCAGTGTGTTGATGAGTCATTAGAGTCCCCCACAGACACTTTCCCAAGTTCGGGCGAAACGTTGTAGAGGCCATATGGGTTTATGGCAAGGTTCGGAAAATGCACGTGCGTTTTCGCACGTGTCCATTTTCGGGCAGATAATACTTGTAGGCTTTGGTTTAAGCCGGAACCCAGTATTATACTGTGTAGATATAATATCTCTGTCTCAGTTGGATTTGTATTCAGTCGCAATACAAATGCGGGTATGTTTATACCATTACGGGGTTATCCTGAAATTCGTTTCAGGATCACTTTTGGAAGTTGCCAGTTTCCAGTTTTCTATCAGTCGTATTTAACGTTCGGTTAAATGCGGATTTATCTTTTCTTCTTGGGTGAGTCATGAGGGTGAGTCATGCTTCTAGAAGGTTCTAGAAGTGATGACAAGGTTAATGACTCATGGTTGTATTTAATGATCATTAATGGTTGTGGTGACTAGGTTTAGATGAATCATTATTTCCATTAATGCTTTTTGTAAAGCTTAGGATATTTTTCCTTGATCTTTTGCTTGTGGTCACCACTCCTCTCCTACACTCACCCCCGCTCCTCCTTTTATGTGGCCGGCCACCCCTTTGGTGAGGATCATGGTTGTTGATTGAAAAAAGATATAAGTTTTGGTGCATAGAAATTAGATGTGATCGATATCTCATTTCCATTCGATCCAAAAGGCAACTTCATTAACCGTTCGTCCATAGCCTTGGACGTAACGAGACAAAGTGTTCTACTCATTCTCTACATCATCTTGGTCGTCTCTTTTAGCAAACTTGACGATCGAGTTGCCTCGGTTCAGAGGCGGGAGCCCGTTTAAAGATCCGTCGACGTGGTGCCACCTGGACGAGAAGACTGGAGATTCAGGAGATCGGAGCAGCCGCAACAAAGCGTGGGATGATGGTTGAAGACCGAAGGACTCGGATCGTTCGGTATAACTCTTCTACCCACTTTGTAGTTTGTTAGTTTAGCTTTAATGGCAGATCCGGATTATAGTACGCGATAGCGCCAGTTGTAAAAAGTTTTTGTTCTGCATTTGGCGTCTGTTAGACGGCCGGGGCACTATCGTGGACTTACAGTGGTATCAAACCCTCACCATTAAGCTATACTAACTTGTGCTAACGTGTTTAAAATATCGATCGAACGGATTTTTGAAAACCACAAATTCCAAGTTCACAGTTTCTGTCGATTTTAAATCAGGTCCAAAAATTATTTTGCATATCACAAAAAGTCGTGCAGGGTATTTGAAGAATTATGGGAAAATTTGGGCACGTGATCCCACGTGTTCACCGCGGATCCGCGGTCAAACCATGGGTTTGACCGCGGAAGCGCGGCGACTTAGTGGGAACTGTGCTCCAATTTTTCCAGTGTGCTTCATATTGGAAATTGTGGGTTTTTGGTATATTCTTTTGGGCCCAGATTTTTTTACTGTACAACAGTTGTACGTGGGGCCCACTTCGGGAAATTTAGTCGATCGAAATTTTAAATTTGTTAGTATGCAGTATTAACTTTATATCTCCGACCGGGAATGTCATTCGATCGGTAAACCGCGTCTAATTGCTATAGTTCTTTTAGACGGGTTTGCGAACGTGACATTCGCGTTGATGTTCTGTGTTGTGCTGTATTATTGCGGATTTGTCGTGGTGGATAGCAGGGTGCAATGATAATGCAGTTTGGATTTATTTGTACATTTGATATTGCGGGGCGAGCGTCCAACATGTGGACTGCCGTCACTGCCTGTTGTATAATATTCTTTTGGGGCACGACCGGGTTGAGGTTGATGTACCCGTTGTACATATTTTTATTTCTGTACTAGGTTTATCACGCGAAGGAGTGCACGGATAGCCGGGTTCTGGAGGGCAACGAGTCCGTATCTCATGGCTTTGAGATGCAAAGAGACCTCACTCTAGAATTGGCAGACTATTCGCCGCACTCGTAGGGGGTACAGGTTGACCCAAGGAGGGGTGCTCAAGTTACCGGATTCCGTGAAGTGCCGGGTGTTCCATTCACTATGCTGTGGGGACTACCTCGCTTCAGGTTTTGGCGGGTAACTTGCTGCACCCGTAGGGGTCTAGGTTTCATTGCACAGGCTATCCACACGACCAGGGGAACGTCGGGTTTCAGTAGCGGCTCTGTGAAACCCGGGGATCCCAGATTATCTATATTGTTCTGTGATGCTTATTACTTTTCTGTAATGTTTCATATTATCACGCCTGGAGCGATTATTGTATATTGGTATATATACTATTAGATGTTGTATATGTTTTACACCCGCGCTAGTCCAGCCCCCGCTCTGTCGTTAGTTAAGTAACCTAACGGGTGATGACGGGACCCAGTGGCGAATGCGGATGGCATATACGTACATTATATTTTCGTTCATTTATGGTGTGATTGATTGATGGGACTGCATTGATTCTTATCAATGCAAGGATAAAACAAACCTATATTTGATGTTGTTGGAACAAATTTAAAAAGTGTTATTACAAAGATATTTCCTTTTGTTTTGCATAGTGATATTCAGTTAGAATATCCCGCACCTCATTCGACGAGGCAAGAGCCGAGATCCCTTCACCGGGAGTGACCCCTTGGGCAGAAGTTTACGTCAGGGTAGTAACTTCAATATAGTCGATTACAAGTTGTTTTGCATCGCGGTATTCAGTTGGAATATCCTGCACCTCATTCCACGAGAAAAGAGCCGAGATCCCTTCACCGGGAGTGACCTCTTTAGCAAAAGATTTTCGCCACTATATTTTTATAAAAAGCTATAAGGTTCCTTCAACGAGATCAAGTTCATTACGTTAAAGGTTTTTCGCCAAAAACCAGCCGTAGCCCTCCATCATTTCTTTGGGTATTCAGTAGTATTCAAGCTATGTATTTTGACCAACGCCAAGGCATAGTATTTGGTAGCTGCTGGGTATTCATCTGTTGCATAGATAGATGAGTTGGTTTGGGACAGTCGTTCTGCCATTCTGGCCAACGTCAAGGGCATGTGCGGGTGGGTTCAAATAAACCTGGACAATGACGGGTAGAACTTGGCATGTGACTTAAGATATTTTGACCAATGCCAAGGTCATAAGAGCATGGGGCAAAAATCACATCGGGAGTTTCAAACATACAGCAAACTTGCCAGGCATGCGCATACCTTCTGGAGTGTGATAACTTGAGTGGCTTCCATCAAGTTATCATGCGATGATACTTGGATCCCGATTCTCACTGATGAGTTGGTTTACTCTTCGGGTGATCCCGATTGATTTTTCTTTCAGGTTTGGAGGAGAATTTGAGATTACAGTGGGAGGTTTCCTGATTAGATAAAGTGATAACCATTCTGATCTAGGTTAGAGTGCACGCAGAGTGTTTCTTTTCTCTCTCTCTTTGGCAGCGACCTTTAACCGACCCTAGACCATGACTCAGTGACCAAAGTTGACCGAACCTTATTAAATTACTGGCTTTTGGATTGTCCAAGTTGCATAAGTCATTGCCGCTCCTTCTTTTACCCTTTGCGTTTCTCAGAACACCCCGTATTACCTACGGATGTCCACTTCCATTGGATAGATCCATCGTATGTTTATATACGAACTCGAAGGGACTTCTTCGAGGATGGATCCAGGTTCAGGAGAAATAGAATTGGTTTATTCAGTTGTCTTTTATTACCATCTTCTCTCAGGTTGCGAGGGCTCCTTAGTTTAGGAGAGTACACCTATTACGCTTATTGGATAGTCTTATTCCAAACCATAGGCTGGTGCCGAAATGTAGGGAATGAAGAAAACCAATTAGCCTAAGTAGGGTGTGCAGAAGGTAATATGTAAAGACAAGATAAAGGGATTAGAAAGAGGGCAAAGTAAATTGCGACTGTTATCATTCACGACCAAACCACATACTTCATCGCCACTCCTATTTCACCTTTAAAAGAATAAGGTTTTATTCAGTAGTTTTTTATCATCACCTTCTCTCAAGTTGCGAGTATTCCTAGGATTAGGAGGGCACACCTGTTATGCTTACTGGATAGTCTTCTTCCAAACCATAGGCTGGTGCCGAACGGTAGGGAAGGAAGAAAACCACTTAGCCTAAAGGGGTGTATAGAAGGAAATGAATAAAGAAAAATAAAGGGATTTGGAGAGGTGGCAAAGAGATATACGGTTATAGTCATGAATTGGATTATGGAAGAGGCATTACTAAGAATACCAGAATACCCCTACGAAACATTTTCATGTTTCAGTTTCACTGTGCATTGTTAATTATAAACCGATTTCCCGATTAGATACTTACTCCAAGGTATGCATTTGCCAGGTTTCATTCTCATATCTGTACGGTTTTACAGATGATGAGTGGGAGTAAGTTATTCGGAATTAGGTGATCATCCTCATTATATCGGAATTCGTTGTAATTGGTGATATTTGAAGAAATCGCCTGGGTGCAGCTTTCAACCTGCGATGCACAGGTTTTGAGTTATTCAAACTCAACGGACTTATACTGAGTATTGTATGTTGTCCAGTGTCCATCAAGACAAAGGGGTAGGTCCTCGTACTATGTTCTGTTTACTTGTGACTTCTCTAGTTTTTAGACAAGTGTTTCGTAGAAATACAATGTCTAAGTTTTGAGAAATTATGGGTATAAGAATAAAGTAGAGAACCAGATGTCGCAAGTATCAGGATTCTTCAAAGAGATTGGAGATATAGATTCTTGTGATTGGTATTCAGATTATAGTAATGGTTTAGAGAAACTTGTTTCTCTTTCAGGTTACTCATAATTGGATGGATTCCTAAGTTGAGTAATGCTGATTAGCCTCTCTCCATTAAGTTGATATGCACTGGAGACAGCTGCATGATTTGAATCTGGTTCCAATTAAATTAGTGCCTCTATTTCTATATGATATATAGAATGGTTCATATCTTAACGATATTAAGATACAGGGAGTTGTCCAGCTTATGCTTAAAACCAGATACTGGATAAATCAAGGCACATTTCTGTAATGGCAGTTTGTGGGTTGACCCTGGCTTTGACGAGGGTTGACATTTCTACCATCTGGAAGATCAATAGTGATATTGTTCTTGACTCGCCACAGTTTTATTAAAATGGATTTTTTCAGAAAACAGTAGTGGGAGTATGGTAGAACTGGAAGTGATTCCAGAACCGCAAATGATTACGGAAAATTTAATAGGACATATATATTCAATCAGGTTTGACATTCCATTAGCCACTCCGCAGATATGGTGGGTAACCTCAGACACCTGAGAGGTACTCCGGTACACTCAAGGACAGTAACAGTGAGGTTCTTGTTTACCCAGACTATACACTACTATTGTTCCAGACTATGAGACCCGGCAAGAGGATAAGTATAATGTCATTCTAAACTAGCTTTAGAAGTGTACGTAGATATTATTCTGCCAGAGGGTTATCGTAGTCAGTGGGAGCAGCGGAAGCATAGCGGGCAAGTAGTTTATGTCTATTTATAGACTTAAGCCGATATAGAGGAGATAAGATCATCTAATTTTGATGTGACAGTCATAGGTTTGACTTCATCAGAATAGGAGATGGATCTGTTAAGAAGGTAGTAGGGTGTGATGTCCTGGTATTTGGATGACATACACAGAGTAGGAAGTAAAATTCCTATACTACAATCGGTTGTACTTTGGTCGTCACACAGTTGTTTCTCCGCATAGGATATGGATATAATATCAGACATTCTGGTTACTAAATCTATGATATTAGATCTAGATTTGGGTAGTTTCCCAATATGGGTACTCTGACAGTATTCTAATAGTATTTTAGAATAGATGACTCCTGGCATGGTGGTGTACCTGCAGGTGATGGAGTCACCCTCTCTAAAGGTGTCTTAGAGACTAAAGGAGAGAGGGATGTGCATGATTGGCAGATCACTTGCTTAGGCAATTGAGTCAATCATGAGATGTCAAGTACCACACCAGATGTAGCTTTTGAACTTGATGCGATAAGTTTATATTAATCCAATCCTGAAGAAACATAAGGAAGCAGTTTTAGAACATAAGTGATTGTTCTACGGATTTGATGACGGCAGCCTCCTTCGGGAGACGGTTATCATTCCAGGCTTCAAAGGTGACATGGATGACAGAGTGATTGTCAGAGTTATAGTTTTCCCTCTGACGAGGGACAGTATTATGGACAGGTGGTCCAAGAGGATACTGTGGGAGGCATGGTGCTGGATACTGATTAGGTTCAGTTATCGATACAGTCTAAGAAGTTTGGATTTGGAGTTCATTGATGAACTAGGTCCCATCAGATATCCAGACATATTCTAAGACAGGTATTACTCGATTCGGGAGATGGCTTTCTCCGTGAACTTGAGATTAAGAGAGACATAGAAAGAAACATCAGGGCGGATCCGCTCACCGATGCTATTTCTCGAACACAAGAATTTTACAAACTAGCTTTGTGAAACTAATTAGTAGAGGTATCACACGGGCTGTGAGTACACGACATCGCAATAATTAACCTTGAGTGCAAGTGGGAGATTGTTGGAGATAGTGCCCTCAAAGTAAATTATTGGATCGCAAGTACGTGAATGCAATGATTGAGGCAGGACCTATACCGATATGACAGTCTTGCTCGAGATGATAGTTTGCTATCTGGTTTGTCTTTATCATCGTATACATGCTTTAGTTCACTATTGCATGATGATAGAGCCCATAGGATTCTTGCTTGACTACCAGCAGTATGATGGCGATCATATACGTGGGAGCTGGGGTCTGTAAGCACATCCTTAATGTATCCCTAGTCATGGGAGTTTCGAGACAGGGCATCGATACTCCAGAGTAGACTAGTGTATACAGTCGAGACCCCGACGAGGGGCGGTGGCCGGTCTCACAAGCCACTGGTGTCAGTTTGATCACCTAAGATGTATACAGGTGCTCATTGGGTTATGAGTACACCGGATAGGACTCGCCGGGAATCTGCTAGTTGGTATTATACATATCGTCAGATAGCAATTCCCTGGTGACATGTGTACAGGTTAGTTCATCGACCTGAGATCGTCATTTGTCTCGTGTGAGTTCCCATTGTGCTTAGATTACTACCCTACCACGCTCAAAGGAGTTGTGCAAACAGGTTTTAGTTGGGTACAGTCCCGAGCCACATTGGAGGCAAGTGAGCGGATCGTCCGGGATTCGTCTCTCCCGATATTGGGGGTTGATGTCGCGTAGTGCACGGGTGGCCATCACTAGGAATCCTCGGCCGAGGAAGTGGAGAATTACTGATTTGGATCGGTAGTTTCTCAGGTGGTGATGGGCTTTATGCCGACACGATTTATCGCGTTATTAGGGGGTCTGACTTTATCCACCCCCTAGACTCGATATGCGATACTCTTTAGACGAACGGACCGAATTGTATGTATATTGTCACTGTTACGTTCAGTAGGGTTTATGGATGAGTTCGCTCGTCAGCTTCCCTTCCAATCAATACATAGGCAAACCGTTACGTACAGCTTGTACCTCTGACGTGCTAGAGGTTATACCCAGTGCCAGTGTGTTGATGAGTCATTAGAGTCCCCCACAGACACTTTCCCAAGTTTGGGCGAAACGTTGTAGAGGCCATATGGGTTTATGGCAAGGTTCGGAAAATGCACATGCGTTTTCGCACGTGTCCATTTTCCGGCAGATAATACTGGTAGGCTTTGGTTTAAGCCGGAACCCAGTATTATACTGTGTAGATATAATATCTCTGTCTCAGTTGCATTTGTATTCAGTCGCAATACAAATGCGGGTATGTTTATACCATTACGGGGTTATCCTGAAATTCATTTCAGGATCACTTTTGGAAGCTGCCAGTTTTCAGTTTTCTATCAGCCGTATTTAACGTTCGGTTAAATGCGGATTTATCTTTTCTTCTTGGGTGAGTCATGAGGGTGAGTCATGCTTCTAGAAGGTTCTAGAAGTGATGACAAGGTTAATGACTCATGGTTGTATTTAATGATCATTAATGGTTGTGGTGACTAGGTTTAGATGAATCATTGTTTCCATTAATGCTTTTTGTAAAGATTAGGATATTTTTCCTTGATCTTTTGCTTGTGGTCACCACTCCTCTCCTACACTCACCCCCTCTCCTCCTTTTAAGTGGCCGGCCACCCCCTTGGTGAGGATCATGGTTGTTGATTGAAAAAAGATATAAGTTTTGGTGTATAGAAATTAGATGTGATCGATATCTCATTTCCATTCGATCCAAAAGACAACTTCATTAACCGTTCGTCCATATCCTTGGACGTAATGAGACAAAGTGTTCTACTCATTCTCTACATCATCTTGGTCGTCTCTTTTAGCAAACTTGACGATCGAGTTGCCTCGGTTCAGAGGCGAGAGCCTGTTTAATGATCCGTCGACGTGGTGCCACCTGGACGAGAAGACTGGAGATTCAGGAGATCGGAGCAGCCGCAACAAAGCGTGGGATGATGGTTGAAGACCGAAGGACTAGGATCGTTCGGTATAACTCTTCTACCCACTTTGTAGTTTGTTAGTTTAGCTTTAATGGCAGATCCGGGTTATAGTACGTGATAGCGCCAGTTGTAAAAAGTTTTTGTTCCGCATTTGGCGTCTGTTAGATGGCCGGGGCGCTACCGTAGACTTACATTGCTGAGATATGATGTACAAGATTGTCGTGAATGAATGGCCGGGTTTTTTTTGTGAGATGAGAGTTTTTCTTTTCATTCATGTAAAATTAATTGTATGTAATATTCTTTTATTGGGGCACTTCCGGGTTGAGGATGATGTCACCAATGTTGTATATTATTTACTTTTCCGCATTAGGATAGACTTAAGGAAACAGCACAAGTGACCGGGTTCTAGGGTTCAGTGGGAGGCCATCTTGAGGAGTCGAGACCGGGTCTCCTAAACTCTAGAATTGGTAGGGTCACTTTCCGCTCTCATAGGAGTCTAGGGGTGTGGGCTTGGCTATTCATCGCGACCGTGGAATCCATATTTTCTATTGTTGGCTAAATACAAAATACGGACCTTCTAGTATATCCTGTATTTTCATATATGTGCTTCTGCTGTTGATATTCTGTGATGTGATCACTTTATATGTTGAGACGAATGATGTTTTATATATATGATATATAATAAACCTTGCTTATGTTTTGCATCAGCGCTAGTCCCGCCCCGCTATGCCGTTAGTTAAATAACCTAACGGTACATAACAGGACATTGTGGCGAATGCGGATGGCATAAGCGTACGTTCTATTTTCGTTTCTTTTCTGTAATGGCTTAAGGACTTAAATGATGGGACTACATTAATGAGATTAATGCAAAAAAAAAGAAATCAAAAAAGATGTTGTAGAATCAGACTTGAAACCTACTCGGCTTTTTATGAAAAAGCAAGTTTTTAAATTGCGGAGCTTAATCCACTCCTATTAAAACCATTAGATTCTACAACGATATCAAGTTCAAAGCGTTAAAGGTTTTCTTAAAAACTATTCGCAACCCTCCGTCATTTTAGGAAGTAGAGTACTTAGTATTCGTGCTGCGTATTTTGACTATAGTTAAGGCGTAGTGTACGGTAGCTAAGTGATGTCTTCCTACACCGCATATGATGCGATTAGTTAGGACATTCATATGATTATGTTGACTATAGTTAAGGATCATATGGGTGGGTCTAGTTAATCATGAAATGATGGGAAGAACTTGACTAGTACTTATGATATGTTGACTATAGTTAAGGTCATGAGTGCTAGGGGTAAAAACCATATCGGGAGTTTCAAGAGTTGAAATTTGCAATGAGATTGCATACCTTCTATGTGATAGTAGGATCCCGATCGCACTATGAGCAATAGTTGCTCCCGGGAGAGTTTTGCATTTTACAATTAGCTAACTCATTAGTTGTCTAGAAAGGTATAAACGGGGCTACACCTCTGGGAATATGAGGTTTATTTTAATTAGGTCTGTGCGAAAGCATGGGGAACCTCCTTCAGAAGTACCGGCACTGGCCTGGCTGAACGGTTAGCGAAGTTGTAGAATGTAATTAATCCTGGATAATTTTTTCCTTTTAAGGTTTGAAGAAAAAATTGATAAAAGCAGTGGGAGACATCGATTAGATAAGATAAATAACCAATCTGATCTTTGCAAGAGCTTTCGCTGAGTGTATTCTTTTCTCTCTCCTAATGGAAGATAATCTTGACTGGACTTAAGCTACTGTTAGAGAAAAATAAGCTTACCGGGCCGAACTATAAAGACTGGTTGAGGAACATTAACATTGCTCTCACATATGATAAAGTATCATATGTCCTCACTGCCTCAGCCCTGCTTAAACCAGGCCCTGAATCTTCTGTAGCGGATAGGGAGATCCGCAAAACGTGGGATATTAACTGTGCTATGGCCAAATGCCTCGCACTTGCATCGATGGACAATACACATCAAAAGAAGCACGAGGAGATGGATGTTCAATCCATCTTTCTCCATACAAAAGAGTTGTATGGGGAGCAATCTCGTATCCTACGATACGAAGCATCTCGAAAGCTGTTTCGGATACGGATGGCTCCTGGCACTTCAGTAGGTGATCACGTTTTCAAGATGATTGATTGATCCTTTTTCCCGTTGTGTAGTATGAATCAATTCAAAGGTCTCCTAAAACGGTAACATTTGATTGAAACTGTTTCTTGTGTCGGTAATCAGAAAATTTATAAAGAACTTCACAACCAAAAAAATATTTTGACCGCAATCAAACTACGGTGTCGGATGTAGTTTGTAGTGAGTGCGGATCGTCCACAGGGATTGCACGATTCGTTTGTATTAATACGCTTGAATTGAAAAGTTAAGTAACGATAAAAGAAAACATGATTCAAGAATGATTCATATCAAGTGTCACTATTCTATTCAAGAATCAAGAAATGATAAACAATCAAAAATCGGTGTTTCGATAATATTTCCAATCAACAATCAAGAATATAAGAGTGGCTCGTAGGAATCGATCGGGTCGATAGACGTGATGAAATCTAAAGATATCGTGTTCTTGTCCTTCGAAGAATTGATACTAGATTGATGATGATCGACGAGAGTTGGGGCTTCCTCATGAAACTAGTGTTTCATCTCATAACCCTTGTTCTTTCATCGATATCATTCCTTTTCTAGCCTCTACCAAATTCAAGAAACGATCCAAACTCCCCAATTTCGAACGATGTCAATCAAGAAAGCATCGAAACAAAATGGGTCGTCGTTTCTTGAACTTGCTAGGGTTTACAAAACTCGTAGGACTCAAGAATCGATTAAAGCTATGTTACATCATCATTCTATTGACCGTCTCGACTCCTTGATGAGCGGAGTTTTATTCACACATCACCATACAGAAAAGATTTACTAATTGTAAAGAATTCATGATGCAGAAATTAAAGAAAGCAAGATAAAAGAATATCACCTTTATTTATCTCAACAATTTTGATTACATTTGCTTCAAGAACTACAAGAAGAAGAATCTAGATTGTTGATAGGGCGTCGCTCGGCTTCATGAGTCGTGGATCGGCTCGGATCACTTGCTCCGTTGAAGATCGGCTTCGCTCGTAAAGGTTGTCGGGCTTCTTGCTTAATGGGTACTCGGGATTCTTGATGTTGGCTTGGATTAGGGTTAGGGTTTCCTACAAGCTCTCTCACTAAACTTGAGGAAGAGGGGATGAAGAGAGAGATAGATTGGGGATAGATTCACTAATTGGATGAATAATTCCCAAGGTTGAATAATGTGGGGATAATGAGCCTAGGGTCTTATTTATAGAGCTCCCAAACCCTAGGTTTAGGTTTGAATTAGAAGTTTCCCTCCCAAAGTTTGTTGAAGGAGTTTGTTAGGAACTAGCTTAGGGTTTAAGCTAGGGTTTAGGGAAAGTTCTAGAATAATAGGCTAATTTAGTGAAGCTCAAAATGTTTGCTGATCTGGTAGAAGTCTCTGGAGTCTTCTGGAAGTTGGAGTGCATTTCTGAACTGTAGCAGATGAAACAGGAGTTGTGATGCAAATTTGAGGAGCTAACTCCCTGGGACCACCGCGGATCAGCGGCCTTAGCAAGCCCATGCCGCGGATCCGCGGCTCCTTGAGGGGCTTGGGCCTTGGTCTTTTAGATGCTGTCTTGTACTGTAGTGTATAGCTTCCTCTGATATGTTGATTTGCAATTTCTCCTTTGTAATGATACCAGATTTGAAATTAGTGAGTTTACGTATCTTTCGAGCGGTGTAATGATCGAGCAAGCTTCTCATTTCCTGCACAGACTTCGAAACACGGGTTGCGATATATAGAAAATATGCCATGTAATGAAATGCAGTCAATTTCTCTAAAAATGCCGGTTTTAAGGTTGAATACATGTAATCTGATATTTTGCGACCGATTTGCTAATATGTAGAATATGAATGCCGAACTCTTCTAAATGTATGCAGATGATAGGGTAATTGCCGGTTAAAATATGCAATATTTTCGACTGATCAAATACCCCCAAACTTAATTTCGATCGTCTGAGCGAATGTTTTATTAAAAAGAGAAGGAGAAAATAAAGAAAGAGAAAAACTAACTAGCACACTTTCGTAGGCAACACGATTGCACTGAGCATGTGCAACAAGCCTTTAAACCTCTAGGTGTCCCTAGTAGGAGGAGTGTTGTCTCCTGAGGGTTTTCAGCGGATTGCACCCACAAAATCCAATAATAAAAGTAAGATCATGAATATTACATTTAATGAAAAGAATTGTAAAAGAAAAGCCTTGAAAATTAGGGTTTCCAACTAAGCTAGCTTTTCGGTTGTCATGAGCCCTATCTTAATGGTCATGAAAAGATGTCAGAAATCACGTCCTCCCTCAATAAAACATCGTCTTATTCTTCATTCCTATCTTTATTCCAAACATCGATCATATAACCCTGCGTGTGTGTAAAGACATCCCTACACCCGGAGAATTCAATTCAAGCTATCATACTCTTGCCCATCAGCCTCAGTACTTTTTAATTAATGAATATTTAGAAGAGATTGCTCACACACTTTCATGCGACCGTTAATACTTCTTGAGGTACTAACCGACCGATTACTCCTGTGCTTGCTTACTTGGTGTATTTTCCTCGTCTTGCACCACCTCAGGCATAGCAGTGACTCCCAGACCAGTTGGCCTTAGGGCACTAGGTGAAGAAGCACCCTCGCTATATATTTTTTATTGCCCTTGGTGATAACAAAACCAGTGTCCATTTTTCTCACCACTTTATATTTTTCTATTCATTTTTTTTTCTTTTTATTGCCTTCATACTTTTGGCTTTAAGACAAGAGCATTTCAAGGTATCCTCTACTATCCCAGGCTTCAAGACGTGTGTAAGTGCGAATAGCAGGGTAGCAACGTTCAAAATGTTTGGCTTCCAGAATAGAAACTATTTTTCAGACTTATTTTTATCCTCAGATTAGTGACGTCTTTCTTCTTACTAACCCTTGGGACAACGGCTCATAACTACTTATTACTAGTTTGTATAAGAAAACTTCTAATTTTCTTAGTTTTCTTAAATTTTTCTAATCTCATGGATGTAATTTTTCACTATCTAAACTTTCATTATCTTATTTATATACAAAAAAGTGTAAATATTAAAATTATTTTTATATTTGAAAATTTTTAAATTTTTATGGGTTTTGAAATTTTTTTATAATTTTTATAGATTTTTTTAAAAGAAATTTTAAAAGAAATGTTTTGTGCTTATGCAGATGATATGCACATGATGCAAAAATAAGCACAAACCTCCCCCAAACTTGTTTTCAACAGTGTCCTCACTGTTGTCGACAGTTATATCTACAAAACCTGTAAATCTGGGAGGAATTATTAGTGGGGGCAAAATATATAAGTGAAGAACTTCCCCCAAACTTATCTTTTCACTCACCTTCATCCAAAAGATGTGATGCAGTGATATACTGGATATGAAGGTGAGACGGAGGAATTTTAATCCAAATAAACTGGCTCTTGTAAGAACAAGAGCTCCTCCGTGGGGTCAGTGGAAAGATACGGCTTTAATCTATGTCCATTTACTTTGAAAACAGTACCGTTTTTAACATTTTCAACTTCTACTGCCCCGTGCGGGTATACAGACCGCACAACAAAAGGTTCCTTCCAACAAGATCGGAGCTTACCCGCGTGAAGGTGTAGTCGTGAATCATAAAGAAGGACTTGTTGACCAGGTAAAAATGTTTTCCTTACAATGTTTTTATCGTGAAAAACCTTAGTCCTATTCTTAATGATTACAGCATCATCATAAGCTTCATCGCGGAGTTCGCTTAGCTCGTTAAGTTGCAGCTTCCGAAAGTTGCAAGCAAGGTTTAAATCAAAATTAATTTCCTTTATAGCCCACAATGCTTTATGTTCTATCTCAACAGGTAGATGACATGCTTTACCAAACACTATCCTATATGGAGACATTCCTAGGTCGGTCTTATATGCTGTCCTGAATGCCCAAAGAGCATCCGTCAATTTGGTCGACCAGTCTTTTCTATTTTTAGCAACAGTTTCCTCCAGGATAAGTTTGATTTGTCTGTTTGAGATTTCAGCCTGCCCGCTTGTTTGGGGGTGATAGGGTGTAGAAAGTCGGTGGTTGATTGAGTATTTCCTCATCAAAGTCTCGAAAGACCTGTTGCAGAAGTGTGTCCCATTATCGCTAATGATAGCACGTGGGTGTCCAAATCGCGAGAAGATATTCTCTTTCAAGAACTTAATGACAACTTTCTTGTCATTAGTGCGACTTGGAATGGCTTCTACCCACTTTGAGACATAATCAACCGCCAGCAATATGTACAGATTCCCAAAGGAGTTGGGAAAAGGACCCATAAAATCTATACCCCAAACATCGAACATTTCAACAACCAAGATGGGTTGCTGAGGCATTTCATTCCTTTGGGATATTCTACTCGTATACTGACATTGTGTACAGGTTTTGCAATGCTCAAATGCGTCCTTGAATAAGGTCGGCCAATAAAATCCACATTGCAAAACCTTTTCCGCTGTCTTTCTAGGACCAAAATGACCCCCACAGGCCTGATCATGACAAAATGAAAGAACACTCTTGAACTCTTCATTTGGGATGCATCGGCGAATGATCTGATCAGGACAATATTTAAACAAATAGGGCTCGTCCCAGTAATAGTGTTTTACTTGGGATAGAGAGCGGTATTTGTCCTGTTTTGACCAATCGCTCGGTATCAGTCCCGTGGCATGATAGTTCACAATATCCCTGAACCATGGTTCAGTGGATACGCTCAAGAGTTGCTCGTCAGGGAACGAGTCATTGATCGGCAGGGTCACAGGGGAAGAAACGATGCGTGAAAGGTGGTCAGCTACTACGTTTTCACATCCTTTCTTATCTTTGATAACAAGATCGAATTCTTGTAACAGAAGGATCCAACGAATTAGACGACCTTTTGCATCTTTCTTCGCCAGAAGATGTTTTAAAGCGGAATGGTCAGTATACACAACTATAGGTGAGCCGATTAAATAAGGCCTGAATTTTTCTAATGCAAATACAACCGCTAATAGTTCTTTCTCTGTGGTTGTATAATTGATTTGCGCATCTTTCAGGGTCTTACTAGCATAGTAAATCATGTGTGGCATCTTTTCAATGTGCTGTCCTAAGACTGCACCTACTGCAAAATCAGATGCGTCACACATCAGCTCAAAGGGGTAGTCCCAATTTGGTGATGATAAAACGGGGGCTGAAGTGAGTGAGTGTTTAAGTGAGTCGAAAGCTGTCTCGCAATCCGAGTCAAAGTGGAAGGTCGTATCCTTAGCCAGGAGAAGAGTTAAAGGTCTAGCAATTTTGCTAAAGTCCTTAATGAATCTCCTATAAAAGCCCGCATGGCCAAGGAAAGAGCGAATATCTTTGACGCTTTTGGGATGAGGGAGGTTTTGAATGACATCTACTTTAGCTCTGTCAACCTCAATGCCTTTCTGTGAAATGACATGTCCAAGGACTATTCCTTCTTGGACCATAAAGTGGCATTTTTCCCAGTTCAAAGTCAAGTTCTTCTCTTTGCAACGAGTAAGAACAGCGTCCAGATTCGCTAGGCATTCAGAAAAAGAATCACCAAAAATCGAAAAGTCGTCCATAAAGATCTCCAGGAAATTCTCTACCATATCAGAGAATATCCCCATCATACACCGCTGAAAGGTAGCGGGAGCATTGCATAGCCCGAAGGGCATGCGACTGTAAGCAAAAGTACCAAAAGGACAAGTAAAAGTGGTTTTATCTTGATCCTTTTTGGCGATGGGGACCTGATTATAGCCTGAGTAACCGTCCATAAAACAATAGTATTGTCGTCCCGCTAAGCGTTCCAGCATCTGATCAATAAATGGTAGAGGAAAATGATATTTCCTCGTAGCAGCGTTGAGTTTTCTATAATCGATGCATACACGCCACCCAGTTTGGGCACGTGTCTGAATCAACTCATTCGCCTCATTTGTGATAACAGTGATGCCGGATTTCTTAGGAACGACATGTATAGGACTTATCCACTGGCTATCGGAGATGGGGTATATAATACCACTATCTAAGCATTTGACGATCTCTTTCATGACCGCCTCCTTCATGACGGGATTTAACCGTCTCTGTGGTTCTCGGGTTGGTCTGGCATCATCCATCACATGTATATGATGTTCAACTATCAAGGGACTAATCCTTTTGATGTCCGCCATACTCCAACCAAACGCCTCTTTGTTAGATCTTAATATCGATAAAAGTGCATTCTCTTGCTCTGATGCAAGAGAAGCGGATATTATAACTGGTAAAGTCTCCTTCTCACCAAGATATGCATATTTAAGGTGAGAAGGTAAAACCTTGAGATCTAATTCAGGCGGAGAAATGATAGAAGGAGGTATCACAGATTGATTTTTGGATTTACAAAGAAGCTCAGAGCCTGTGAAAGATACAGACTCGGGTGGAGAAAAGTCAGAAGTGCAGGACTCAAGTGTAGGTAAAGTGTCCTCACTAAGATCATGTGTGAAGTCCAACAGAGATGTGGTAATGTCATCGAGATCAGTAAAGCAAAGTTCCTCGGCTCCACAACTATCGGGAGCGATCTCATGGACAGAGCACACATCTAAAATATGAGCAGAGGGTTCTGATGGCTGACTTCCAACTTTGTAGATATTTAGTTCAATAGTCATATTTCCAAATGATAAGTTCATTGAACCGTTTCTACAGTTTATAACAGCGTTGGAAGTGGCAAGGAAAGGACGATCTAAAATCACCGGAATTTGGCCCCGTGGGTTTGCTACAGGATGTGTGTCGAGCACAATGAAGTCTACAGGGAAAACAAATTCCCCGACCTTTATCAACACATCCTCTAATTCACCCTTTGGTTTGGTGATAGATCGGTCTGCCATCTGGAGAGTGCAATGAGCAGGTTTCAGCTCTCCAATCCCTAGTTGCTCATAGACAGAATAAGGGAGCAGGTTAACACTCGCGCCAAGGTCTAAAAGAGCACGATTTATGTTTTTACCCCCAATAGAAATCGATATTGTAGGACATCCTGGGTCCTTTCGTTTCTTTGGTAGATGGGGAATAAAAGCAGTGCTGATATTATTAGACATAAAGACCTTCTTCGGCACTTGAGTCTTCCTCTTTCTAGTGCACAAGTCCTTAAGAATTTTCGCATAAGCGGGGACTTGTTGAATCGCATGTAGGAGAGGGATATTGATGTTAACCTGTTTGAACATTTCTATAATTTTCTCCATATGATGACTCATTCTGTTACCCCTTAACCGGTTCGGGTAAGGAGCTTTCGCAATAAGCGCAGGGTCCATCATAGGAGAAGGAAAGGGGGGTAGACGAGATCCCAAAAGAGGTGTGGGGACCGTCTGTGGAGAACTATAAGGGTTGGGTGAAGGTGTTGAGCCTAAAGGGAAATGGAGAATAGGCTCATGAGAAGGTGGTTTGGTAGAAGAAGAAGAAGGATCAGAAGGAGAAGTGTGTGTGTGTGGAAAGGTCTCAGCCGGGGTGTGGATATGATTTTCAGTATTATCAATATCTTCCCCGACATGATTATTCAGCACTCTTCCCGATCTCAACATAGTAATGGCATTTACATTGTAATGCCCAGGATTCTGTAGGGGTTGAGATGGAAGTTTCCCTTTTTCTCTCGCACTCATTTCAGCTTTGAGGCGTGTAATTTCAGCTTCCATCGTTCTAATACTCTCAGCTTGTGACGCTGAGTTTTTCTTTATTTCACTGACGGAAGATCTAACCTCAGTCGAAACCTCTATGAAATTTGATAAAAGTGATTTCATGGTTTGAGTGAATTGAGAGAACTCGTCAGAACAGGACTGCATAGGATTAGACTGTGCAGGATTGCTGCCCTGGTTTTAGAAATTTTGTGACTGATAGGGGTGCTGAGTGAGTTGGAGGGGTTGCTGTTGTGGTGGAGGAAGAGCCCTTTGAAAGTTATTCGTGTTTGGAACCGTGTTTTGAGATTGATTTTGGTTCCAAGCAAAATTCGGGTGGTTCCTCCAACCCTGATTGTACGTGGAAGAATATGGATCGTTTCGATGTCGTTGAAATGCGGCATTAGAATGCTCGTGACCTTGAAACGCAGAGTTTAGTGGACATTCTTCCGTTAAATGTTACGGATCAGAACAGCACCCACAAACAGTTTTGGGGAGTGACATTGGGTTTAGGGAGGCTGCTGCAAATTTGTGTTCCATAGCGTCGAGCTTCTTTTGCATTGCTGCCATTTCTGCTCGAACACCTATGGACACATCTATTTGGTGAACGCCACCCTTATTCAATGGTTGGGTTCCACTTTCCCACTGTAGTGATTTTTCAGCGAACTCTTCTAAGTATCGCCATGCTTCCCCATCATCCTTAGTCATAAATGTACCTTGACACATGTTTTCAAGGCTCTGTTCAGTGCTAGGGTTACTGCCCTCATATATGATTCGGCAAAGCTCCCATCTCGGGATGCCGTGATGAGGACATTGAACCAATAGATCCTTGAAACGTTCAAAGTATTTTGAAAATGGTTCAGTAGGGAGCTGGGCAAATTGGTTCAGTTCGCTACGGATTCGAGCCGTCTTTTGGATTGGGTAAAATTTCTTAAGGAATGTAGCGACGAATTCTTCCCAATTCGTAATAGAATGTGCGGTAGTGTTATATAGCCACTTCTCGGCTATATCGCACAATGTAAATGGAAGAAGTCGTAGACGCATCGCATCCACTGAAAGTTATGACGTACCCATCATTGCGCATACGTTTTCAAATTTGGTAATGAAAACGTAAGCGTCCTCATTCTCGAGTCCGTGGTATTTGGGTAAAAGATTGATATACTGGGGCTTAATTTCAAAGTTATCCCCATTGGCTGGTGGTGTGGATAAGCAGGTTGAAAGAGGACCTCTATGTGGATAGCATCTTTCCTGGAGAGAAATGTGGGGAGGATTCTGCGTACCAACGGACGGTGGCAGATTAGGGTTAAAGAAGTTTGATGGATTCGGGTCCATCGGTGTGGGTGTGGTAGTAGGTAAAGAAAAGGTAAATGGAGAAATATCGACTTCGGAGTCGATAAGGGGTACGCGGACTAAACGGGCACTAGAATCCCGTGTCCAGCCTATCTTTTACTAAAAAGGGTTAGTACAAGTGGCAGCGTTGACTTATAATTAGGGGTAAAATGAATGCGGTGTTTGCTTTTGAAAAGGGACGGATTTTGAAAAAATGATGCGACAAACCAAATGCAGCAACACAACCCTAGAATCTAATGGTCACCTAGGTCCGGCTCTAGACCGCTCCTAACTGCCAAAAGAAAAGTCGCAGGATAGAATCCTCCACTGCCTCTTTGTCCCCCTGTGGCCGGATAAGTGCCAGGTAAGTGGGAAGGTACTCCACTACGTAAGTAGTGGGCCTAATTAAAAACCACTAGCCTTAGACACACTCGCCTTAGGCACTACAAGAAAACGCGGATAAGCAATGAATTACCCACGGCCCTCTCTTGTCCTAAATGAGCGCGACAGTCCTTAGAGTCATCTCTAGATTTCTTTTAGTTAATGTGGGTCAATGCGGATGCAAGTTTGGTGGTTTTCGGGGCCTAGGAAGGGTAATGAAATCCCCACCTAATTTGGATTTGGCCGTGCCCCTTATTATCCGTATTTAGAATGCAAAACAACCAAGAAAAACAAAAGCACGCACAATTTTAATTTGCTTTTGCTGCGCAGCGATTATTTGCAAAGAATCCTGCAGAAAAGATTAGTTGGAGCTAAAAGAGGAGAGGGGAGAGAGCAAGAAAGTACCTGCAGAAAGTTGGTACAGAGATCCCTCTGTGGGACCGCGGTTCCGCCGCAAGTACACCCTAATTGCCGCGCTTCCGCGCCTTCTTGATGGGTTCACTTCACAAGATTTCAACAGCTGCTTGCTGTTGCTTCCCTCTGTTCTGTGGTACTCTCCAAAAAAAATTTCCGCAGCACAGAATGCTCCAGATCACCTTGCAATCAATTCACAACACACGTATAAGAGTTTGTACGAATTTTGATTTCAAGAAGTAACCATGGAATAATTCTTTCAATTCAAACTATAAAATGTAAACGAATTAGCGCGTAATCCCCGGCAACGGCGCCATTTTGATTGATCGTTTTTCCCGTTGTGTAGTATGAATCAATTCAAAGGTCTCCTAAAACGGTACCATTTGATTGAAACTGTTTCTTGTGTCGGTAATCAGAAAATTTATAAAGAACTTCACAACCAAAAAAATATTTTGACCGCAATCAAACTACGGTGTCGGATGTAGTTTGTAGTGAGTGCGGATCGTCCACAGGGATTGCACGATTCGTTTGTATTAATACACTTGAATTGAAAAGTTAAGTAACGATAAAAGAAAACATGATTCAAGAATGATTCATATCAAGTGTCACTATTCTATTCAAGAATCAAGAAATGATAAACAATCAAAAATCGGTGTTTCGATAATATTTCCAATCAACAATCAAGAATATAAGAGAGGCTCGTAGGAATCGATCGGGTCGATAGACGTGATGAAATCTAAAGATATCGTGTTCTTGTCCTTCGAAGAATTGATACTAGATTGATGATGATCGATGAGAGTTGGGGCTTCCTCGTGAAACTAGTGTTTCATCTCATAACCCTTGTTCTTTCATCGATATCATTCCTTTTCTAGCCTCTACCAAATTCAAGAAACGATCCAAACTCCCCAATTTCGAACGATGTCAATCAAGAAAGCATCGAAACAAAATGGGTCGTCGTTTCTTGAACTTGCTAGGGTTTACAAAACTCGTAGGACTCAAGAATCGATTAAAGCTATGTTACATCATCATTCTATTGACCGTCTCGACTCCTCGACGAGCGGAGTTTTATTCACACATCACCACACAGAAAAGATTTACTAATTGTAAAGAATTCATGATGCAGAAATTAAAGAAAGCAAGATAAAAGAATATCACCTTTATTTATCTCAACAATTTTGATTACATTTGCTTCAAGAACTACAAGAAAAAGAATCTAGATTGTTGATAGGACGTCGCTCGGCTTCGTGAGTCGTGGATCGGCTCGGATCACTTGCTCCGTTGAAGATCGGCTTCGCTCGTAAAGGTTGTCGGGCTTCTTGCTTAATGGGTACTCGGGATTCTTAATGTTGGCTTGGATTAGGGTTAGGGTTTCCTACAAGCTCTCTCACTAAACTTGAGGAAGAGGGGATGAAGAGAGAGATAGATTGGGGATAGATTCACTAATTGGATGAATAATTCCCAAGGTTGAATAATGTGGGGATAATGAGCCTAGGGTCTTATTTATAGAGCTCCCAAACCCTAGGTTTAGGTTTGAATTAGAAGTTTCCCTCCCAAAGTTTGTTGAAGGAGTTTGTTAGAAACTAGCTTAGGGTTTAAGCTAGGGTTTAGGGAAAGTTCTAGAATAATAGGCTAATTTAGTGAAGCTCAAAGTGTTTGCTGATCTGGTAGAAGTCTCTGGAGTCTTCTGGAAGTTGGAGTGCATTTCTGAACTGTAGCAGATGAAACAGGAGTTGTGATGCAAATTTGAGGAGCTAACTCCCTGGGACCACCGCGGATCAGCGGCCTTAGCAAGCCCATGCCGCGGATCCGCGGCTCCTTGAGGGGCTTGGGCCTTGGTCTTTTAGATGTTGTCTTGTACTGTAGTGTATAGCTTCCTCTGATATGTTGATTTGCAATTTCTCCTTTGTAATGATACCAGATTTGAAATTAGTGAGTTTACGTATCTTTCGAGCAGTGTAATGATCGAGCAAGCTTCTCATTTCCTGCACAGACTTCGAAACACGGGTTGTGATATATAGAAAATATGCCATGTAATGAAATGCAGTCAATTTCTCTAAAAATGCCGGTTTTAAGGTCGAATACATGTAATCTGATATTTTGCGACCGATTTGCTAATATGTAGAATATGAATGCCTAACTCTTCTAAATGTATGCAGATGATAGGGAAATTGCCGGTTAAAATATGCAATATTTTCGACTGATCAATGATAGCTCTTATTGAAGAGCTTGAGGGCCTCAGATGGACAATGGATAACGAGCAATATACTAATATTGTTCTACAGTCTGCCTTTGCTCTATTCAAAGTGAACTTCAACATGCACAACACGGAGAAGTCACTACCCGAACTTCTCAATATGTTGAGAAATGCGAAAAGCATGCTTAAGGCGAAGTCTCCCTCTCTGCTTGTTGGACAATCTTTCTCTTCCGTCCCAAGAGCCAAGGCCAAGGGAAAGAACAAGAAGAAATCCACCAAGCCGTGAGGTGGAATCAAGAAGGCGAAGAGGAAAGACAAATCCAAAGCTGCAGAGTCGGGAAAAGGAGAATGTTTCTTTTGCAAGAAGACATGGCACTAGAAGCGGAACTGTACTGAGTACCTTGGTCTCATGAAAAGGAAGCATGGTGATGCATCAGCTTCAGGTGTGTTCGTAACTGAAAATTGTTTTTCTATAAACTCTGCTTCCTGGGTATTGGATACCGGTTCGGGTTCTCATATCAGCAATTCTGTGCAGGGGTTGAGAAATAGCAGAGTTTTGAAAACCGGTGATCATACTCTCCGAGTTGGAAATGGTTCCAATGTACATGCAGTCTCAGTGGGAGAGTATCACCTAGGGTTGCCATCGGGTTGTATATTGGTTTTGAACCCATGTTATTTTGTACCAAGCATGCTTTGTAATATAATATCCATTTCTTTGTTGGACAATGAAGGATATCATTTTGTATTGCATGATAATGTTATGAACATTAAACTTAATCAAGAGTTGATTGGTTCTGGTATACTTAATAACGGGATATGCGTCCTTAATCAACACACAGTTTTCAACATACAACACATAAATAAAAGAAAATTTTCAGATATAAATGAAGCTTTTCTTTGGCATTGTAGACTTGGTCATATTAATGAAACAAGACTAAACAAGTTTCATAAAGATGGATATTTAAATTCTTTTGAGTATAAATCTTATGCGACTTGTCAGTCTTGTATCAATGGAAAAATGACCAAAACTCCGTTTACTGGACACGAACAAAGAGCTACTAAGCTCTTGATCCTCATACATAGTGATGTATGTGGGCCAATGTCTACACATGCGAGAGGCGGTTTTTCTTACTTCATAACTTTTACTGATGATTTCTCAAGATTCGGTCATGTGTTTTTATTAAAGCATAAGTCTGAAGCTTTCGAGAAATTCAAGGAGTACAAACTTGAAGTAGAAAAACAAACTGGAATGAGCATCAAAATACTTCGATCAGATCGAGGTGGAGAGTATCTTAGTACAGAGTTTTCGAACTTCCTAAAAGAGAATGGGATTCTCTCTTAGCTCACTCCCCATTACACACCACAACACAATGGTGTGTCAGAGCGACGGAATCATACCCTATTAGATATGGTACGATCCATGATGAGTGATACTGAGTTGCCTCTCTCCTTTTGGGGGCATGCATTGGAGACTGCAGCTTTTCTGTTGAACAAAGTTCTAACCAAGATCGTGTCTACCACTCCATATGAGATATGGTATGGGAAGAGACCATCTCTTAAACGAGTTAAGATTTATGGTTGTCCGGCTTTTGTTAAAAAGCAGAATCCAGACAAATTCGAGACATGATCGGTCAAGTGTATATTTGTGGGATATCCGAAACATTCGTTTGGGTATCTTTTCTACCACAAGGAGGAACAAAAGGTGTTTGTTTCTCAGTATGCCATGTTTTTAGAAAATGGGATTTTTCCAAAAGATGTTGATGGCAATGTGGTTGATCTAGAAGAAATTCTAGAGACACAAGTTACAAATGACGACTTGGTTGAACCTGAAGTTGCAACAGAACTTGATGAACCTCAGCCGCTCCGTAGATCTGGTAGGACTTCTCGCCCACCGGAGAGATATTACGGTTTTCTCATTGATGGTGATGGAGAAGATTGCATCATGGATGATGATGACCCTACCAGTTTTCAGCAAGCTATCACGAGTGGCGACTCTATGAAGTGGCTGGATGCCATGAGAATGGAGTCTATGTACACCAACAAAGTATGGACTTTGGATGTTGTACCCTCTGGGGTAAACCCCGTTGGGTGCAAATGGATCTTTAAGAGAAAGATCGGTGTAGATAGGCAGGTGGAGACCTATAAGGCAAGACTTGTGGCAAAAGGATTTCGACAAAGACCAGGACTGGACTATGACGAAACCTTTTCTCTTGTAGCTATGCTTAAATCCATTCGGATCCTACTTGCTATTGCTGCTCACTACGACTATGAAATCTATCATATGGACGTTAAAACGGCTTTTCTAAATGGTGATTTAGAATAATGCGTTTATATGGATCAGCCATATGGCTTCATTGATAGTGGGAGCAGCGGGAAAGCATGTAGGTTGCTTAAATCCATTTATGGATTAAAGCAGGCATCACAGTGTTGGAACATTTGCTTTGATGATGTTATCAAAGAGTTTGATTTCGTCAAAAATCCAGATGAACCTTGTGTTTATAAGAAGATTGTAGGAAGTATTGTCACATTCCTCGTATTGTATGTAGATGACATTCTTCTGATAGGAAACGATGTTCCTATGCTACAATCGGTCAAACTGTTCTTATCACAAAGGTTGTCCATGAAGGACCTGGGTGATGCCTCGTACATATTGGGCATGAAGATCTATAGGGATAGATCTAAAAGGTTGTTGGGATTGTCCCAAACCAGGTATATTAACACCATCCTAAAGAGGTTTAGTATGGAAGACTCCAAGCGGGGTGCCTTACCCGCTAGTCATGGAGTCACTCTCTCCAAGGACTTTTGCCCAAAGACTGATGAAGAGAGAGCTCGCATGAGCATTATACCCTACGCTTCTGCTGTAGGATCTACAATATATGCAATATTGTGTACACGCCCTGATGTAGCTTATGCACTGGGTGTAGTAAGCAGGTATTAATCCAACCCGGGGGAGAATCTGTAAGTCCATATTGCGACCCCCGGTGCTTACGGGGAGGCGGAAACGGTATAAAAAACGAATTTTTATCGCAAGAGGCAACATGGACTAAACTTGGTCGGGATCGTTGTCTAAACTAAAACTAGTATTCTAACTAAAGAGAGTTAGCTACTATGGAAGATGGTTATACCTATACTTGAACTCCTTCTTCTTCAAACCTTGTAGAGGTTGATGGTTCTCTTTACGTCGCCTTCTCCCGTCGAAGATGGATCCACCTCGAAGGTTCGACTTTGGGCTCTTCCTCGATCTTTGAGTGAACTAGGGTTTCCGGTTTGCTAAACCTTCATCCTAGAATGAGTAGAGAGAGATTAGGGTTTGCTTTTCTATCAAAAGAGAATGATTCTCAACACATGAGAAGGTTTCTCTTTTCAAGAGGAAGAAGAAGATGAAAATGAGGAGAGAGAGAGGTTATGATAGAATGAGCTCAATTATTTCTTTCTTGCAACCATATTGCAAAAGAAATGAATTATCTAAATGATAATAATTGAAAATGAGAATAGTTGATGGTAGTGTTATGAATGACCACAACCATGCTTCATTTAATAAAAAGTAAGCATGAATCAAGGAAGACTTTCAAGGCATGAAAGTGGTCAATGGTCAACAAGTCAACCAAGGTCAACAAGTCAACAAGAACAACCATAACATAATTCTCATTTAATTATTATTATTAATAGATAATATATAAATCCATTAGGGTTTGGAAAATGAAGACTATCAATTGTGCATACGCACCCGTTCCGAAACCCTAATGATAAACCTCATTCTCCGCCTTAAGCAACTGTGCATACA
The DNA here is from genome assembly GCA_030015575.1 of Agapanthus africanus. Lineage (NCBI taxonomy): Eukaryota > Viridiplantae > Streptophyta > Magnoliopsida > Asparagales > Amaryllidaceae > Agapanthus > Agapanthus africanus. Next base: position 70,642,426 of record JASDDO010000010.1, read on the forward strand.
CACCTGCATTCTTGTTCCGAAAAACAAGAATACCAAGATATAAAAGCAACCCCAAAACATATACCAGTATCTGGCTCAAACCAGAGCCTGCCAGTATAATCCGTCCGGACTCCAAACGTGCACAAGTGCGCGGATGAGAACGAACCCTGTCGCAAAACCATGCGACCTCTACTCTGTTTTGCCCAGAGGCGAATACCCTCTGTGTGGGACTCTAAAGACTCGACACTACGCTGGCAGTGGGTTTAACCACAGACCGCAAGCGGCACTAGCTGTGCGTAACGGTCCCCAGGTAGATGCCGACAAGAAGGCTGACGAGGTAAAACCCCATCTGAACTCCTACTGAGTCTGAATGTGACATTCTCCGCACAGTCCGGTCTGTTCGTCTGATACATCGCATGGCGGGCCTAGGGGGCGGTAAACGTCAGTCCCCCAATAGCGGTACAAGTCGTGCCGGAGCGAAACCCAAAACACCCTGAGATAACACTGGAAACCTACCAGTATATCTCGTTTGCCCTGGCCAGGGACTACTCGTGTAATGGCTCTCCTAGACACAGCGCGATGTCAACCCCCAATACCGGGAGAGACGAATCCTGTCTAACCGTCACTGCCTCCAAGTGCTTCGGGACTGCACCCAACCACCACCTGTTTGCACGACTCCTTTGAGCCGTGGTAGGGTAGTGATCAAAGTGCAGTGGGAACACACTCGAGGCGAAGTGCCAGTGTCAAGTCAGCGGACTAAGCTGTACTCATGTCACCTGGGAACTGATGACTGACGATAGGTATAATACCAACCTGTCAGTTCCCGACGAGTCCTGTCCAGTGTACTCGTAACCCAACGAGCACCCGTATACTATCTCCAGTACGACGTACTGATGGCTGTGGGACAGACCATCTCCCACACTGGGATGAGAAGCGCATACGCTAGTCTACTCCGGAGTATCGATGCCCTGTCTCGATAGTCCTGCGACTAGGGACTTGTATAAGGATGTGCTTATAGATTACCCAGCCCCCACTAGTGTGACTGCCATCACAACGCTGGTAATCAAGCAAAGATCCCAAGGGCTCCACTAATGCGTATAAGTGATATAGTAAAATAAACACAAGTACACATTGAAGTAGAGACAAACCAAGTAGCATACTACTATTTTGAGCAAGATTGTATATACAAGGTGAATATCCCAAGCATCCATTAAGTAATATACAAACTAGTATGATACAGTAATGGCCTCTAGGGCATATACACTAACAATCTCCCACTTGCACTAAGGCCATGTACTGGCGTATCGAAGACCTATCATCTCGATCAGCCGCTCGAACTGAGTCTGGGGCAGGGCCTTGGTGAATGGATCTGCAGTGTTGTCTTCCGAAGCAACTCTCCGAACCTCGATCTCCTTGCGATCCACGATCTCCCTGATCAGGTGATACCGCCTCAAGATGTGCCTGGATCTCTGATGGGACCTCGGTTCCTTCGCTAAAGCTATAGCCCCATTGTTGTCGCAATACAGAGGTATTGGATCAACAATGGACGGAACCACCTGAAGTTCTTTCAAGAACTTCCTCATCCAGACAGCTTCTTTTGCGGCATCAGATGCAGCGATGTATTCCGCTTCCATCGTCGAGTCTGCAACGGTTTCCTGTTTGGAACTCTTCCAACACACCGCCCCTCCATTGAGGGTAAAGACAAAGCCCGACATGGACTTGGAATCATCCTTGTCACTCTGGAAGCTGGAGTCAGCAAAGGCCTCGATCTGGAGGTCTTTTCCGCCATACACCAAGAACATCTCCTTAGTCCTTCTCAGGTACTTGAGAATGTTCTTTACCGCTATCCAGTGTTTCTCCCCAGGGTTTGACTGATACCGGCTTACTACACTCAGTGCATAAGCTACATCCGGTCTGGTACACAACATCGCATACATTATAGAGCCTACCGCAGAAGCGTAGGGTATAATAGACATGCGATCCCTCTCTAAATCAGTCTTGGGAGACATCTCTTTAGAGAGGGTGATCCCGTGACAAGCCGGTAAGTTACCGCGCTTGGAATCTTCCATACTGAATCTTTTCAGTACGGTGTCGATGTACCTGGACTGTGAAAGTCCTAATATCCTCTTGGATCTATCACGATGGATCCGGATCCCCAGGATGTATGAGGCATCACCCAGGTCTTTCATGGAGAACCTTTGTGACAAGAACCCCTTGACAGATTGTAGCATAGGAATGTCATTTCCTATTAAGAGAATGTCATCCACGTATAAAACGAGGAATACTACAGTTCTCGCTACAAATCTACTATAGATGCATGGTTCATCTGGATTTTTGATAAAGCCAAATTCTTTGGCCGTCTCATCAAAGCAGATGTTCCAACTCCGCGATGCCTGCTTTAGTCCATAGATGGACTTAAGCAACTTGCACACCTTTCCGCTGCTCCCACTCTGAATGAAGCCCTCTGGCTGGTCCATATAGACACAATCCTCTAAATTTCCATTTAGAAAAGCTGTCTTTACGTCCATTTGCCAGATCTCATAATCGTGGAAGGCAGCGATGGCAAGAAGGATCCGAATGGATTTCAGCATGGCTACTGGAGAAAAGGTTTCGTCATAGTCCAAGCCAGGTCTTTGACGGAAACCCTTTGCTACCAGCCTAGCTTTATAGGTCTCAACCTGTCCATCTACACCAATCTTCCTTTTGAAGATCCACTTGCATCCTACGGGTTTTACCCCGTCTGGAGCAATGTCCAACGTCCATACCTTGTTGGTGTACATGGACTCCATTTCGGTCCGCATTGCATCCAGCCATTTCACTGAGTCAACGCTCTGAACGGCCTGCTGGAAGCTAGTAGGCTCATCATAATCTATGATGCAATCCTCTCTATCCCCGTCTATGAGAAAACCGTAGTATCTCTCGGGCGGATGAGACTGCCTACTACTTCTGCGGAGCGGCGTAGGAATGTCCTGTTCTGTTGAACCCTCTGGTTCCACTAAGCTTTCAGTAACAGTCTGTGGTTCTGGAACTTCTTCCAGTTTTATTGTGCTCCCACTTATCTGGGTTTCCAAAAACTCAGTTTCCAAGAAGCGGGCATGCTGAGAAACAAAAACCTTTTGTTCCTCAGCGGAATAGAAAAGATACCCCCTGGAGTTCCTTGGGTATCCCACAAACTTACACTGTACTGAACGTGCCTCAAGCTTATCCGCATGCTGCCTTTTTACAAAGGCTGGACATCCCCATACTTTAAGATACTTGAGACAGGGTTTCTTCCCAGTCCACATCTCATAAGGGGTGGTAGGCACAGTCTTGGTGGGAGCCTTGTTCAAGAGATACGCAGCTGCTTCTATTGCATATCCCCAGAATGATCGCGGTAACTCAGCGTTACTCATCATGGACCGAACCATATCCAATAGGGTTCGGTTCCGTCTCTCCGATACACCGTTATGTTGCGGAGTGTATGGAGGAGTAAGCTGAGAGAGAATACCATTCTCTTTTAAGTAATTCAGGAATTCGGCACTTAAGTATTCTCCACCTCGATCCGATCTTAGAATCTTAATACTTTTGCCGGTCTGTTTCTCTACTTCATTCTTATACTCCTGGAATTTTTCAAAAGCCTCGGACTTATGTTTCATTAAGAAAACATAACCGTACCTTGAGAAGTCATCCGTAAAAGTAATGAAGTAAGAATGTCCGCTTCGGGCATGTGTAGACATTGGACCGCACACGTCACTGTGTACGAGTCCCAAGAGCTCGCTCGCTCTTTCTCCATGTCCAGTAAACGGAGTCTTTGTCATCTTTCCCTTGAGACAGGATTGACAAGTGGCATACGACTGATATTCGAACGCATTCAAATACCCTTCTGTATGTAACTTCGTCAACCTTCTCTCATTGATGTGACCCAATCTACAATGCCATAAGAAAGTCTGGTTTATTTCTGGAGACTTTCTTTTGTGTGTATTCTGGACATTAAAAATCTGTGGTTGGTTCAATACGTATATACCATTACTCAAAGTACCTGACCCAATCAAAACTTGATTAAGGCGAATGTTTACAACATTACTTACAAACGCAAATTCATAACCTTCTTTAGAAACTAAAGATACAGAAATGATATTACAAGTTGCGTTGGGTACAAAAAAGCAATTACGCAAAACCAAAACATGTCCATCTGACATTCCCAGGTGATAGTCCCCCACGGCTTTAGCATCCATGCCAGCTCCGTTCGCAACTCTGAGGGTCATGTCACCTGCCTTCAAAACCCTACGGTTTCTCAACGCCTGCAAAGAATTACAGATATGAGATCCTGATCCGGTATCCAATACCCAGGAAGTAGAGTTTATTGAAAGACAGTTTTCAATAACATACACACCTGAAGCTGAAGCTGCAACCTGCTTCAATTCCTGTGTTCTGGCCTTCCAGGCCCTGCAATCATTCTTCCAGTGTCCTTTCTTATGACAAAAGAAGCATTCTTCCTTATCCACAAGCTTCCCAGCTATCTTTGTTGCTTTTCCTTTTCCCTTCGTATCCACTTTACTAACACCGCCCCTTGGTTTGGCGGGGGCTTTCTTCTTCTTTCCCTTGGCTTTCGCCTTGGACCTAGAAGAAGATGTTCCTCCTACAAACAAAGTGGATGTTTCCCTACCTTTCTGTAGGGTGCCCTCTGCGCTCCTCAGCAGGTTGAGGAGCTCTGAAAGTTCAACCTCCTTTTCTTGTAGGTTGAAGTTCATTATAAACTGGGCGTAAGTGGAAGGAAGGGACTGGAGAACTATATCTGTATATAGCTCACTCTCCAATGTGATCCCTAGGTCAGCGAGCTCCTCAATGTAGCCGATCATCTTTAGCACGTGCTCGGCTACTGATGATCCGACGGCCATTCTTGTCGAAAATAACTTTTTCGACGCTTCGTATCTTGCGATACGTGATTGCTCCCCATACAGTTCTTTTGTATGAAGCAATATGGACTCCATGTCCATATTCTCATGCCTCCTCTGATGTTCGTTGTCCATCGAGGCAAGCAAGAGGCACTTGGCCTTCGCGCTATCAATCTCCCAAGTCTTGCGGATTTCCTTATCCGCGACGCTGGAAGTTGGACCAGGGACAGGGGGAGCTTTGGTGGTAAGAAGATATCCCAGCTTGTCATAAGTGATTGCTATCTTGACATTCCTGAGCCAATCTTTGTAGTTTGGCCCTGTCAGCTTGTTTTTATCTAGGAGTAACTTAAGTCCAGTCATGTTGATTGGTCGCTGCAATTAGGAGAGAGAAGAAGAAACACTCAGCATGATGCTCTTGCAAGTTTAGAGTGGTTTTTAATTTGTCTAAACAGGATGGCTCCCACTGTTTCTCGAATCCCTCCTCAAACCATAAAGGAAGAATTAGTCAGGATCAATCCCACCGTACAATACTTGCTTAACCGTTCAGCCAGGCTGGTGTCGGTACTTCGAGGGAGGTTTTCCAACGCTTTCGCGAAGTTCCTTAATTAAAGAACCTCTTTTCCCTGGGGGCGTAGCCCCGCTAACACCTTTCTAGGCACCTACTAGGTTTATAGCATTGATCGTTAAGTGAGAAACTTCCCGAGGAGTAGCATATACTCACAGTAGGATCGGGATCCAAATATCATCGCGTGACGAAACTGAAGGAATCCTACCAGAATCATCACACTCCAAATGGTATGCAAATCTAGCAAGTTTCAGTACTTATGAAACTCCCGATGTGGATTTTTGCCCCATGCTCTTATGATCTTGACGAAGGTCAACAAATCATAAGTCACATGTCAAGTTCTGCCCGTCATTATCCAGGTTAATTTGAATCCACCCGCATATACCCTTGACGAAGGTCAACAAGGTAATGTGAGTGTCCCAAACCAACGCATCTATCTATGCTACATATGAATACTTAACAGCTACCAATCACTATGCCTTGACGAAGGTCAACAAACACAGCTTGAATACTATTTAATTATTCATACGAAACGACGGAGGGCTACGAATGGTTTTGGCAAAACCGTGAACGTAGTGAACTTGATTTGGTCGATGGAACGAGATAGCTTTTAAATGGAGTGGCTCAAGCTCCGCATTTTAAAAGTTAGTTTTGAAAAGAACCGAGTGGTTTTTCGAAAGTGTTCCAACGACTTTAACTTGGTTTATTATCTTGCATTAGTTCTTTTAATGCGTGATATTCTTGCATTAGTACTTTTAATGCGTCCCATCATTTAAATCCTACCATTGCAGAAAACAACCAAAATATGACGTATGCTTATGCCATATGCATTCGCCACGGGGCCCCGTCATCACCCGTTAGGTTACTTAACTAACGACAGAGCGGGGGCTGGGCTAGCGCGGCTGTAAAACATAAGCAACGCCTAAATAGAAAGCAATGATAGACATTACAGATCACAGATGAATACATTGGATATACTAGCAATCCGCAATCCTTTCGAGCCTGAAACGAAAAGCGGATAACACGGTCGCGGTGAATAGCCAAATACCCCACCCAAGACCCCTACGGGTGCGGCAAACTACCCGCCAAGTACTCGGTAGTTTGTGCACCCCCTCCATGGGTCTATCCTAGGAGCAAAAACAGTAAAAAGAATTATACAATGACGGCTACAACCCCGACCCGGTTGTGCGGCCAAACAAATAATATAATTACATCAATTTACATTTACAAATGAATGAAAGAAAAACAAAAGCTCATCTCACATCCAACCCCGGCTATTCACCCGCGACAGTCCAACACATTCATATACACATTCCAGCACATTACAGATCATGTATAACCCCGACTAATCGACTTATAGCGATTAGCCGACGTTCAATACATGCAAACAACACAGATATAACCAATATAGCCAAAGTGCAGTGAAGTTCGGAAAAATACGGAATTATAGGACCCTAAAAGGAAATTTCTTTTCTGGAAAATCTGGGTACATATAATATATTTTAAAAATCCCAAAATCCCACAACAAGAACACTGCACGAAAAACGAGGCGCAGAAGACGACAAAGCGCGGCGGTTCCGCGGCACGAGCCTACCTCGTGCCGCGGATGCGCGGCGCTTTGAGCTCCTCACTGGATCGTTTTTCATGGGTATTCTTAGAAAAGCCTGAGATGATTTTACAAATATAAATTTTTTTATTTTGAGCCCAAAAAATTTCAACAGAAACTCAGGTTTTTGAAAATACGGTTTTTGGGTTTTTTACGGTTCCGAACTTCGTTACACTTCACTACCAAGCTAGTTTAAGTTTAGTTAGGCTCTGATACCACTGTAAGTCCATATTGCGACCCCCGGTGCTTACGGGGAGGCGGAAACGGTATAAAAAACGAATTTTTATCGCAAGAGGCAACATGGACTAAACTTGGTCGGGATCGTTGTCTAAACTAAAACTAGTATTCTAACTAAAGAGAGTTAGCTACTATGGAAGATGGTTATACCTATACTTGAACTCCTTCTTCTTCAAACCTTGTAGAGGTTGATGGTTCTCTTTACGTCGCCTTCTCCCGTCGAAGATGGATCCACCTCGAAGGTTCGACTTTGGGCTCTTCCTCGATCTTTGAGTGAACTAGGGTTTCCGGTTTGCTAAACCTTCATCCTAGAATGAGTAGAGAGAGATTAGGGTTTGCTTTTCTATCAAAAGAGAATGATTCTCAACACATGAGAAGGTTTCTCTTTTCAAGAGGAAGAAGAAGATGAAAATGAGGAGAGAGAGAGGTTATGATAGAATGAGCTCAATTATTTCTTTCTTGCAACCATATTGCAAAAGAAATGAATTATCTAAATGATAATAATTGAAAATGAGAATAGTTGATGGTAGTGTTATGAATGACCACAACCATGCTTCATTTAATAAAAAGTAAGCATGAATCAAGGAAGACTTTCAAGGCATGAAAGTGGTCAATGGTCAACAAGTCAACCAAGGTCAACAAGTCAACAAGAACAACCATAACATAATTCTCATTTAATTATTATTATTAATAGATAATATATAAATCCATTAGGGTTTGGAAAATGAAGACTATCAATTGTGCATACGCACCCGTTCCGAAACCCTAATGATAAACCTCATTCTCCGCCTTAAGCAACTGTGCATACACACCTGCATTCTTGTTCCGAAAAACAAGAATACCAAGATATAAAAGCAACCCCAAAACATATACCAGTATCTGGCTCAAACCAGAGCCTGCCAGTATAATCCGTCCGGACTCCAAACGTGCACAAGTGCGCGGATGAGAACGAACCCTGTCGCAAAACCATGCGACCTCTACTCTGTTTTGCCCAGAGGCGAATACCCTCTGTGTGGGACTCTAAAGACTCGACACTACGCTGGCAGTGGGTTTAACCACAGACCGCAAGCGGCACTAGCTGTGCGTAACGGTCCCCAGGTAGATGCCGACAAGAAGGCTGACGAGGTAAAACCCCATCTGAACTCCTACTGAGTCTGAATGTGACATTCTCCGCACAGTCCGGTCTGTTCGTCTGATACATCGCATGGCGGGCCTAGGGGGCGGTAAACGTCAGTCCCCCAATAGCGGTACAAGTCGTGCCGGAGCGAAACCCAAAACACCCTGAGATAACACTGGAAACCTACCAGTATATCTCGTTTGCCCTGGCCAGGGACTACTCGTGTAATGGCTCTCCTAGACACAGCGCGATGTCAACCCCCAATACCGGGAGAGACGAATCCTGTCTAACCGTCACTGCCTCCAAGTGCTTCGGGACTGCACCCAACCACCACCTGTTTGCACGACTCCTTTGAGCCGTGGTAGGGTAGTGATCAAAGTGCAGTGGGAACACACTCGAGGCGAAGTGCCAGTGTCAAGTCAGCGGACTAAGCTGTACTCATGTCACCTGGGAACTGATGACTGACGATAGGTATAATACCAACCTGTCAGTTCCCGACGAGTCCTGTCCAGTGTACTCGTAACCCAACGAGCACCCGTATACTATCTCCAGTACGACGTACTGATGGCTGTGGGACAGACCATCTCCCACACTGGGATGAGAAGCGCATACGCTAGTCTACTCCGGAGTATCGATGCCCTGTCTCGATAGTCCTGCGACTAGGGACTTGTATAAGGATGTGCTTATAGATTACCCAGCCCCCACTAGTGTGACTGCCATCACAACGCTGGTAATCAAGCAAAGATCCCAAGGGCTCCACTAATGCGTATAAGTGATATAGTAAAATAAACACAAGTACACATTGAAGTAGAGACAAACCAAGTAGCATACTACTATTTTGAGCAAGATTGTATATACAAGGTGAATATCCCAAGCATCCATTAAGTAATATACAAACTAGTATGATACAGTAATGGCCTCTAGGGCATATACACTAACAGAATCACATGACAGGAGTGAAGAACATTTTTAAGTACTTGCAAAGGACTAAAGAAATGTTCTTGGTGTATGGTAACAGAGATCTCCAAATGGAGGCCTTTACCGATTAGAGCTTCCAAAGTGATAAGGATGACAGCAAATCTATCTCAGGGTTTGTCTTTACCCTCAATGGAGGGGCGGTATGTTGGAAGAGTTCCAAACAGGATACCGTTGCAGTCTCCACGATGGAAGCTGAGTATATTGCTGCAAATGATGCTGCCAAGGAAGCCGTCTGGATGAGGAAGTTCATCTCGGAGCTAGGAGTAGTTCCGACCATTATTGATCCAATACCATTGTATTGTGATAATAATGGGGCTATGGCGTTGGCCAAAGAGCCCAGGTCCCATCAGCGATCCAGACACATCCTCAGACGATATCATCTGATCCGGGAGATAGTTGATCGCTGCGAGATCAAGATTCGGAGAGTAGATACAAAAGATAACACCGCGGATCCACTCACCAAAACCCTCCCTCTGCCGCAGCATGTGCGACTTTTTGAGATATTGGGTATGAGATACGCCAATAATTGGTCTTAGTGCAAGTGGGAGATTGTTGGATATATGTATACCCTAGAGGCCATTATATGATAGTGTATGTACCGGTATGTGTATAAATATATATTCATGGGATATTCTTGCTCGACATGATAGTATACTATCTGGTTGTACTTTATCTTGACATGTTCATTTGATCATGCTTTCACTCATTTGGTACATGTTGATAAAGCCCTTAGGATATTTGCTTGACTACTGAGATTATGATGTGGATCATACTAGTGGGACATATGTAGTTTATGTGCATATCCTTAAAATGTTCCTAGTCGTGGGTGTATCGAGACTAGGCATCGATATTACCAGAGTAGACTAGCGTATACGTTACTTGTCCCATATGATAGGTGATGGATGATCCCATGTCCATTTGTGTGGTAACACCAAAGACCGTATACGGGTGCTCAGTGAGACTGGGTACACTGAACGGACTAGCCGAGAACTCCTATGTGGTATTATATCTATCGTCGCATAGCAGTTCTCAGGAGACACTGGTACAAGTTAGTCTGTAGACCCGAGATCGTCATAAAGTCTTGTGTGCCTCCCACTGTACTTTGATTTCCACCATACCACAGCTCTACTAAGTCGTGCAAACAGCTGGATTTTAGGTACAGTCCCGAGGCACATGGAGGCAATGAGCGATAGGAGGGGTTTCGTCTCTCCCGGTATTGGGGGTTGATGTTGCACTATGTATGATTGGCTATAACAGGAAGTCCCTGGCCAGGGCGGATGAGATTTACTGATAAGTGTTATCAGTAGTTTCTCGATCTGATATGAGACATATACCGGCATGACTTATTGAGTTAATGGGGTCGACGATACCATCCCTAGACTTGATATGCAGCATATCTGACGAAGAGACCAGACTGTACGGTAAGTGTTGCCAGTTGGCTCAACGGGAGTTTTAGCAGGTTTGCTTGTGTTTCTTCTGATCGCTCAATACCTTGGAGCCGTTATGTACAGCTTGTGCCACTGACGGTTTGTGGGCATGTGATGTGATCACTGCCTACTGCTAGCGTATTGACGAGTCTTAGAGTCCCACAAAGGGGTCTCCTAGTTCAGGCGAAAAGATGTGGGGTGCATATGTGATATGCGCGGGAGCTCGATTAAATGCGTGTATTGGATACCGTATTTTAATCGGGCATTTACCATTGGACGGGTCGTATGTGATATGACTGGGTTATTAAATTAAGTGTTGATTTAATATTAAGTCAATTAGCTCATTTATTAAAACCTATTTCTTTATGATGCATGCATGAGTGTATGTATATGTTGATATGGATGCACACATGCAAGCAAACATGTGTCATGGTTGACGATACGTTGGTGGTGGCTATGCAAGACTCACATGGTTACATATGTGTATATTTTGATTATTTGAGAAAAGCAAATTGAAATAAAATCATGGTTGACTATTCAACTCTCCACTCTCTTGTGTTGAGCAAAGTCAATACCATGGTTTCATTTCCCATGGTTTTAGCCCATGGTTTTGCATAAACTCAAGTCACAAAATATCTAGATATTTTGTTACCATAGTTAAGCATGGCATAATTTCATTCACTTGGGATTATATTTCATATTATTATCTTTTACTTGAGTCATGTTTGAGCCATCTCCTTCTTCCTCTCTCTCCTTCAAGCTCTCTAGGGTTTAAAAAGAAAGAGAAGAAATTAAGAAGAAAAGGTTTTTAAGTGAGATCCAAACCCACATCACCAATCTATACTAGTCTAGCCCATTAGCGTAGGTTGTTTGCTCCACTTCTTCATAGATCAAGTGAAGTTAGGAGCTTGAGTAAAGGGACTTCGTGGTTGATCATCGTCGACTTGGAAGGATTCAAGCGAACCGGTTGAAACCCTACTCGATCCAAGGAGTCAAGGCGGAGGTCTACAAAGGTTGTATTTCTCCCCACTTAGTGTTATACACTACTTAATATGAGATACTATATGTTGTTACTCTATTTTTCTACTTCGATTCATGGTTGGAATTGTTTAGCACCCCTTAAATTTTTGTTATAGCATGTGTGATGCAACCCATAACCTAGGATGGTGCTAGAGAATCCCTACATATGCTACACTCGGTCAAGCTCTTCTTATCACTCAAGTTCTCCATGAAAGATCTTGGTGATGCCTCCTACATCCTGGGGATAAAGATCTATAGAGATAGAACTAAACGGATGTTGGGATTGTCCCAATCCAGGTTCATAGACACCATACTAAAGAGGTTTAGTATGGAAGATTCCAAGCGAGGTAATGTACCCGCTTGTTCAGGAATCACTCTTTCCAAGACTGATTTGGAGAGGGCTCGCATGCAAGGGATACCCTATGCTTCGGCAGTAGGCTCTATCATGTATGCGATGTTATGTACCAGACCGGATGCAGCTTACTCACTAGGTGTAGTGATCAGGTATCAATCAGATCCTGAGGAAAACCACTGGACAACTGTGAAGAACATTCTTAAGTACTTGAGAAGGACTAATGAAATGTTCTTGGTGTATGGTAATGGTGAACTCCAGGTGGAGTCCTTTACCGATTCGAGCTTCCAGAGTGATAAGGACGATAGTAAGTCGGTCTCGGGTTTTGTCTTTACCCTCAATGGAGGGGTGATGTGTTTGAAGAGTTCCAAGCAAGACACCATAGCAGACTCGACGGTGGAGGCTGAATACATCGCTGCCAACGATGCTGCCAAAGAAGCTGTCTGGATGAAGAAGTTCATTGCTGAGCTTGGTATGGTTCCATCCATTGAGCATCCAATACTTGTGTATTGTGATAACAATGGAACTGTGGATTTGGCCAAGGAACCCGGGTCCCATCAGAGATCCAGACATATTCTGAGGCGCTATCACCTGATCAGGGAGATAGTAGATCATCGGGAGATCGAGGTCAGGAGAGTTGACACTAAGGACAATGTAGCAGATCCACTCATGAAGGCCCTTCCCCGGATACAGTTTAAGAGACTTTTTGGGATGTTGGGTATGAGATACTATAACACATGGCCTTAGTGCAAGTGGGAGATTGTTAGGAATATGTATGCCCTAGAGGCTATTATTGTACATGTGATGTATATTATAGTGGATGCTTGGACATATATATAGAGGACTTTCTTGCTCGACATGATTGTATGCTATCTGGTTACTCTTTATCTTAACATGTTGACTGGTATTCTTTACTGTCTTTCTCTCACATGTTGATGAAGCCCTTAGGATATGTACTTCACTACCAGGATTATGATGAGATCATATTAGTGGGGCCAGGTTGGTCCACAAGTACATCCTTTAATCAGTTACTAGTCGTAGGAATATCGAGAACAGGGTATCGATATTCTAGTGTAGACTAGTGTGTACGTTTCTTGTCCCTTAAAGGGCAATGGTTGACCCCACAACCATTGGTGTGTGACATCAAAGATTGTACACTGGTGCTCATTAGACAATGGGTACACCGAACATGAATCATCGAGGACTCCTATGTGGTAGTATACCTATCGTCAAATAGCAGTCCTCTGGTGACACTGGTACAGGTTAGTTTGTAGACTCGAGATCGTCATAGAGTCTTGTGTGGCTCCCACTGTGCTTTGATTTCCTCCCTACCACAGCTCAAAGGAGTCGTGCAAACAGATGGATTTTGGGTACAGTCCCGAGTCACATGGAGGCAATGAGTGATAGGTGGGGTTTCGTCTCTCCCGGTATTGGGGGTTGATATTGCGCTATGCTTGAATTGCTATAACTGGAAGTCCCTGGCCAGGGCTGCTGCTGAGATTTACTGATAAGAGTTATCAGTAGTTTCTTAAACCGTTATAAGCCAGACATCGGCATGACTTATCACGTTACTGGGGCTTGAAGTTTACCACCCCTAGACATGATATTCGACATTCAGACGAAGAGACCGGACTGTACGGTAGTGTTACTGAAAGGCTTCATGGAGAGTATGGACGAGCTTGCTTGTTGATCTTCATATCGCTCATCATATCGCTCAATACCCGGGTAGCCGTTACATCCAGCTAGTACCGCTGACGGCTTGTAGGTGATTGATGTGATCATCACCAACTGCTGGCGTATTGACGAGTCTTTAGAGTTCCACACAGAAGTTTCCTGGTTCGAGCGAAACGAAATAGGGCACATATGTTGATATGTGCGTGGGCCTGATTAAATATGAATATGTGATACCGTATTATAACCTGGCAGTTATCTGATGTCGGTCAGGTTATATGTGATATAACCGAATTATCGAATCAAGTCTTCGTTTGATAATGTGATATTCAGATTAATGATATTAGTCGGTTATATGTGATATAACCGGATTATTAGATCAAGTGTTGATTTAATAATGTGATATATATTATATGTGATATAATTATATCTTAACTAATATCATTAGCTCACTAATTGCTTTATATATATATTAATGTATATTATATATATATATATATATATAGCATGGCATGTTTTTCTATTTTGAGAAAATAGAAAAAATGAGGTGTAAATTGTGGAGATATTTGTGGAATGGGCAAGGCATGGGTTTTATTATTTGTATATTAGTCTTGACTCACTATTCAAGCATGGTTGCAATTTAGAATTGCAATTTTATTCCATGCTTGAATAAGTGAGGAAAGAGAGAGCCATTTTGAGTTTACTCTCATCATTTTCATTCTTCAAGCCTTAGCCATTTTCTTAAGCTCTTGCTTCCTCTTGCTCTCTACAATTTTCTTCACCTCACTTCCAAGTTCAAACCCTCATATGTGATGTGAATTATTGAACTCGTGAAAACCCTAGTGAGCAAATTAAACCTCTACTTCACCATCAGATATTAGATTAGCAATTTGATGTGGAGTGTTGCCTTCACTAATGAGATTAGTGAAGGGTTAGCTTGAGCTTATGGACTTCGGGTGGATCATCTTTGGCACGAAGATCATGAAGGAGGTTCTTTCATCTTGAAGAGGAGCCTAGTGGAGTCGCGTGGACCACAACCCGGAGCTATTAAAGAGAAGGACTCGAACTACAAATGTTGTATGCTATTTTTTTCTCTTTAGTGCATCACATCATCAAAGGCAAACCCTAATATTCTAGTAAAGATCTTGTTAGTCTAACTTAGCACCTAATAAAATTAAAATTTGGCATGCTTGATGCCTCTAGAACCTCATGGTGGTGCTAAGGTCGACTTTCACTTGGTCCCATCAAGTATCCAGAAAAATTCTTTAGGCGGGGTATCGCTCAGTTTGGGAGATTGTTGGTCTCCGAAAAGTTGAGATAAAGTTGGAACACTGTAGAGGTAGAGAAGTTGGGTATTCACAAACATAGTGCCCAACATAGGCTGTTTCTCGAACACATAAATTTCACAAACATAGTTTGTGAAACTGATTGGTAGAGAAGTTGGGTATTCGGTAGCATACGAGCTGTGGGTAGTGATACCGCAATAATTGGCCTTAAGTGCAAGTGGGAGATTGTTGGATATAGTACCCTCAAGGCAATTATTATGAATGCAATTAGGCAATTATGATAATTGAGGGAGGACCTATACAGGTAGAACAGTTTTGCTCGAAATTATAGTATACTATCTGGTTTGTCTTCATCATTGATGAAGCTCGTAGGATTCTTGCTTGACTACCAACATTATGATGACGATCATATACGTGGGAGCTGGGTTTTCCATAAGCACATCCTTAAATGTCCTTAGTCTTGGGAGTATCGAGACTGGGTATTGATATTTTCGAAATAGACTAGTGTATATGTTTGTAGACCCTGACGAGGGGCGGTAGCCGGTCACACAAGCCATTGGTATTGTTTCACCTAAGATAGTATACAGGTGCTCACTAAAGATGAGTACACCGGACGGACTCACCGAGAACTTCTAGATGGTATTATATCGATCGTCATATGGAAGTTCTCAGGTGGCATGAATACAGGTTAGTCCTTTGACCTGAGATCGTCATTTGTCTCGAGTGAGTTCCCACTGTACTTTGATTACTACCCTACCACAGCTTAAAGGAGTTGTGCAAACAGGTTTTAGTTGGGTACAGTCCCGAGCCACATGGAGGCAGTGGTCGATTATCAGAGATTCGTCTCTCCTGGTATTAGGAATCGATGTCGCCCTATGTTCGGTTGGCTATTACCCAAAATCTGTGGCCACGGTGGATGAGATTTACTGATAATTGATCAGTAGTATCTCTGTTGGTGATGTGCTTGACTCCGACACGACTTATCGGGTTATTAGGGGTCTGACGTTATCCACCCACTAGACCCGATATGCGATACTCTTAGACTAAGAGACCGGACTGTACGTAAATTGTTACATTTAGGCTCAGTAGGGTAAGAACGTACTTGATTGTCGACCCTCCTTTCACCAAGTACCGGATAGCTGTTACGTACAGCTTGTGCCGCTGACATACTTGTGGTTAAACCCACTGTCAGCGTATTGTCGAATCTTTAGAGTCCCACACTGAGGATTTTCCCGGTTCAGGCGATAGATGTAGGAGCCGTACGTAGACCCGTGCGGGGTCTGATTAAATACGTGTACGAGATACACGGACTTTAATCGGACGGTTGATAATACTAGCCAGCTTAGGATTAAGCCGGATTATTAAATTAGGTTTTGATTTAATAATTTATATATATATATATTAGTATTATTTTTCATTATACATTTTTCTCTCTTTGGTGTTATCCGTATTTTTATACAGATATGTGTATATGTTGCGATACATATTGTCACGTCCCGAAAGTACGGAACAAGACCGGCACTTAAACTAGGAACGTCTCGAGGCGTACGTAATCTAAGTAAACCGAAACCCCAGAAATCCAAACCAAGAAAAGTAGTAGAGTGAAGGAAAACCAATTTAAAACAAGTAGTTTCAATAGCATAAGCCGAATTATGCGGGTTTCTAAAAACATCAAAAATTTCCTGAAAATTTCGGCAGAGTCTCCTTTGTAAATACTGGCCCCCAAACGGGATACAACATGAATAGTATACGAAATCAATAAAAAGGCATCCCCAAGCGGGAGCTAGCTCTTCGTCAATCGACGGTCACAACCACACAAGCAATATAATATACAACGCCAATGGCGAGGATCAAATTTCAAAAGGGAACTCAAAACCACAAGAAAACCACAGAAATATAACGTGCGACTCTAAGGTCGAAGAAATAACATCACTGGTCTCTATCTCAAAATAAATACATGTTTGGTTGATGGAACTTCTAGATACAACTGAATAATAATATACAATGTAGAATTATGGGTACAATACAAATAAACCCACCTACTAGCAAATCACCTGAATGAAACTGTACCCGCAAAGCCGTAAAGAAACCTGTACGGCGAAACCTGCAAGAAACTGGGGCACAACGGGGGTGAGTTGCCAACTCGTGAATAGAAAAACATCTACAAATAGAAATCGCATGTATGACGCAAACCTAGGTCATACGATCAATATATATAATCCTCAAATAAAACCAGTAGTCTATAACAATGACTAGGGTAATATCTAACCCGAGTGTGATCTCATGTGCCCGTGTCAGTGCCTCAGGTAGCAATATATCATATGAATGAGGTATGAATGCATGGAACAGAATGCATGTACTGACGAAAACTGCTTTCATAAATCAGTGAGATTTCTGTATTTTAAAAGTGAGGTACCATAAATGAAATCAGCATAAAACAGTGCCCAGCATCGACAAAAAACAAGTGTCCAAATATCTCGATATCTCTGTATCATAATCTCTGTACCTCAATATCTCAAAATCTCAATATCTCAATCACAATATCTAGGGCGCCGTCAATCCAGACCGGCCCCTACCATCCATCTCAAGACCACGACGGTATCCTCCGGATATCCGACGCGTCGGGTAATATCACCGGTCGGTAGTGCTCCCCTGCCAGGCTCAACGTCAACAACACGATCCTCTTGCCCCGGGGTACCGCACCGGGCCCACCATGTACCCGAAACGGTTCCTCCACTCCTCGAATCGAGTCTCGAAATCCATCAGCAAACTCATGGTGGATGACTCATACATCATGGGAAAACCGCACTTTTTATTTTAAAAGAGAGAAAAGGTTTATTTATGTTTTTGCGGTTTTCCTCCAAATCCAGAAAATCTCATGGAAATCCGAATCCAAAACCTCAATAACACGTAAAATAGTGAATATGTGCATGAGAATCCATGAATGCAGCATAACAATGAATAACAGTATGCATGAAGTAGCAGGTAATAACTACAATGTCTAAACTAACATATAAGGCAAGTACGCTAATATCATGTCTAAACTATTAGCTAACAGGCTATGTCAAGCAATAATATTTTCTAAGGTGTACGTGACATGGCAATTACCGATGAAGATGTGTGTGAGCCGGCAAGTAAGTGTACGTGGTACATACGCATCATCGGTAATGGTGCTGGTGTCCTAACAGCATGATATCAATAATGGAGTATGAAACATAATATAAGCATGCGATGCGAAGCGAACCACAATAATGAGCGGGAGCTGAATACTAGACGCAACTATAACTAATCTGCATTAATCTAATATAAGTCCTACAAATGGTGCCTTTTGAAATAACACGAATCATGGGGTTTTGAAAATAGGGGCTACGGTGTTTTATGAAAAGATACGTCTTTTGAAATATCCGTAGGATCCCTTGGGCTGTCTTTTAAAATACCCACGATTCGTTAGTTTTTTGAAATAGGTAAGAATCGACTCTAATCTAACAACTAAACTAAACTAAAGGGCTAAGCTAACAAGCTGGACTATATGTAAGGAAACCGCCTAACATCTGAGTCGATCCATATACATACCTGTATATATATTAGTCGGTGATCCCGCCTCAATAATATCATATCCGATACCATATCTATAATCAGACATCCCAAGTCAAGAGTGCGGACCAATCATCAAGATATAGCTCGTACGTAAATCCGTCGTACGGCATCCCCAAATCTGGGTACGGGTCAATATCATATTCCTCACACTATTCCTCTGGTATCCTCTTTATCCAAGATCATAGTCTAGGGTACTGACCTATGTCTAGTACAATACTAATATCCTCAATATACTCATGATCTGACCACTGATCGACAATCTCGTACAAACCGATATCGTCAGCACATATCATCATCAAGGGGTATACATCGCCCGATACGGCCTAATATCAATATCCTAGCATATCATGCCTCATATCACGATCACATGTCGACCATTTTATTTATAACACTATTCACCTGTATCGCCGCCCCAAGATCCGCTATAACACCAGGACGTACCTCAAGTATGAATCCTGCCATATCACCGATATCACAACCACAAAACAAATCTCATCGACTCAGCTCAATCCCAAGTATCATCCTCAAATCCGTATGTGAACACATATTCCCATACCCATGTGAACACATAACTATAAAGAATCCCATGAGCACATATAAATAGGAATGTATGCAAGTATGTATGTGTGTATGTGTAGTGCAACACTACCCTAGGGTTCGCAACACTAAAATAATCCAACACACCAATATCCATCCTAAACATCGTTATTAATCCCAAATAACATATAATAATTGTTGGTGTGTATACGCATCCGTATACACCACCACGGACTGCGGGGGTGCTATACGCCATCCACCCGACTTCTCCCCGTAGATATAAATCTACTCACCTGGTCCTCGCTAGCCGGTGCCGACGTTGCCACGCGCTTGCTTGTCGTCTCGAAGTCCACATGGGTTACCTACATATCATAACGCACCGTATCGCATTAAAATCCGACTCATGACCCAAAACGACACGTGAATCCCACATAGGTCAAAACCTATGGTTGCTTTCACAAATCAACCCAAAAACTCTCGACGTCGGTGTACAAACGCCAGACCATCGAGAAAAACCCAAATACACTCATTTGCACATTCACGAACACTAATTTTAATATAAATTAGGTTAAAACTCACAAAAACCCCAATTTCACTTAAAAAGTCATTTTTCCGAAAATCTAGCAAGCACAAATCACCGTTTTAGTACAAAACTCGATGTATAAACGAATCTAGCGGCTATAATACTTATTAAATATCTTAAATAAGTCATAAAAACAATTTCCACAATTTAATCTCATTAAATTCCATTAACCCCAAAATTCTAGTTTACAAAATACCCAATTTTTAACAATTTATAGCAAAAATGCACAAACAACAATTTACCTAGGATTTTCATGAACTAAAGGCATTAAACCACTCAATATATTATCTATAATGACATGAAACCATAATTATAATTTAATCTAAAGCATTTAATAATTTTCCAAAACTCTAGTTAGCAAAATAACTTAATTAGGGCATTTTATAAGTAATGGTTTGGAATTAACACTAAATTAGCTTTCTATAAAACTTAAGATGTTAATCCACATCACAAAACCATGCATAATTTATCACAACCCATTTCCACAACAAAACCCTAACTTGAAATCTTTAATCATGCAATTAAACTCATCAAAAACCTAATTAAGCACTTAGTTAACTTAGATTAAAGCAACTCGATAACAAATTTTAACAAAAGCATGAGATTATACCTCCCATGATGAGATCAAGCTCAAGATCTAGCCTCCCAAAATGCCATTTTGATCCCTAGATCCATACTAGAATGGTCAAGTAAAAATGGGTAAGATTTAGATTTTGATTTTGTGGGCTTTATGTGTGATTTTTGTTGATTTTTTTGAAGGAAAAAGGAGGGAATTTGGGGAGGGCTGTTGCTATTGAGGGGGAAGGGAAATCTCGTTCAGAATTTGGAGGGGATGGAT
Organism: Agapanthus africanus; assembly: GCA_030015575.1. Taxonomy (NCBI): domain Eukaryota; kingdom Viridiplantae; phylum Streptophyta; class Magnoliopsida; order Asparagales; family Amaryllidaceae; genus Agapanthus; species Agapanthus africanus. The sequence goes on from JASDDO010000010.1 coordinate 70,663,093, forward strand.
GAGGAGGAGAGAGAGTGAGGTGGAAAAGGTGAGGGAAAGTCAAAGTCCACCATTTTTCTTTTATCATTTTCTTTTCTTTTCTTTTCTTAAGAAAGTGAGGTGATTGGAGAGAGAGGGAGAGGGAAGGCTGTCAAGGTGGGGCCGGCCATATAGGGAGGGGGGAGAGGGTGAGGTGTGGGTGTGTGGGTTAGGAAAAAGATAAATGCTAAACCCCAATTCCCATTAACACTAATTTCACCGAAAAAAGCCTTTTTCTTCGATATTTTCTAAACCGTTTTGGCAAACGATTTCGTTTCAAAAACCACATGATAAAATTTTATTTAATGTTTTATGATGCACAAAATTTGTTTCAACTCATTCCAATTTGTAATTTTCCCTAATTAAATGTATTAGGGACGGCTTAAAATAATATTAAAATAATTAATTTCGGAAAAATTTTCAGAAAATTTGAAATTTCACCAGTGGCTCAATAAACACCAAATACTAGCAATTACATAGCTAGAATATGTATATTTAATTTTATAAAAAAGATATTTGCATTTTGACTTTTTACAGAAAACCCCCTTATTTTACCGTTTTTTTTCGAAATTTCACCGAAACGATTTTCAAAACGTTACACATATTCCGGGTGAAATATTCCGTATTTATACGGGAATGATCCTAGAAGAAGGATTTGATTTTCTTTTTAGAAAAACAAATGGAAATGAGGTGGAGGGTGAGGTGGCATGTGGCTTGGTTGTAAACATGTAAAGAAGTATGACTTGGGTTTTTTATATTGATATATGTTGGCTATAGTACCCTCAAGTCAATTATTGTAATCGCAGGCACGCGATTGTGATGATTGAGGGAGGACCCATATGGGTAGAATAGTCTTACTCGAGATGTTAGTATGCTATCTGGTTTGTCTCTGTCCTCATGTACATGCATTATGTAGTATTACAGATCACTATTACATGTTGATAGAGCCCATAGGATTCTTACTTGACTACCAGCATTATGATGGAGATCATATACAAGGGAGCTGGGTGGTCTATAAGCACATCCTTAAATGTCCCTAGTCGAGGGAGTATCGAGACCGAGCATCGATACTCCGGAGTAGACTAGTGTATACTTTTCGAGACCCCGACAATGGGCGGTGGCCGGTCTCATAAGCCATTGGTGTCAGTTAGTCAGCTAAGATAGTATACAGGTGCTCATTGGGTTATGAGTACAATAGATGGACTCGCTGGGAACATGCTAGATGGTATTATACTTATTTTCAGATAGCAATTCTTAGGTAACATGAGTACAGGTTAGTCTGTCGACCTGAGATCATCATTTTTCTCGTATGAGTTCCCACCGTGCTTTGATTACTATCCTACCATGGCTCAAAGGAGTCGTGCAAACAGGTTTTAGTTGGGTACAGTCCCGAGCTACATGGAAGCAGTGAGCGGATCGTCGGGGATTCGTCTATCCCGGTATTGGGGGTTGATGCCGCGCGGTGCACAGGTGGCCATCACCAGAAATCCTTGGCCAAGGTAGACGAGAATTATTGATTTGGATCAGTAGTTTCTCAGTGGCTGATGGGCTTCATACCGACACGAAATATCTCGTTATTAAGGGTCTGACTTATCCATCCCCCTAGACTCGATATGCGATACTCATAGACGAACAAACTGGACCGTATGGAGATTGTCATGGACAGGCTCAGTAGGGGTTCGGATGAGTTTGCTCGTCAGCCTTCCTTTCACTCAATACCTGGGTAGCCGTTAGGTACAGTTAGTGTCGCTGACGTGCTTATCGTTAAACCCACTGCTAGCGTATTGACGAGTCTTTAGAGTTCAACACATAGGGTTTCCCTAGTTCTAGCGAAATGATGTAGTAGCCGTATTGGATACGTGTAAGGTTCCGATCGAATGATTATACTAGTTATCCGTACTTTCGATCGGACGGTTGATAATACTAGCCGGCTCGGGATTAAGCCGGATTATTAAATCAGGTATTGATTTAATAATTTACGTATATATATTTCGATATGTATATTCTAGTATTATGTTCTTTGTGTTATTCTATCTCTTTGGGTATTCGTATTTTGGTACGAATACAGGTATATATATACAGTTGAGTGTAATCCGTATTTATACGGAAAAAATTCTAGAAGGTGGACACCTCATTTTGTTTTATCCATTTATTTATTTAAATGGAAATGAGGTTTAAAGGTAAAGAAGTGAGTATGGTGAGACCCATGCTTGAATAGTGTTGACAAATGAATTGTTTATTCATTTGTGCTCACTATTCAAGTATGATTGCATTATTATATTTGGATATTGTGTTTTACAAAACCATGCCTGTTACTTTTCTCTCTCTAGAGTTTTTCTTCACTTGTTTTCCCCTTGAGTTTTTACTCACTTGAGTTCTTCTCACTTGAGCTCATGCATGGTTGGGTTTTGGAAAACACTCTCACCATTTTGCTTGCTCTCTTCACTACCTTAATTGACCTCCTCCTTCTTATTCATCTTCTACCAAACCATCTCATGTGTTGAGAAATAAGGGTAGAAGAAGAGATGGATAAACACCTTGAGCAACTCATTATATCCATATTGATGATATGGACAATTTTGATGATGACCTTAGGCACTCTAGATTAGCAATCTAGAGTCCCTAATTGCTTCACTTGATTCTTAGTGTAGAGCTAGAGCCATGAGCTACATCTCTCGGGTGGATCATCTTCGACGGAGGAAGACTGGCGGCCAAGCTCAATCGAGGACACCTCAAGGAGCTAATGAAGATGGTAGAAGATCGAAGGACACGGTTCATTCGGTATAACACTTCTATCACAGTAGATAACATTTTTGTAGTTTGCTAGTTTAATGTTTGGTTTCGATTCTAGGTAGTTGTTTCTAGCACCAAGTTTTTTAAACACCAAAATTTTTGTTCCGCATCGGCCACGGTAGATGGCCAGGGCACTATCAAACCCCAATATGGTATCAGAGCCACCCAAACCTTAGAAACTAGTAGTAGACGGTGCATTAGTTTCAAAACCGAAAAATTCTGATTTCAAAACCCATTCTCTGTTTTGAAATTTTTTTGATCTCTGAAAAAATTTTAAACAAGTGCATAGACTTAGTTTAGACATGATAGTGACACACGATGAAAACGAGGCAATTTGACGCAAATTTGGCCGACCAAAATGCTCAAATAACCTGCCTCACATTTTCACTATTCACCTTTGAACCACATTTTCATGTTGTATCTTGGGTTTTGTAAATTGGTATCTTTGGTCTTGTTTGATTTGCCCCAGATTTCACTTAGTGTTATCTTTGCTTGGGGGCAACTTGGAAAGTTTCTAAAGTTGAAATTTTGCATCGTTGATATCTGTGATGTGGTGTATGTGTTTTTCAAACGTCGTCTATTTGCTATATATCGTTTAGATAGGGTTTCACATACTTTCTTATACTGTTGTGATGTTGATATTGTGTTCGGATTGTCGTGTGGGTTAGTATCTTATGCAATGGTAGTTATATAGTTTAGATTCATTTATATATTCGTTATTGCAGGACGAGCGTCCGACATGTGGACATCCGTCTCTGCTAGTTTGTATATTCTATTATTAGGGCACGACCGGGTTGAGGTCGATGTCGCCATTGAATATATACTTTTCTTTTATGTGCTAGGATTACCCACGGTGGAGTGCTCGAATAGCCAGGTTCTAGAGGGAAACGGGCCCGCATCTCACGGCGTTGAGATGGAGGGGGCCTTACTCTAGAATTAGTGGGCTATTCGTCGTACTCGTAAGGGGTATAGGATGACCCACGGTGGAGTGCTCAAGTTACCGGATTCCATGACGTGCTGATTAGCCCATTCACTTTGTTGATTGGAGTTGCCTCACTTCTGAGATTGGCGGGTAACTTTCCGCACTCGTAGGGGTCTTGGTTATACATTGCACAGGCTATCCACACGAACGGGGAACGTCGGGTTTCATTTGCGGCTCAAAGAAAACCCGGGGCTCCTAAATTATCCGTTATTCTGTGTTGCTTATCGCTCTTCTCTGATATTGCTTATATCATGCCTGGGACGAATGTTATATATATATACATATATATATATATATATATTGTTAGTGTATTTGCCCTAGAGGCCATTACTGTATCATAGTAGTATGTATATTACTTAATGGAAGCTTGGGATATTCACCTTGTATTGACAATCTTGCTCAAAATGGTAGTATGCTACTTGGTTTGTTTCTGCTTTAATGTGTGCATGTGTTTCTTTTAAGCATATCGCCTTTACACATTAGTGGAGCCCTTAGGATCTTTGCTTGATTACCAGCGTTGTGATGGCAGTCACACTCGTGGGGGCTGGGTAATCTATAAGCATATCCTTATGCAGGTCCCTAGTCGCAGGACTATCGAGATAGGGCATTGATACTCCGGAGTAGACTAGCGTAGACTCTTCTTATCCCAGCTTGGGAGACGGTCTGTCCCACAGCCGTCAGTACGTCGTACTTGAGATAGTATGCGGGTGCTCGTTAGGTTACAAGTACACTGGACAGGACTCGTCGGGAACTGTTGGTTGGTATTATACCTATCATCAGGTATCAGTTCCCAGGTGACATGAGTACAGCTTAGTCCGTTGACTTGACACTGTCACTTCGCCTCGAGTGTGTTCCCACTGTACTTTGATTACTACCCTACCACGGCTCAAAGGAGTCGTGCAAACAGGTAGTTTTTGGGTGCGGTCCTGAAGCACTTGGAGGCAGTGATGGTTAGACAGGATTCGTCTCTCCCGGTATTGGGGGTTGATATCGCGCTGTGTCTAGGAGAGCCATTACACAAAGTCCCTGGCCAGGGCAAGCGAGATAGACTGGTAGGTTTCCAGTGTTATCTCAGGTGTTCTGGGCTACACTCCGACACGACTTGTACCGCTAGTAGGGGACTGACGTTTACCGCCATCCTAGGCCCGCCATGCGATGTTCTCAGACGAACAGACCGGACTGTACGGATACTGTCACATTCAGGCTCAGTAGGAGTTCAGATGGGTTTCACCTCGTCCGTCTTCTTATCGGCATCTACCTGGGGGCCGTTACGCATAGCTAGTGCCGCTTGCGGTCTGTGGTTAAACCTACTGCCAGCGTAGTGTCGAGTCTTTAGAGTCCCACACAGAGAGCTATTCGCCTTTAGGCAAAATAGTAGAGGTCGCATGGTTTTGCGACAGGTCGCATGGTTTTGCGACAGGGTTCGGTCACATCCGTGCACTTGTGCACGTTTAGTGTCCGGGCAGTTATTACTAGCGGGCTTTGGTTTAAACCAGATCCTAGTATACGTTTTGGGATTGGTTTTATCTCGTTTGTATTCGTTTTCCCCGGAACGCGGATACGGGTGTGTATGCACAGTTGACAGAGACAGAGACAGAGGATTCTCATTAGGGTTGTTGACTGTTGACTTTTGCTAAACCCTAATGAGAATTAGACTTATGATTAACAATAATATTAATTAAGTATTATAGTGACATGGTTAGGGTTGAAAGGTTGACCTTGTTGACTTGTTGACTTTTGTTGACCGGTTGACTAGGTTGGACTTGTTGACCACCATCATGACAATGGCTATCATTTGTTTGCATTGACTTGTGCTTGCTTGATGGTTCACAAATTGCATTTAATGCAAGAAATGATATTGTCATTTGTCATGATAACAACCATCACATTATACTCAATTATTATTACTTGTTATCATAATTTTTTGGATTATGAGAGCTTGGATGGCAAAAGACTTGCTCATTCTTCATTTTCATTTCTCTCTCTTGCTCAAGCTCTCTCCCTCTTCCTCTTGCTCTCTCTCTAGCTCAAGGCAACTCCCTCTCATGAGTTGAGAAATATTGCCTTAGAGATAAAAGAAAACCCATATCACTTCTCTACTCATCCTAGTTCATAAGGTTTAGCAAACCAAGTGTTCTAGTTTCTTCAAGTTCGAAGTAGAAGCCAAAAGGTAGAAGCTTTCGGGTGGATCCATCTTCGGCGCGAGGAGACGACGAGGTGAGGCCGATCCGTACACCGCAAAGAGTTGAAGACGAATGAGTTCAAGAAAGGTATAACCCCCTAACCGAGTAGGTAAAACTCTTAGTTATGATTGTTAGATGGTTGTTTAACAAAGATCCGTATTTTGAGTCCATGTTACCACCCTAGCAAAATCGTTTTTCATCATTTCCGCAAGCCCGTAAGTACCGAGAGGGGTAGCATGGACTTACAGTGGTATCAGAGCATAGTTAAACACTATCTAACATGTTAGCAAAGTAACTAGAAATTCGATCGGAGAAAAAGTCGCAAAATACGCCCGGAACACAAACTTTCTGTCGATTTTTAAACTGCTGTAAAAATTATTTGACATATACCAAAAATCGACTCAGGGTTTTTATAGTATACTGCAGAAAAACGATCCACAGAACCGACCAACTCACCGCGGTTCCGCGGCAAGAACAGCTTCTTGCCGCGGATCCGCGGCCGAGTTGACTCGGCCGTGGATCGGTTTCACTGCAGTATATTTTATGGGGTATTTTGGGATTTTTGGAGTATGTTTTTTCAGCCCAGATTTTCCAGAAAGAAAAATTTGTGTTTGGGGATTAAAAAACCGTATTTTGATCGAGTTTCTAAAGACTTAAGCTAACGGGTTTATATCTGTGTTGTGATATATGTATTGAACGTCTGCTAATCGCTATATGTCGATTAGTGGGTGTTATACATATCTGTGATCTGTAATGTTGATGGTATGTGTATATGAATTCATTGGATTGTCGCGGGTGAATAGCCGGGGGGTTGTGAGATGAGAGTTTTCTTTTCTTTCAATTCATGTAATTTGTAAATTGATGTAATATTATTTGTATGGACGCATAACCGGGTCGGGGTTGTAGCCGTCATTGTATAATTTCTTTTTACTGTTTTTGCTCCTAGGATAGACCCAAGGTGGGGTGCACAAACTACCGGGTATCTCGAAGTGCCGAGTGGCCTACTCACGAGTTGAGGGAGGTTGCTTCGCTTCGGGGACTTGGTGGGTAGTTTGCCGCACCCGTAGGGGTCTAGGGTGGGGTTTGGCTATTCACCGCGACCGTGTAATCCACTTTTCGTTACAGGCTCGTACGAATTGCGGATTCCTAGTATATCCAATGTGTTCATCTGTGATCTGAAATGGCTATCATTGCGATATATCTATATATGATATTATTTAGGAGTTGCTTATGTTTTGCATCCGCGCTAGTCCAGCCCCCGCTCTGTCGTTAGTTAAGTAACCTAACGGGTAATGACGGGGCCCCATGGCGAATGCGGATGGCATAAGCGTATGTCATATTTTGGTTGTTTTCTGCAGTGGTAGGATTAAATGATGGGATGCATTGGAATTAATGCAAGAAAAAAAATAAACCAAGTAACAGTCGTTGGAACACTTTCAAAACCACTCGGTTCTTTTCAAAACCAAACTTTTAAATGCGGAGCTTGAACAACTCCTTTTGAAAGCTATCTCGTTCCATCGATTATATCAAGTTTACTACATTCACGGTTTCGCCAAAACCATTCGTAGCCCTCCGTCGTTTCACATGAATGGTCAATAAGTATTCAAGCTATGTTTGTTGGCCAAAGTCAAGGCATAGTGATTGGTAGCTATTGGGTATTCATGTGCAGTATAGATAGATATGTTGGTTTGGGGCAGTCGTTCTACCTTGTTGGCCAAAGTCAAGGGTATGTGCGGGTGGGCTCAAATTAACCTGGAGAATGACGGGTAGAACTTGACATGTGACTTATAATTTGTTGGCCAAAGTCAAGGTCATAAGAGCATGGGGCAAAAATCCACATCGGGAGTTTCAAAAGAACTGAAACTTGCTAGCGCTGCATACCATTTGGAGTGTGATGATTCTGGTAGGATTCCTTCAGTTTTCTCATGCGATGATATTTGGATCCCGATCCTACTGTGAGTATATGCTACTCCTCCGGAACTTTCTCACTTAACGATCAATGCTATAAACCAAGTAGGTGTCTAGAAAGGTGTTAGCGGGGCTACGCCCACAGGGAAAAGAGGTTATTTAATTAAGGAACTTCGCGAAAGCGTTGGAAAACCTCCCTCGAAGTATCGACACTGGCCTGGCTGAACGGTTAAGCAACTATTGTACGGTGAGATTGATCCCGACTAGTTCTTTCTTTATGGTTTGAGGAAGGATTCGAGAGACAGTGGGAGCCATCCTGTTTAGACAAATTAAAAACCACTCTAAACTTGCAAGAGCATCATGCTAAAGTGTTTCTTCTCTCTCTCCTAATTGCAGCGACCGTTTATCATGACTGGACTTAAGTTACTTCTAGATAAAAACATACTGACAGGGCCAAACTACAAAGATTGGCTCAGGAATGTCAAAATGGCAATCACTTATGACAAGTTGGGGTATCTTCTTACCACCAAAGCTCTCCTTATCCCAGGTCCCAAAACCAGTGTCGTGGATAGGGAAATCCGCAAGACCTGGGAAATCGACTGCGCGAAGGCCAAGTGCCTCGTGCTTGCCTCTATGGACAACGAACATCAGAGGAGGCACGAGAATTTGGACCTCGAATCCATATTTCTCCATACAAAAGAACTGTATGGAGAGCAATCTCGTATCGCCAGATACGAAGTGTCGAAGAAGTTGTTTTCAGCAAGATTGGCCGTCGGATCATCGGTAGCGGAACACGTGCTTAAGATGATTGGCTACATAGAGGAGCTCGCGGACCTTGGGACTACGTTGGAGAATGAGCTATATACGGACTTGATTCTTCAGTCCCTTCCTTCCACTTACGCCCAGTTCATCCTGAATTTCAACTTCCAAGAAAAAGAAGTTGAACTTTCAGAGCTCCTCAACATGCTAAGGAGTGCAGAGGGCACCCTACAGAAAGGTAGGGAAACATCCACTTTGTTTGTAGGAGGATCTTCCTCTTCTAGGTCCAGGGCGAAAGCTAAGGGAAAGAAGAAGAAAATCCCCGCCAAACCAAGGGGCGGTGTTAGTAAAGTGGATACGAAGGGAAAGGCAAAAGCAACAAAGGTAGCGGGGAAGCTTGTGGATAAGGAAGAATGCTTTTACTGTCACAAGAGTGGACACTGGAAGAAAGATTGCAGGGCTTGGAAGGCCAGAACACAGGATCTGAAGCAAGTTGCGGCTTCAGCTTCAGGTGTGTATGTTATTGAAAACTGTCTATCAATAAACTCTACGTCCTGGGTATTGGATACCGGATCAGGATCTCATATCTATAATTCTTTGCAGGCGTTGAGAAAGCATAGGTTTTTGAAAGAAGGTGACATGACCCTAAAAGTTGCAAACGGAGCTAGCATGGATGCTGAGGCCGTGGGGGACTATCACCTGGGAATGTCAGATGGACATGTTTTGGTTTTACGTAATTGCTTTTTTGTACCCAACGCAACTTGTAATATCATTTCTGTATCTTTGATTTCTAAAGAAGGTTATGAATTTGCGTTTGTAAGTAATGTTGTAAACATTCACCTTAATCAAGTTATGATTGGGTCAGGTACATTGAGCAATGGTATATACATATTAAACCAACCACAGATTTTCAATGTCTAGAATACACACAAAAGAAAGTCTCCGGAAACAAATCAGACTTTCTTATGGCATTGTAGACTGGGTCACATCAATGAGAGAAGGTTGAAGAAGTTACATACAGAAGGATATTTGGATCCGTTCGAATATCAATCATATGCAACTTGTCAATCCTGTCTCAAAGGAAAGATGACAAAGACTCCGTTCACTGGACACGGAGTGAGAGCGAGCGAGCTTTTGGGACTCGTACACAGTGACGTGTGCGGTCCAATGTCTACGAATGCACGAAGCGGTTATTCTTACTTCATTACTTTTACGGATGACTTTTCAAGGTACGGTTATGTATTCTTAATGAAACATAAATCCGAAGCCTTTCGAAAATTCCAGGAATATAAGAATGAAGTAGAAAAACAAACAGGCAAAAGTATCAAGACACTAAGATCTGATCGAGGTGGTGAATACTTGAGTGCTGAGTTCCTGGACTACTTAAAAGAGAATGGAATTCTCTCTCAGTTTACTCCTCCATACACTCCGCAACATAACGGTGTATCGGAGAGACGGAACCGAAACCTATTGGATATGGTACGGTCCATGATGAGTAACGCTGAGTTACCGCGATCATTCTGGGGATATGCGCTAGAATCAGCTGCATACCTTTTGAACCGAGTTCCAACTAAGACTGTGCCTACTACACCATATTAGATGTGATGTGGGAAGAGACCCTATCTTAATCACATTAAGACATGAGGATGTCCAGCTTTTGTCAAAAAGCAGCATGCGGACAAGCTCGAGGCACGCTCAGTACAGTGAAAGCTTGTGGGATATCCAAAGAACTCCAAGGGATATTTCTTCTATTGCGAAGAGGAACAAAAGGTTTTTGTTTCTCGTCATGCCCACTTCTTGGAAACTGAGTTTTTTGGAAAATCAGATAAGTGGGAGCGCAATAGAACTGGAAGAAATTCCAGAATCATGAGCTATTACTGAAAGCTTAGTAGAACCAGAGGGTTCGAAAGATCAGGACATTCCTACGCCGCTCCGCAGAAGCAGTAGGCAGTCTCATCCGCCAGAGAGATACTACGGTTTTCTCATAGATGGGGATAGAGAGGATTGCATCATTGATAGTGATGAGCCGACTAGCTTCCAGCAGGCTATTCAGAGCGTTGACTTAGAAAAATGGCAGGATTCAATGCGGACCGAAATGGAGTCCATGTACACCAACAAAGTATGGACGTTGGACATTGCTCCAGATGGGGTAAAACCCGTAGGATGCAAGTGGATCTTCAAAAGAAAGATTGGTGTAGATGGACAGGTTGAGACCTATAAAGCTAGACTTGTTGCAAAGGGTTTCCGTCAAAGACCTGGCTTGGACTATGACGAAACCTTTTCTCCAGTGGCTATGCTGAAATCCATTCGGATCCTTCTTGCCATTGCTGCCTTCCATGATTATGAGATCTGGCAAATGGACGTAAAGACCGCTTTTCTAAATGGAAATTTAGAGGAGTGTGTCTATATGGACCAGCCAGAGGGTTTCATTCAGAGTGGGAGCAGCGGAAAGGTGTGCAAGTTGCTTAAGTCCATCTATGGACTAAAGCATGCATCGCGGAGTTGGAACATCTATTTTGATGAGACGGTCAAAGAATTTGGCTTTATCAAAAATCCAGATGAACCATGCATCTATAGTAGATTTGTAGCGAGAATTGTAGTATTCCTCGTTTTATACGTGGATGACTTTCTCTTGATAGGAAATGACATTCCTATGCTACAATCTGTCAAAGGGTTCTTGTCACACAGGTTCTCCATGAAAGACCTGGGTGATGCCTCATACATTCTGGGGATCCGGATCTATCGTGACAGATCCAAGAGGATACTGGGACTCTCACAGTCTAGGTACATCGACACCATACTGAAAAGATTCAGTATGGAAGATTCCAAGCGCAGTAATCTACCGGCTTGTCACGGGATCACCCTCTCCAAAGAAATGTCTCCCAAGACTGATTTGGAAAGGGATCGCATGTCTATTATACCTTACGCTTCTGCGGTAGGCTCTATAATGTATGCGATGTTGTGTACCAGACCAGATGTAGCTTATGCACTGAGTGTGGTAAGCCGGTATCAGTCAAACCCTGGGGAGAAACACTGGATATCGGTAAAGAACATTCTTAAGTACCTGAGAAGGACTAAGGAGATGTTCTTGGTGTATGGAGGAAAAGACCTCCAGATCGAGGCCTTTGCTGACTCCAGCTTCCAGAGTGACAAGGATGATTCCAAGTCCATGTCGGGTTATGTCTTTACCCTCTATGGAGGGGCGGTGTGTTGGAAGAGTTCCAAACAGGAAACCGTTGCTGACTCGACGATGGAAGCGGAATATATCGCTGCTGCAGATGCCACAAAGGAAGCTGTCTGGATGAAGAAGTTCCTCATGGAGCTTCAGGTGGTTCCTACCATTGTTGATCCAATACCGCTGTATTGTGACAACAACGGAGCTATAGCTTTAGCGAAGGAACCCAGTTCCCATCAGAAGTCCAGGCACATCATGAGGTGATATCACCTGATCAGAGAGATCGTGGGTCGCCAGGAGATCGAGGTTCGAAGAGTTGCTACGGAAGATAACACTGTTGATCCATTCACGAAGGCCTTACCCCAGACTCAGTTCGAGCGGCTGATCGAGATGATAGGTCTTCGATACGCCAGTATATGGCCTTAGTGCAAGTGGGAGATTGTTAGTGTATATGCCCTAAAGGCCATTACTGTATCATACTAGTATGTATATTACTTAATGGAAGCTTGGGATATTCACCTTGTATTAACAATCTTGCTCAAAATGGTAGTATGCTACTTGGTTTGTTTCTGCTTTAATGTGTGCATATGTTTCTTTTAAGCATATCGCCTTTACACATTAGTGGAGCCCTTAGGATCTTTGCTTGATTACCAGCGTTGTGATGGCAGTCACACTCGTGGGGGCTGGGTAATCTATAAGCACATCCTTATGCAGGTCCTTAGTCGAAGGACTATCGAGACAGGGCATTGATACTCCGGAGTAGACTAGCGTATGCGCTTCTTATCCCAGCTTGGGAGACGGTCTGTCCCACAACCGTCAGTACGTCGTACTTGAGATAGTATGCGGGTGCTCGTTAGGTTACGAGTACACTGGACAGGACTCGTCGGGAACTGTTGGTTGGTATTATACCTATCGTCAGTTATCAGTTTCCAGGCGACATGAGTACAGCTTAGTCCGTTGACTTGACACTGTCACTTCGCCTCGAGTGTGTTCCCACTATACTTTGATTACTACCCTACCACGGCTCAAAGGAGTCATGCAAACAGGTAGTTTTTGGGTGAAGTCCCGAAGCACTTGGAGGTAGTGACGGTTAGACAGGATTCGTCTCTCCCGGTATTGGGGGTTGATATCGCGCTATGTCTAGGAGAGCCATTACACAAAGTCCCTGGCCAGGGCAAGCGAGATAGACTGGTAGGTTTCCAGTGTTATCTCAGGTGTTCTGGGCTACACTCCGACACGACTTGTACCGCTAGTAGGGGACTGACGTTTACCGCCCCCATAAGCCCGCCATGCGATGTTCTCAGACGAACAGACCGGACTGTACGGAGACTGTCACATTCAGGCTCAGTAGGAGTTCAGATGGGTTTCACCTCGTCCGTCTTCTTATCGGCATCTCCCTGGGGGCCGTTACGCACAGCTAGTGCCGCTTGCGGTCTGTGGTTAAACCTACTGCCAGCGTAGTGTCGAGTCTTTAGAGTCCCACACAGAGAGCTATTCGCCTTTAGGAAAAATAGTAGAGGTCGCATGGTTTTGCGACAGGTCGCATGGTTTTGCGACAGGGTTCGGTCACATCCGTGCACTTGTGCACGTTTAGTGTCCGGGCAGTTATTACTAGCGGGCTTTGGTTTAAGCCAGATCCTAGTATACGTTTTGGGATTGGTTTTATCTCGTTTGTATTCGTTTTCCCCGGAACGCGGATACGGGTGTGTATACACAGTTGACAGAGACAGAGATAGAGGATTCTCATTAGGGTTGTTGACTGTTGACTTTTGCTAAACCCTAATGAGAATTAGACTTATGATTAACAATAATATTAATTAAGTATTATAGTGACATGGTTAGGGTTGAAAGGTTGACCTTGTTGACTTATTGACTTTTGTTGACCGGTTGACTAGGTTGGACTTGTTGACCACCATCATGACAATGGCTATCATTTGTTTGCATTGACTTGTGCTTGCTTGATGGTTCACAAATTGCATTTAATGCAAGAAATGATATTGTCATTTGTCATGATAACAACCATCACATTATACTCAATTATTATTACTTATTATCATAATTTTTTGGATTATGAGAGCTTGGATGGCAAAAGACTTGCTCATTCTTCATTTTCATTTCTCTCTCTTGCTCAAGCTCTCTCCCTCTTCCTCTTGCTCTCTCTCTAGCTCAAGGCAACTCCCTCTCATGAGTTGAGAAACATTGCCTTAGAGATAAAAGAAAACCCATATCACTTCTCTACTCATCCTAGTTCACAAGGTTTAGCAAACCAAGTGTTCAAGTTTCTTCAAGTTCGAAGTAGAAGCCAAAAGGTAGAAGCTTTCGGGTGGATCCATCTTCGGCGCGAGGAGACGACGAGGTGAGGCCGATCCGTACACCGCAAAGAGTTGAAGACGAATGAGTTCAAGAAAGGTATAACCCCCTAACCGAGTAGGTAAAACTCTTAGTTAGGATTGTTAGATGGTTGTTAACAAAGATCCGTATTTTGAGTCCATGTTACCACCCTAGCAAAATCGTTTTTCATCATTTCCGCTAGCCCGTAAGTACCGGGAGGGGTAGCATGGACCTACATATATTTATATATACTAGTAGATATTGTATATGTTTTGCATCCGCGCTAGTCCAGCTCCCGATCTGCCGTTAGTTAAGTAACCTAACGGCGCATGACGGGGCCCCGTAGCGAATACGGATGGCATATACGTACATTGTATTTTCGTTCTTTTATGGTGTGATATGGATTAATTGATGGGACTGCGTTAATTTTGATTAATGCAAAGGAAAAATAAACCTAAATGATGTTGTTGGAACCAAGTTTTAAAAATAACTGACATTATAAACGTTTCCTTTTTCTTTGCACAGCGGTATTTGGTTCTGAATATCCAGCACCTCATTCGATGTGGTAAGAGCCGAGATCCCTTCATAGAGAGTGACCTCTTGGGCAAAAGTTTACGTCATTGTAATAACCTCACTATAGTCGATTCTTTTGCTTTGCATCGTGGTATTCAGTTAGGAATATCCTGCACCTCATTCGATGAAGAAAGAGCCGAGATCCCTTCACAGGGTGTGACCTTTTTAGCAAAAGTTTACGTCACTATATATTTTTTAAAAACCAATCAAGCTCCTTCAACGATTCAAGTTCATTACGTTAAAAGTTTTTCGCCAAAAACCAGCCATAGCCCTCCGTCATTTCGAATGAGTAGTACCTAGTATTCGTACTGTGTTTGTTGGTCTTTGTCAAGGCGTAGTGTCCGATAGCTAGATATTGCTTGTCTGTTGCATAGAGATGCGATTATCTAGGACAGCCGGATAGCCTTGTTGGCCTTTCTCAAGGGTTTGTACGGGTGGGTCTAGATTAATTCAGGATAATGACAGGTTGAAATTGACTAGTGGTTTATGATTTGTTGGCCTTTGTCAAGGTCATAAACCGTTAGGGGCAAAAAACACATCGGGAGTTTCAAACATAAAGGAAACTTGCCCGGCATGCTCATACCTTCTGGTGTGTGGTGACTTGAGTGGCTTCCATCAAGTTATCATGCGATGATAGTTGGATCCCGATTCCCATTGATGAGTAGGTGTTACTCCTCGAGTGATTTTCAGATGATCCCGACTAATTCTCCTTTTAGGGTTTGAAGGAGAATTTGAGGAAACAGTGGGAGCCATCCTGATTAAATAAAGTGATTAACCAATCTAATCTAAGTTAGAGTGCACGCTGAGTGTTTCTTTTCTCTATCTCTTTGGCAGCGACCATATCCCGACCCTAAACTATAACCCATGAACCAAGTTGACCAAACCTTCTTAAAACACTTTAGCTTTTGGATTGTCATAGTCGCATATATCCATGCCGCTCCTACTTTCCCTTTGCATTTTTTCAGAACACTCCGTATCACTATGAAGATCCATATTGCTTGGATATTCCATCATATAGTTTCATACGAACTTGAAGAAACTTGTTTCTTTTCAAGTATGGATTCCGATTCTGGAAAAATTGAATAGGATTATTCAGCAGTATTTTCTCTTTATCTTCTCTCAGGTTGCGAGAGCTCATGGTATTAGGAGAGTACACCTATTATGCTTATTGGATAGTCTTCTCCCAAACCATAGGCAGGTGCCGAAAGGTAGGGAAGGTAGAAAACCAATTAGCCTAAGTATGGTGTACAGAAGGTAATAAGTAAAGACATATAAAGGGATTAGAGTGAGAGCAAAGGAAATTGCGACTACTATCATTCACGACGAAGCTGCGTATACCCCTGCCACTCCTACTTCCCCTTTACATTTCTCCAAAAGACCCCGTATCACTATGAAGATCCATATTTCTTGGATATGACATCGTATAGTTACATACGAACTCGAAGGAACTTGTTTCAGCTCGAGGATGGTTTCTGGTTCTGGATAAATTGAATATGATTATTCGGTTGTCTTTTCTCTTTACCTTCTCTCAGGTTGTGAGGGCTCCTACTATTAGGAGGTTACACCTATTACGCTTATTGGATAGTCTTCTTCCAAACCTTAGGCTGGTGCCGAAAGGTAGATAATGAAGAAAACCAATTAGCCTAAGAAAGGTGTACAGAAAGTAAGAAGTAAAGACATATGAAGGGATTGGAGTGAGGGCAAGAAAATATACGGTTACTATCATGAATCTGGAGAGTGGAAGAGGCATTACTAGGAATACCCGGCCACCCCTTCGAAACATTTTCATGTTTCAGTTTTACTGTGCGGTGTTAATTGAAAACTGTTTTCCCAATTAGATTCTGACTACAGAGTATGTATTTACCAGACTTGATTCCCACATCTGCATGACGTTACAGATGTTGAGTGGGAGTAAGATATTGAGAATTGGGTGATTATATCCTCTATATATCAGAATTCTTTGTAATTGGTGATATTTGAAGAAATCACCTAGGTTTTGCCTGACGGCAAATTTTTGGTTTTGAATATCCATTGTTATGCACCAATTTCAAACTAATATATCTGTACGTTTATTTTATAAAGTGAGATATAACTTTTTGAAATTATGTCAATGACATTTACCTATATCAGTTGATGGTTAGGTAAGATGCATTCAACAATGGTGTAATTCTTCTTAACCATAGCACAGTTTTCAACTTAGGACGTACAAGGTTTGAGTTATTAAACTCAGTGGACTTATACAAGGTATTGTATGTTGCCCGATGTCCGTTAGGACAAAGGGGTTGGTACTCGTACTATATTCCGTTTACTCATGACTTCTATGGTTTTAGACAAGTATTTCGTTGAAATACAAAGTCTAAATTTTGAGAAGTTGTAGGTATAAGAATAAAGTAGAGAACATGTTGGATATAGTGCCCTCAAAGTCAATTATTGGATCGCAGGCACGTGATTGCAATGATTGAGGAGGACCTATACCGGTAGGACAGTCTTACTCGAGATGATAGTATGCTATCTGGTTTGCCTTTATCAGTCGTGTACTGGTTCAGGTGACTGATCACTATTACACGTTGATAGAGCCCTTAGGATCTTGCTTGACTACCAACAATATGATGGCGATCATATACGTGAGAGTTGGGTAGTCCATAAGCACATCCTTAAAAGTGGCCCCTAGTCGTGGGAGTTTCGAGACAGGGCATCGATACTCCGGAGTAGACTAGTGTATACAGTCGAGACCCGACGGGGGGCGGCGGCCGGTCTCACAAGCCATTGGTGTCAGTTGGATCACCTAAGATGTATACAGGTGCTCATTGGGTTATGAGTACACAGGACAGGACTCGCCGGGAACCTGCTAGTTGGTATTTATACCTAGCATCAGATAGCAGTTCCCTGGTGACATGTGTACAGGTTAGTTCATCGACCTGAGGTCATCATTTTTCTCGTGTGAGTTCCCACTGTGCTTTGATTACTACCCTAGCACGGCTTAAAGGAGTCGTGCAAACAGGTTTTAGTTGGGTACAGTCCCGAGCCATATGGAGGCAAGTGAGCGGATCGGCAGGGGATTCGTCTCTCCCGGTATTGGGGGTGAGGTCGCGCTGTGTCTAGGAGAGCCATTACACAAAGCCCTCAGCCGAGGCAGGAGATTTACTGGTAGGTACTCCAGTAGTATCTCAAGGTGTTTTGGGCTACACTCTGACACGACTTATACCGCTATTGGGGGTCTGACGTTACCAGCCCCCCAGGCCCGATATGCGATACTCATAGACGAACGGACCGGACTGTATGTATATTGTCACTGTTAGGCTCAGTAGGGTTCCAGGATGAGTTCGCTCATCGGCTTCCCTGGAGGTCAGTACATGGGAAGCCGTTACGCACTGCTAGTGTCGCTGACGTGCTTATGGTTAAACCCACTGCCAGGATACTGATGAGTCATTAGTGTAAGTCCACGGTAGCGTCCCGGCCGTCTAACAGACGCAAAATGCGGAACAAAAACTTTTACAACTTGGGTTATCGCGTACTATAACCCGGATCTGCCATTAAAGCTAAACTAACAAACTACAAAGTGGGTCGAAATGTTATACCGAACGATCCGAGTCCTTCGGTCTTCAACCATCATCCCACACTTTGTTGCGGCTGCTCCGATCTCCTGAATCTCCAGTCTCCTCGTCCAGGTGGCACCACGTCGACGGATCTTTAAACGGGCTCCCGCCTCTGAACCGAGGCAACTCGATCATCAAGTTTGCTAAAAGAGATGACCAAGATTGATGTAGAGAATGAGTAGAACACTTTGTCTTGTTACGTCAAAAGCTATGGACGAACGGTTAATGAAGTTTCGTTTTTGGATCGAATGGAAATGAGAAACATCTAATTTCTATCAACCAAAACTATCATAATCTTTTTCAAGCAACCATTGCTCTCCACCAAGAGGTGGCCGGCCACTATATAGGAAGAGGGGGGTGAGGGTAGGAGGGGGAGAGTGACCATAATGATAAATGAAGAGGATGAGTCAAAGATAACACCTTGCATAAACATTAATGAACTAATGAATCATTAACCTAGTCATCATCCTTCATTTAATGCACTAATGAGTCACTAGCCACCTCATCATCCTAGTCACCATCTAGACGATTCCACACACATGACTCACCCTATGACTCACCCAAGTGACAAAAAGATAAATCCGTATTAAACCAAATGTTTAATACGGCTGATAGAAAACTGGAAACTGGCAACTTCCAAAAGCAATCCTGAAACGAATTTCAGGATAACCCCGTAACTGTATAAACATACCCGCATTTGTATTACGATAGAATACAAACGCAACTGAGACAAAGATATTATATCTACACAGTATAATACTCGGATCCGGCTTAAACCAAAGCCCACCAGTATTATCTGCCCGAAATATGACACGTGAGTAAACGCACGTGCATTTTCCGAACCCTGCCATAAAACCATACGGCCTCTACAACGTTTCGCCCGAACTTGGGAAAGTGTCTGTGGGGGACTCTAATGACTCATCAACACACTGGCACTGGGTATAACCACTAGCACGTCAAAGGTACAAGCTGTACGTAACGTTTGCCTATGTATTGATTGGAAGGGAAGCTGACGAGCGAACTCATCCAGAAACCCTACTCAGCCTGACAGTGACAATATCCGTACAGTCCGGTCCGTTCGTCTAAGGGTATCGCATATCAAGTCTAGAGGGGTGGATAAAGTCAGACCCCTAATAACGCGATAAATCGTGTCGGCATGAATCCCATGACCATCTGAGAAACTACTGATCCAAATCAGTAATTCTCCACTACCTCGGCCGAGGATTTCTAGTGTGTTGCGCCACGGCAGCGCCCCGGCCTCGTACTCGAGGCCAAAATGCGGAATCAAAAATTTTTCCTTACTCGGAAACCGGCGCTACCGCGGACAATGAAAAACCCGGATCGTTTACCATTAACCTAAACTAGCTAACTAGATATGGGGTGAGAAGTATACCACGAGATCCGAGTCCTCCGGTCTTCTCTTCAACGTCCCGATCTCCCGCGGAAAGTCTTGACTCCGTATCGTCGCCTCCTCGCCGGAAAGGGCACCACAACGCCTTCTTCTTTTACGGGCTCCCGCCTCAATACCGAGGCAACTCGCGCATGAAGCCGGCAACTCGACATGCTCAAGATGTGCTGTAGAATGTGTAGTAGATTGTCTCACTTGGGTTTGTTGCCATTTGTGGATGATGGAGGAAATGAGATTAGAAAAATGGTGCTTGCATTTTTCTAGCATGAATGAGATCAAGAAATGAAACTCAAGCTCTCTTCTTCTTCTTCTTCTCTCTTTCTTTTTTCTCTCTTGAAAAAACTTATCATCTAGTAAGCATAAGAATGGTGGAGGAAGAGAAGAAAAGAATATCAAACCATCACCTTAGAAGGAAGGTGAGTGTAGGAAAAGGTGGAGGGTAACCACAAGCAAAACATCATCATAACCAAATCACATCAACTCTAATCCACTTCTAATCACCAAAAAGCATGAAATGAAGAATGAAAGGAATGGTATCTAAATAAGTTATCATAATAAATCAACTTACAAATAAAACCTCCACCAAAGTGTTATTTGCAAAACTGCAAATAACCCCCTCCATCAGAAAAGTCCGGCCGGGAAAGAACAAAGGAAAACCGGCCGGAACGGAATGCAAACTGGCAACTCCAGAAAACTGGTCCCGTAATAAATTACAGGAAAACCCCATACTGTGCATACACACCCGCATTTGTATTCCGACCGGATACAAATGCAATGAGACAAAACTACACTATCAAATACTAGGATCCGGCTTAAGCCAAAGCCGGCTAGTAAAAACTGTCCGATCACGATCCGTGCAATACCGCACGTATCTGATCGAACCCTGCCATATCTCCATACGGCCTCTACAGCGTTTCGCCCGAAACTTGAGTAGCTGAAAGTGTGGTGGACTCTAAAGACTCGTCAATACTATGGCTGTGGATTTAACCACTAGCACGTCAGAGGTATAAGCCAATACGTGACGGGCCACCAGCTATTGACCAAAAGGGACGTCGATGAGGAAGCTCACCCCGACACCCTACTGAGCCTGTCAGTGACAATATCCGTACAGTCCGGTCCGTTCGTCTATGAGTATCGCATGGCGGGCCTAGGGGGTTGGTGAAAGTCAGACCCCCAAAAGCGGTACAAGTCGTGTCGGAGCGTAGCCCAGAACGCCCTGAGATACTACTGGAATACCTACCAGTAAATCTCCTGCCTCGGCCGAGGGCTTTGCGTAATGGCTCTCCTAGACACAGCGCGACCTCACCCCCAATACCGGGAGAGACGAACCCCTGAAGATCCGCTCACTGCCTCCATGTGGCTCGGGACTGTACCCAACTAAAACCTGTTTGCACGACTCCTTTGAGCCGTGGTAGGGTAGTAATCAAAGCACAGTGGGAACTCACACGAGACAAATGACGATCCTCAGGTCGATGAACTAACCTGTACACATGTCACCAGGGAACTGCTATCTGACGTCTGGTATAAGACCAACTAGCAGGTTCCCGGCGAGTCCTGTCCGGCGTACTCATAACCCAATGAGCACCTGTATACATCTTAGGTGAACCAACTGACACCAGTGGCTTGTGAGACCGGCCACCGCCCCTCGTCGGGGTCTCGACTGTATACACTAGTCTACTAATGGAGTATCGATGCCCTGTCTCGAAACTCCTACGACTAGGGACTTTTAAAGGATGTGCTTATAGACTACCAGCTCCCACGTATATGATCGCCATCATACTGCTGGCAGTCAAGCAAGAATCCTAGGGGCTCTATCAACGTGTAATAGCGACATGTCAGGTCACCTAAAGCAGTACACGATGATAAAGATAAACCAGATAGCATACTATCATCTCGAGTAAGACTGTCCTACCGGGATAGGTCCTCCCTCAATCATTGCAATCACGTGCCTGTGATCCAATAATTGACTCTGAGGGCACTATCTCCAACAATCTCCCACTTGCACTCAAGGCTAATTATTGCGATGCCGTATACTCACAGCCCGTGTGATACCGAACACCCAACTCCTCTACTAGTCAGTCTCACAAAACCCGTTTGCGAAACTATTGCGTTCGAGGAATAGCCTCAGTGAGTGGATCCGCTGTGACGTTTCTTTCTATATCTCTCTATATCTCAAGTTCGCGGAGAAAGCCATCTCCCGAAATGAGCAATACCTGTCTTAGAATGTCTGGATGTCTGATGGGACCTAGCTCATAAAAGAACTTCAAATCCAAACTTCTTAGACTGTACCGTAAACTGAACTTAATCAGTATCCTGCGCCAGGCCACCCTCAGTATTGCCTTGGACCACCTGTCCAAAATACTGCCCCTCGTCAGAAGGAAAAATATAACTCTGACAACCTCCTTGTCATCCATGTCACCTTGGAAGCCTGGAATGATAACTGTCTCCCAAATAAGGCTGTCGTTATCATATCCCTAGAACATCCACTTATGTTCTAAAACTGCTTCCGACTGTTTCTCCAGGATTGGATCAATATCAACTTATTGCATCTAGTGCAAGAACAACATCTGGTGTGGTACTTGACATCTCATGATTGACTCAATTGCCTAAGCAAGTGATCTGCCAATCATGAGTATCCCTCTCCCCTTTAGTCTATAAGACACCTTTAGAGAGGGTGACTCCATTAACTGCAGGTGCACTACCGTGCCAGGAGTCGTCCATTCTAAATACTCATAGAATGCTGTCAAGGTACCCAGATTGGGAAACCACCCAAATCTAGATCTAAAACCATAGATCTAGTAACCAGAATGTCTGATATAATATCCAAGTCCTGTGTGGAGAAACCACTGTGTGACGACCAAAGTACAACCGATCGTAGTATAGGAGTATCCTTTCCTATTACCTTCTCAACAGATCCACCCCTTATTCTGATGACGTCAAACCTATGACTGTCAGGTCAGAAATAGATGATCTATCTCCGCTACATCTGCTTTAGTCTATAAGTAGACATAAGCCTGATGTCCACCAATGTTTCCGCTGCTCCCACTGACTACGACAACCCTCTGGCAGAGTCATATAGACGTGCACTTCCAAAGCTAGTTTAGAACGACGCTATACTCATCCTCCTGCCGGGTCTCGCAGCCTGGAACAACAACAATGGCGAGTGTGGGTAAACAAGAACTTCCCTGTCACCGTCCTTGAGGCTACCGGAGTACCTCTCGGGTGCCTGAAGTTACCCACCGCATCTGCGGAGTGGCCAATGGAATGTCAAACCAGATTGAATCTTTAGGTTCCTTATCAAATCTTCGGTAATCGTTTGTGGTTCTGGAATTACTTCCAGTTCTACCATACTCCCACTACTTTTTCTGAAAAATCTATTTTTATTAAAACTGTGGCGAGTCTAGAACAATATTGCTATTGTTCATCCAGATGGTAGAAAATCAACCCTCGTCATAGCCTGGGTCAACCCACAAACAGCCATTACAGAAACGTGCCTTGAGTTGTCCAGTGTCTGGTTTTAAGCATAAGCCGGACAACTCCCCGTACCTTAACATTATCAAGATATGAACTGCTCTATATCCAATATAGAAACAGAGGCACTGATTTAATTGAACCAGATTCAAATCATGCAGCTGTCTCCAGTGCATGTCAACTAAAATGGAAGGAGGCCGATCAGCGTTACTCAACTTAGGAATGCTTCCAATTATGAGTAACCTGAAAGAGAAGCAATTTCTCTTGATCATCACTATCAACTGAATACCATACGCAAGTATCTGCATCTTCGATCACTTTGGAGAATCCCGATACTTGCTATACCTGGTTCTCTACTTTATTCATATACCCATAACTCCTCAAAACTTAGACCCTGTGTTTCCACGAAACACATGTCTAAGAACTAGAGAAGTTAAAAGTAAACAGAATATAGTACGAGGACCAACCCCTCTGTCCCAATGGACACTGGACAACATACAATACTCTGTATAAGTCCGCTGAGTCTAACAACTCATTTACTGTGTATCGTAGGTTGAAAACTGTACTTATGGTTAAGAAGAATTACACCGCTGTTTAATGCTCCTTACCTAACCATCCACTGATATAGGTAAATGTCATCGACATAATATCAAAAGGTATATCTCACTCTATGAAAATAGACGTACAGATATATCAATTTGAAATTGGTGCACAACAACGGATATTCAAAACCAAATATTTGCCGACCGGCAAACAGCCCAGATGATCTCCTCAAATATCACCGATTACAACGAATCCCGATATAATGAGGATGATCACCCAATTCCCAATAACTTACTCCTACTCATCATCTGTAAAACCATACAGATGTGAGAACCCAATCTGGTAAATACATACCCTGGAGCAAGTGTCTAACTGGGAAATCAGTTTTCCATTAACAGTACACAGTGAAACTGAAACATTGAAATGTTTCGTCGGGGTATCCTGGTATTCCAAGTAATGCCTCTTCCATCATCCAGATTCACAACTGTAACCGTATAATTCCTTGCCATCTTTCTAAATCCCTTTCTGTGTCTTTAGTCATTACCTTCTGTACACCCTATTAGGCCAAATGGTTTTCTTTTTTTCCTACCGTTCGGCACCAGCCTATGGTTTGGAAGAAGACTATCCAATAAGCATAATGGGTGTACTGTCCCAATCCTAGGAACACTCGCAACGCGAGAGAAGGTGAAGATAAAAGACACCTGAATGTACTTTATTCCTATTTCTCCTGAACCAGAATCCATCCCCGAACTGGAACAAGTTCCTTTCGAGTTCGTATATAACCATACGATGGATTATCCAATAAACTGGGATCTTCGTAGTGATACGGAGTGTCCTGGAGAAATACAAAGGTGATTTAGGATTGGCGAAGAAATACTTGGTTTGGTCGTGAATAGCAGTCGCAATTTACTTTGCCTTCCTACTAATCCCTTGCTTTGTCTTAACTTAATACCTTCTGTACACCGTTTAGGCTAGCTGGTTTTCTTCATTCCCTACCGGTCGGCACCAGCCTATGGTTTGGAAGAAGACTATCCAATTTGCGTAATAGGTGTACCACTCCTAAACCAAGGAGTACTCGCAACCTGAGAGAAGGTGAAAAGAAAAGACAACTGAATAGTCCTATCCGTTTTCTCCAGGACCAGAAACCATCCTCGAAGTCCTTCGAGTTCGTATATAACCATACGATGGTTTTGTCCAATGGAAGTGGACGTTCGTAGCAATACGGGGTGTCCTGGAGAAAAGGGTAAAAGTAGGAGTGGCAAAGAGGTCTGCAACTCTGACAATCCAAAAGCCTGAGTTAAGAAGGTTCGGTCAACTTGGTCACTGAGTCATAGTCCAGGGTCGGGTCAATGGTCGCTGCCAAAGAGAGAGAGAAAAGAAACACTCAGCGTGCACTCTATCCTAGATCAGAATGGTTATCACTTTGTCTAATCTGGAAACCTCCCACTGTACCTCAAATTCTTCTCCAAACCTGAAAGAAGAACTAGTCGGGGTCACCCGAGGAGTAAAATAACTCATCAGTGGGAATCGGGATCCAACTATCATCGCATGATAACTTGACGGAATCCACTCAAGTCACCACACTCCAGAAGGTATGCGCATGCCTGGCAAGTTTCAGTTCTTTTGAAACTCCCGATGTGATTTTTACCCCTAGGACTCAAGTGACCTTGACGGAGTCAACAAATCAAAGAGTCCTAGTCAAGTTCATCCCGTCATTATCTGGATTGCATTAAACCCACCCGTACGTGCCCTTGACGGAGTCAACAAGGCCGCACGACTGTCCTAACCAATCCCATTTATGCAACAAACAAGCACCACTTAGCTACCGTACACTACGCCTTGACGGAGTCAACAAACGCAGCACGAATACTAAATAATACTCATAAGAAATGACGGAGGGCTACGAATGGTTTTTGGCGAAAAACCTTTAACGTAAAGAACTTGATATCGTTGAAGGAACTGCATAGCCTTTTAAAAATATAGTGACGAAAACCTTTACTAAAGAGGTCACTCCCGGTGAAGGGATCTCGGCTCTTTCCCCGTAGAATGAGGTGCAGGATATTCCAACTGAATACCACGATGCAAAGCAAAAAGTAATCGGCTATAGCGAAGTTAATGCCCTGACGCAAACTTCTGTCCAAGGGGTCACTCCCGGTGAAGGGATCTCGGCCCTTGCCTCGTCGACTGAGGAGCAGGATATTCCAAATGAATACCACGATGCAAAACAAAAGTGAACGTCCTTGCAATAACAGCTTTTTGAAAAATTGTTCCAACAACATCAGAATAGGTTTGTTTATCTTGCATTGATCCGAATCAACGCAGTCCCATCACAAGATCACACCAATAAATAACGAAAATATACTGATGTACGTATATGCCATCCGCATTCGCCACTGGGTCCCGTCATCACCCGTTAGGTTAGCTTACTAACGACAGAGCGGGGACTGGACTAGCGCGGATGTAAAACATATACAACATCTACTAGTATATACATACCAATATATTATTTTCGCTCAAGGCGTGATAAAAAGCAGCATCACAGAAATATACAGCATCACAGAACAATACAGATATCTGGAAACCCCGGGTTTCACAGAGCCGCTGCTGAAACCCGACGTTCCCCTGGTCGTGTGGATAGCCTGTGCAATGAAATCCTAGACCCCTACGGGCGCGGCAAGTCACCCGCCAAAACCTGAAGCGAGGCAGCCCCCTTCAGCTCCGTGAATGGACCACCCAGCACTTCATGGAATCCGGTAACTTGGGCACCCCTCCTGGGTCAACCTGTACCCCCTACGAGTGCGGCGAATAGCCCGCCAATCCTAGAGTGAAGCCCCCTCCGTCTCAATGCCATGAGATGCGGGCCCGTTGCCCTCTAGAACCCGGCTATCCGTGCACCCCTCCGCGGGGTAATCCTAGTACAGAAAGTAAAATATACATATACCGGGTACATCGACCGCAACCAGGTCGTGCCCCAAAAGAATAATACAAACAGGCAGCGACGGCAGTCCACATGTCGGACGCTCGCCCCGCAATATCAAAAGTACATAATACAACAATACAGTACTAGCATTGCATCCAGGCTATCCCCCACGACCGATCCGCAACATCACAGCATAAACATAGAACATCAACGTGAAAGTCACGTTCGCAAATCCGTCTAACCGGGCTATAGCAGTTAGACCGGATTTACCGATCGAGTGACATTCACGGTCGCAGATATAATGTAAATACTGTGAAAAATGTGTTTAAAATTTTCCGATTGACCAAAAATTAACAAGTGGGCCCCCAAACAAAACTGTAGCACTTACAGAAAACCTGGGCCCAATTTTAATATTCCAAAACCCCTAATTTAAGCCCATAAGCCCACTGGAAAAATACGAAGCAGTGACCCCACCAACTCGCGGCGGAAGGGCGGCAGAAAGGGGGGTCGCGCGGCGCTTCCGCGCTCGAGGTAAGGGTTCACTGTCTCGTTTTTTCTCAGAGTTCTTAGAACTCCCTGCACATCTTTCTGAGACCACCAGAAAAATTTTTAGACTTCAAAAAATTTCAACAGAAACTGATGTGAAGGAAAAATACGGTTTTTGGAATTTCGGTCGATCGGATAAGCAAAACACATTAGAACAAGCTAGGTAAGGTTAATGGCGTGGCTCTGATACCATGTTGCGCCACGGCAGCGCCCCGGCCTCGTACTCGAGGCCAAAATGCGGAATCAAAAATTTTTCCTTACTCGGAAACCGGCGCTACCGCGGACAATGAAAAACCCGGATCGTTTACCATTAACCTAAACTAGCTAACTAGATATGGGGTGAGAAGTATACCACGAGATCCGAGTCCTCCGGTCTTCTCTTCAACGTCCCGATCTCCCGCGGAAAGTCTTGACTCCGTATCGTCGCCTCCTCGCCGGAAAGGGCACCACAACGCCTTCTTCTTTTACGGGCTCCCGCCTCAATACCGAGGCAACTCGCGCATGAAGCCGGCAACTCGACATGCTCAAGATGTGCTGTAGAATGTGTAGTAGATTGTCTCACTTGGGTTTGTTGCCATTTGTGGATGATGGAGGAAATGAGATTAGAAAAATGGTGCTTGCATTTTTCTAGCATGAATGAGATCAAGAAATGAAACTCAAGCTCTCTTCTTCTTCTTCTTCTCTCTTTCTTTTTTCTCTCTTGAAAAAACTTATCATCTAGTAAGCATAAGAATGGTGGAGGAAGAGAAGAAAAGAATATCAAACCATCACCTTAGAAGGAAGGTGAGTGTAGGAAAAGGTGGAGGGTAACCACAAGCAAAACATCATCATAACCAAATCACATCAACTCTAATCCACTTCTAATCACCAAAAAGCATGAAATGAAGAATGAAAGGAATGGTATCTAAATAAGTTATCATAATAAATCAACTTACAAATAAAACCTCCACCAAAGTGTTATTTGCAAAACTGCAAATAACCCCCTCCATCAGAAAAGTCCGGCCGGGAAAGAACAAAGGAAAACCGGCCGGAACGGAATGCAAACTGGCAACTCCAGAAAACTGGTCCCGTAATAAATTACAGGAAAACCCCATACTGTGCATACACACCCGCATTTGTATTCCGACCGGATACAAATGCAATGAGACAAAACTACACTATCAAATACTAGGATCCGGCTTAAGCCAAAGCCGGCTAGTAAAAACTGTCCGATCACGATCCGTGCAATACCGCACGTATCTGATCGAACCCTGCCATATCTCCATACGGCCTCTACAGCGTTTCGCCCGAAACTTGAGTAGCTGAAAGTGTGGTGGACTCTAAAGACTCGTCAATACTATGGCTGTGGATTTAACCACTAGCACGTCAGAGGTATAAGCCAATACGTGACGGGCCACCAGCTATTGACCAAAAGGGACGTCGATGAGGAAGCTCACCCCGACACCCTACTGAGCCTGTCAGTGACAATATCCGTACAGTCCGGTCCGTTCGTCTATGAGTATCGCATGGCGGGCCTAGGGGGTTGGTGAAAGTCAGACCCCCAAAAGCGGTACAAGTCGTGTCGGAGCGTAGCCCAGAACGCCCTGAGATACTACTGGAATACCTACCAGTAAATCTCCTGCCTCGGCCGAGGGCTTTGCGTAATGGCTCTCCTAGACACAGCGCGACCTCACCCCCAATACCGGGAGAGACGAACCCCTGAAGATCCGCTCACTGCCTCCATGTGGCTCGGGACTGTACCCAACTAAAACCTGTTTGCACGACTCCTTTGAGCCGTGGTAGGGTAGTAATCAAAGCACAGTGGGAACTCACACGAGACAAATGACGATCCTCAGGTCGATGAACTAACCTGTACACATGTCACCAGGGAACTGCTATCTGACGTCTGGTATAAGACCAACTAGCAGGTTCCCGGCGAGTCCTGTCCGGCGTACTCATAACCCAATGAGCACCTGTATACATCTTAGGTGAACCAACTGACACCAGTGGCTTGTGAGACCGGCCACCGCCCCTCGTCGGGGTCTCGACTGTATACACTAGTCTACTAATGGAGTATCGATGCCCTGTCTCGAAACTCCTACGACTAGGGACTTTTAAAGGATGTGCTTATAGACTACCAGCTCCCACGTATATGATCGCCATCATACTGCTGGCAGTCAAGCAAGAATCCTAGGGGCTCTATCAACGTGTAATAGCGACATGTCAGGTCACCTAAAGCAGTACACGATGATAAAGATAAACCAGATAGCATACTATCATCTCGAGTAAGACTGTCCTACCGGGATAGGTCCTCCCTCAATCATTGCAATCACGTGCCTGTGATCCAATAATTGACTCTGAGGGCACTATCTCCAACATAGTGATGGCCACCCGTGCACTGCGCGACATCAACCCCCAATACCGGGAGAGACGAATCCCCGACGATCCGCTCACTGCCTCCATGTGGCTCGGGACTGTACCCAAAAAATACCTGTTTTCACGACTCCTTTGAGCCATGGTAGGGTAGAAATCAAAGCACAGTGGGAACTCACACGAGACAAATGACGATCTCAGTTCGACAAACTAACCTGTACACATGTTACCAGGGAACTGCTATCTGACGATATGTATAATACCAACTAGCATGTTCCCGGCGAGTCCTGTCTGGTGTACTCATAACCCAATAAGCACCTGTATACATCTTAGGTGAACCAACTGATACCAATGGCTTGTGAGACTGGCCACCGGCCCTCGTCGGGGTCTCGACTGTATACACTAGTCTACTCTGGAGTATCGATGCCCTGTCTCGAAACTCCCACGACTAGGGACACTTTTAAGGATGTGCTTGTAGACCCCATCTCCCATGTATATGATCGTCATCATACTGCTGGCAGTCAAGCAAGAATCGTATGGGCTCTATCAACATGCAATAGTGAACTAAAGCATGTATATGATGATAAAGACAAACCAGATAGCATACTATCATCTCGAGCAAGACTGTCATATCGGTATGGGTCCTCCCTCAATCATTGCAATCACGTACCTGCGATCCAATAATTGACTTTGAGGGCACTATATCCAACAATCTCCCACTTGCACTTAAGGCTAATTATTGCGATGTTAGCATACTCACAGCCCGTATGATACCGAACATCTAACTCCTCTACTAATCAGTTTCACAAAGCTCGTTTGTAAAACTATTGTGTTCGAGAAATAGCCTCAGTGAGTGGATCCGCCCTGATGTTTCTTTCTATGTCTCTCTTAATCTCAAGTTCGCGGAGAAATCCATCTCCCGAATCGAGTAATACCTGTCTTAGAATATGTCTGGATATCTGATGGGACCTAGTTCATAAATGAACTCCAAATCCAAACTTCTTAGACTGTATCGATAACTGAACCTAATCAGTATCCAGTACCATGCCTCCCACAGTATCCTCTTGGGCCAACTGTCTATAATACTGTCCCTCGTCAGAGGGAAAACTATAACTCTAACAATCACTCTGTCATCCATGTCACCTTTGAAGACTGTAATGATAACCGTCTCCCGAAAGAGGCTGCCGTCATCAAATCCGTATAACATTCACTTATGTTCTAAAACTGCTTCCTTATGTTTCTCCAGGATTGGATTAATATTAACTTATCACATCTAGTGCAAAAACAACATCCGGTGTGGTACTTGACTTTTCACGATTGACTCAATTGCCAAAACAAGTGAACTGCCAATCATGCACATCCCTCTCCCCTTTAGTCTGTAAAACACCTTTAGAGAGGATGACTCCATCATCTGCAGGTACACCACCATGCCAGGAGTCATCTATTCTAAAATACTATTAGAATACTGTCAAAGTATCCTGATTGGGAAACTACCCAAATCAAGATCTAAAACCATAGATCTAGAAACCAGAATGTCTGATATTACATCCATATCCTTTGTGGAGAAACAACTGTATGACGACCACAGTACAACCGATCGTAGTATAGGAATTTTACTTCCTACTCTGTGTATGTCATCCAAATACCGGGACATCACACCCTACTACCTTCTTAACAGATCCATCTCCTATTCTGATGAAGTCAAACCTTTGACTGTCACATCAAAATTAGATGATCTATCTCCGCTATATTTGCTCAAGTCTATAAATAGACATAAGCAACTTGCCCATTATGCTTCCGCTGCTCCCACTGACCACGAAAACCCTCTGGCAGAATAATATAAACGTGCACTTCTAAAGCTAGTTTCGAACGACGCTATACTTAACCTCCTGCCGGGTCTCATAGCCTGGAACAACAGTGGTGTCAAGTCTGGGTAAACAAGAACCTCCCTGTTACCGTCCTTGAGGCTACCGGAGTACCTCTCGGGTGTCTGAGGTTACCTACCATATCTACGGAGTGGCTAATGGAATGTCAAACCTGATTGAATATATAGGTCCTATTAAATTTTTCATAACCGTTTACGGTTCTGGAATCACTTTCAGTTCTACCATACTCCCACTGCTGTTTTTCTGAAAAAATCCATTTTACTAAAACTGTGGCGAGTCAAGAACAATATCACTATTGATCTTCCAGATGGTAGAAAATCAACCCTCGTCAAATCCAGGGTCAACCCACAAACTGCCATTACAGAAACGTGCCTTGAGCTATCCAGAGTCTGGTTTTAAGCATAAGCTGGACAACTCACCGTACCTTAACATCGTTAAGATATGAACCATTCTATATCCAATATAGAAACTTTAGCACTTATTTAATTGGAACCAGATTCAAATCATGCAGCTGTCTCCAGTGCATATCAATTTAATGGAGAGAGGCTAATCAGCATTACTCAACTTAGGAATACATTCAATTATGAGTAACCTGAAAGAGAAACAAGTTTCTCAAAACCATTACTATCAACTGAATACCAATCACAAGTATCTACATTTTCGATCTCTTTGAAGAATCCCGATACTTGCGACATCTTGTTCTCTACTTTATTCTTATACCCACAACTTCTCAAAACTTAGACTTTGTATTTCTACGAAACACTTGTCTAAAAACTAGAGAAGTCACAAGTAAATAGAACATAGTACGAGGACCAACCCCTTTGTCCTGACGGACACTGGACAACATACAATACACTGTATAAGTCCGTTGAGTTGAAAAACTCAAAACCTGCGCATCTCAGATTGAAAACTGTACTTTATGGTTTAAGAACTACTCCGTTGTTTAATGCTCCTTACCCAATCGTCAACTGATATAGGTAAATGTTACGGACATAATTTCAAAAAGTTATATCTCACTTTATAAAAATAAATGTACAGATATATCATTTTGAAATTGGTGCACAACAACGGATATTCAAAACCAAATACATGTCGTCCGGCAAAAACTCAGGCGACATCCTCAAATATCACCAATTACAACGAATTCCGATATAATGAGGACGATCACCTTTATTCCCAATAACCTACTCCCACTCATCATCTGTAAAACCATACAGATGTGAGAATCATACCTGGTAAATACATACCCTGGAGTAAGTATCTAATCGGGAAATCAGTTTTCCTTTAACAATGCGCAGTGAAACTGAAACATGAAAATGTTTCGTAGGGGTATCCTGGTATTCCTAGTAATACCTCTTCCATAATCCAATTCATGACTATAACCGTATATCTCTTTGCCATCTCACCAAATCCCTTTATCTTTCTTTATTCATTTCCTTCTGTACACCATCGTTAGGCTAAATAGTTTTCTTCCTTCCCTACTGTTCGGCACCAGCCTATGGTTTGGAAGAAGTCTATCCAGTAAGCATAATAGGTGTACCCTCCTAAACCAAGGAGTACTCATAACTTAAGAGAAGGTGATGATAAAAGACAACTGAATAATACCTTATTCTATTTCACCCGAACTGGGAAAAAAACAAAGGTGAAATAGGAGTGGCGATGAAGTACGTGGTTTGGTCGTGAATGATAACAGTAGCAATTTTCTTTGCCCTCTTTCTAATATCTTTATTTTGTCTTTAGTTACTACCTTCTGTACACCCTACTTAAGCTAATTGTTTTTCTTCATTCCCTACCTTTCGGCAGCAGCCTATGGTTTGGAATAAGACTATCCAATAAGCGTAATGGGTGTACTCTCCTAAACTAAGGAGCCCTCGCAACCTGAGAGAAGGTGATAATAAAAGACAACTTAATAATACTTTATTCTATTTCTCCTAAACCTGGATCCATCCTCGAAGAAGTCCCTTCGAGTTCGTATATAACCATACGATGGATCTATCCAATGGAAGTGGATGTCCATAGTAATACGGGGTGTTCTAAGAAATGCAAAGGGTAAAAGAAGGAGCGGCAATGACTTATGAAACTTAGACAATCCAAAAGCCAGTATTTTAAGAAGGTTCGGTCAACTTGGTCACTGAGTCATAGTCTAGGGTCAGTCAATGGTCGCTGCCCAAGAGAGAGAGAAAATAAACACTCTGCGTGCACTCTAACCTAGATCAGAATGGTTATTACTTTATCTAATCAGGAAACCTCCCACTGTACTGTCAAATTCTCCTCCAAACCTAAAAGAAGAATCAATCGGAATCACCCGAAGAGTAAACCAACTCATCAGTGAGAATCAGGATCCAACTATCATCGCATGATAACTTGATGGAATCCACTCACGTTATCACACTCCAGAAGGTATGCGCATGCCTGACAAGTTTCAGTATGTTTGAAACTCCCAATGTGATTTTTTCCTCATGCTCTTATGACCTTGACGAAGGCCAAAATATCATAAGTCACATGTCAAGTTCTACCCGTCATTGTCCAGGTCAATTTGAACCCACCCGTACATACCCTTGACGAAGGCCAAAATAGTAGTACGACTGTCCCAAACCAACGCATCTATCTATGCAACAAATGAATACCCCAGCAGCTACCAAACACTATGCCTTGACGAAGGCCAACATACATAGCTTGAATACTACTGAATACCCAAAAGAAATGACGGAGGGCTACGGCTGGTTTTTGGCGAAAAACCTTTAACGTAATGAACTTGATTTCGTTGAAGGAACCTGATAGCTTTTCATAAAAATATAGTGACGAAAACCTTTTGCTAAAGAGGTCACTCCCGGTGAAGGGATCTTGGCCCTTGCCTCGTCGAATGAGGTGCAGGATATTCCAACTGAATACCGCTATGCAAAACAAAAGGAAATATCTTTGTAATAACACCTTTTAAAATTTGTTCCAACAACATCAAATATAGGTTTGTTTTACTTTGCATTGATCAGAATCAACACAGTCCCATCAATCAATCACACTAGAAAGGAACGAAAATAAAATGTACGTATATGCCATCCGCATTCGTCACTGGGTCCCGTCATCACCCATTAGGTTACTTAACTAACGACAGAGCGGGGGCTGGACTAGCGCGGGTGTAAAACATATACAACATCTAATAGTATATATACCAATATATAATAATCGCTCCAGGCGTGATAATATGCAACATTACAGAAAAGTAATAAGTATAACAGAACAATACAGATAATCTGGGATCCTCGGGTTTCACAGAGCCGCTACTGAAACCCGACGTTCCCCTGGTCGTGTGGATAGCCTGTGCAATAAAACCTAGACCCCTACGGGTGAGGCAAGTTACCCGCCAAAACCTGAAGAGAGGCAGCCCCTTACAGCATAGTGAATGGACCACCCGGCACTTCACGGAATCCGGTAACTTGAGCACCCCTCCTTAGGTCAACCTGTACCCCCTACGAGTGCGGCGAATAGTCTGCCAATTCTAGAGTGAGGCCCCTCTGCCTCTCAAACCCATGAGATACGGACCCGTTGCCCTCCAGAACCCGGCTATCCGTGCACTCCGTCGCGGGGTAAACCTAGTACAGAAATAAAAATATGTACAACGGGTACATCGACCTCAGCCCGGTCGTGCCCCAAAAGAATATTATACAAACAGACAGTGACCGCAGTCCACATGTTGGACGCTCGCCCCGCAATATCAAATGTACAAATAAATTCAAATAGCACTACCATTGCACGCTGCTATCCACCACGACAAATCCGCAACATCATAGCATAACACAGAACATCAACGCGAATGTCACGTTCGCAAATCCGTCTAAAAGGACTATAGCAATTAGACGCAATTTACCGCTCAAATGACATTCCCGGTCGGAGATATAATATAAGTACTGCATACTAACAAGTTTGAAATTTCGATCGACAAAACTTCCCGAAGTGGGCCCCACGAACATCTGCTGTACAGTAATAAAATATGGGCCCAAAAGAAATATTCCAAAACCACAATTTGCCATGTAGAACATACTGTAGAAATTTGGCTCACTGTTCCCACAAAAGCGCGGCGGATCCGCGGCCAAACCCTGGTTTGGGCCGCGGATCCTCGGCCGTTATGTGGGATCAC
Organism: Agapanthus africanus; assembly: GCA_030015575.1. Lineage (NCBI taxonomy): Eukaryota > Viridiplantae > Streptophyta > Magnoliopsida > Asparagales > Amaryllidaceae > Agapanthus > Agapanthus africanus. Next base: position 70,698,672 of record JASDDO010000010.1, read on the forward strand.
GTGACCAAATTTCACCAATTTGCTTAGAAAAGCCTGCACAATTTTCTATGATGCTCAAAATAATTTTTAGACCCTTTCAAAAATCGACAGAAACTTTAATGCAAAAAATTGTAGTTTCGGAAATTCGGTTCGATCGATATTTTAAATGCGTTAGCACAAGTTAGTAAAGCTTAATGGTGAAGCTATGATACCACTGTAAGTCCACGGTAGCGCCCCGGCAGTCAAACAGACGCCAAATGCGGAACAAAAACTTTTACAACTGGCGCTATCGCGTACTATAACCCAGATCTGCCATTTAAGCTAAACTAACAAACTACAAAGTGGGTAGAAATGTTATACCGAACGATCCGAGTCCTTCGGTCTTCAACCATCATCCCACGCTTTGTTGCGGCTGCTTCGATCTCCTGAATCTCCAGTCTCCTCATCCAGGTGGCACCACATCGACGGATCTTTAAACGGGCTCCCGCCTCTGAACCGAGGCAACTCGATCATCATGTTTGCTAAAAGAGATGACCAAGATTGATGTAGAGAATGAGTAGAACACTTTGTCTCATTATGTCCAAAGATATGGACGAACGGTTAATGAAGTTGCCTTTTTGGATCGAATGGAAATGAGAAATGGATCACATCTAATTTCTATCAACCAAAACTATCATAATCTTTTTCAAGCAACCATTGCCCTCCACCAAGAGGTGGCCGGCCACTATATAGGAAGAGGGGGGGTGAGGGTAGGAGGGGGAGAGTGACCATAATGATAAATGAAGAGGATGAGTCAAAGATAACACCTTGCATAAACATTAATGAACTAATGAATCATTAACCTAGTCATCATCCTTCATTTAATGCACTAATGAGTCACTAGCCACCTCATCATCCTAGTCACCATCTAGAAGCTTCCACACACATGACTCACCCTATGACTCACCCAAGTGACGAAAAGATAAATCCGTATTAAACCGAATGTTTAATACGGCTGATTGAAAACTGGAAACTGGCAACTTCCAAAAGCGATCCTGAAATGAATTTCAGGATAACCCCGTAACAGTATAAACATACCCGAATTTGTATTACGACCGAATACAAATGCAACTGAGACAAAGATATTATATCTACACAGTATAATACTCGAATCCGGCTTAAACTAAATCCCACCAGTATTATCTGCCCGAAATATGACACGTGCGTAAACGCACGTGCATTTTCCGAACCCTGCCATAAAACCATACGGCCTCTACAACGTTTCGCCCGAACTTGGGAAAGTGTCTGTGGGGGACTCTAATGACTCATCAACATACTGGCACTGGGTATAACCACTAGCACGTCAGAGGTACAAGCTGTACGTAACGTTTGCCTATGTATTGATTGGAAGGGAAGCTGACGAGCGAACTCATCCAGAAACCCTACTCAGCCTGACAGTGACAATATCTGTACAGTCCGGTCTGTTCGTCTAAGAGTATCGCATATCGAGTCTAGGGGGATGGATAAAGTCAGACCCCTAATAACGCGATAAATCGTGTCGGCATGAAGCCCATGACCATCTGAGAAACTACTGATCCAAATCAGTAATTCTCCACTACCTCGGCCGAGGATTTCTAGTGATGGCCACCCGTGCACTGCACGATATCAACCCCCAATACCGGGAGAGACGAATCCCCGACGATCCGCTCACTGCCTCCATGTGGCTCGGGACTGTACCTAAAAAATACCTGTTTGCACGACTCCTTTGAGCCGTGGTAAGGTAGAAATCAAAGCACAGTGGGAACTCACACGAGACAAATGACGATCTCAGGTCGACAAACTAACCTGTACACATGTCACCAGGGAACTGCTATCTGACGATATGTATAATACCAACTAGCATGTTCCTGGCGAGTCCTGTCCGGTGTACTCATAACCCAATAAGCACCTGTATACATCTTAGGTGAACCAACTGACACCAATGGCTTGTGAGACCAGCCACCGCCCCTCGTCGGGGTATCGACTGTATACACTAGTCTACTCTGGAGTATCGATGCCCTGTCTCGAAACTCTCACGACTAGGGACACTTTTAAGGATGTGCTTGTAGACCCCAACTCCCATGTATATGATCGCCATCATACTGCTGGCAATCAAGCAAGAATCCTATGGGCTCTATCAACATGCAATAGTGAACTAAAGTATGTATATGATGATAAAGACAAACCACATAGCATACTATCATCTCGAGCAAGACTGTCATATCAGTATGGGTCCTCCCTCAATCACTGCAATCACGTACCTGCGATCCAATAATTGACTTTGAGGGCACTATATCCAACAATTAGAGTCCCCCACATATGGTTTCCCAAGTTCGGGAGAAACGTTGTAGAGGCCGTATGGTTTTATGGCAGGGTTCGGAAAATGCACGTGCATTTATGCACGTGTCATATTTTGGGCAGATAATACTGGTGGGCTTTGGTTTAAGCCGGATCCATGTATTATATTGAGTCGGAATATTTTAGTCTCTTGTATTCGTATTCGGTCGGAATACAGATACAGGTATGTATATACAGGTGAGGGGTATTTTCGTAATCCGTTGCGAGAATATTTTTGAAGATGTATTTCTTTTTGGATTAATCATTTTGGTTTAAATGATTATTTAGTTTTGGAAATGGTGACTCATTATGGATGACACATTATTCAATCATGTTCATTAGTGACTCATGCTAATGAGTCACTTAGTGAGTCGTGAAGAATTAAATGTGTTTTGTTTTGGGTTTGGATATTTGAGGAGATATTTTCATTAGATATTTGTTTATGGTTTTGATTATATATCCTCGCATATCTATTCACAAGAGAAGAATAATGATAACACAAGTATTTGAGCTTAGTTTTCTTTTGGCTCACTAGTGTTTTCTTGAGTTCACCATTTCCAATCCTAAACATCTTCTTCTACCTCCACCCTACCCCTCTCATGCGATGAGAACCCTAGGGTGTTTGAGACAAAGTATTCTACTCGTTCTCTACTTCATCTTGGTCATCTCTTTTAGCAGACTTGATGACCGAGTTGCCTCGGTATAGAAGCGGGAGCCCGTTTAAAGATCCATAGATATGGTGCCACCTCGACGAGGAGCAAAGAGATCGGAGTTTCCGCGAGGAGCGTGGGATGATGGCTAAAGACCGAAGGACTCGGATCGATCGGTATAGCCTTTCTAGCTCTTTATAGTTTGTTAGTTTATCATTAATGGAAAGATCCGGGTTATAGTATGCAATAGTGCCAGTTATAAAAGTTTTTGTTCCGCGTTTGGCATCAGAAAGACGGCCGGGGCGATACCGTAGACTTACATGGTATCAGAGCCACGCTATTAACTTTTACTAACTTGTTCTAACGCGTTTAAAACAACGATCGAACGAAATTTCCAAAACCGCATTTTTCAGTGTAAAGTTTCTGTCGATTTTTTAAACAGGTCTAAAAATCATTTTGAGAATCTCAGAAAATCGTGCAGGCTTTTTTAAGAACACAGTAGAAATTTGGGCCACTGATTCGACCGTACGGCCGTGGAACCGCCGCACATGCCAAGGTTTGGCCGCGGTTCCGCCGCAGTCTTGGTGCTTCAGTGTGCCAAATTTCTTCTGGGGCTTCGGCATAGGGAATTGTAGTTTCTGGAATATTTCTTTTGGGCCCAGATTTTTGTTTGTGTACTGCAGATGTACGTGGGGCCCACTTCGGGAAGTTTTGTCGATCGGAATTTTAAACTTGTTAGTTTATAGTACTTACATTATATCTCCGACCGTGAATGTCATTCGAGAGGTAAATTGCGTCTAATTGCTATAGTCCTTTTTGACGGGTTTGCGAACGTGACATTCACGTTGATGTTCTGTGTTGTGCTGTGATATTGCGGATTTGTCGTGGTGGATAGCAGTGTGCAATGGTAGTGCAGTTTGGATTTATTTGTACATTTGATATTGCAGGGCGAGCGTCCAACATGTGGACTGCCACCACTGCCTGTTTGTATAATATTCTTTTGGGGCACTACCGGGCTGAGGTCGATGTACCCGTTGTACATATTTTTCATTTTTGTACTAGGTTTTACCCCGTGACGGAGTGCACGGATAGCCGAGTTCTGGAGGGCAACGGGTCCGCATCTCATGGCTTTGAGAGGCAGAGGGGCCTCACTCTAGAATTGGAAGACTATTCGCCGCACTCGTAGGGGGTACAGGTTGACCCAAGGAGGGGTGCTCAAGTTACCGGATTCCGTGAAGTGTAGGGTGGTCCATTCACTTTGCTGTAGGGGGCTGCCTCACTTCAGGTTTTGGCGGGTGACTTGCCACACCCGTAGGGGTCTAGGTTTCATTGCACAGGCTATCCACACGACCAGGGGAACGTTGGGTTTTAGTTGCGGCTCAGTGAAACCCGGGGATCCCAGATTATCTGTATTGTTCTGTGATGCTTATTACTTTCTGTGATGTTGCATTTATCACGCCTGGAGCGATTATTGTATATTGGTATATATACTAGTAGATGTTGTATATGTTTTACACCCGCGCTAGTCCAGTCCCCGCTCTGTCGTTAGTTAAGTAACCTAACTGGTGATGACGGGACCCAGTGACGAATGCGGATGGCATATACGTACATTTTATTTTCGTTCTTTTCTGGTGTGATTAATTGATGGGACTGCGTTGATTCTGATCAATGCAAAGGAAAACAAATCTGTTTGGACGTTGTTGGAACAGTTTTAAAAAGTGTTATTACAAAGACGTTTTCTTTTGTTTTGCACAGTGGTATTCAAGTGGAATATCCTGCACCTCATTCGACGAGGCAAGTGTAGGGTTCCTAGGCGCACTCGAGAGGTTCCACAAGGCATCAACCATGCCAAAATCAAAATTTTCATGTGCCTAAGAATCCTATGCAAGATCGTTAACTAGAGGATAGGCGAAACTACAAGCAAGCAAACAACTTTGCTAATAAGTGAAAGAGATTACAACCTTTGTAGATCAGGTCCACCACTTCTTTAGCTCCGAGATGACGTCCCTCCACTGCGATCATCTGGATCCCGGACCCTAGTGTCGATTTCATCGGAGAAATGGGCAGGCTAGGTCGTTGACTTCGATGCCGAAGATGATCTACGTCGAGGCGACTCAAACTCAAGCTCCACCTTCACTAGGTAATGAAACTTATGAAGATAACACACTCTACTACATGGCAAGTAGTAGAGGATGAAGAAATAGGAAGTGGGTTCACTTTGGATTTGGATTTCTCACTTGGAATCATCACCTGGAAATTTCTAGCAATGGTTTCTTCTCTTCATGAAGAAGAAGAAGAAGAAAGAAAATGAATAATGAAAAAATGTTTTTAAAAAGAAAATCAAGTGATGGTTATCATAATGCAACCATGGGTGAGTTTAACTAGTGTAGAGACTAAACTAGGGTTTAGGTGAATGGTTAGGTTTAGGAAAGAAACAAAATGGTCAAAGCTTCATGAAGCTTCAAGTAAAATACAAATGAAGCCACCATTTTATTTCTTGCCCAAAAATAAATGAATAAAAAAAATAATTAAGAAAAGATAACAAAACCCTAACCATTAACCTAAACATGGTTTAAAGTAAACACACACCCAAGTTTGCATGTATCATCAAACATGATACAAACTAGTGCACAAACATATATCATATATATACAATGTGCACATTCAAGTGAGAAAATAATCTTAAGTGAACCAATACTAGTTAATGTAAAGTAATATATCAAATATATAATTATACATTAAATCATTAAATCAACACTTGATTTAATGATCCGGTCATATTGCATATAACCGACTAATATCAAGTGTATCAATGTATCGAATCAACACTTGATTCGGTAACCCGGCTATATCTCATATAACCGTCCAATGATACAAATCGCGAGAATAGAATACAGTATCACATACTGGTATTATTCTCGGTCCCGCATATATCTCATATGCGCCCCTATTTTGTTTCGCTTGAGCCAGGAAACCTCTGTGTAGGACTCTAAAGACTCGTCAATACGCCGGCAGCAGGTGATGATCATATCAAACACCCACAAGCCGCAAGCGGTCTGCTAAACGTAACGGCCACCCGGGTATTGAGCGATCAGAAGATCAACGAGCAAGCCCGCTCACACTCCTGTGAATCCAACCAGTAACACTTACCGTACAGTCCGGTCTGTTTGTCTGATATGTCTCATATCTCGCCTAGGGGTGGTAAACGTCAGACCCCAGTAGCTCGATAAGCCGTGTCGATATGAGGTCTATAACAGTTCGAGAAACTACTGGTAACACTTACTAGTAAATCTCGGCAACCCTGGCCAGGGATTTCCGGTTATAGCCAATCGAATACAGCACAACATCAACTCCCTATACCGGGAGAGACGAATCCCCTCCTATCGTTCATTTCCTTCATGTGATTCGGGACTGTACCCAAAAACCACCGTTTTGCATGCCCTCTTGGACGTGGTAAGGTGGAAATCAAAGCACAGTGGGAATCACACAAGACTCTATGACGATCTCGGGTCTACAGACAAACCTGTACCGGTGTCACCAGAGAACTTCCATCTGACGTAAGGAATAATACCATCTGGGAGTTCTCGGCGAGTCCGTCCAGTGTACCCAGTCTCCACTGAGCACCCGTATATCATCTCTGATGTCAAACACCAATGGATATGGGATCATCCATCGCCCATCTGTATGGGTCGAGAAGGTATACGCTAGTCTACTCTGGTATATCGATGCCCCGTCTTGATACACCCATGACTAGGGACCTTGAAGGATGTACTTATGGACTACCATGTCCCCACTAGTATGATCCGCATCATAGTCCAGGTAGTCAAGTACACATCCTAAGGGCTTTACCAACATGTAACAGAGAGACAATCAGTGTACACGTTAAGATAAAGAACAACCGGATAGCATACTATCATGTCGAGCAAGAAAGTCCTCCCTATATATGTCCCAGCATCCACTACAATATACATCCTATGTACAGTAATGGCCTCTAGGGCATACATATAACTAACAATCTCCCACTTGCACTAGGGCCAACTGTAGCAGTGGTTGCAGTATCTCATACTCAACCATCCCATAAAAGTCTCTCTCTGTGAAAAGGCCTTTGTGAGTGGATCCGCCGTGTTGTCCTCTGAGTCTACTCTCCTAACCTCGATCCTCTGGAGATCAACCATCTCCATGATCAGGTGATACTGCCTTAGAATATGTCTGGATCACTGACGGGACGGGCGTTCCTTGGCATAAGCCACAACTCCATTGTCACACAATGGGAGGAACGAAGTTCATCTCATGAACTAATATACACCCAAACTGTCTCTTTGGTAGCATCTTAAGTAACGATGTATCCAGCCTTTATCGTCTAGTATGCCACGGTATCTAGCTTGGAACTCTTCCAACATACCGTCCCTTTACTGAGGGTAAAGACAATGCCTGTGACTGACTTTCAGTCGTCCTTATCACTCTGGAACCTTTCCAGTGATTCTCTCCAGGATCGATTGATACCATCTCACTACATCTAGTGAGAATCCTAACATCCAATTAGATCTATCTCATAGATCTAAAACCCAGGATTTAGGAGGTATCAACTTGATCCTTTATGGAGAATCCTTGTGATAAGCGGAGATTGACCGAGCGTATCATAGGAAACTCCTTCCCTATCTAGAGTATGTCATCCACGTACTTTACGAGGATCATCACCATACTCCCTACTACCTTTTTGTATATACAAGGTTCATCTACCATTTTGATGAAGTCAAACTCTTTGACTACCATATCAAAACAGACGTTCCAACTCCGCGATGCCTGCTTTATCACATAAAACATCTTGCACACGTTTCCGCTGCTCCCACTATCTACGAAGCCCTCTGGCTGTGTTCTTATAGACGTTCTCTTCTAAATCATTATTTAGAAAAGTAGTCATGGCGCCCAACCACCAGATATCGTAGTCATGGTATGCAGCAATGGAAAGTAGGATCTGGATGGACTTAAGCATAGCTACTTGAAAAGGTTTCATCATTATCCACGCCTGGTCGATGACGAAAACCTTTAAAAAGTCTAGTTTTGAAAGTCTCAACTTTTCCATCTACACCTAGTAATCTTCTCAAGATATACTTGCTCCTTATGGGGATTTAACCCTTCAGATATAGCAGCCAAAGTCCATACTTTGTTGGTGTACATGGATTCCATCTCAGATCACTAAGCATCCAGCCATTCTTACAGAGTCCCTACTCTCGATGGCCCGCTCGAAACTTGTTGGGTCATCATCTCATGATGCAATCATCGCTCCCACTGTCATAGAGAAACAGAAGTATCTCTCAGGTGGGTGAGGAACCCTACTAGATCGGCTGAGAGGCTGAGGTTCATTGGAAACTATTGAATCCTTCGGTTCTACCAAATCATCAGCTGCAGTTTGTATAGCTGGACCTTTTTGTAAGTCCACGTTGCCCACCCCGGTCCTTACGGGGAGGCGGAAAACATAATAAAAATCGGATTTTTAATGACTTAGGCAACATGGACCTTCACTTGGAGGATCTTTGCTAAACTAAAACTAGCTAAAGAAAACTAACAACTAGCTAAGTTGTAGAAAGGTTATACCTTGGGCTCGAACTCCTTCTCTCCTTGCTCGTCGGAATGGTAGAAAGGCCTCACCTTGCTTGTCTCCTTCCGTCAAAGAACGATCCACCCGAAAGCTTCGACCTTTAGCTTCAACTCCAAGCTAGGAGTAACTAGAGTGCAAGAAATGCTAAGACTTGAACCCTAGAAGTGAGTAGAGAAGATCAAGTGAAGGTTTTTCTCAAGCTTTTTGTTTCTCAACACATGAGAGGGAGAGAGCTTGAGGGAGAGGATGAGCAAGAGAGAGAAAAGATATGATAGAATGAAATAATAGTGAGCCATTCTCACTAATATGTGTGAGTTATTTTAATTAATTAATTAGCAAGAAAATTGTCATGGTTTTATCAAGAGGTGACCATTATCATTTCATCATTAATGCAAATTGCAAGGATCAAAGAGCATCTTCCAAATGAAATGATCATGGTCAAATTGTCAACTTGGTCAACAAGTCAACAAAGTCAAAGTGTCAACAACAACAACCATGCACAATAATTAAGCTAATTATTAATTAACAATAATACACACAAAAACAATAGGGTTAATAAAATGACAATAGTCATTAACCCTAAACAAGGTCCTCTCCCTCAATCTCAAGCAACCGTGCATACGCACCCGCATTCGTGATCCGAGGAGCACGAACACAATGAGAAAAACCAATCTCAAATCATATACTAGGATCTGGCTTAAACCAAAGCCCGCTAGTATAAACTGTCCGGACAGCAAACGTGCACAAGTGCGCGGATGCGAACGAACCCTGTCGCAAAACCATGCGACCTCTACTCGTTTTGCCTAAAGGCGAATAGCTCTCTGTGTGGGACTCTAAAGACTCGACACTACGCTGGCAGTGGGTTTAACCACAGACCGCAAGCGGCACTAGCTGTACGTAACGGTCCCCAGGTAGATGTCGATAAGAAGACTGACGAGGTGAACCCCATCTGCACTCCTACTGAGCCTGTATGTGACAATCTCCGTACAGTCCGGTCTGTTCGTCTGATACATCGCATGGCGGGCCTAGGGGGGCGGTGAACGTCAGTCCCCTAATAGCGGTACAAGTCGTGTCGGAGTGAAGCCCAGAACACCCTGAGATAACACTGGAAGCCTACCAGTATATCTCGCTTGCCCTGGCCAGGGACTACTCGTGTAATGGCTCTCCTGGACACAGCGCGATGTCAACCCCCAATACCGGGAGAGACGAATCCTGTCTAACCGTCACTGCCTCCAAGTGCTTCGGGACTGCACCCAAAAACTACCTGTTTGCACGACTCCTCTGAGCCGTGGTAGGGTAGTAATCAAAGTGCAGTGGGAACACACTCGAGGCGAAGTGACAGTGTCAAGTCAGCGGACTAAGCTGTACTCATGTCACCTGGGAACTGATAACTGACGATAGGTATATTACCAACCAACAGTTCCCGACGAGTCCTGTCCAGTGTACTCGTAACCTAACGAGCACCCGCATACTATCCCAAGTACGACGTACTAACGGCTGTGGGACAGACCGTCTCCCACACTGGGATGAGAAGCGCATACGCTGGTCTACTCCGGAGTATCGATGCCCTGTCTCGATAGTCCAACGACCAGGGACCTATATAAGGATGTGCTTATAGATTACCCAGCTCCCACGAGTGCGAGCGCCATCGCAACGCTGGTAATCAAGCACAGATCCTAAGGGCTCTACTAATATGTATACCTGCAATATGCTAAAAGAAACACATGCACATATTAAAGCAGAGACAAACCAAGTAGCATACTACCATTTCGAGCAAGATTGTATATACAACTGTGAATATCCCAAGCTTCCATTAAGTAATATACAAACTAGTATGATACAGTAATGGCCTCTAGGGCATATACACTAACAATCTCCCACTTGCACTAAGGCCATGTACTGGCGTATCGAAGACCTATCATCTCGATCAGCCGCTCGAACTGAGTTTGGGGCAAGGCCTTGGTGAATGGATCTGCTGTGTTATCCTCTGATGCAACTCTCCGGACCTCGATCTCCTGGCGATCCACAATCTCCCTGATCAGGTGATACCGCCTTAAGATGTGTCTGGATTTCTGATGGGACCTGGGTTCCTTCGCTAAAGCTATAGCCCCGTTGTTGTCGCAATACAGAGGTATTGGGTCAACAATGGACGGAACCACCTGAAGTTCTTTCAAGAACTTCCTCATCCAGACAGCTTCTTTTGCGGCATCAGATGCAGCGATGTATTCCGCTTCCATAGTCGAGTCAGCAACGGTTTCCTGTTTGGAGCTCTTCCAACACACCGCCCCTCCATTGAGGGTAAAGACAAAACCCGACATGGACTTGGAATCATCCTTGTCACTCTGGAAGCTGGAGTCAGCAAAGGCCTCAATCTGCAGGTCTTTTCCGCCATACACCAAGAACATCTCCTTAGTCCTTCTCAGGTACTTGAGAATGTTCTTTACTGCTATCCAATGTTTCTCCCCAGGGTTTGACTGATACCTGCTTACCACACTCAGTGCATAAGCCACATCCGGTCTGGTACACAACATCGCATACATTATAGAGCCTACCGCAGAAGCGTAGGGTATAATAGACATGCGATCCCTCTCCAAATCAGTCTTGGGAGACATCTCTTTGGAGAGGGTGATCCCGTGACAAGCCGGTAGATTACCGCGCTTGGAATCTTCCATGCTGAATCTCTTCAGTATGGTGTCGATGTACCTGGACTGAGAAAGTCCCAATATCCTCTTGGATCTGTCACGGTAGATCCGGATACCCAGAATGTATGAGGCATCACCCAGGTCTTTCATGGAGAACCTGTGTGACAAGAACCCCTTGACAGATTGTAGCATAGGAATGTCATTTCCTATTAAGAGAATGTCATCCACGTATAAAACGAGGAATACTACAGTTCTCGCTACAAATCTACAATAGATGCATGGTTCATCTGGATTTTTGATAAAGCCAAATTCTTTGACCGTCTCATCAAAGCAGATGTTCCAACTCCGCGATGCCTGCTTGAGTCCATAAATGGACTTGAGCAACTTGCACACCTTCCCGCTGCTCCCACCCTGAATGAAACCCTCTGGCTGATCCATATAGACACACTCTTCTAAATGACCATTTAGAAAAGCTGTCTTTACGTCCATCTGCCAGATCTCATAATCGTGGAAAGCAGCGATGGCAAGAAGGATCCGAATGGATTTCAGCATAGCTACTGGAGAAAAGGTTTCGTCATAGTCCAAACCAGGTCGCTGACGAAAACCCTTTGCTACCAGTCTAGCTTTATAGGTCTCAACCTGTCCATCTACACCAATCTTCCTTTTGAAGATCCACTTGCATCCTACGGGTTTTACCCCGTCTGGAGCAATGTCCAACGTCCATACTTTGTTGGTGTACATGGACTCCATCTCGGTCCGCATTGCATCCAGCCATTTTACCGAGTCGACGCTCTGAATAGCTTGCTGGAAGCTAGTAGGCTCATCACAATCTAGGATGCAGTCCTCTCTATCCCCGTCAATGAGAAAACCGTAGTATCTCTCGGGCGGATGAGACTGCCTACTACTCCTGCGGAGTGGCACGGGAATGTCTTGATCTTTCGAACCCTCTGGCTCTACTAAGCTTTCAGTAATAGCTTGCGGTTCTGGAACTTCTTCCAGTTCTACCGCGCTCCCACTTAATTCTTTTTCTATGAACTGATGTTCTAGAAAGTGGGCATGGCGAGAAACAAGGACTTTTTGTTCCTCTTCGCAATAGAAGTAATATCCCTTGGAGTTCTTCGGATATCCCACAAACTTGCACTGTACTGAGCGTGCCTCGAGCTTGTCCACATGCTGCTTTTTTACAAAAGCTGGACATCCCCATGTCTTAATGTGATTAAGATGGGGTCTCTTCCCACACCACATTTCATATCGTGTAGTAGGCACAGTCTTAGTTGGAACTCGGTTCAAAAGGTATGCTGCTGATTCTAGCGCATATCCCCAGAACGATCGCGGTAACTCAGCGTTACTCATCATGGACCGTACCATATCCAATAGGGTCCGGTTCCGTCTCTCCGATACACCGTTGTGTTGCGGAGTGTATGGAGGAGTAAGCTGAGAGAGAATTCCATTCTCTTTTAAGTAGTTCAGGAATTCGGCACTTAAGTATTCTCCTCCTCGATCCGATCTTAGGATCTTGATACTTTTGCCGATTTGTTTTTCAACTTCATTCTTATATTCCTGGAATTTTTCAAAAGCCTCGGATTTATGTTTCATTAAGAAGACATAACCGTACCTTGAAAAATCATCCGTAAAGGTAATGAAGTAAGAAAAACCGCTTCGCGCATGTGTAGACATTGGACCGCATACGTCGCTGTGTACGAGTCCCAAGAGCTCGCTCGCTCTTTCTCCGTGTCCAGAAAACGGAGCCTTTGTCATCTTTCCTTTGAGACAGGATTGACAAGTTGCATACGATTGATATTCGAACGGATCCAAATATCCTTCAGTATGTAACTTAGTCAATCTTCTCTCATTGATGTGACCCAGTCTACAATGCCATAAGAAAGTTTTATTAATTTCTGGAGACTTTCTTTTGTGTGTATTCTGGATATTGAAAATCTGCGGTTGGTTTAAAACGTAAATACCGTTGTTTAATGTACCTGACCCAATCAAAACTTGATTAAGGTGAATGTTCACTACATTACTTACAAATGCAAATTCATAACCTTCTTTAGATAATAAAGATACAGATATGATATTACAGGTTGCATTTGGTACATAATAACAACTACGCAAAACCAAAAAGTGTCCATCAGATAATCCCAGGTGATAGTCCCCCACGGCCTCTGCATCCATGCTAGCACCGTTCGCAACTCTGAGGGTCATGTCACCTGCCTTCAAAACTCTACGCTTTCTCAACGCCTGCAAAGAATTACAGATATGAGATCCTGATCCGGTATCCAATACCCAGGATGTAGAGTTTATTGATAGACAGTTTTCAATAACATACACACCTGAAGCTGAAGCTGCAACTCGCTTCAAATCCTGTGTTCTGGCTTTCCAAGCCTTGCAATCCTGTTTCCAGTGACCACTTTTGTGACAATAGAAGCATTCTTCCTTCCCCACCATCTTCCCCGCTACTTTTGTTGCTTTACCCTTTCCCTTCGTATCCACTTTACCGACACCGCCTCTTGGTTTGGCGGGGGCTTTCTTCTTCTTGCCCTTGGCTTTCGCCCTGGACCTAGAAGAGGAAGATCCTCCTACAAACAAAGTGGATGTCTCCCTACCCTTCTGTAGGGTGCCCTCAGCAGTCCTCAACATGTTCAGAAGCTCGGCAAGTTCAACCTCCTTTCCTTGCATGTTGAAGTTAAGAACGAACTGGGCGTAAGTGGAAGGAAGGGACTGGAGAATCAAATCGGTATAGAGTTCATTCTCCAACGTGGTCCCGAGGTCTGCGAGCTCCTCTATGTAGCCGATCATCTTAAGCACGTGGTCCGCTACCGATGATCCGACGGCCAACCTTGCCGAAAAAAGCTTCTTCGACACTTCGTATCTTGCGATACGAGACTGCTCTCCATACAGTTCTTTTGTATGGAGAAATATGGACTCTAGGTCCATATTCTCGTGCCTCCTCTGATGTTCGTTGTCCATCGAGGCTAGCACGAGGCATCTGGCCCTCGCGCAATCTATCTCCCATGTCTTACGGATTTCTACATCCGCGACGCTGGAGGTGGGACCTGGGACAGGGGGAGCTTTGGTGGTAAGTATATACCCCAGCTTGTCATAAGTGATCGCCATCTTGACATTCCTGAGCCAATCTTTGTAGTTTGGCCCTGTCAATATGTTTTTATCTAACAGTAACTTAAGTCCGGTCATGTTGAATGGTCGCTGCAATTAGGAGAGAGAAAAGAAACACTTTAGCATGATGCTCTTGCAAGTTTAGAGTGGTTTTTAGTTTGTCTAAACTGGATGGCTCCCACTGTTTCTCGAATCCCTTCTCAAACCATAAAGAAAAGGATTAGCCGGGATCATTCTCACCGTACAATACTTGCTTAACCGTTCAGCCAGGCCAGTGTCGGTACTTCGAGGGAGGTTTTCCAACGCTTTCGCGAAGTTCCTTAATTAAGTAACCTCTTTTCCCTGTGGGCGTAGCCCCGCTAACACCTTTCTAGGCACCTACTAGGTTTATAGCATTGATCGTTAAGTGAGAGTTTTCCCGAGGAGTAGCATATACTCACAGTAGGATCGGGATCCAAATATCATCGCGTGATAAAACCGAAGGAATCCTACCAGAATCATCACACTCCAAATGGTATGCAAATCTGGCAAGTTTCAGTACTTATGAAACTCCCGATGTGGATTTTTGCCCCATGCTCTTATGACCTTGACTTTGGCCAAAATATCATAAGTCACATGTCAAGTTCTACCCGTCATTCTCCTGGTTAATTTGGACCCACCCGTACCTACCCTTGACTTTGGCCAAAATGGCAGCACGACTGTCCCAAATCAACGCATCTATCTATGCTGCACATGAATGCCCAAACGCTACCAATCACTATGCCTTGACTTTGGCCAAAATACACAGCTTGAATACTTTTGACCATTCATGTGGAATGACGGAGGGCTACGAATGGTTTTGGCGAAACCGTGAACGTAGTGAACTTGATATGGTCGATGGAACGAGATAGCTTTTAAAAGGAGTGGTTCAAGCTCCGCGTTTAAAAGTTTAGTTTTGAAAAGAACCGAGTGGTTTTCAAAGTGTTCCAATCGACTTTTACTTGGTTTATTTCTTGCATTAGTTCTTTTAATGCGTCCCATCAATTAATCCTACCATTGCAGAAAACAACCAAAATATGACGTACGCTTATGCCATTCGCATTCGCCACGGGGCCCCGTCATCACCCGTTAGGTTACTTAACTAACGACAGAGCGGGGGCTGGGCTAGCGCGGCTGTAAAACATAAGCAACGCCTAAATAGTTATTTATATATAAATATACAGCAATGATAGACATTACAGATCACAGATGAATACATTGGATATACTAGGAATCCGCAATGCGTTCGAGCCTGCAACGCAAAGCGGATTACACGGTCGCGGTGAATAGCGAAAACCCCACCCAAGACCCCTACGGGTGCGGCAAACTACCCGCCAAGCACCCGAAGCGAAGCAACCTCCCTCACCACCGTGAGTAGGCCACTCGGCACTTCGAGATACCCTGTAGTTTGTGCACCCCCTCCATGGGTCTATCCTAGGAGCAAAAACAGTAAAAGGAATTATACAATGACGGCTACAACCCCGACCCGGTTGTGCGGCCATACAAAGAATATTATTACATCAATTTACATGTTACAAATGAATGAAAGAAAAAACAACGCTCATCTCACATCCACCCCGGCCATTCATCCGCGACAATCCAATCCATTCATATCCACAAACCAATAGCAATCACAGATCATGTATAACCCCGACTAATCGTCTTATAGCGATTAGCCGACGTTCAATACATGCAAGCATTACAGATATAACCGATGTAGTTAAAGTGTAGTGAAGTTCCGAAAAATACGGATTTATAGGCCCCCAAAAGTAAATTTTAGTTCTGGAAAATCTGGGAATATAATATATATCCTAAAAATCCCAAAA
Organism: Agapanthus africanus; assembly: GCA_030015575.1. Classification (NCBI taxonomy): domain Eukaryota; kingdom Viridiplantae; phylum Streptophyta; class Magnoliopsida; order Asparagales; family Amaryllidaceae; genus Agapanthus; species Agapanthus africanus. The sequence continues at coordinate 70,714,858 of JASDDO010000010.1, forward strand.
TCAACACAGACAGATACTGCACCAAAAACGATGCAGAGAGGGGACAAGACGGCCGCACTTCCGCGGCAGGAGCTTCCTCCTGCCGCGGATCCGCGCTCCTCTTATCTCCTCTCTGGTTCGTATTTGGTGGTTATTCACACAAAACCCTGAGATAATTTTTGGTATATAACAAATGTCATTTTGACCAGAGAAAAAATTAACAGAAACTTGGGTTTTGCATGGTTTGGTTTTCGGATTTTCCGGTTTCGAAACTTCGTTACACTTCACTACCTAGCTAGTTTGAGTTTAGTTAGGCTCTGATACCACTGTAAGTCCACGTTGCCCACCCCGGTCCTTACGGGGAGGCGGAAAACATAATAAAAATCGGATTTTTAATGACTTAGGCAACATGGACCTTCACTTGGAGGATCTTTGCTAAACTAAAACTAGCTAAAGAAAACTAACAACTAGCTAAGTTGTAGAAAGGTTATACCTTGGGCTCGAACTCCTTCTCTCCTTGCTCGTCGGAATGGTAGAAAGGCCTCACCTTGCTTGTCTCCTTCCGTCAAAGAACGATCCACCCGAAAGCTTCGACCTTTAGCTTCAACTCCAAGCTAGGAGTAACTAGAGTGCAAGAAATGCTAAGACTTGAACCCTAGAAGTGAGTAGAGAAGATCAAGTGAAGGTTTTTCTCAAGCTTTTTGTTTCTCAACACATGAGAGGGAGAGAGCTTGAGGGAGAGGATGAGCAAGAGAGAGAAAAGATATGATAGAATGAAATAATAGTGAGCCATTCTCACTAATATGTGTGAGTTATTTTAATTAATTAATTAGCAAGAAAATTGTCATGGTTTTATCAAGAGGTGACCATTATCATTTCATCATTAATGCAAATTGCAAGGATCAAAGAGCATCTTCCAAATGAAATGATCATGGTCAAATTGTCAACTTGGTCAACAAGTCAACAAAGTCAAAGTGTCAACAACAACAACCATGCACAATAATTAAGCTAATTATTAATTAACAATAATACACACAAAAACAATAGGGTTAATAAAATGACAATAGTCATTAACCCTAAACAAGGTCCTCTCCCTCAATCTCAAGCAACCGTGCATACGCACCCGCATTCGTGATCCGAGGAGCACGAACACAATGAGAAAAACCAATCTCAAATCATATACTAGGATCTGGCTTAAACCAAAGCCCGCTAGTATAAACTGTCCGGACAGCAAACGTGCACAAGTGCGCGGATGCGAACGAACCCTGTCGCAAAACCATGCGACCTCTACTCGTTTTGCCTAAAGGCGAATAGCTCTCTGTGTGGGACTCTAAAGACTCGACACTACGCTGGCAGTGGGTTTAACCACAGACCGCAAGCGGCACTAGCTGTACGTAACGGTCCCCAGGTAGATGTCGATAAGAAGACTGACGAGGTGAACCCCATCTGCACTCCTACTGAGCCTGTATGTGACAATCTCCGTACAGTCCGGTCTGTTCGTCTGATACATCGCATGGCGGGCCTAGGGGGGCGGTGAACGTCAGTCCCCTAATAGCGGTACAAGTCGTGTCGGAGTGAAGCCCAGAACACCCTGAGATAACACTGGAAGCCTACCAGTATATCTCGCTTGCCCTGGCCAGGGACTACTCGTGTAATGGCTCTCCTGGACACAGCGCGATGTCAACCCCCAATACCGGGAGAGACGAATCCTGTCTAACCGTCACTGCCTCCAAGTGCTTCGGGACTGCACCCAAAAACTACCTGTTTGCACGACTCCTCTGAGCCGTGGTAGGGTAGTAATCAAAGTGCAGTGGGAACACACTCGAGGCGAAGTGACAGTGTCAAGTCAGCGGACTAAGCTGTACTCATGTCACCTGGGAACTGATAACTGACGATAGGTATATTACCAACCAACAGTTCCCGACGAGTCCTGTCCAGTGTACTCGTAACCTAACGAGCACCCGCATACTATCCCAAGTACGACGTACTAACGGCTGTGGGACAGACCGTCTCCCACACTGGGATGAGAAGCGCATACGCTGGTCTACTCCGGAGTATCGATGCCCTGTCTCGATAGTCCAACGACCAGGGACCTGTATAAGGATGTGCTTATAGATTACCCAGCTCCCACGAGTGCGAGCGCCATCGCAACGCTGGTAATCAAGCACAGATCCTAAGGGCTCTACTAATATGTATACCTGCAATATGCTAAAAGAAACACATGCACATATTAAAGCAGAGACAAACCAAGTAGCATACTACCATTTCGAGCAAGATTGTATATACAACTGTGAATATCCCAAGCTTCCATTAAGTAATATACAAACTAGTATGATACAGTAATGGCCTCTAGGGCATATACACTAACACTTTTCCAGTACTACATAACAGACCTTGCCTCGAGCTTGTCCAGATTTTGCTTTTTAGACAGGCCGGACAACCCCAAATCTTAACAAACTTAAGATATGGGCTCTTCCCTTTCCATATCACATATGAAGTGGTAGGCAACTGATTTGATTTGAACCCTATTCAATAGGTATGCAGCTTCTTAAGTGCATAACTCCCAAAAGGAAATAGGAAACTCAGTAGTACTCATCATAGAGCACACCATATCATATAGGGTGTGATTGCTCCGCCCCGATACACCGTTGTGCTGTGGTGTATTCAGAGGAGTAACATTGAGAGAGAATCTCATTCTCCTTTAGAATAGTCCAAGAATTCTATGCACAAGTATTCTCCTCCCTGATCTCATCATAGGACATAATACTTATACCCGTATTTTGGTTCTCTACTTCTAACTTATATTCTGTGAATATCTCAAAAGGTTCGGACTTATGTTCCAACAGGAACATATATCTGAATCTTAAGAGATTATCAGAGAATGTAATGAAATACAAAGAACCGGTCTTGGCATGTGTAGACAGGGGATCTACATACATCAACATGTATCATCCCAAGAGTTCACTAACTCTTTCTCTGTTTCCAGTAAACAGAGCTATGGTCATCTTATCTCTGTGACATGACTGGCAAGTTTCACAAGATGTAGATTCAAACTAATTTAAATATGCATCTAAATGTAATTTCAGCCAGTCGGGTCGCATTGATATGACCTAGTCTACAATGCCTCAAGAAGGATTCGTTCATTTTTGAACTCTTCCTCTTGTGTGTGTTCCGTATACTAAGAACTGTAGTTTGATTTAGAACATCAATGCTTTTAGATAACGTGCCTGAACCGATCAACTTTTGATATAGGAAATGTGTAAAACATTATCCAACAATACAAAATTTTATCATTTCTTTACTAATAAAGAGACTGATATGATTTTGTATATCAGGTTCGGTATCTAATAACATTCGTTCAGAATCAATGTACTGGTAATACAGGGTGACAGTGACCAACAGACTTGGCTGCAACACTTGCACCGTTTTCTGTCTCATGAAACTTATCACCCGTTCTCAGTTCTCTACCTTTCTGTAGCCCTTTGTAACAGATTACATATGCGGGATCCTGATCTAGTATCTAATACCCAGGACGCAGAGGATACTGAGAAATAGTTCTATGTAATGTGTTGGATATATGTATGCCCTAGAGGCCATTATATGACAGTGGATGTATCTGTACATGTATATATATATATATATTCAGTGTACATTCTTGCTCGACATGATAGTATGCTATCTTGTTCTACTTTATCTGACATGTTGATTTGATCATGCATTTATTCATTCATACATGCTGATAAAGCCCTGAGGATATCGGCTTGACTACAGTGATTATGATAGAGATCATACTAGTGGGACATCTGTAGTTTATAAGCATATCCTGAAATGTCCCTAGTCGGAGGTGTATCGAGACGGGGCATCGATATACCAGGGTAGACTAGCGTATATGATACTAGACCCATGTGATGGGCGATGGATGTTCCCACATTCATCGATGTTTGACATCAAGATCATATACGGGTGCTCAGTGGTGACTGGGTACACTGGACGGACTCACCGAGAACTCCTATATGGAATTATATCTATCGTCGGATAGCAGTTCTTGGGTGACACTGGTACAGGTTAGTCTGTAGACCCGAGATCGTCATAAAGTCTTGTGTGCTCTCCCACTGTACTTTGATTACCACCCTACCACGGCTCTACTGAGTCGTGCAAACATGTGGCCGTTGAGTACAGTCCCGACACACACACGAAGGCGATGAGCGATAGGAGGGGTTTCGTCTCTCCCGGTATTGGGAGTTGATGCTGTGTTGTGCTCGACTGGTTATATCAGTAAGTCCCTGGCCAGGACTGCTGAGATTTACTGATAAGTGTTATCAGTAGTTTCTCGATCTGTTATAGACCATTCACCGGCACGACTTATTGAGTTATTGGGGTCTACGTTACCATCCCTAGACTCGATATGCAGCATATCTGACGAAAAGACCGGACTGTACGGTAGTGTTGCCGGTTGGCTCGACGGGAGTTGTAGCAGGTTCGCTTGTTTTCTTCTTATCGCTCAATACCTGGGTGGCCGTTACGTTTAGCTGACCGCTTGCGGCTTGGGGGTGCTTGATATGATCATCACCCACTGCCGGCGTATTGACGAGTCTTAGAGTCCCACAAAGAAGTTGCCTAGTCCAGGCGAAACGTTGTGGTGCGCGTATGCGATATGCGCATGGACCCGGTTAAAATGCGCGTATGAGATACCGTATATTAATTGGGCGGCTTGCTTTTGGTCGGGTCGTATGTGATATGACCGGGTTGATAAATCAAGTGTTGATTTATCATTTAACCATTAGCTTCTCACTAGAAATCCTATCTTGTTTCTTTTGGATGTATGCATGCATGTATGCATTCATTCTTGTTCATGCACATATGGATGTGCATACACACATGCATACATACATCATTCTATCATGGTTGCATATACATTGAAAATGGTGGCAATATAAGACTCACACCATGGGTTTTTATATGGATTATTATTACATTTGTGTTAAAACAAAAAGGAAAAGACAAAGGGTTAATTCATGGATTGTTTCTAAACTCTTCTTTATCCTACCATGCTCACCTACTTATTAACCCTTAGTTATTTTTCCTTTGGTGTTTTAAACTCAAAGTCAATAATATCTTTATCATTAACCATGGTTTGTAATGAGAAGTGGAAAATATATATACTTATATTTTTCATTTTCTCATTAGAGTTTATCTTCTCTACTTCTTAAAATAGCCATCATCTTCTTCAACCTTGATCTCTTGCTCTCTAGACTTTTCAAGTAAGCAAAATACTCAAAAAGATAGGATTTTGAAGTGAGAAAGAGAACCACAACACCATTCTACACAAGTCTAGCCCACTTGTTTAGAGTGTTAGCTTCATTTCATCCTCTTGTTAAAGTGAAGTTGCTAGCTTGGACAAAGGAGCTTCGGGTGGATCGTCGTGGACGTTAGAAGACTTCAAGCTAATCTTTTTCCAACTCTCAAGTGGCCAAGGAGTCTATAAAAGGGAGCTACAAAGGTTGTAGTCTCAAAACCCTAGCCTTTGTTACATATGATGTTGGTTAAAGTTTTTGAAACCCTAATTTTCTAGGATAGATCCTTTGTATGCTTACTTAGCACCATAAAAATTTGATCTTTGTGATATGTGATGCTTCCAAACCTCTCATAGGGTGCTAGGTAAACTTTACATTGGTATCAGAGCCGACCTAGAACATTAGGTGACACTTTTACGAAGTAAAAACTCCGATCGAACCAAAATACGGAATTTCGGGACCCTCTCTGGACATTTTTCAAAATATGTTATTTTTCAGAATTAAAAATATGTAAAAAATAGAGCAGGGAATTCTAAGAAACACTGTGAAAAACGAAACCCTGATCAGCTAATACCACCGCGGAACCGTGGTAATAGCTTGCTTAGGCCGCGGTTCCGCGGCCGTACAGATCCATCAAGGCCTCGTTTTTACACACTGTTCTTATTACCTGCTTGTAGATGTTTTTGGGTATTTTTAATATGGTTTCAGTGATGAATGTTCTGGGGATGGTTTTGGACTCGTCGATTCGATCGGAATTTAGATTTCATAGTTTTTCCGGGTAAACTAGAAAGTATTTAATTGTTCGAACGAGTGTCGTTTGCTCACTTTTCACGGGGTTTAAATCTTTCGGATACATGTGCAAGTTTTGTGGTGGACCCTCTAGAAGACAACAAACCTTAACTCGATTATGTGACCGTCTTGAACTGCCCTTTGAACCTTAGGGTTTGGGGCAGTACGGCGTGCCACATGTGAGGCGTTGGCTTGACCCTTCTACGGCTGGACCGCTACTACTGTGTCACACTCCGGATTTTTTGAACTCCGTTCAAGTGTTGAGCTTTAGGGAATTTTGGGTATTTGATCATTCGGTCGAAAACTTTAATACTGTCTATTTATCTGGAATGTGATACAATATGTGGAATTCATATAGTTTAGGCATGAAATACGAAGTATGTGATATTTCGCATTTATGATGTCTAAAGAGAATGTGGATTCCAACTATTATAGTTTTACACTTTCTTTTCTGTGATCGTAAGTGTAGTATGTTCGATATCGCCGGTTTCGTTGCTATACATCAACGACAATCGGGGTATGCATACTTTCTTACGTTGATGATATATGATATTATGTGTTGCTGAGATATGATGTGCAGGATTGTCGCGATCGAATAGCCGGGGGGTTTTATATGAGATGAGAGTTTTATATTTTCATTCATGTAAATTCAAATGTAATGTAATATTCTTTTATTTGGGGCACTTCCGGGTTGAGGTTGTGTCACCAGTGTTGTATATTATTTACTTTTCCGCATTAGGATAGACCCAAGGAGGGGAGCACAAGTGACCGGGTTCTGGGGTTTAGTGGGAGGCCATCTCGAGGAGTCGAGACCGGGTCTCCTAAACTCCAGGATTGGTAGGGTCGCTTGCCGCTCTCATAGGGGTCTAGGGGTGTGGGCTTGGCTATTCATCGCGACTGTGGAATCCGTATTTTCTATTGTTGGCTAAATACTAAATACGGACGTCCTAGTATATCCCACATTATATATATGTTTCTGCTGCCTGTGTTCTAAGATATCTGAGACGAATGACATATTATATATATGATATATAGTAGACATTGCTTATGTTTTACACCCGCGCTAGTCCCGTCCCGGTATGCCGTTAGTTAAGTAACCTAACGGTGCATAACGGAACATTGCGGTGAATGCGGATGGCATAAGCGTACGTGTTATTTTCGTTTCTTTTCTGTGATTGGCTTAAGGACTTAAATGATGGGATTACATTAATATGATTAATGTAAAGAAAATAAACCTAAAAAGATGTTGTAGAATCGGATTTGAAAACCACTCGGCTCTTTATGAAAAAACTGTATTTCAAAAACTGCGGAGCACAAGCCACTCCTTTTGAAAACCATTTGATTCTACGACGATATCAAGTTCAAAGCGTTAAAGATTTTCTTAAAAATCATTCGCAACCCTCCGTCATTTTAGGAAGTAGAGTACTTAGTATTCGTGCTACGTTTGTTGACCTTAGCCAAGGCGTAGTGTACGGTAGCTAAGTGATGTCTTCCTACAATGCATATGATGCAGATTAATTAGGACGGGTATATGACTTTGTTAACCTTAGCCAAGGGTCATGTAAACGGGTCTGATTAATCAAGAAATGATGGGCTGAACTTGACTAGTACTTGTGATTTGTTGACCATAGCCAAGGTCATAGGTACTAGGGGTAAAAATCATATCGGGAATTTCAAGTGTTGAGATTTGCAATGAGATTGCATACCTTCCATATGATGGTTGGATCCCGATCCCACTGTGGGCAATAGTTGCTCCCAGGAGAGTTTTGCAGTTTACAATTAGCTAACTCATTAGGTGTCTAGAAAGGTGTTAACGGGGCTACGCCTCTGGGAAAACAAGGTTTACTTTAATTAGGTCCGTGCGAAAGCACGGGGAACCTCCCTCAAGTACCGACACAGGCCTGGCTGAACAGTTAGCGAAGTTGTAGACTGTAATTAATCTTGGCTAGTTTTCTTTTTAAGGTTTGAAAGAAAAACTTGATTAAAGCAGTGGGAGACATCGATTAGACAAGATAATAACCAATCTGATCTATGGAAGAGCTTTCGCTGAGTGTATTCTTTTCTCTCTCTTAATGGCAGATACCAATGACTGGATTCAAGCTTTTACTAGATAAAAACAAACTGAATGGGACCAATTATAAAGACTGGCTGAGGAATCTGAAAATAGCCTTGACTTATGATAAAGTATCATATGTCCTCACGGCTTCAGCCCCGCCCACCCCAGGTCCAAAATCCTCAGTTGCAGACATTGAAGTCCGCAAGACATGGGACGCTGACTGTGCCACGGCCAAATGCCTCGCGCTTGCATCGATGGACAATACACATAAAAGCAGCACGAGAATATGGACATTTGATTGTCTCGAAAAAGTGTGTTTTTGTAGTTTAACCGCAATCAATAACGGTGTCGCGCGTAGCTAGACCGAGATGAGTACGGGTCGTCCTCAGGGAAACGTGGAATCTTTTACTCTTACTTTAGATGTGTTGAAAAAGAGAGGAGGGATAAAGAATATTGTAGAATAGTTTCTAGATCTACGTTAAGCACTAATGCAAAATATAGATCTAGATTATTTATGGATTTAGTTAATATAAGAAGGGGCTTGTAGGGTTCGTTAGGATTTAGTAGTTATGGATGATTAATTAAAAGTTACCCTTTTTATCCATTAATAGATTTAAAACTAGAACGACGGTGATGCGTGTAGATTAGGGTTTCTGGAGGGAAAAGGAATCCCACTCTTAACCCTTATCTCGACACGGAACTCCGTTCAAATCTAGCCTTTACCAAAACAATCATTAATCTAATCTCTAATCGCGGTTGGGACTAACAATGAATTGTTAGCGCGCCCGATTAGGATGTTAATGATTCTTTTGATAAAGTTTATAAACTTTATAGGACTTAAAAAGAGTTTAGAGATGTTCATCATCCATTAGCCTACCCTAATCCTACGAACCCTAACAAGCGGAGAATTACTCGCGCATGTTGGGAGAAAAAGAGATGGAGAGAAATTGCATAATTAAACTACGAAGAAATAGAATAAGAAAAAGAACTACCCTTATTAATCAACAAGATCAAGTACACTATGATTCCTTAGAAAATGATTACAAAAACCTAGTTTGCTTCTCGATCTCTTCTAAGGAGGTAGATGAACCGTTGATGATCAGCCTGGATGCGTGAGCCGTCTTGGACTTCGTGATCTCGTCGGCTTGATAACTTTTCCAAGAGGCTCTCGATGCCCTTTTATAGTCCAAAACCACAATCTTTTGCTTCAAAAGTTGGTAAAATATAGCAGAGATTTAAGCCACAAAATCTTAGCAAATGATCTCTCTAGATTGCCGCGGATCCGCGGCCAACAGGGGGGTTTGACTGTGGTTCCGCGGCCAATGGTGGGGATCTCTTGATCATTTTTCTTGGGCTTTGTGATTGTGATATGTGGCAATCCTAGGCACCTTCAGAATTCAGAAATCTTTTCTCGGTTGCTCCCAGACTTGGTCTCCAAGTTTTGCTTCTTAATTTGGCAAGTTTTCTTCAACAACTTGATTTGTTTGATAAATTCTGCATAACAACTTGGAAAATTCTGCACAATAATCTCAAATAATATTTAGTAGACTTAGTTCTACTAGGATTTGGTCAATGAATTTATTTGCATACATTTTTCTACCAAATACTAATTAAAATATATTAACACATGGAAAATGGTGTTTTTACACATAAACCCTCATATGTATAATATATTATAATAAAGTCCTTTTTTAATATGAAAATGGTAGGAAAAATGTAATACAAATGTGCAGTTTTATCAACTGAACAAATACTCCCAAACTTATCTTTGATCGTCCCGAACAAACTAGTTTATTCAAGAGGAGAAAAGGAAAGGAGAAAACTAAGCACACTTTCGTAGGCAGACACGATCGCACTGAGCACGTGCAACAAGCCGTTAAACCTCTAGGTGTCCCTAGTAGGAGGAGTGTTGTCTCCTGAGGGCTTTCAGCGGATTACACCCATAAAATCCAATAACAAAAGAAAGATGGTGAAATTTACATATAAAGATAAGAACCATAAAAGAAAGGCCTTGAAAAGAAGAGTTTCCAATTATACCAGCTTTTCAGTTGTCATGAGCCCTATCTTAATAGTCATGAAAAAATGTTAGAAATCACATCATCCCTCAATAAAACATCGTTTTTATTCTTCATTCCCACCTTTCATCCAAACATTGATCATATAACCCCACGTGTGTGAAATGGACATCCCTTCACTCGGAGAATTCAATTCAAGCTATCATACTCTTGTCCATCTACCTTAGTACTTTTTAAATTGATGAATATTAAGATTCGCTCACACATTTTCATGCGACCGTTAATACTTCTTGAGGTACTAACCAATCGATTACTCCTGTGCTTGCTGATTAGGTGATAATATTTTCCTCGTCTTGCATCACCTAAGGCTTAGCAGTGACTCCCAGACCAGTTGGCCTTAGGGCACTAGGTGAAGAGACACCCTCGCTATATTTTTTTATTGCTGCCTTGGCGATACAAAATCAGTGTTCATTTTTTTTCTTTTCACCATTTTTATATTTTCTTCATTTTTTTCACTTCCTTCATACTTTGGCTTTTAGACAAGATCATTTCAAGGTATCCTCTACTATCCCGAGTTTCAAGACGTGTGTAAGTGCATATAGTAGGGTATCAACATTCAAATGTTCGGCTTCCAGAATAGAAACTATTTTTCAGACTTATTTTTATCCTCAGATTAGTGACTTCCTTCATCTTACGAACCCTTGGGACAACAGCTCATAACTACTTATTACTAGTTCGTTTAAGAAAACTTCTAATTTTCTTGGTTTTCTTAAACTATTCCTATCTTTTGGATGTAATTTTTCACTTTCTACTCTTTTGTTATAAAAGATTTTTTTTTTTTTTTTTTGAAAATGTTGTGCTTATGCAAAATATGATGTAAATTGATGTGTAAATAAGCACAAACCTCCCCCAAACCTGTTTACAGCAGTGTCCTCACTGATGTCATCTGTTAAGCTCAAAAACCTGTAGACTTGGGAGGAAATTATTAATGGGGGCAAGAATATATGAAAGTGAAAATCCTCCCCCAAACTTATTTTAGGCTCACAATTTTGTAAAAAACATTTTCTTTCAAGATCCAAAATATACCACCCCTCCCCCAAACTTGAGTTAAACATTTTTAATCTTTTAAAATCACATGAGGGGGTCAAAGTTATTGGTCAATGCCAAGTTTTGCAAAGACCGAAGGTCAACACCAACCATTCAAAAATTTTATCGATGAAGCACCAAGGTTGGTGGAAGAACATGTCACCTATTGATGTGAAGAAGTGGGGAGGTGACAAGAGGTGTAATGGAAAAGGATTGCGTCTCAATTTGGAGAGACGACACAGTGATAGTAATGATGGATTACTCGCATTGTCATGATTGTCCAAAAGAGGGGGTGGAGGTCCAATTTCTTCATCTTGGAGTTGATTCATCTCAACACCCGTGTCTTGTAAAAATGCGAGTTCATCAGCGAAAATTTCCTCAAAGCTTTCATCGATACCCCGAAAAATAATGTCATCAGAAAAAATGGGGTGATCGTCAGACTCAATATAAAGTTCCTCATTAGATATTGACCCGGAAAATTCGGTGGAAGAGTAAATGGTTGGGTGAAACAACAACATATGAAAAGAGTCTGTATCATGAGGTTGATCAAATTCGTTGCTGTCGACATCCATTAATTCGACAGAACACACATGAGCATAGGGTTCGGAGGGTTCACTTCCCAACTTGTAAATGTTAAGCTCAATTGACTTCTTTCCAAAGGATAGGGTCATAGAGCCGTTTCTACAATTAATTACTGCGTTGGATGTGGCCAAAAAGGGTCGACCGAGTATCACCGGAATTTGATTGCGTGGGTTTGCTACAGGTTGTGTATCTATAACGATAAAGTCTACAGGGAATATGAATTCCCCGACTTTGATTAACACATCCTCTAGCTCACCCCTAGGTTGGGTGATAGATCGATCGGCCATCTGAAGAGTGCAATGCGCTTGCTTTAACTCTCCGATCCCTAATTGCTCATAAACAGAATACGGAAGCAAGTTAACACTAGCACCTAGATCGAGTAGAGCACGATTGATATTTTTACCCCCAATAGAGATTGAAATTGTAGGACTTCCGGGGTCCTTTCGTTTCTTGGGAAGTTGTTGTGTAAAAGCTGTGCTCATATTACTCGCAAGGAAAACTTTTTTAGGTACTTGAACTTTTCGCTTCCTAGTGCACAAGTCCTTTAAGATTTTTGCATATGACGGAACTTGTTGAATAGCATCTAGGAGAGGAATGTTTATGTTAACTTGCTTAAAAATTTCCACAATCTTCTCCATTTGTGGACTTGGTCTGTTGCTCCTTAACCTGTTTGGATAAGGTGCTTGATCAATAAGTTTTGGGTCCAACGTTTGTGGAGAAGACTGTGGCGACGGATTCGATCCCAAAATTGGAGTGGGCATCGACTTAGATAGATTTGGCGAAATGTTCGAGCCTTGGGGAAAACGGAGAATAGGCTCGGATGAAGGTGGGAGACTAGACGAATTAGGGGAAGAAGAAGAAGAAGAAGAAGAAGAAGAAGAAGAAGGGGTATCAAATGTGTCACTATCATCAATTTGCTCACCCACTTGGTTATTCAGCACTCTCCCCGATCTCAACGTAGTAATGGCATTCACATTATGACTTTTTGAATGGCCAGGATTCGGTAATGGTTGAGATGGGAGTTTCCCTTTTTCTCTCGCACTCATTGCGGCGTTTAACTGTGCGATTTGGTTTTCTATTGATTTAATACTCTCACCATGGGAGGAGGAGTTTTTCGTTAGGGTATCAATAGAAGACCTTATCTCAGCCGAATTTTGCATGGATTGTTTCATGAACATATCCAAAGTTTGTGCAAGTGAGTTGTCAGTACCGGCCACTTGTGGTGTAGAAATGTTGGCCGGATTTTGGAAATTTTGTGACTGAAAGGGAGGCTGATTCTGTGGTTGTGGTTGCTGTGGAGGAGGTCTTTGATAATTACTTTGTTAGTTTTGATTCCAAGCAAAGTTAGGATGATTCCTCCATCCTTGATTATATGTGGAAGAATAAGGATCATTTCTAGGTCGCTGCTGAAAAGCGGCATTAGCTTGAAACGATGCATTCATAGGACATTCTTCCGTTAAGTGTGAAGGATCCGAACAGCAACCACAGACAGTCTTAGGAAGCGTGACCTGATTTAGGGAGAATGTTGAGAACTTGTTTTCAATAGCATCGAGTTTCTTCTGTATCGCTGCCATTTCGGCTTTCACTGCGATAGAAACATCGAGCTGGTGAATACCTCCCTTAGTTGAAGGTGGTCTTACGCTTTCCCACTGCAACGTGTGTTCAGCAAGGTCTTCCAGATATTTCCATGCTTCACCGTCATCTTTAGACATGAAATTGCATTGACACATTGTTTCAAGCATCTGCTTTGTCGCTGGATTAATGCCCTCATATATAATCCGACATAAATCCCATCTTTGTATTCCGTGATGGGGGCATTGGACAAGCAGATCTTTGAAACGTTCAAAGCACTTCCAAAATGGTTCATTGGGAAGCTGGGTGAACTGGTTGATCTCGCTCCTAACATGTGCAGTCTTATGATTTGGGTAAAACTTCTTAAGAAATGCTACGACGAATTCATCCCAATTAGCGATAGAGTGTGCGGCAGTATTATAAAGCCATTTTTCTGCCAAGTCGCACAGTGTGAATGGGAGAAGACGTAAGCGCATAGCGTCTAAAGTCAATTGTGAAGTACCCATCATTGCGCATACGTTCTCGAATTTGGTGATGAAAACGTACGCGTCTTCCGACTCAAGCCCGTGAAATTTGGGCAGCAGATTGATATAGTGGGGTTTAATTTCGAAATTATCCCCGTTAGGTGGTGGAAGAGATAGACAAGTAGGAAGAGGACCACGAATAGGATAGCATCTCTCTTGGAGAGAGATGCGCGGTGGATTCTGCGCACCTTCGGGCGGTGGCAGCGTGGTGTTATAATTAGATGGAGTGCCGTCCATCATGGTTGATGTGGTGTGTGGTGGGGGAAAAGAAGATGAAGAAGTACCGACTTCGGCGTCGATAGCAGGAACGCGGACAAGACGGGCACTAGGATCCCGTGTCCAGCCGAGCATGCACTAAGCGGGTTTAGTGCAAGTGGCAGCGTGTGTGTGATTTAAAATTGGCTTGTTTTGAAAAAGTGGGACTCAAGACAAATCTCCCAAAGATGCACAAGCAACCCTAGAACTAAGGTTATCTAGGTCCAGTCTCTAGACCGCTCCTAGACTTCTAAAGGACAAGCCGCAGGATCAATCCTCTACCGCCTCCGTACTACCCTTGTAGCCAGATAAGTGCCAGGTAAGTGGGAAGGAACCACGTCGTGGGCCTAATTAAAAACCACTAGCCTTTGTCACACTTGCCTAGGCACTACAAAAGTAATGCGGATAAACGATAGATTACCCACGACCTTCCTCTGTCCTTATTGAGCGCGACAGTCCTTAGAGTCTGGTCTAGATATTTTTTAAATTAATGAAAGGTTGATCTATATGCTCGGTTTGTGATTTGTGGGGCTTAGGAAGGATGATGAAATCCCCACCTAATCTTGATTTGGTCTTTGCCCCTTAGAATCCGTATTAAAATATGCAAAACAAAACCAATCACAAAACTTTTGCAAAAAAATTTTTTAGCGGCGCGATTTTGCAAAGAATCCTGCAGAAAATAGATTTTATTGGATTTGAGGAGAGAAAGAAGGAGTTGAGAAAGATACCAGAGAAGATTTATTCCCTAATTCCTCCAACTTGCCGCGGTTCCGCCGCAGAATGGGTGCTTTTGCCGCGATTCCGCCGCGTGGCAGAAAGAACAGTTGATGAAATTTTTTTGTATGGCCATTTGTGCTCCTCTGGATCTCTAAAAATGTCTCTGTTTCCTGTTTCCTCAAGTTTGTGACTCCAGATTTTCTCGCAAAAATTCACGCACAAATCGTTAAATATGCAATTTGCAGTTTTGTTTTAATAATGATATGACTCGTCTAAGAATTCAACACAAATAGTAAGAATAAAAAAATTACGCACGTATCCCCGGCAACGGCGCCATTTGATTGGTTCGAAAAAGTGTGTTTTTGTAGTTTAACCGCAATCAATAACGGTGTCGCGCGTAGCTAGACTGAGATGAGTACGGGTCATCCTCAGGGAAACGTGGAATCTTTTACTCTTACTTTAGATGTGTTGAAAAAGAGAGGAGGGATAAAGAATATTGTAGAATGGTTTCTAGATCTACGTTAAGCACTAATGCAAAATATAAATCTAGATTATTTATGGATTTAGTTAATATAAGAAGGGGCTTGTAGGGTTCGTTAGGATTTAGTAGTTATGGATGATTAATTAAAAGTTATCCTTTTTATCCATTAATAGATTTAAAACTAGAACGACGGTGATGCGTGTAGATTAGGGTTTCTGGAGGGAAAAGGAATCCCACTCTTAACCCTTATCTCGACACGGAACTCCGTTCAAATCTAGCCTTTACCAAAACAATCATTAATCTAATCTCTAATCGCGGTCGGGACTAACAATGAATTGTTAGCGCGCCCGATTAGGATGTTAATGATTCTTTTGATAAAGTTTATAAACTTTATAGGACTTAAAAAGAGTTTAGAGATGTTCATCATCCATTAGCCTACCCTAATCATACGAACCCTAACAAGCGGAGAATTACTCGCGCATGTTGGGAGAAAAAGAGATGGAGAGAAATTGCATAATTAAACTACGAAGAAATAGAATAAGAAAAAGAACTACCCTTATTAATCAACAAGATCAAGTACACTATGATTCCTTAGAAAATGATTACAAAAACCTAGTTTGCTTCTCGATCTCTTCTAAGGAGGTAGATGAACCGTTGATGATCAGCCTGGATGCGTGAGCCGTCTTGGACTTCGTGATCTCGTCGGCTTGATAACTTTTCCAAGAGGCTCTCGGTGCCCTTTTATAGTCCAAAACCACAATATTTTGCTTCAAAATTTGGTAAAATATAGCAGAGATTTAAGCCACAAAATCTTAGCAAATGATCTCTCTAGATTGCCGCGGATCCGCGGCCAACAGGGGTGTTTGGCCGCGGTTCCGCGGCCAATGGTGGGGATCTCTTGATCATTTTTCTTGGGCTTTGTGATTGTGATATGTGGCAATCCTAGGCACCTTCAGAATTCAGAAATCTTTTCTCGGTTGCTCCCAGACTTGGTCTCCAAGTTTTGCTTCTTAATTTGGCAAGTTTTCTTCAACAACTTGATTTGTTTGATAAATTCCGCATAACAACTTGGAAAATTCTGCAAAATAATCTCAAATAATATTTAGTAGACTTAGTTCTACTAGGATTTGGTCAATGAATTTATTTGCATACATTTTTCTACCAAATACTAATTAAAATATATTAACACATGGAAAATGGTGTTTTTACACATAAACCCTCATATGTATAATATATTATAATAAAGTCCTTTTTTAATATGAAAATGGTAGGAAAAATGTAATACAAATGTGCAGTTTTATCAACTGAACAACATTCAAACCATATTCCTCCATACAAAGGAGTTGTATGGAGAGCAATCCCGCGTATTACGATACGATGCATCAAAGAAATTGTTTCAGATGCGAATGGCCCCTGGCACACCGGTAGGAGACCGTGTTCTGAAGATGATAGCTCTTATAGATGAGCTTGAGGACCTTGGATGGACAATGGACAATGGACAATGAACAATATACGGATATTATTCTGCAGTCCCTCCCCTCCACCTTTGCTCAGTTCATAGTCAACTTCAACATGCACGGCATGGAGAAGGAGCTACCTGAACTCCTTAATATGTTAAGGAGTGCAGAGAGCACTATGAAATCGATGAAAACTCCCATTATGACTATTGGACAATCTTCTTCTTCTCGCCCTAAGGCTAAGTCCAAAGGAAAGAAAAAGAAGAAGCCCACCAATCCTAAGGGTGGAGTTAAAAAGGTGAAGGGAAAGGAAAAGTCCAAAGCTGGAGACTTGGAGAAAGGTGAATGTTTTCATTTCCACAAAGCAGGACATTGGAAGCGCAATTGTACAGAGTACTTGAACCTCAAGAAGAAGCATGGGGATGCTTCCGCTTCAGGTGTGTTTGTGACAGAAAACTGTTTTTCAATAAACTCTGCTTCCTGGGTATTAGATACCGGTTCAGGTTCTCACATTTGCAGTTCTATGCAGGGACTGAGAAATAGCAAAGTTTTGAAGACAGGTGACCATACTCTCCGCGTTGGAAATGGTTCCAATGTACATACAGTCGCAGTGGGAAAGTATCACTTGGGGTTGCCATCTGGGTGTATATTGGTTTTGAACCCATGTTATTTTGTACCAAGTATGCTATGTAATATAATATCTGTTTCTTTGTTAGAAAATGAAGGATATAATTTTGTATTGCAGAACAATGTTATGAACATTCATCTAAATCAAATGTTGGTTGGGTATGGTACACTTAATAACGGGATATACGTCCTAAATCAACACACAGTTTTCAATATACAACACTCTAAGAAAAGAAAACTTTCAGAATTAAATGAAGCTTTTCTTTGGCACTGTAGACTTGGTCATATTAACGAAACAAGACTAAACAAGTTACACAAAGATGGATATTTAAATCCTTTTGAATATAAATCTTATGCGACTTGCCAGTCTTGTATCAAGGGTAAAATGACCAAAACTCCGTTTACCGGACACGGAGAAAGAGCTACTGAGCTCCTAGGCCTCATACATAGTGATGTATGCGGTCCAATGTCTACACAGGCTAGAGGCGGTTTTTCATACTTCATTACTTTCACTGACGATTTCTCAAGATTCGGTCATGTATTTTTATTAAAGCACAAGTCCGAAACTTTCGAGAAATTCATTGAATATAAACAAGAAGTAGAAAAACAAACCGGCTTGAGTATCAAGATGCTTCAATCAGATCGAGATAGAGAGTATCTCAGTACAGAATTTGCAAACTTCCTAAAAGAGAATGGGATTCTCTCTCAGCTCACTCCTCCTTACACACCACAGCACAACGGTGTGTCTGAACGACGGAATAGGACCCTATTAGATATGGTCCGATCCATGATGAGTGATGCTGAGTTACCCGTCTCATTTTGGGGATATGCATTGGAGACTGCAGCGTTTCAACTGAACAGGGTTCCAACCAAAACCGTGTCTACCACGCCATATGAGATATGGCATGGGAAGAGACCATCTCTTAAGAGAATTAAGATTTGGGGTTGCCCGGCCTATGTTAAAAAGCAGAATCCGGACAAACTCGAGACACGGTCAGTCATGTGTAATTTTATGGGGTATCCAAAGAATTCATATGGATATCTATTCTACCACAAGGAGGAACAAAAGGTGTTTGTTTCTCAACATGCCACATTCTTGGAAAAAGAGTTTTTCACAGATAAAGATAATGGCAAAGTGGTGGATCTAGAAGAGGTTCTAGAGACACAAACTACAAATGGCGACTTGGTTGAACCGGCTGTTGCAATAGAAACTGAAGAACCTCAGCCACTCCGTAGGTCTGGTAGGACTTCTCGCCCACCGGAGAGGTACTACAGCTTCCTTATTGATGGTGATGGAGAAGACTGCATCATGGATGATGATGATCCTACCAGTTTTCAGCAAGCTATCACGAGTGGAGACTCTGTGAAGTGGCTGGATGCCATGAGATCCGAAATGGAGTCTATGTACACCAACAAAGTATGGACTTTGGACATTGTACCCCCTGGGGTAAAACCTGTGGGATGCAAATGGATCTTTAAAAGAAAGATTGGTGTAGATGGGCAGGTAGAGACCTATAAGGCAAGACTTATGGCGAAGGGTTTTCGTCAAAGACCAGGTTTGGACTATGACGAAACTTTTTCGCCCGTAGCCATGCTTAAATCCATTCGAATCCTACTTGCTATTGCTGCTCACTACGACTATGAAATCTGGCAGATGGACGTTAAAACAGCATTTCTAAATGGAGATTTAGAAAAATGCGTTTATATGGATCAGCCATAGGGCTTCATTGACAGTGGGAGCAGCGGGAAAGCATGTAGATTGCTTAAATCCATATATGGGTTAAAGCAGGCATCTCGGAGTTGGAACATCTGTTTCGATGATGTTATCAAAGAGTTTGATTTCATCAAAAATCCAGATGAACCTTGTGTTTATAAGAAGGCTGTAGGAAGAGCTGTCACATTCCTCGTATTGTACGTGGATGACATTCTTCTGATAGGAAATGATATTCCTATGCTACAGTCGGTCAAATCTTTCTTATCACTGAGGTTCTCCATGAAGGACCTGGGTGATGCCACATACATCCTGGGCATAAGGATCTATAGGGATAGATCCAAAAAGTTATTGGGATTGTTCCAAACCAGGTACATCAACACCATCCTAAAAAGGTTTAGTATGGAAGATTCCAAACGGGGTGCCTTACCCGCTTGCCATGGAGTCACTCTCTCCAAGGATTCTTGTCCAAAGACCGATGAAGAGAGAGCTCGCATGAGCATTATACCTTATGCTTCGGCAGTAGGATCTATAATGTATGCGATGTTATGTACACGCCCAGATGTAGCTTATGCACTTAGTGTTGTAAGAAGGTATCAATCCAACCCAGGGAGAATCACTGGACAGCTGTGAAGAACATTCTTAAGTACTTACGAAGGACTAAAGAATTGTTCTTGGTGTATGGTAATGGAGATCTCCAAATGGAGGCCTTTACCGATTCGATCTTCCAGAGCGATAAGGACGACAGCAAATTTATCTTAGGGTTTGTATTTACCCTCAATGGAGGGGCGGTAAGTTGGAAGAGTTCCAAACAAGATACCGTTGCAGACTTTACGATGGAGGCTGAGTACATTGCTGCAAATGATGCCGCTAAGGAAGCCGTCTGGATGAAGAAGTTCGTCTCGGAGCTAGGAGTAGTTCCAACCATTATTGATCCAATACCATTGTATTGTGATAATAATGGAGCTATGGTGTTAGCCAAGGAGCCCAGGTCCCATCAACGGTCCAGAAACATCCTGAGGCGCTTTCATTTGATCCGGGAGATTGTAGATCGCCGCGAGATCGAGATTAAGAGAGTAGACACAAAGAATAACGCCGCGGATCCACTCACCATCCACTCACCAAGGCCCTCCCTCAGCCGCAGCATGAGCGACTTTTTGAGATGTTGGGTAAGAGATACGCCAATAACTGGCCTTAGTGCAAGTGGGAGATTGTTGGATATATGTATGCCCTAGAGGCCATTATATGATAGTGGATGTATATGTACATGTATATATATATATATTCAGTGTACATTCTTGCTCGACATGATAATATGCTATCTGGTTCTACTTTATCTGACATGTTGATTTGATCATGCTTTTATTCATTCATACATGCTGATAAAGCCCTGAGGATATCGGCTTGACTACAGTGATTATGATAGAGATCATACTAGTGGGACATCTGCAGTTTATAAGCATATCCTGAAATGTCCCTAGTCGGAGGTGTATCGAGACGGGGCATCGATATACCAGGGTAGACTAGCGTATATGATACTAGACCCATGTGATGGGCGATGGATATTCCCACATTCATCGATGTTTGACATCAAGATCATATACGGGTGCTCAGTGGTGACGGGGTACACTGGACGGACTCACCGAGAACTCCTATATGGAATTATATCTATCGTCGGATAGCAGTTCTTAGGTGACACTGGTACAGGTTAGTCTGTAGACCCGAGATCGTCATAGAGTCTTGTGTGCTCTCCCACTGTACTTTGATTACCACCCTACCACGGCTCTACTGAGTCGTGAAAACAGGTGGCCATTGGGTACAGTCCCGAGACACACGAAGGCGAAGAGCGATAGGAGGGGTTTCGTCTCTCCCGGTATTGGGAGTTGATGCTGTGCTGTGCTCGACTGGTTATATCAGTAAGTTCCTGGCCAGGGCTGCTGAGATTTACTGATAAGTGTTATCAGTAGTTTCTCGATTTGTTATAGACCATTCACCGGCACGACTTATTGAGTTATTGGGGTCGACGTTACCATCCCTAGACTCGATATGCAGCATATCTGACGAAGAGACCGGACTGTACGGTAGTGTTGCCGGTTGGCTCGACGGGAGTTGTAGCAGGTTCGCTTGTTTTCTTCTTATCGCTCAATACCCGGGTGGCCTTTACGTTTAGCTGACCGCTTGCGGCTTGGGGGGATATGATCATCACCCACTGCCGGCGTATTGACGAGTCTTAGAGTCCCACAAAGAAGTTGCCTAGTCCAGGCGAAACGTTGTGGTGCGCGTATGCGATATGCGCATGGACCCGGTTAAAATGCGTGTATGAGATACCGTATATTAATTGGGCGGCTTGCTTTTGGTCGGGTCGTATGTGATATGACCGGGTTGATAAATCAAGTGTTGATTTATCATTTAACCATTAGCTTCTCACTAGAAATCCTATCTTGTTTCTTTTGGATGTATGCATGCATGTATGCATTCATTCTTGTTCATGCACATATGGATGTGCATGCACACATGCATACATACATCATTCTATCATGGTTGCATATACATTGAAAATGGTGGCAATATAAGACTCACACCATGGGTTTTTATATGGATTATTATTACATTTGTGTTAAAACAAAAAGGAAAAGACAAAGGGTTAATTCATGGATTGTTTCTACACTCTTCTTCATCTTACCATGCTCACCTACTTATTAACCCTTGGTTATTTTTCCTTTGGTGTTTTAAACTCAAAGTCAATAATATCTTTATCATTAACCATGGTTTGCAATGAGAAGTGGAAAATATATATACTTATATTTTTCATTTTCTCATTAGAGTTTATCTTCTCTTCTTCTTAAAATAGCCATCATCTTCTTCAACCTTGATCTCTTGCTCTCTAGACTTTTCAAGTGAGCAAAATACTCAAAAAGATAGGATTTTGAAGTGAGAAAGAGAACCACAACACCATTCTACACAAGTCTATCCCACTTGTTTAGAGTGTTAGCTTCATGTCATCCTCTTGTTAAAGTGAAGTTACTAGCTTGGACAAAGGAGCTTCGGGTGGATCGTCGTGGACGTTAGAAGACTTCAAGCTAATCTTTTTCCAACTCTCAAGTGGCCAAGGAGTCTACAAAAGGGAGCTACAAAGGTTGTAGTCTCAAAACCCTAGCCTTTGTTACATATGATGTTGGTTAAAGTTTTTGAAACCCTAATTTTCTAGGATAGATCCTTTGTATGCTTACTTAGCACCATAAAAATTTGATCTTTGTGACATGTGATGCTTCCAAACCTCTCATAGGGTGCTAGGTAAACCTTACATAATGAACGCACCCGAAGAAGATGCATCATAATGCACTTTCTTCGTTTGGGCGGCACGGGAATCCTGGTATTCCCCTAATTCTAGCTCGGTCTTATAACAATTATAAGTTGGAGCGGGACCAACGTTTCCCAGCTCAGTATAACAAGCGGGTTCGGTCAATTTATCCGTATTATTATCTTGATTAAGGCGTGATATGGTCGCTACCTGAAGAGAGAGAGAAGAAAACACTCTGCGTGCGCTCTTGCAAGATCAGATTGGTTATTATTTTATCTAATCAGGATGGCTCCCACTGTTTTTTATCAAATCTTCCTTCAAACCCTAAAAGGAAAGACTAGCCGGGATTAATTACACGCTACAAGTTCGCCAATCTTTCAGCCAGGCCAGTGTCGGTACTTTGAGGGAGGTTCCCTGTGCTTTCGTACGGACCTAATTACAGTAAACCTCGTTTTCCCAGAGGCGTAACCCCGTTGACACCTTTCTAGACACCTACTTGATCGGCTAATTGTAATGTGTAAAACTCTCCCAGGAGTAACTCTTATTCTCAGCGGGTATCGAGATCCAACTATCTCATAGAAGGTATGCAATCTCATTGCAAATTTCAACACTTGAAATTCCCGATAATTTTGCCCCTAGCACCCTATGACCTTGACGGGGGTCAACAAACCATAGGCTACTAGTCAAGTTCAACCCGTCATTTCTTGATTGAATCAAACCCACCCGCACGACTGTTGACGGAGGTCAACAAGCCCGTACGACTACCTAACCCAATCTGTATCATATGCATAAGCAGATAAATACTAGTTAGCTACCGCACACTACGCCTTGACGGAGGTCAACAAACGTAGCACGAATACTAAGTAGGACTAATCTGAAATGACGGAGGGCTACGACAGATTTTTCTGAAAACCTATTGCGTAATGAACTTGATATCGTTATAGAATCAAATGATTTTAAAATGGAGTGTTTTTTAGGCTTTTCTAGTTTTGCTAAAGGGGTCACTCCCGGTGAAGGGATCGTCGGCCCTTTCCTCATCGAATAAGGTGCAGGATATATCATATATACCGCTATGCCAAGCAAAAACTATAGAAGCAATCAAAATACAAACCGAGGGGTGTAGCATCTGCCAGTTATTGCTAAAGGGGCCACTCCCGGTGAAGGGATCTCGGCCCTTTCCTTATCGAATAAGGTGCAGGATGTTCTACAAGGAACACCGCGATGCAAAGCAAGAACCGTAGCTACCTGTTTTTGAAAATTCGATTCCACAACATCTTTTAGATTTCTTTTCTTTCATTAATCATATTAATGAAGTCCCATCATTTAAGTCACCTAAACATCACAGATAAATACGACGTACACTTATGCCATCCGCATTCGCCTCGATGTCCCCTCGTGCACCGTTAGGTTAGGTAACTAACGGCAGAGCGGGGCAAGGCTAGCGCGGGTGTAAAACATAAGTAACGTCTATATAATATATCGTATATACTATATACAGCATCTATCACAACATATCAAATGATCACATCACAGATATCGCAGCAGAACAAACATATGAAACATTGGATATACTAGGACGTCCGTGTTTTCAATACGAGCCAGTATAAAACACGGATTCCACGGTCGCGATGAATAGCCAAACCCACACCCCTAGACCCCTACGAGAGCGGCAAGCAACCCTACCAATTCTAGAGTTAGGAGACCCGGACTCGACTCCTCGAGTTGGTCTCCCACTGGACTCCAGAACCCGGTTACTTATGCCCTCCTCCTTGGGTCTATCCTAGTGCGGAAAAGTAAATAATATACAAAAGGTGACATCTTCCGCAACCTGGAAGTGCCCCAATAAAAGAATATTACATACAAGTTTTTTTACATGAATGAAAATGAAAAACACTCATCTCACATAAAACCCCCCGTCTATTCAAACACGACGATCCAATATAACATATCCAGCAACACATAACATCACATGTCATCAGCGTAAGTAAATATGCGCATCCCAATTGTCGTTGACATATAGCAACGAAACCGGCGATATCACATATTACACTTACGGTCGCAGAAAAGAAAGTGTAAAACTACAACAGTTGGAATCCGCAACCTCCTTAGACATTGCATGCCTAACCAAATGAATTCCTTAAACATCGCATGCCTAACAATTATAAACCCCGCATTTTAGTCTCATTATCGAAAACTCTTTTCAATATCAAGTCGGGCAATTCAACAAGATTCCCGACATCCTGAACGAATGCTGGTCGCAAAGTTTAGTAGACGGCCGCACCCCCGGATGCCGTCGACGAAGTGCACTAAGGCGGAACACCGCTGCCGCGAGCACCCGAACGGATGCTTTCGGCGACGGGGTTCTCCTACAGTCACTTGGTCGGGGCTATGGGGCGTGGCTGTCTATTAAGTTTACCGGCGAGTATCCGCGTACGCTACGCGATTGCGACGGACTTTTGATCACATCAAAATCCCGTGGCAACCGATCAAGTGACACTAAAGTTCTATGTTTATTACATTCATTCAGTTATCTCATAACTACTTGTGGATTCCAAATATTGTATCACATTCCAGATAAATAGAAAATGTTAAACTTTCTGATCGAACAATCAAACATCCACGTTTTCCCGAAACAGCTCAACACATGAAATAAGTTTAAAAACATTCGCTTCATGCCACAGTACCAACGGTCCAGCCGTAGAAGGGTCAAGCCAACGCCTCACATGTGGCACGCTGTACTGCCCCAAACCCTAAGGTTCAAAGGGCAGTTCAAGACGGTCACATAATCGAGTTAAGGTTTGTTGTCTTCTAGAGGGACCATCGCGTTACTTGCACTACTTAGAACTTTCTTAAACTACGGAAAAATCCAACACTTGGAAATTTCCAGGCAGGGGAAAAAATGGGTATTTATATCCGGTCGAACTTTTTAACAGTTTCTAAAATATCCGGAAAAACATAAACGAAGTTAAATTATCCGATCGAATTAATGAGTCCCCAATAAAACCCTAGAAAACTCAACACTTGAGTGGAATTAAAAAATTCCCAGAAAAAAATGACAAGAAAGTATCTAAGAATAAATATGTGAAATTTGAGGGACTAATTCACAATTTGGGCCGCGGAACCGCCGCCAAACCCATGGTTTGGCCGCGCTTCCGCGGTCAAATTTTTGAGTTAGGGGTCAGTACTTCACAGTAATTCTTAGATTTTCGAGCTTAATTTTCTGAGAATTTTTAATTCATAAAAATCCACAGTTTGAAAAAATGTACAGAGAAGGGTTTTGATCGGGGTTTCGGGGTTCGATCGGATCTCTAACTTCGTCTACTCATCACCTAAGGCTCTAGCTAGGCTCTGATACCACTGTAGGGTTCCTAGGCACACTCGAGAGGTTCCACAAGGCATCAACCATGCCAAAATCAAAATTTTCATGTGCCTAAGAATCCTATGCAAGATCGTTAACTAGAGAATAGGCGAAACTACAAGCAAGCAAACAACTTTGCTAATAAGTGAAAGGGATTACAACCTTTGTAGATCCGTTCCACCACTTCTTTAGCTCCGAGATGACGTCCCTCCGCTTAGATCATCGGGATCCCGGACCCTAGTGTCGATTTCATCGGAGAAATGGGCGGGCTAGGTCATTGACTTCGATGCCGAAGATGATCTACGTCGAGGCAACTCAAACTCAAGCTCCACCTTCACTAGGTCATGAAACTTATGAAGATAACACACTCTACTACATGGCAAGTAGTAGAGGATGAACAAATAGGAAGTGGGTTCACTTTGGATTTGAATTTCTCACTTGGAATTATCACTTGGAAATTTCTAGCAATGGTTTCTTCACTTCATGAAGAAGAAGAAGAAGAAAGAAAATGAATAATGAAAAAATGTTTTTAAAAAGAAAATCAAGTGATGGTTATCATAATGCAACCATGGGTGAGTTTAACTAGTGTAGAGACTAAACTAGGGTTTAGGTGAATGGTTAGGTTTAGGAAAGAAACAAAATGGTCAAAGCTTCATGAAGCTTCAAGTAAAATACAAAAGAAGCCACCATTTTATTTCTTGCCCAAAAATAAATGAATAAAACAAATAATTAAGAAAAGATAACAAAACCCTAACCATTAACCTAAACATGGTTTAAAGTAAACACACACCCAAGTTTGCATGTATCATCAAACATGATACAAACTAGTGCACAAACATATATCATATATATACAATGTGCACATTCAAGTGAGAAAATAATCTTAAGTGAACCAATACTAGTTAATGTAAAGTAATATATCAAATATATAATTATACATTAAATCATTAAATCAACACTTGATTTAATGATCCGGTCATATTGCATATAACCGACTAATATCAAGTGTATCAATGTATCGAATCAACACTTGATTCGGTAACCCGGCTATATCTCATATAACCGTCCAATGATACAAATCGCGAGAATAGAATACAGTATCACATACTGGTATTATTCTCGGTCCCGCATATATCTCATATGCGCCCCTATTTCGTTTCGCTTGAGCCAGGAAACCTCTGTGTAGGACTCTAAAGACTCGTCAATATGCCGGCAGCAGGTGATGATCATATCAAACACCCACAAGCCGCAAGCGGTCTGCTAAACGTAACGGCCACCCGGGTATTGAGCGATCAGAAGATCAACGAGCAAGCCCGCTCACACTCCTGTGAATCCAACCAGTAACACTTACCGTACAGTCCGGTCTGTTCGTCTGATATGTCGCATATCTCGCCTAGGGGTGGTAAACGTCAGACCCCAGTAGCTCGATAAGCCGTGTCGATATGAGGTCTATAACAGTTCGAGAAACTACTGGTAACACTTACCAGTAAATCTCGGCAACCCTGGCCAGGGATTTCCGGTTATAGCCAATCGAACACAGCACAACATCAACTCCCTATACCGGGAGAGACGAATCCCCTCCTATCGCTCATTGCCTCCATGTGATTCGGGACTGTACCCAAAAACCACCATTTTGCACGCCCTCTTGGACGTGGTAAGGTGGAAATCAAAGCACAGTGGGAATCACACAAGACTCTATGACGATCTCGGGTCTACAGACTAACCTGTACCAGTGTCACCAGAGAACTTCTATCTGACGTAAGGTATAATACCATCTGGGAGTTCTCGGCGAGTCCGTCCAGTGTACCCAGTCTCCACTGAGCACCCGTATATCATCTCTGATGTCAAACACCAATGGATATGGGATCATCCATCGCCCATCTGTATGGGTCGAGAAGGTATACGCTAGTCTACTGGTATATCGATGCCCCGTCTCGATACACCCACGACTAGGGACCTTGAAGGATGTACTTATGGACTACCATGTCCCCACTAGTATGATCCGCATCATAGTCCAGATAGTCAAGTACACATCCTAAAGTCTTTACCAACATGTAACAGAGAGACAATCAGTGTACACGTTAAGATAAAGAGCAACCAGATAGCATACTATCATGTCGAGCAGGAAAGTCATCCCTATATATGTCCCAGCATCCACTACAATATACATCCTATGTACAGGAATGGCATCTAGGGCATACATATAACTAACAGCAAGGGCCGATATCCCTTCACCGGGAGTGACCCCTTCGGCAGAATTTTGCGTCAGGGTAATAACTTCACTATAGTCGATTACATGTTGCTTTGCATCGCGGTATTCAGTTGGAATATCCTGCACCTCATTCCACGAGGAAAGAGCCGAGATCCCTTTACCGGGAGTGAACTTTTTAGCAAAGGTTTTCGCCACTATATTTTTATAAAAAGGTATCAGGTTCCTTCAGCGATATCAAGTTCGTTACGTTAAAGGTTTTTCGCCAAAAACCAGTCGTAGCCCTCCGTCATTTCTTTTGGGTATTCAGTAGTATTCAAGCTATGTATTTTGACCATAGCCAAGGCATAGTGTTTGGTAGCTGCTGGGTATTCATTTGTTATATAGATAGATGAGTTGGTTTGGGACAGTCGTTCTGCCATTTGGCCAACGTCAGAGGCATGTGCGGGTGGGTTCAAATTGACAAGATAATGATGGGTAGAACTTTGCATGTGACTTATGGCATTTTGGCTAAAGTCAAGGTCATAAGAGCATGGGGAAAAAATCACATCGGGAGTTTCTAAAGAAACTGAAACTTGCCAGGCATGCGCATACCTTCTGGAGTGTGATAACGTGAGTGGATTCCGTCACGTTATCATATGATGAGAGTTGGATCCCGATTCCAACTGATGAGTTGGTTTACTCTTCGGGTGATCCCGATTGATTCTTCTTTCAGGTTTGGAGGAGAATTTGACAGTACAGTGGGAGGTTTCCTGATTAGATAAAGTGATAACCATTTTGATCTAGGTTAGAGTGAACGCAGAGTGTTTCTTTTCTCTCTCTTTGGCAACGACCATTGACGGACCCTAGACTATGACTCAGTGACCAAGTTGACCGAACCTTCTTAAAATACTGGCTTTTGGATTGTCTAAGTTGCATAAGTCATTGCCGCTCCTTCTTTTACCCTTTGCATTTCTCAAAACTCCTCGTATCACTACGAACATCCACATCCATTGGATAGATCCATCGTATGGTTATATACGAACTCGAAGGGACTTCTTCGAGGATGGATCCAGGTTCAGGAGAAATTGAATTGGTTTATTCAGTTGTCTTTTATTATCACCTTCTCTCAGGTTGCGAGGGCTCCTTGATTTAGGAGAGTATACCTATTACGCTTATTGGATAGTCTTCTTCCAAACCATAGGCAGGTGCCGAAAGGTAGGGAAGGCAGAAAACCAATTAGCCTAAGTAGGGTGTACAGAAGGTAATAAGTAAAGACAAAATAAAGGGATTAGAAAGAGGGCAAAGTAAATTGTGACTGCTATCATTCACGACCAAACCGCATACTTCATCGCTGCTCCTACTTCACCTTTGCTTTTTTCCCCAGTTCGGGAGAAATAGAATAAGGTATTATTTAGTTGTCTTTTATCATCACCTTCTCTCAAGTTGCGAGTACTCCTTGGTTTAGGAGGGTACACCTATTATGCTTACTGGATAGTTTTCTTCCAAACCATAGGCTGGTGCCGAACGGTAGGGAAGGAAGAAAACCACTTAGCCTAAAGGGGTGTACAGAAGGTAACGACTAAAGACAAAGAAAGGGATTTGGAGAGATGGCAAAGAAATATACGGTTAAAGTCATGAATTGGATTATGGAAGAGGTATTGCTAGGAATACCAGGATACCCCTACGAAACATTTTCATGTTTCAGTTTCACTGTGCATTGTTAAAAGGAAAACTGAATTCCCGATTAGATACTTACTCCAGGGTATGTATTTACCAGGTATGATTCTCACATCTGTATGGTTTTACAGATGATGAGTGGGAGTAAGTTATTGGGAATTAGATAATCATCCTCATTATATCGGAATTCGTTGTAATTGGTGATATTTGAGGAAGTCACCTGGATTTTTGCCGGACGGCAAGTATTTGGTTTTGAGTATCCGTTGTTGTGCACCAATTTCAAATTGATATATCTGAATGTTTATTTTTATAAAGTGAGATATAACTTTTTGATATTATGTCGATGACATTTACCTATATCAGTTGACGATTGGGACATTTACCTATATCAGTTGACGATTGGGTAAGGAGCATTGAACAACGGAGTAGTTCTTAACCATAAGTACTGTTTTCAACCTACGATGGACAGGTTTTGAGTTATTCGACTCAGCGGACTTATACAGAGTATTGTATGTTGTCCAGTGTCCATCAGGACAAAGGGGTAGTTCCTCATACTATGTTCTGTTTACTTATGACTTCTCTAGTTTTTAGACAAGTGTTTCGTAGAAATACAAGGTTTAAGTTTTGAGAAGTTGTGGGTATCGGAATAAAGTAGAGAACCAGATGTCGCAAGTATCGGGATTCTTCAAAGAGATCGAAGATGTAGATACTTGTGATTGGTATTCAGTCGATAGTAATGTTTTTGATCTTTCGGGTTACTCATAATTGGATGTACTCCTAAGTTGACTAATGCTGATCAGCCTCTCTCCATTAAGATGATATGCAATGGAGACAGCTGCTGATTTGAATCTGATTCCAATTAAATAAGTGCCAAAGTTTCTATATTGGATATAGAATGGTTCATATCTTAACGATGTTAAGGTATGGGGAGTTGTTCAGTTTATGATTAAAACCAGACTCTGGATAACTCAAGGCACGTTTCTGTAATGGCAGTTTGCGGGTTGGCCCAGGCTATGACGAGGGTTGACTTTCTACCGTCTGGAAGATCAATAGTGATATTGTTCTAGACTCGTCACAGTTTTAGTAAAATGGATTTTTTCAGAAAACAGTAGTAGGAGTATGGTAGAACTGGAAGTGATTCCAGAACCGCAAACGATTACGGAAAATTTAAATAGAACCTAAAGATTCAATCAGGTTTGACATTCCATTAGCCACTCCGCAGATATGGTGGGTAACCTCAGACACCCGAGAGGTACTCCGGTAGCCTCAAGGACGGTGACAGGGAGGTTCTTGTTTACCCAGGCTTGACACTACTGTTGTTCCAGGCTATGAGACCCGGCAGGAGGTTAAGTATAGCGTCGTTCTAAACTAGCTTTAGAAGTGCACATATATATTATTCTGCCAGAGGGTAGTTGTGGTCAGTGGGAGTAGCGGAAGCATAGTGGGCAAGTAGCTTATGTCTATTTATAGACTAGAGCAGATATAGCGGAGATTGATCATCTAATTTTGATGTGACAGTCATGGCTTTGACTTCATCAGAATAGGGGATGGTTCTATTAAGAAGGTAGTAGGGTGTGATGTCCTAGTATTTGGATGACATACACAGAGTAGGAAGTAAAATTCCTATACTACGATCGGTTATACTGTGGTCGTCACACAGTTGTTTCTCCACACAGGATATGGATATAATATCAGACATTCTGGTTACTAGATCTATGGTTTTAGATCTAGAATTGAGTAGTTTCCCAATATGGGTACTTTGACAGTATTCTAATAGTATTTTAAAATAGATGACTCCTGGCATGGTGGTGTACCTGCAGATGATGGAGTCACCCTCTCTAAAAGTGTCTTACAGACTAAAGGGGAGAGGGATGTGCATGATTGGCATATCACTTGCTTAGGCAATTGAGTCAATCGTGAGATGTCAAGTACCATACCAGATGTTGTTTTTGCACTAGATGCGATAAGTTTATATTAATCCAATCCTGAAGAAACATAAGGAAGCAGTTTTAGAACATAAGTGAATGTTCTACGGATTTGATGACGGCAGCCTCCTTCGGGGGACGGTTATCATTCCAGGCTTCAAAGGTGACATGAATGACAGAGTGATTGTCAGAGTTATAGTTTTCCCTCTGACGAAGGGGACAGTATTATGGACAGGTGGTCCAAGAGGATACTGTGGGAGGCATGGTGCTGGACACTGATTAGTTTCAGTTATCGATACAGTCTAAGAAGTTTGGATTTGGAGTTCATTTATGAACTAGGTCCCATCAGATATCCAGACATACTCTAAGACAGGTATTACTCAATTCGGGAGATGGATTTCTCCGCGAACTTGAGATTGAGAGAGATATAGAAAGAAACATCAGGGCGGATCCACTCACTGAGGCTATTTCTCAAACACAAGAGTTTTACAAACGAGCTTTATGAAACTGATTAGTAGAGGAGTTGGGTGTTCGGTATCACACGGGCTGTGAGTATGCGACATCGCAATAATTAGCCTTAAGTGCAAGTGGGAGATTGTTGGATATAGTGCCCTCAAAGTCAATTATTGGATCACAGGCACGTGATTGCAATGATTGAGGAGGACCTATACCGGTAGGACAGTTTTACTCGAGATGATAGTATGCTATCTGGTTTGCCTTTATCAGTCATGTACAGGTTCAGGCGACTGATCACTATTACACGTTGATAGAGCCCTTAGGATCTTGCTTGACTACCAACAGTATGATGGCGATCATATACGTGAGAGTTGGGCAGTCCATAAGCACATCCTTAAAAGTGGTCCCTAGTCGTGGGAGTTTCGAGACAGGGCATCGATACTCCGGAGTAGACTAGTGTATACAGTCGAGACCCCGACGAGGGGCGGTGGCCGGTCTCACAAGCTATTTGTGTCAGTTGGATCACCTAAGATGTATACAGGTGCTCATTGGGCTATAAGTACACCGGACAGGACTCGCCGGGAACCTGCTAGTTGGTATTTATACCTAGCATCAGATAGCAGTTCCCTGGTGACATGTGTACAGGTTAGTTCATCGACCTGAGGTCGTCATTTGTCTCGTGTGAGTTCCCACTGTGCTTCGATTACTACCCAACCACGGCTCATAGGAGTCGTGCAAACAGGTTTTAGTTGGGTACAGTCCCGAGCCACATGGAGGCAAGTGAGCGGATCGGCAGGGGATTCGTCTCTCCCGGTATTAGGGGTGAGGTCGCGCTGTGTCTAGGAGAGCCATTACACAAAGCCCCCGGCCGAGGCAGGAGATTTACTGGTAGGTACTCCAGTAGTATCTCAAGGTGTTTTGGGCTACACTCTGACACGACTTATACCGCTATTGGGGGTCTGACGTTACCAGCCCCTAGGCCCGATATGCGATACTCATAGACGAACGGACCAGACTGTATGTATATTGTCACTGTTAGGCTCAGTAGGGTTCCAGGATTAGTTCGCTCATCGGCTTCCCTTGAGGTCAGTACATGGGCAGCCGTTACGCACTGCTAGTGTCGCTGACGTGCTTATGGTTAAACCCACTGCCAGGGTACTGATGAGTCATTAGAGTCCCCCACAGATGGTTTCCCAAGTTCGGGGGAAACGTTGTAGAGGCCGTATTGTTTTATGGCAGGGTTCGGAAAATGCACGTGTATTTATGCACGTGTCATATTTTGGGCAGATAATACTGGTGGGCTTTGGTTTAAGCCGGATCCATGTATTATATTGAGTCGGAATATTTTTTTCTCTCGTATTCGTATTCGGTCGGAATACGGATACAGGTATGTATATACAGGTGAGGGGTATTTTCGTAATCCGTTACGAGAATATTTTAGAAGATGTATTTCTTTTTGGATTAATCATTTTGGTTTAAATGATTATTTGGTTTTGGAAATGGTGACTCATTATGGATGACACATTATTCTAGCATGTTCATTAGTGACTCATGCTAATGAGTCACTAAGTGAGTCATGAAGAATTAAATGTGTTTTGTTTTGGGTTTGGATATTTGAGGAGATATTTTCATTAGATATTTGTTTATGGTTTTGATTATATATCCTCTCATATCTATTCACAAGAGAAGAATAATGATAACACAAGTATTTGAGCTTAGTTTTCTTTTGGCTCACTAGTGTTTTCTTGAGTTCACCATTTCCAATCCTAAATATCTTCTTCTACCTCCACCCTACCCCTCTCATGCGATGAGAACCTTAGGGTGTTTGAGACAAAGTATTCTACTCGTTCTCTACTTCATCTTGGTCATCTCTTTTAGCAGACTTGATGACCGAGTTGCCTCGGTATAGAGGCGGGAGACCGTTTAAAGATCCGTAGATGTGGTGCCACCTCGACAAGGAGAAAAGAGATCGGAGTTACCGCGAGGAGCGTGGGATGATGGCTAAAGACCGAAGGACTCGGATCGATCGGTATAGCCTTTCTAGCTCTTTACAGTTTGTTAGTTTAGCGTTAATGGCAAGATCCGGGTTATAGTATGCGATAGCGCCAGTTATAAAAGTTTTTGTTCCGTGTTTGGCATCAGAATGACGGCCGGGGCACTACCGTAGAATTACATACCATATATTGCAAGTATCAGGATTCTTCGAGGTGATCGAAGGTGTAGATACTTATGCTAGGTATTCCGTTGTAAGTAATATATTTGAGAACTTGCTTCTCTCTCAGGTTACTCATCCGTGAGTACGCTCCTTGATGAGTAATGCCGCTTGGCCTTCTTCCATTTAGTTGATATGCATTAGAAACAACTGCATGTATTTTAAATCTGGTTCCAATTAAATTAGTGCATTTGTTTCTATATTGGATGTATAATGGATTCATATCATAATGATGTTAAGTTATATGGAGTTGTCCGGCTTATACTTAAAACCAGAATCCGGATAAACTCTAGGCATGTTTTAGTAATGGCAGTTTGTGGGTTTTCCCGGGCTTTGACGAAGGTTTACATTCTACCATTTGGAAGATCAATAGTTATATTGTTCTTGACTCGCCACATTTTTGTAAAATGAATTCTTTTCATAAAACATTAGTGGGAGTATGGTAGAACTGGAAGTGATTCTAGAACCACAAACGATTACTGAAAATTTAGTAGAACTTAAAGATTTGATTAGATTCGACAATCCATTAGCCACTCCGCAGATTTGGTGGGTAATCTCGGCCACCCGAGAGGTAATTCGGTCTCCTCAAAGACGGTGACAGGGAGGTTTTTGATTACCCAAACTTGTCACTACTGTTGTTCTAGACTATAAGATCTGGCAAGAGGATGAGTATAACGTCGTTCTAAATTATCTTTAGAAGTGCACGTGCATATGACTCTGCCAGAGAGATGTTGTAGTCAGTGGGAGCAGCGGAAGCATGGTGGGCAAGTTGCTTATGTCTATTTATAGACTAAAGCAGATATAAAGGAGTTAAATCATCTTGTTTTGATGTGACAATCATAGAGTTTGACTTCATCATAATAACAGATGGACCTGGTAAGAAGGTAGTAGGGAATGATGTCCTGGTATTTAGATGCCATGCTCTTGATAGAAAGTGATATTCTTGTACTACGATCGATTATACTGTGGTTGTCACAAGGTGTTTCTCCATATAGGATCTAGATAAAATATCAGGGATTCTGATAACTAGATCTATGGTTTTAGATCTAGATTTAGGAAGGGTCCCAATTTGGGTACTTGACACTATTCTAAAGTGTTTTAGAATGGACGACTCTTGGCGTGGTGGTGTACTCGCAGGTGATGGAGTCACCCTCTCTAAAGAGATGTCTTCTAAACTAATGAGGAGAGAGATTTTCATGATTGACATATCACTTACTTAGGCAATTGAGTTAATCATGAAATGTCAAGTACCACATCAGATATTGCTTTTGCACTGGCTACAATAAGCATATATATTAATCCAATCCTGGAGAAACGTTGGGAAGCAGTTATGAATATAAGTGGATGTTGTTGGTATATGGTAACGGCAACCTCCTTCTGGAGGCGGTTATCATTTCTGGCTTCCAAGGTGACCTGGATGACAGAGTGACTGTCAGAGTTCTAATTTTCCCTCTTTTGAGGGGTAGTATGTTGGACAGGTGGTCCAAGTGGATACTGAGGAAGGCATGGCACAGAATACAGATTAAATTCAGTGGAAGATACGGTCTAAGAAGTTTGTTGGATTCGGAGTTCAATTATGAATTGGGTCCTATCAGATATCCAGACAAATTCTAAGACAGGTATCGCTCATTTTCAGGAGATAGTCATTCTCCGCGAAGTTGAGATTTAGAGAGATAAGGATAGAAACATTGGAGCGGATCCACTCACCAAGGCTATTTCTCGAACGCAATAGTTTCACAAACGGGATTTGCGAGACTGATTAGTAGAGAAGTTGGGTGTTCGGTATCACACGGGCTGTGAGCATGCGATATCGTAATAATTAGCCTTAAGTGCAAGTGGGAGATTGTTGGCTATAGTGCCCTCAAGTCAATTATTGTAATTGCAGGCATGCGATTGTGATGATTGAGAGAGGACCTATATAAGTAGAACAGTTTTACTCAAGATGATAGTATGCTATATGGTTTGTCTCTGTCATCATGTACATGCATTATATGGTATTACAGATCACTATTACATATTGATAGAGCCCATAGGATTCTTGCTTGATTACCAGCATTATGATGGCGATCATATACGTGGGAGCTGGGTGGTCTATAAGCACATCCTTAAATGTCCCTAGTCGAGGGAGTAACGAGACTGGGCATCGATACTTCGGAGTAGACTATTGTATACTTTTCGAGACCCCGATAAGGGGCGGTGGATGGTCTCACAAGCCATTGGTGTCAGTTAGTCACTTAAGATAGTATACATGTGCTCATTGGGTTATGAGTGCAATGGAAGGACTCGCCGAGAACATGCTAGATTGTATTATACCTATTGTCAGATAGCAGTTCTCAGGTGACATGAGTACAGGTTAGTCTGTCGACCTGAGATCGTCATTTTTCTCGTGTGAGTTTCCACTGTACTTTGATTACTATCCTACCACGACTCAAAGGAGTCGTGCAAACAGATTTTAGTTGGGTACAGTCCCGAGCCACATGGAGGCAGTGAGCGGATCGTCAGGGATTCGTCTCTCCCGGTATTGGGGGTTGATGTCGCGCGGTGCACTGGTGGCCATCACAAGATATCCTTGGCCAAAGTAGACGAGAATTACTGATTTAGATCGGTAGTTTCTCAGTGGGTGATGGGCTTCATACCGACACGAAATATCGTGTTATTAGGGGTATGACTTTATTCACCCCCTAGACTCGATATGTGATACTCATAGACGAACAGACCGGACTATATGGAGATTGTCACGGACAGGCTCAGTAGGGGTTCGGATGAGTTTGCTCGTTGGACTTCCTTTCGCTCAATACCCGCATAGTCGTTATGTACAACAAGTGCCGCTGACGTGCTTGTGGTTAAACCTACTACCAGCGTATTGATGAGTTTTTAGAGTCCCACACAGAGGGTTTCCCTGGTTCGGGAGAAATGATGTAGTAGCCGTATTGGATACGTGCAGGGTTCCGGTCGAATGATTGTACTAGTTACCCGGACTTTCGATCGGACGGTTGATAATACTAGCCGGCTCGGGATTTAACCGGATTATTAAATCAGGTATTGATTTAATAATTTACATATATATATTTCGATATGTATATTCTAGTATTATGTTCTTTGTGTTATTCTATCTCTTTGGGTATTCGTATTTTGGTAAGAATACAGGTATGTATATACAGTTATGTGTTATCCGTATTTATATGAAAAACATTCTAGAAAGTGGACACCTCATTTTGTTTTATCCATTTATTTATTTAAATGGAAATGAGGTGTAAAGGTAAAGAAGAGAGTATGGTGAGACCCATGCTTGAATAGTGTTGACAAATGAATTGTTTATTCTTTTGTGCTCATTATTCAAGTATGGTTACATTATTATATTTGGATATTGTGTTTTTCAAAACCATGCTTGTTAGTTTTCTCTATCTAGAGTTTTTCTTCACTTGTTTTTCCCCATGAGTTTTCACTCACTTGAGTTCTTCTCACTTGAGCTCATGCATGATTGGGTTTTGGAAAACACTCTCACCATTTTGCTTACTCTCTTCACTACTTTTCTTGACCTCCTTCTTCTTTTTCATCTTCTACCCTACCATCTCATGTGTTGAGAAACAAGGGTAGAAGAAGAGATAGATAAACTCCTTGAGCAACTCACTACATCCCTAGGCACTCTAGCAATCTAGAGTCCCTAGTTGTTTCACTTGATTCTTAGTGTGGAGTTAGAGCCATGAGCTACATCCCTTGGGTGGATCGTCTTCGACGGAGGAGGACCGGCGGCCAAGCTCAATCGAGGACACCTCAAGGAGCTAAGAAAGATGGTAGAAGACCGACGGACACGGTTCATTCGGTATAACACTTCTATCACAGTAGATAACCTCTTTGTAGTTTGCTAGTTTCATGTTTGGTTTCGATTCTTGGTAGTTGTTTCTAACGCCAAGTTTTTTAAACACCAAATTTTTTTTTCCGTTTCGGCCATAGCAGATGGCCAGGGCGCTAGCAAACCCCAACAATATATTCATTTGTGTTCAATATTGATCCATGGTTGAAAAAGGAGAAGCCATTCTTTCTACACTTGATTTTTTCCTACATGCTAGTTTTGCTTCATGGTTGAAAAACACCTAGCCACTTTTCTCACCTCCTCCTCCTTCTTCTTCTTGCTCTCTTGAGCATGGATATTGAGAGGAAAAATTAGTGGAAAAATTCCTACATCATCCACAATCCATCTTTAGCAAGTTTGGAGCGTCGGTCGGAGCCTTTATCGGTTTCCCTCTGGTGAATCTTCTTCGGCAAGGGTGGTCGATTTTGAAGCATGTTCCCGGCATCTACGAGTCTGGAGGGCTCTTCCACAATTAGGTGGACACGCATCAAAAGTTGTTTTTCTAAACCCTTGCATGTTTTGTTTGCTTGTTTAGGTGTTTGGTGTGAATCCTAGGGTATATGTGTTTTGTGCTTGCATAAAAATTTTGTTTTCGCTTCTGCCTTGACTGCGGCTTCCCCGGCGCAAGTACCATACCCCAACAACATGACCTTCATCCGTTTAGTCGATAAGCACTAGAAACACTTGCATGATTTTTGAATCTGGTTCCAATTAAATTAGTGCCTTTGTTTCTATATTAGATATAGAATGGATTTATATCTTAACTATATTAATGTATATGGAGTTGTCCGGTTTATACTTAAAACTAGAATCTGGATATACTCAAGGCACATTTCAGTAATGATAGTTTGTGGGTTATCCCGGGCTTTGACGAAAGTTAACATTCTACCATTTGCAGGATCAATAGTTATATTGTTCTTGACTCGCCACCCGTTTTAGTAAAATGAATTCTTTTCAGAAAATATTAGTGGGAATATGGTAGAACTGGAAGTGATTCCAGAACCACAAACGATTACTGAAAATTTGGTAGAATCTAAAGATTCAATTGGATTTGACAATCCATTAACCACTCTGCAGATTTGGTGGGTAATCTCACCCACCCGAGAGGTACTTCGGTCTCCTCAAAGACGGTGATAGGGAGGTTTGATGACCCAAGATTACCACTACTGCTGTCCTAGACTATGAAATCGGGCAGGTAGACGACTATAACGTCATTTTAAATTGGATTTAGAAGTGCACGTGTCTATGACTCTGCCAAAGGGTTGTTGTAGTCAGTGGGAGCAGCAGAAGCATGGTGGGCCATTAGCTTATGTCTATTTAGAGACTAAAGTAAGTATAGCGGAGATAGTCATTTATTTTGATATGACAGTCATAGAATTTGAGTTCATCATAATAATAGATGGACCTGGTAAGAAAGTAGTAGGGAGTGATGTCCTAGTATTTGGATGACGTACTCCTGGTAGGAACTGATGTTCCTATGCTACGATCGGTTATACTGTGGTTGTCACAATGTGTTTCTCCACATAGGATCTGGAGAAAATATTAGGGATTCTAGTGACTATATTTATGGTTTTAGATCTAGATTTAGGAAGTGTCCCAATTCCGATACTTTGACACTATTCTAAATTGTTTTAGAATGGATGAATCCTGGTGTGGTGGTGTACCCGCAGGTGATGGAGTCACCCTCTCTAAAGAGATATCTTCTAGACCGATGAGGAGAGGGATTTGCATGATAGACATATCACTTACTTAGGCAATTGAGTCAATCATGAGATGTCAAGTACCACACCAGATATTGATTTTGTACTAGCTGCAATAAGCATATATTAATCCAATCCTGGAGAAACATTAGGAAGCAGTTATGAACATAAGAGAATGTTCTTGGTATATGGTAACTACAGCCTCCTTTATGGAGGCGGTTATTATTTTAGGCTTCCAAAGTGACTTGGATGACAAAGTGGCCGTCAGAGTTAAAGTTTACCTTCTTTTGATGGGAAGTATGTTGGACATGGGGTCCAAGCGGATACCGAGAAAGGCATGGCACAAGATACTGATTAAATTCAGTGGAAGATAAAGTCTAAGAAGTTTTGTTGGATTTGGAGTTCATTTATGAACTTGGTCCCATCAGATATCCAGATAAATTCAAAGACAGGTATCACTCATTTCGGGAGATAACCGTTCTTCAAAAAATTTGAGATATAGAGAGATAAAGATAGAAATATTGGTGCGGATCCACTTACTGAGGCTATATTTTGAACACGAATGTCTCGCAAATATGATTTGCGAAACTGATTAGTAGAGAAGTTGGGTGTTCAATAGAACACAGGCTGTGAGTATGTGACACCGTAATAATTAGTTTTAAGTGCAAGTGGAAGATTGTTGGATATAGTGTCCTCAAGTCAATTATTGTAATCGCAGGCAGACGGTTATGATGATTGAGGGAGGACATATACGGGTAGAACAGTCTTACTCGAGATGATATTATGCTATCTGGTTTGACTTTATTATCATATACACTCATTATGTGGTATTACAGATCACTATTACATGTTAATAGAGCCCATAGGATTCTTACTTGACTACCAACATTATGATGGCGATCATATACTTAGGAGCTGGGTGGTCTATAAGCACATCCTTAAATGTCCCCAGTCAAGAAAGTATCGTGACTGGGCATTGATATTCTGGAATAGACTGGTGTATACTTTTCAAGACCCCGAGAAGAGGCAGTGGCCTGTCTCACAAGCCATTGGTGT
Source organism: Agapanthus africanus (assembly GCA_030015575.1). Taxonomy (NCBI): domain Eukaryota; kingdom Viridiplantae; phylum Streptophyta; class Magnoliopsida; order Asparagales; family Amaryllidaceae; genus Agapanthus; species Agapanthus africanus. The sequence goes on from JASDDO010000010.1 coordinate 70,755,732, forward strand.
AAGTTGGTTACCAATGGCCTGTCTCACAAGCTATTGTTGTCAGTTGGTTACCTAAGATAGTATATAGGTGCTCACTGGAGGTGAGTACACCAGACGGACTCGCTAGGAACATGCTAGATGGTATTATATCTATTGTAAGATAGCAGTTCTCAGGTGACATGAGTACATGTTAGTCTTTCTACCTGAGATCGTCATTTGTCTTGTGTGAGTTCCTACTGTACTTTTATTACTACCCTACCACGGATTAAAGGAGTTATGCAAACAGGTTTTAGTTGGGTACAGTTCTAAGCCACATGGAGGTAGTGAGCGGATTGTCAGGGATTCGTCTCTTCCGGTATTAGGGGTAGATGTCGCGCTGTGCACGGGTGGCCATCACCAAAAATTCTTGGCCAAGGTGGATGAGAATTACTGATTTGGATCAGTAGTTTCTCAGTGGGTGATGGGCTTCACACCGACATGAAATATCACGTTATTAGGGGTCTGATTTTATCCACCCCTTAGACCCAATATGTGATACTCTTAGACAAACATACTGAACTGTATGGAGATTGTCACAGACATGCTAAGTAAGGGTACGGATGGGTTTGCTCGTCAGCCTTCCTTTCGCTCAATACCTGGGTAGCCGTTATGTACAGTTAGTGTCGCTGACGTGCTTGTGATTAAACCCACTGCCAGCGTATTGACGAGTCTTTAGAGTCCCATACAGAGGGTTTTCCCGGTTCAGACGATATGATGTAGATGACTTATGTTGGTACATACAAGTGTCCTATTAAATATGTGTATAGGCTACACGGATTTTAATCGGACGGTTGGTAATACTATCGGCTTAGGATCAAGACGGATTATTAAATCAAGTTTTGATTTAATAATTTATATATATATATATATATATATATATATATATATTTAATATATGTTGTTAGTTATATGTATGCCTAGAGCCAATTATTATACATGTGATGTATATTATAGTGGATGCTTGGACATATATAGGGAGAACTTTCTTACTCGACATGATAGTATGCTATCTGGTTGCTCTTTATCTTAACATGTATACATATTGTCTCTCTATTACATGTTGATAAAACTCTTAGGATAAGTACTTGACTACCAGGATTATGATGCAGATCATATTAGTAGGGCAGAGGTAGTTGGTAAGTACATCCTTCAAATATTCCTAGTTGTGGGAGTATCGAGACAGGGCATCAATATTCCAGAGTAGACAAGCGTATACGCTTCTTGACCCATATGATGGGCGATGGATGATCCCACATCCATTAGTGTTTGAAATTAGAGAAGGTATACGGGTGTTCAGTGTATACTCGGTACACTGAACGGACTCGCCGAAAACTCCTAGATGGTATTATACCTATCGTCATATAGCAATTCTCTGGTGACACTGGTACAGGTTAGTCTGTCGACCCGAGATCGTCATAGAGTCTTGTGTTATTCCTACTGTGCTTTGATTTCCACCTAACCATGTTCAAGAGATCGTGCAAAATGGTGGTTTTTGGGTACAGTCCCGAGTCACATGGAGGCAATGATCGATAGGAGGGGATTTTGTCTCTCTCGGTATTGGGGGTTGATGTTGCGCTACGCTCGATTGGCCATAACAGAAATCCCTGGCAAGGGTTGCTGAGATTTACTGGTAAATGTTATCAGTAGTTTCTCGAACCGTTATGAGCCTCACATCGGCATGACTTATCAGGCTATTGGGGTCTGACGTTTACCACCCCAGGCTGAGATATGCGATATATCAGACGAAGAGATCGGACTGTACGGTTGTGTTACTGATTGGATTCGCAGGAGTATAAGAAAGCTTGCTTGTTGATCTTCTGATCACTTAATACCCGGTTGGCCGTTACGCTTAGCAGACCGCTTGCGGCTTGTGGGTGACTGATTTGATCACCACCTACTGCCGATGTATTGACGAATCTTTAGAGTCCTATACATAGGTTTCCAAGCTCAGGAGAAATGAAGTAAGAGCACATATGTGATATGTGCGGGATCGAGATTAATACGTGTATGTGATACCGTATTCTATTCTCGCGATATGTGATATCGGTCGGTTATATATGATATAGCTGGGTTATCGAATCAAGTGTTGATTCTATAAATTGATACATTTGATATTAGTCGGTTGTATATGATATAGCCAGATTATTAAATCAAGTGTTGATTTAATAATTTAATGTATAATTATATATTTCATATATTGATTTACATTAACTAATATTAGCTCAGTTAAGTATTTCTTTTTCTCACTTATGTGTGCACTTAATATATATGTGATATATATTATTGTGTCATGCATGTTGTTGGGTTCCTATAAACGAAAGCAAGCTTTCGGGAGGCATCGTCCATACCATTTTCAATTTTTTTTCTTTTTAAAGAACCCTAAACTAGAATCGATAACTAGAGAATCATACGAAACACAAAGTAAACTACTTTACATCCAAGTGTTTGTGGAATACAACCTTTGTAGACCGGTCCTTCGCTTCTAAAGCTCCGAGTTGAAGTCCCTTCACTGCGATCCAAGTCCAGGACTCTTGCATGGCTTCTCAAGGTGAAAAGAACGATCTTGGTTGAAGTCTTCGAGGCCGAAGATGATCTACGTCGAGGAGACACTAACTCAAGCTACTACTTCACTAATTGAGAGATTAGTGAAGCTAACACCCTATACTAAAGTGCTAATCTAGTAGAGCGTGATGAAGTAGGAAGTGGGCTCACTTTAGTTTTATTTTTCTCACAATATTTTCTCTCTTTTTAAAACCCTAGCAAGCTTTGGCTCAAGGAAGAAGAAGATGAGCTCAAGAGATGAGAATGAACTAATGAGGTGAGAGAAATAACCATGGGTGAGTTTGCATCATATACTAACTCATGTAGAGATATAACCATGGCATAATTACAATGGTTAGGTTAACAAATATCTTAAGTAAAACAAAACTAGTAGACTTAGTCAAAGCATCCACAAGTTTCTCAAAGCTTCACGCATGTGGCTAATTGTCCACTAATTTGGAATTACCTTAAATATTAAAACCTTACATTGTAATTAGTATAGTGTATGTCTCATACACCCATGTAGTGTGTATCAACAACCATGATACAAAATAATGTACATTAATATATATCACATATATATCACATGCACACAAGTGAGAAAAATGAATGCTTAAGTGAGCTAATATTAGTTAATGTAATCTAGTATATCACATATACAATTATACATTAAATTATCAAATCAACTCTTGATTTAATAATCCGGCTATATTGCAAATAACCGACTAATATTATGTGTATCAACTTATCGAATCAACACTTGATTCGAAAACCCGGCTATATCACATATAACCGACCGATACATATAAATCGCGAGAATATAATACGGTATCACATACTCGCATTATTCTCGGTCCCGCACATATCACATATGTGCTCTTACTTCGTTTTGCCTGAGCCAGTAAAACCTCTATGTAGGACTCTAAAGACTCGTTAATACTCCGGTAGTAGGTGATGATCACATCAAGCACCCACAAGCCGTCAGTGGTACTAGCTGGACGTAACGGCTACCCGGGTATTGAGCGATCAGAAGATCAACAAGCAAGCCCGCTCTAGTGTAAGTCTACGGTAGCGTCCCGGCCATCTACAGACGCCAAATGCGGAACAAAAAACTTTTAACTGGCGTTATCGTATACTTTAACCCGGATCTACCATTATTGCTAAACTAACAAACTATAAAGAGTGTAGAAAGGTTATACCGAACGATCCGAGTCCTTCGTTCTTTAGCCATCATCCCACGCTCCATTGCGGCTTCTTCGATCTCGTCGATCTCCGATTCGCTCGTCCAGGTGGCACCACGTCACTGATTCTTTAAACGGGCTCCCGCCTCTGACTCAAGGCAACTCGGTCGTCAAGTTTGCTAAAAGAGACGACCAAGAATGATGTAGAGAATGAGTAGATGACTTTGTCTCACTTCGTCCAAGTCCGTGGACGATCGGTTAATGAAGTTGCCGAGGGAATCGGGTGATGGAATGAAATGAGCTGTGAATTCCATACACCCCAAAATCTATCATAATCTTTTCAAGTGAAACATCAAGTAAGTGTGAGAGAGAGGAGGGGCCGGCCATATATAAGGAGGGGGGTGAGTGTAGGAGAGAAGAGGGTGACCATAAGAAAGAAATATCATGTGTGAACACAAGAAAAATATCCTTAAGCAAACAAAACCTCATTAATGCAAATGGTGATTCATTAACCTAGTCACTATTGCATTAATGGCTCCATTATTACACTAATGACTCACCATGCCAAGTCACCCTTTCTAGAACCTTCTAGAAGCATGACTCACCCTCATCCAAGAAAAGATAAATCCGTCTTTAACCGAATGTTAAAAGACGGCTGATAGAAAACTGGAAACTGGAAACTTCCAAAAGTGATCCTGAAACGAATTTCAGGACAACCCCGAAACTGTATAAATATACCCGCATTTGTATTACGACCGAATACAAATGCAACTGAGACAAAGAAATTATATCTACTCAATACAATACTCGGATCCGGCTTAAACCAAAGCCGACCAGTATCATCTGCCCGAAAAATAACACGTGCGTAAACGCACGTGCATTTTCTGAACCCTGCCATAAAACCATACGGCCTCTACAACGTTTCGCCCGAACTTGGGAAACTGTCTGTGGGGAACTCTAATGACTCGTCAGTACCCTGGCAGTGGGTTTAACCACAAACCGTCAGCGGCACTAGCAATGCGTAACAGCTGCCCATGGACTGACCTCAAGGGAGGCCGATGAGCGAACTCATCCGGAAACCCTACTGAGCCAAACACTGACAATGTATATACAGTCCGGTCCGTTCGTCTATGAGTATCGCATATCTGCCTAGGGGGCTAGTAACGTCAGACCCCCAATTGCAGTATAAGTCGTGTCGGAGTGAAGCCCAATAACACCCTGAGATACTACTGGAGTACCTACCAGTAAATCTCCTGCCACGGCCGTGGGCTTTGTGTAATGGCTCTCCTAGACACAGCACGATCTCGCCCCCAATACCGGGAGAGATGAATCCCCTGTCGATCCGCTCACGTGCCTCCATATGGCTCGGGACTGTATCCAAAAACTACCTGTTTGCACGACTCCTTTGAGCCGTGGTAGGGTAGAAATCAAAGCACAGTGGGAACTCATACGAGACAAATGACGACCTCAGGTCGATGAACTAACCTGTACATATGTCACCAGGGAACTGCTATCTGACGATAGGTATAGTACTAACTAGCAGATTACCGGCGAGTCCTGTCTTGTGTACTCATAACCCAATGAGCACCTGTATACATCTTAGGTGATCCAACTGACACCAGTGGCTTGTGAGACCGGCCACCACCCCTCGTCGGGGTCTCGACTGTACACACTAGTCTACTCCGGAGTATCGATGCCCTGTCTCGAACCTCCCACGACTAGGGACCACAATTAAGGATATGCATATAAACTACCCAACTCTCACGTATATGATCGCCATCATACTGTTGGTAGTAAAGCAAGATCCTAAGGGCTCTATCAAAGTGTAACATGTAATCAGTCACCTGAACATGTACACGACTGATAAAGGCAAACCAGATAGCATACTACATCTTGAGTAAGACTGTCCAACCGGTATAGGTCCTCCGCAATCATTGCAATCACATACCTGTGATCCAATAATTGACTCTGAGGGCACTATCTCCAACAATCTCCCACTTGCACTCAAGGCTAATTTATTGCAATGTCGACTACTCACAGCCCGTGTGAAACCGAACATCCAACTCCTCTACTAATCAGTTTCACAAAGCCCGTTTGTAAAACTATTGTGTTCGAGAAATAGCCTCAGTGAGTGGATCCGCCTAGATGTTTCTTTCTATATCTCTCTTAATCTCAAATTCGCGGAGAAAGCCATCTCCCGAATTGAGTAATACCTGTCTTAGAATATGTCTGGACATCTGATGGGACCTAGTTCATAAATGAACTCCAAATCCAAACTTCTTAGACTGTATCGATCACTGAACTTAATCAGTATCATGCACCAAGCCTCCCACAGTATCCTCTTGGACCACCTGTCCATAATACTGTCCATCTTCGTCATAGGAAAAAACTAAAACTCTGACAATCACTCTGTCAACCATGTCACCTTTGAAGCTTGGAATGATAACCGTCCCCCGAAGGAGGCTGCCGTCATCAAATCCGTAGAACAAGTACTTATGTTCTAAAACTGCTTCCTTATGTTTCTCCAGGATTGGATTAATACAAACTTATTGCATCTAGTGCAAAAACAACATCTGGTGTGGTACTTGACATCTCACGATTGACTCAATTGCCTAAGCAAGTGATCTGCCTAATCATGCATATCCCTCTCCTCTTTAGTCCGTAAGACACCTTTAGAGAGGGTGACTCCATCACCTGCAGGTACACAACCATGCTAGGAGTCATCTATTCTAAAAACCATTAGAATACTGTCAAAGTACCTACATTGGGAAACTACCCAAATCCAGATCTAAAACCATAGGTCTAGAAACCAGAATGTCAAATATTATATCCATATCCTGTCTGGAGAAACAACTGTGTGACGACCAGAGTACAACCGATCGTAGTATAGGAATTTTACTTCCTACTCTGTGTATGTCATCCAAATACTATGACATCACACCCTACTACCTTCTTAACAGATCCATCCCCTATTCTGATGAAGTCAAACCCATGACTGTCACATCAAAATTAGATGATCTTTCTTCGCTATAACTGCTCAGGTCTATAAATAGACATAAGCTACTTGCCCACTAAACTTCCGCTGCTCCCACTGACTACGACAACCCTCCTACCGGGTCTCATATCCTGGAACAACAGTAGTGTCAAGTCTGGGTAGATAATAACCTCCCTGTCATCGTCCTTGAGGCTACCGGAGTACCTGTCGGGTGTCTGAGGTTACCCACCATATCTGCGGAGTGGCTAATGGAATGTCAAACCTGATTGAATATATATAAGTCCTATTAAATTTTCCGTAATCGTTCGCGGTTCTGGAATCACTTCCAGTTCTACCATACTCCCACTACTGTTTTCTGAAAAAGATCCATTTAACTAAAACTGTGGCGAGTCATGAACAATATTACTATTGATCTTCCAAATGGTAGAATATCAACCCTCGTCATAGCCAGGGTCAACCCACAAACAGCCATTACAGAAACGTGCCCTGAGTTATCCAGAGTCTGGTTTTAAGCATAAGCTGGACAACTCCCCGTACCTTAATATCTTTTAAGGTACGATCCATTCTATATCCAATATAGAAACTTTGGCACTTATTTAATTGGAACCAGATTCAAATCATGCAGCTGTCTCCAGTGCATATCAACTTAATGGAAAGAGGCTAATCAGCATTACTCAACTTAGGAATCCATCCAATTATGAGTAACCTGAAAGAGAAACACGTTTCTCAAAACCATCACTATTATCTGAATACCAATCACAAGAATCTACATCTTCGATCTCTTTGAAGAATCCCGATACTTGTGATACCTGGTTCTCTACTTTATTCTTATACCCACAACTTCTCAAAACGTAGACCATGTATTTCTACGAAACACTTGTTTAAAAACTAGAGAAGTTATAAGTAAACAGAACATAGTACGAGGACCTACCCCTTTGTCCTGAAGGACACTTGGACAACATACAATACTCTGTATAAGTCCGCTGAGTTAAACAACTCAAAACCTGTGCGTCGTAGGTTGAAAACTGTACCCTGGCGATTTCCTCAAATATCACCAATTACAACGAATTCCGATATAATGAGGATAATCATCTAATTCCCAATAACTTACTCCCACTCATCATCTATAAAACCATACAGATATGATAATGAAACCTGGTAAATACATACCCTTGGAGTAAGTATCTAATCGGGAAAACAGTTTTCTTTTAACAATGCACTGAAACATGAAAATGTTTCGTAGGGGTATCCTGGTATTCATAGCAATGCCTCTTCCAAAATCCAATTCATGACTATAACCGTATATTTCTTTGCCATCTCTCCAAATCCCTTTATTTGTCTTTAGTCGTTACCTTCTGTACACCATCGTTAGGCTAAATGGTTTTCTTCCTTCCCTACCGTTCGGCACCAGCCTATGGTTTGGAAGAAGACTATCCAGTAAGCATAATAGGTGTACCCTCCTAAACCAAGGAGTACTCGCATCTTGAGAGAAGGTGATGATAAAAGACAACTGAATAATACCTTATTCCTTTAAAGGTGAAATAGGAGTGGCGATGAAGTACGCGGTTTGGTCGTGAATGATAACAGTCGCAATTTACTTTGCCCTCTTTCTAATCCCTTTATTTTGTCTTTACATATTACCTTCTGCACACCCTACTTAGGCTAATTGGTTTTCTTCATTCCCTACCTTTCGGCACCTGCCTATGGTTTGGAATAAGACTATCCAATAAGCGTAATAGGTGTACTCTCCTATACCAAGGAGCTCTCGCAACCTGAGAGAAGGTGATAATAAAAGACAACTGAATAAACCAATTCTTTTTCTCCTGAACCTGGATCCATCCTCGAAGAAGTCCCTTCGAGTTCGTATATAACCATACGATGGATCTATCCAATGGAAGTGGATATCCGTAGTAATACGGGTGTTCTGAGAAATTCAAAGGGTAAAAGAAGGAGTGGCAATGACTTATGCAACTCAGACAATCTAAAAGCCAGTATTTTAAGAAGGTTCGGTCAACCTGGTCACTGAGTCATAGTCTAGGGTCGGTCAAAAGTCGCTGCCAAAGAGAGAGAGAAAAGAAACACTCTGCGTGCACTCTAACCTAGATCAGAATGGTTATCACTTTATCTAATCCGGAAACCTCCCACTGTCCTGTCAAATTCTCCTCCAAACCAGAAAGAAGAATCAATCGGGATCACCCGAAGAGTAAACCAACTCATCAGTGGGAATCGGGATCCAACTCTCATCGCATGATAACGTGATGGAATGCATCCACGTTACTCACACTCCAGAAGGTATGCGCATACTTGGCAAGTTTCAGTTTCTTTAGAAACTCCCGATAAGATTTTTGCCCCATGCTCTTATAACCTTGGCTTTGGTCAAAATGTCATAAGTCACATGCCAAGTTCTACCCGTCACTATCTTGTCAATTTGAACCCACCCGTACATGCCCCTGACTTTGGCCAATCGGCAGAATGACTGTCCCAAACTAACTCATCTATCTATGCAACAAATGAATACCCAGCAGCTACCAAACACTATGCCTTAACTTTGGCTAAAATGCATAGCTTGAATACTACTGAATACCCAAAAGAAGTGACGGAGGGCTACGACTGGTTTTTGGCGAAAAACCTTTAACGTAACGAACTTGATATCGCTGAAGGAACCTGATAGCTTTTTAAAATATAGTGGCGAAAACCTTTTGCTAAAGAGGTCACTCCTGGTAAAGGGATCTCGGCTCTTTCCTCGTGGAATGAGGTGCAGGATATTCCACTGAATACCGCTATGCAAAGCAACTTGTAATCGACTATAGTGAAGTCATTACCCTGACGCAAACTTCTGCCTAAGGGGTCAGTCCCGGTGAAGGGATATCGGCCCTTGCCCTGTCGAATGAGGTGCAGGATATTCCACAGAATACCGCTATGCATAACAAAAGGAAACGTCTTTGCAATAACACTTTTTAAATTTGTTCCAACAACTGTAAACAGGTTTGCTTTACTTTGCATTGATCAGAATCAACGCAGTCCCATCAATCGATCACACCAGAAAAGAACGAAAATAAAATGTACGTATATGCCATCCGCATTCGTCACTGGGTCCCGTCAGCACCCGTTAGGTAACTTAACTAACGACAGAGCGGGGACTGGACTAGCGCGGGTGTAAAACATATACAACATCTAATAGTATATAAACCAATATACAATAATCGCTCCAGGCGTGATAATATGCAACATTACAGAAAAGTAATAAGCATTACAGAACAATACAGATAATCTGGGATCCCCGGGTTTCACAGAGCCGCTGCTGAAACCCGACGTTCCCCTGTCGTGTGGATAGCCTGTGCAATGAAACCTAGACCCCTACGGGTGCGGCAAGTTACCCGCCAAAACCTGAAGCGAGGCAGCCCCCTACAGCATAGTGAATGGACCACCCAGCACTTCACGGAATTCGGTAATCTTGGGCACCCCTCCTTGGGTCAACCTGTACCCCCTACGAGTGCGGCGAATAGTCTGCCAATTCTAGAGTGGGGCCCCTCTGCCTCTCAAAGCCATGAGATGCGGACCCGTTGCCCCTCCAGAACCCGGCTATCCATGCACTCCGTCGCGGGGCAAAACCTAGTACAGTAATGAAAAATAGTACAACAGGTACATCGACCGCAACCTGGTCGTTTCCCAAAAGAATATTATACAACAGGCAGTGACGGCAGTCCACAAGTTGGACGCTCGCCCCGCAATATCAAATGTACAAATAAACTCAAACCGTACTACCATTGCACACTGCTATCCACCACGACAAATCCGCAACATCACAGCACAACACAGAACATCAACGCGAATGTCACGTTCGCAAACCCGTCTAAAAGAACTATAGCAATCAGACGCGGTTTACCGATCAAATGACATTCCCGGTCGGAGATATAATGTAAGTACTGTAAACTAACATGTTTAAATTTCGATCGACTAAATATCACAAAGTGGGCCCCACGAACATCTGTTGAACAATAACAAAATCTGGGCCCAAAAGATATATACCAAAAACCCCCAAATTCCAACAGAGAAGACACTGTGCAAATTTGGTGCACTGATTCAATAGAACGGCCGCGGATGCGCGGCCAAACCATGGGTTTGGCCACGATTCCGCGGCAGTTTGGTGGAATCACGTGCTCAAATTTGGTCGGTGTGCTTCTAAAACCCTGCACAACTTTCTGTGATATGTAGAATAATTTTAGGACATCATTTAAAATCGACAGAAACTGTGAAATTGTAAAAATGCGGTTTTCGATTTCCGGTTCGATCGATATTTTAAACACGTTAGCACAAGTTAGTAAAGCAAAATGGTGAGGCTCTGATACCACTGTAAGTCTACGGTAGCATCCCGGCCGTCTACAGACGCCAAATGCGGAACAAAAAACTTTTAACTGGCGCTATCGTATACTTTAACCCGGATCTACCATTATTGCTAAACTAACAAACTGTAAAAAGTGTAGAAAGGTTATACCGAACGATCCGAGTCCTTCGTTCTTTAACCATCGTCCCACGCTCCGTTGCGGCTTCTTCGATCTCGTCAATCTCCGATTTTCTCATCCAGGTGGCACCACGTCACTGATTCTTTAAACGGGCTCCCGCCTCTGACTCGAGGCAACTCGGTCGTCAAGTTTGCTAAAAGAGACGACCAAGAATGATGTAGAGAATGAGTAGATGACTTTGTCTCACTTCGTCCAAGTCTGTGGACGATCGGTTAATGAAGTTGCCGAGGGAATCGGGTGATGGAATGAAATGAGCTGTGAATTCCATACACCTCAAAATCTATCATAATCTTTTCAAGTGAAACATCAAGTAAGTGTGAGAGAGAGGAGGGGCCGGCCATATATAGAGAGAGGGGGTGCGTGTAGGAGAGAAGAGGGTGACCATAAGAAAGAAATATCATGTGTGAACACAAGAAAAATATCCTTAAGCAAACAAAACCTCATTAATGCAAATGGTGATTCATTAACCTAGTCACCATTGCATTAATAGCTCCATTATTACACTAATGACTCACCATGCCAAGTCACCCTTTCTAGAACCTTCTAGAAGCATGACTCACCCTCATCCAAGAAAAGATAAATCCGTCTTTAACCGAATGTTAAAAGACGGCTGATAGAAAACTGGAAACTGGCAACTTCCAAAAGTGATCCTGAAATGAATTTCAGGACAACCCCGAAACTGTATAAATATACCCGCATTTGTATTACGACCGAATACAAATGCAACTGAGACAAAGAAATTATATCTACTCAATACAATACTCGGATCCGGCTTAAACCAAAGTCGACCAGTATCATCTGCCCGAAAAATAACACGTGCGTAAACGCACGTGCAATTTCCGAACCCTGCCATAAAACATACGGCCTCTACAACGTTTCGCCCGAACTTGGGAAACTGTCTGTGGGGAACTCTAATGACTCGTCAGTACCCTGGCAGTGGGTTTAACCACAAACCGTCAGCGGCACTAGTAATGCGTAACGGCTGCCCATGGACTGACCTCAAGGGAGGCCGATGAGCGAACTCATCTGGAAACCCTACTGAGCCTAACAGTGACAATGTATATACAGTCTGGTCCGTTCGTCTATGAGTGTCGCATATCTGCCTAGGGGGCTAGTAACGTCAGGCCCCCAATAGCAGTATAAGTCGTGTCGGAGTGAAGCCCAATAACACCTTGAGATACTACTGGAGTACCTACCAGTAAATCTCCTGCCACGGCCGTGGGCTTTGTGTAATGGCTCTCCTAGACACAGCACGATCTCGCCCCCAATACCGGGAGAGACGAATCCCCTGCAGATCCGCTCATGTGCCTCCATATGGCTCGGGACTGTACCCAAAAACTACCTGTTTGCACGACTCCTTTGAGCCGTGGTAGGGTAGAAATTAAAGCACAGTGGGAACTCATACGAGACAAATGACGACCTCAGGTCGATGAACTAACCTGTACACATGTCACCAGGGAACTGCTATCTGACGATAGGTATAGTACTAACTAGCAGATGTTGGAGATAGTGCCCTCAGAGTCAATTATTGGATCACAGGCACGTGATTGCAATGATTGAGGGAGGACCTATCCCGGTAGGACAGTCTTACTCGAGATGATAGTATGCTATCTGGTTTACCTTTATCATCGTGTACTGCTTTAGGTGACCTGACATGTCGCTATTGCACGTTGATAGAGCCCCTAGGATTCTTGCTTGACTGCCAGCAGTATGAGGGCGATCATATAAGTGAGAGCTGGAGTCTATAAGCACATCCTTAAAAGGTCCCTAGTCGTGGGAGTTTCGAGACAGGGCATCGATTCTCCAGAGTAGGCTAGAGTATACAGTCGAGACCCCGACGAGGGGCGGTGGCCGGTCTCACAAGCCACTGGTGTCAGTTGGTTCACCTAAGATATATACAGGTGCTCATTGGGTTATGAGTACACCGGACAGGACTCGCCGGGAACCTGCTAGTTGGTCTTATACCTGACATCAGATAGCAGTTCCCTGGTAACATGTGTACAGGTTAGTTCATCGACCTGAGATCGTCATTTGTCTCGTGTGAGTTCCCACTGTGCTTTGATTACTATCCTACCACGGCTCAAAGGAGTCGTGCAAACAGGTTTTAGTTGGGTACAGTCCCGAGCCACATGGAGGCAGTGTGCAGATCTTCAGGGGTTCGTCTCTCCCGGTATTGGGGGTGAGTTCGCGCTGTGTCTAGGAGAGCCATTACACGAAGTCCTTGGCCAAGGCAGGAGATTTACTGGTAGGTATTCCAGTAGTATCTCAGGGTGTTCTGGGCTACACTCCGACACGACTTGTACCGCTTTTGGGGGTCTGACTTTTACCAACCCCCTAGGCCCGACATGCGATGCTCATAGACGAACGGACCGGACTGTACAGATATTGTCACTGACAGGCTCAGTAGGGTGTCAGGATGAGTTCGCTCATCGACGTCCCTTTTGGTCAATAGCTGGTGGCCCGTCACGTATTGGCTTATACCTCTGACGTGCTAGTGGTTAAATCCACAACCATAGTATTGACGAGTCTTTAAAGTCCACCACACTTACAGTCACTCAAGCTTTCGGGCGAAACGCTGTAGAGGCCGTATGGAGATATGGCAGGGTTCGATCAAATACGTGCGGTATTGCACGGATCGTGATCGGACGGGTTTTACTAGCCGGCTTTGGCTTAAGCCGGATCCTAGTATTAGATAGTGTAGTTTTGTCTCTTTGCATTTGTGTTCAGTGGGAATACAAATGCGGGCATGTATTTGCAGTAGCGGGGTTTTCCTGTAATTTATTACGGGACCAGTTTTCTGGAGTTGCCAGTTTGCATTCCGTTCCGGCCGGTTTTCCTTTGTTCTTTCCCGGCCGGACTTTTTCGATGGAGGGTGTTATTTGCAAGTTTGCAAATAACATTTTGTGGAGGGGTTTCTTGCACTTGTGGCATTATGATAAGATAAGCATCTTTGCTTTTTCATGATGGTTTTGCTTTTGTGATTAGATGAGATTTGAAATGGAATTGACATTGTTATCATTTCATTTTGGCTATGGTCACCCCTTGCTTTTACTACCATTACCTCCCTTCATAGTTTTGGATTATGTATTCTTTCCTCCACCATTCTATGATGATAAGGTTTCATTTGGAGAAAAGAGAAGAAGAGAGTTTTCATTCTTGAGAGTGTAGTATTCTTGATCTCATTTTCATGCTAGAAAAATGCAAGCACCATTTTTCTTATCTTGTTTCCTCCATCATCTTCAAATGGCAACAAAACCCCAAATGAGACATAGCCTCTACACTTCACATTCTACAGCAAATCTTGGACGCGTCGGCCAGCCAACTTCGCGCCCGAGTTGCCTCGGTATTGAGGTGGGAGCCCGTAAAAGATACAGGCGATGTGGTGCCCTTCCGGCAAGGAGGCGACGACCGGAGTTTCCGCAGAAGATCGGGACGACGACGAGAAGACCGGAGGACTCGGATCACTCGGTATATCTCTAACCCGTCTTGTTGTTAGCTTAGACTAGTTAATGGTTTGATCCGGGTGGGTAGTGCGCGGTGGTGCCGGTTTGCTAAGTTCGCAAAATTAAAGTTTATCACCGCTTCCGCATTCTGGCGTCGGATTGACGGCCGGGACGCCGCCGTGCACTTACAGTGGTATCATAGCCTCGCCATTAACCTAGTATAGCTTGTTCTAGTGTGATTTACTTTTCCGATCGAACAAAAATTCCAAAACCGCGTTTTCTTCACATCAGTTTTCTGTCGATTTTTTCCGAGCTCGAAAAATTTTTCAGGTTGCAGAAAAGTGATGTACATGGAATTATAAGAACACTAAAAGAATTTGGTATCATGATCTCTCCGTACGACCGCGGAACCGCGGCCTTGACCCCCCTATTGCCGCGGTTCCGCCGCAGGGTTATGGGTTCATGTCACCATTTCTTTTCAGTGGGCTTTTGGGCTGAAAATAGGGGGTTTGGTATACTTTGTTTGGGCCCAGATTTTCTGTGTGTGCTACAGTAAGTACTTGAGGGCCCACTTGGTAATTTTGATCGATCGGATATTTTAAACACATTATTTCACAGTATTTACATTATATCTGCGACCGTGAATATCACTTGATCGGTAAATCCTGTCTAACTGCTATAGCTCGGTTAGACGGATTTGCGAACGTGATTTTCACGTTGATGTTCTGTGTTTATGCTGTGATGTTGCAGATCGGTCGGGGGGATAGCCTAGTTGCAGTGGTAGTACAGTTTTGTTTTATATATACATTTGATATTGCGGGGCGAGCGTCCGACATGTGGACTGCCGTCACTGCCTGTTTGTATTATTCTTTTGGGGCACGACCTGGTTGCGGTCGATGTACCTGTTGTATGTATATTTTACTTTCTGTACTAGGATTACCCCGCGGAGGGGTGCACGGATAGCCGGGTTCTAGAGGGCAACGGGCCCGAATCTCATGGCATTGAGACGGAGGGGGCTTCACTCTAGGATTGGCGGGCTATTCGCCGCACTCGTAGGGGGTACAGGTTGACCCAGGAGGGGTGCCCAAGTTACCGGATTCCATGAAGTGTTGGGTGGTCCATTCACGGTGCTGAAGGGGGCTGCCTCGCTTCAGGTTTTGGCGGGTGACTTGCCGCGCCCGTAGGGGTCTAGGATTTCATTGCACAGGCTATCCACACGACCAGGGGAACGTCGGGTTTCAGCAGCGGCTCTGTGAAACCCGGGGATCCCAGATATCTGTATGGTTCTGTGATGCTGTACATTTCTGTGATGTTGCATTTTATCACGCCTTGAGCGAAATATAATATATTGGTATATATATTAGTAGATGTTGTATATGTTTTACATCCGCGCTAGTCCAGTCCCCGCTCTGTCGTTAGTTAGCTAACCTAACGGGTAATGACGGGACCCAGTGGCGAATGCGGATGGCATATACGTACATCGGTATATTTTCGTTCTTTGTGGTGTGATCAATTGATGGGACTGCGTTGATTCGGATCAATGCAAGATAAACAAACCTATTCTGATGTTGTTGGAACACTTTTCAAAAAGCTGTTATTGCAAGGACGTTCACTTTTGTTTTGCATCGTGGTATTCATTTGGAATATCCTGCTCCTCAGTCGACGATGCAAGGGCCGAGATCCCTTCACCGGGAGTGACCCCTTGGACAGAAGTTTGCGTCAGGGCATTAACTTCACTATAGCCGATTACTTTTGCTTTGCATCGTAGTATTCAGTTGGAATATCCTGCACCTCATTCTACGGGGAAAGAGCCGAGATCCTTTCACCGGGAGTGACCTCTTTAGCAAAGGTTTTCGTTAATATATTTTTATAAAAGGCTATGCGGTTCCTTCAACGATATCGAGTTCATTACGTTAAAAGTTTTTCGCCAAAAACTAGACGTAGCCCTCCGTCATTTCTTACAAGTATTACTTAGTATTCGTGCTGCGTTTGTTGACTGTGTCAAGGCGTAGTGTGCGGTAGCTAAGAAGTGTTTGTTTGCAGCATATTAATGGGATTGGTTAGGACAGTCATGCGGCCTTGTTGACTGTGTCAAGGGCTCGTACGGGTGGGTTTAATGCAATCCAGGATAATGACGGGTTGAACTTGACTAGGACTCTTTGATTTGTTGACCGTGTCAAGGTCACTTGGGTCCTAGGGGTAAAACTTTCATCGGGAGTTTCAAAAGAACTGAAACTTGCCAGGCATGCGCATACCTTCTGGAGTGTGGTGACTTGAGTGGATTCCGTCAAGTTATCATGCGATGATAGTTGGATCCCGATTCCCACTGATGAGTTGGTTTACTCCTCGGGTGATCCCGACTAATTCTTCTTTCAGGTTTGGGGAAGAATTTGACGTTACAGTGGGAGGTTTCCAGATTAGACAAAGTGATAACCATTCTGATCTAGGTTAGAGTGCACGCTGAGTGTTTCTTTTCTCTCTCTCTTTGGTAGCGACCATTGACCCGACCCTAGACTATGACTCTGTGACCAAGTTGACCGAACCTACTTAACACTGGCTTTTGGATTGTCAGAGTTGCAGACCTCATTGCCACTCCTACTTTTACCCTTTTCTCCAGGACATCCCGTATTGCTACGAACGTCCACTTCCATTGGACAAAACCATCGTATGGTTATATACGAACTCGAAGGACTTCGAGGATGGTTTCTGGTTCTGGAGAAAACGGATAGGACTATTCAGTTGTCTTTTCTTTTCACCTTCTCTCAGGTTGCGAGTACTCCTTGGTTTAGGAGTAGTACACCTATTACGCAAATTGGATAGTCTTCTTCCAAACCATAGGCTGATGCCAACCTGTTGGGAATGAAGAAAACCAGTTAGCCTAAACGGTGTACAGAAGGTATTAAGTTCAGACAAAACAAGGGATTAGTAAGAGGGCAAAGTAAATTGCGACTGCTATTCACGACCAAACCAAGTATTTCTTCGCCAATCCTAAATCACCTTTGTATTTCTCCAGGACACTCCGTATCACTACGAAGATCCCAGTTTATTGGATAATCCATCGTATGGTCATATACGAACTCGAAAGGAACTTGTTCCAGTTCGGGGATGGATCCTGGTTCAGGAGAAATAGGAATAAAGTACATTCAGGTGACTTTTATCTTTACCTTCTCTCGCGTTGCGAGAGCTCCTATGATTAGGACAGTACACCCTTTATGCTTACTGAATAGTCTTCTTCCAAACCATAGGCTGGTGCCGAACGGTAGGGAAGGAAGAAAACCATTTGGCTTAAAGGGGTGTGCAGAAGGTAATGACTAAAGACATATAAAGGGATTTGGACAGATGGCAAAGAATTATACGGTTATAGTTGTGAATTTGGATAACGGAAGAGGCATTACTAGGAATACCAGGATACCCCCATCGAAACATTTCAATGTTTCAGTTTCACTGTGTACTGTTAATAGAAAACTGATTTCCTAATTAGACACTTGCTGCAGGGTATGTATTTACCAGGTATGGTTCTCACATCTGTATGGTTTACAGATGATGATTGGGAGTAAGTTATTGGGAATTAGCTGATCATCCTCATTATATCGGGATTCGTTGTAATTGGTGATATTTGAGGAAGTCACCTGGACTGTTTGCCGGTCGGCAAATATTTGGTTTTGAATATCCGCTGTTGTGCACCAATTTCAAATTGATATATCTGTACGTCTATTTTCATAGAGTGAGATATACCTTTTGATATTATGTCGATGACATTTACCTATATCAGTGGATGGTTAGGTAAGGAGCATTAAACAGCGGTGTAATTCTTCTTAACCATAAGTACAGTTTTCAACCTACGACACACAGTGAAAGAGTTGTTAGACTCAGCGGACTTATACAGAGTATTGTATGTTGTCCAGTGTCCATTAGGACAGAGGGGTTGGTCCTCATACTATATTCTGTTTACTTTTAACTTCTCTAGTTCTTAGACATGTGTTTCGTAGAAACACAGGGTCTAAGTTTTGAGGAGTTATAGGTATTTGAATAGAGTAGAGAACCAGGTGTAGCAAGTATCGGGATTCTTCAAAGTGATCGAAGATGTAGATACTTGTGTATGGTATTCAGTTGATAGTAATGATAAAGAGAAATTGCTTCTCTTTCAGGTTACTCATAATTGGAAGCATTCCTAAGTTGAGTAACGCTGATCGGCCTCTCTCCATTTAGTTGACATGCACTGAAGACAGCTGCATGATTTGAATCTGGTTAAATTAAATCAGTGTATCTGGTTCTATATTGGATGTAGAACAGTTCATATCTTAACGTTGTTAAGGTACGGGGAGTTGTCCGGCTTATGATTAAAACCAGACACTGGACAACTCAAGGCACGTTTCTGTAATGGCTGTTTGTGGGTTGACCCAGGCTATGACGAGGGTTGATTTTCTACCATCTGGCAGATCAATAGAAATATTGTTCTAGACTCGCCACAGTTTTATTAAAAATGGATTTTTTCAAAAACAGTAGTGGGAGTATGGTAGAACTGGAAGTGATTCCAGAACCGCAAACGATTACTGAAGATTTGATAAGGAACCTAAAGATTCAATCTGATTTGACATTCCATTGGCCACTCCGCAGATAAGGTGGGTAACTTCAGGCACCCGAGAGGTACTCCGGTAGCCTCAAGGACGGTGACAGGGAAGTTCTTGTTTACCCACACTTGCTATTGTTATTGTTCCAGGCTGCGAGACCCGGCAGGAGGATGAGTATAGCGTCGTTCTAAACTAGCTTTAGAAATGCACATCTATATGACTCTGCCAGAGGGTTGTCGTAGTCAGTGGGAGCAGCGGAAGCATTGGTGGACATCAGGCTTATGTCTATTTATAGACTAAAGCAGATATAGCGGAGATAGATCATCTATTTCTGATGTGACAGTCATGGGTTTGACGTCATCAGAATAGGGGATGGATCTATTGAGAAGGAAGTAGGGTGTGATATCCTGGTATTTGGATGACATACACAAAGTAGGAAGTGACATTCCTATACTACGATCGGTTATACTTTGGTCGTCACACAGTGGTTTCTCCACAAAGGACTTGGACATTATATCAGACATACTGGTTACTAGATCTATGGTTTTAGATCTAGATTTGGGTGGTTTCCCAATCAGGGTACTTTGACAGCATTCTAAGAGTATTTAGAATGGACGACTCCTGGCACGGTAGTGTACCTACAGGTGATGGAGTCACCCTCTCTAAAGGTGTCTTATAGACTAAAGTAGAGAGGGATGTGCACGATTGGCAGATCACTTGCTTAGGCAATTGAGTCAATCATGAGATGTCAAGTACCACACCAGATGTTGTTCTTGCACTAGATGCAATAAGTTGATATTGATCCAATCCTGGAGGAACGGTAGGAAGCAGTTATAGAACATAAGTGAATGTTCTAGGGATATGATAACGACAGCCTCATTTGGGAGACAATTATCATTCCAGGCTTCCAAGATGACATGGACGACAAGGAGGTTGTCAGAGTTATATTTTTCCTTCTGACGAGGGGCAGTATTTTGGACAGGTGGTCCAAGGCAATACTGAGGGTGGCATGGCACAGGATACTGATTAAGTTCAGTTGACGATACAGTCTAAGAAGTTTGGATTTGGAGTTCATTTATGAGCTCGGTCCCATCAGACATCCAGACATTCTAAGACAGGTATTGCTCATTTCGGGAGATGGCTTTTTCCGCGAACTTGAGATATAGAGAGACATAGAAAGAAAGATCTAGGAGGATCCACTCACTGAGGCTATTCCTCGACCGCAATAGTTTCACAAACGGGATTTGTGAGACTGACTAGTAGAGGAGTTGGGTGTTCGGTATCACAAGGGCTGTGAGTATGCGACATCGCAATAATTAGCCTTGAGTGCAAGTGGGAGATTGTTGGAGATAGTGCCCTCAGAGTCAATTATTGGATCACAGGCACGTGATTGCAATGATTGAGGGAGGACCTATCCCGGTAGGACAGTCTTACTCTAGATCATAGTATGCTATCTGGTTTACCTTTATCATCGTGTACTGCTTTAGGTGACCTGACATGTCGCTATTGCACGTTGATAGAGCCCCTAGGATTCTTGCTTGACTGCCAGCAGTATGAGGGCGATCATATAAGTGAGAGCTGGAGTCTATAAGCACATCCTTAAAAGGTCCCTAGTCGTGGGAGTTTCGAGACAGGGCATCGATTCTCCAGAGTAGGCTAGTGTATACAGTCGAGACCCCGACGAGGGGCGGTGGCCGGTCTCACAAGCCACTGGTGTCAGTTGGTTCACCTAAGATGTATACAGGTGCTTATTGGGTTATGAGTACATCGGACAGGACTCGCCGGGAACCTGCTAGTTGGTCTTATATCTGACGTCAGATAGCAGTTCCCTGGTGACATGTGTACAGGTTAATTCATCGACCTGAGATCGTCATTTGTCTCGTGTGAGTTCCCACTGTGCTTTGATTACTACCCTACCACGGCTCAAAGGAGTCGTGCAAACAGGTTTTAGTTGGGTACAGTCCCGAGCCACATGGAGGCAGTGAGCGGATCTTCAGGGGTTCGTCTCTCCCGGTATTGGGGGTGAGTTCGCGCTGTGTCTAGGAGAGCCATTACACGAAGTCCTTGGCCAAGGCAGGAGATTTACTGGTAGGTATTCCAGTAGTATCTCAGGGTGTTCTGGGCTACACTCCGACACGACTTGTACCGCTTTTGGGGGTCTGACTTTTACCAACCCCCTAGGCCCGACATGCGATGCTCATAGACGAACGGACCGGACTGTACGGATATTGTCACTGACAGGCTCAGTAGGGTGTCAGGATGAGTTCGCTCATCGACGTCCCTTTTGGTCAATAGCTGGTGGCCCGTCACGTATTGGCTTATACCTCTGACGTGCTAGTGGTTAAATCCACAACCATAGTATTGACGAGTCTTTAGAGTCCACCACACTTACAGACACTCAAGCTTTCGGGCGAAACGCTGTAGAGGCCGTATGGAGATATGGTAGGGTTCGATCAGATACGTGCGGTATTGCACGGATCGTGATCGGACGGGTTTTACTAGCCGGCTTTGGCTTAAGCCGGATCCTAGTATTAGATAGTGTAGTTTTGTCTCTTTGCATTTGTATTCAGTGGGAATACAAATGCGGGCATGTATTTGCAGTAGCGGGGTATTCCTGTAATTTATTACGGGACCAGTTTTCTGGAGTTGCCAGTTTGCATTCCGTTCCGGCCGGTTTTCCTTTGTTCTTTCCCGGCCGGACTTTTTCGATGGAGGGTGTTATTTGCATGTTTGCAAATAACATTTTGTGGAGGGGTTTTTTGCACTTGTGGCATTATGATAAGATAAGCATCTTTGCTTTTTCATGATGGTTTTGCTTTTGTGATTAGATGAGATTTGAAATGGAATTGACATTGTTATCATTTCATTTTGGCTATGGTCACCCCTTGCTTTTACTACCATTACCTCCCTTCATGGTTTTGGATTATGTATTCTTTCCTCCACCATTCTATGATGATAAGGTTTCATTTGGAGAAAAGAGAAGAAGAGAGTTTTCATTCTTGAGAGTGTAGCATTCTTGATCTCATTTTCATGCTAGAAAAATGCAAGCACCATTTTTCTTATCTTGTTTCCTCCATCATCTTCAAATGGCAACAAAACCCCAAATGAGACATAGCCTCTACACTACACATTCTACAGCAAATATTGGACGCGTCGGCCAGCAAACTTCGCGCCCGAGTTGCCTCGGTATTGAGGTGGGAGCCCGTAAAAGATGCAGGCGATGTGGTGCCCTTCCGGCAAGGAGGCGACGACCGGAGTTTCCGCAGAAGATTGGGACGACGACGAGAAGACCGGAGGACTCGGATCACTCGGTATATCTCTAACCCGTCTTGTTGTTAGCTTTGACTAATTAATGGTTTGATCCGGGTGGGTAGTGCGCGGTGGTGCCGGTTTGCTAAGTTCGCAAAATTAAAGTTTATCACCGCTTCCGCATTCTGGCGTCGGATTGACGGCCAGGGCGCCGCCGTGCACTTACAGCAGATTCCCGGCGAGTCCTGTCCGGTGTACTCATAACCCAATGAGCACATGTATACATCTTAGGTGATCCAACTGACACCAGTGGCTTGTGAGACCGGCCACCGCCCCTCGTCGGGGTCTCGACTGTACACACTAGTCTACTCCGGAGTATCGATGCCCTGTCTCGAACCTCCCACGACTAGGGACCACAATTAAGGATATGCATATAAACTACCCAACTCTCACGTATATGATCGCCATCATACTGTTGGTAGTAAAGCAAGATCCTAAGGGCTCTATCAAAGTGTAACATGTAATCAGTCACCTGAACATGTACACGACTGATAAAGGCAAACCAAATAGCATACTATCATCTTGAGTAAGACTGTCCAACCGGTATAGGTCCTCCGCAATCATTGCAATCACGTACCTGTGATCCAATAATTGACTCTGAGGGCACTATCTCCAACATCTAGCTCCTGTAAAGCCTGTCAGTAATACTACCGTACAGTCCGGTCTCCTCGTCTGATATGTCGCATATCCAGTCTAGGGGTGGTAAACGTCAGACCCCAATAACCGATAAGTCATGCCGATATGAGGCTCATAACGGGTCGAGAAACTACTGATAACACTTACCAGTAAATCTCTAAATCAGCCCTGGCCAGGGACTTCCCTGTTATGGCCAATCGAGCACAGCGCAACATCAACCCCCATACCGGGAGAGACGAAACCCCTCCTATCGCTCATTGCCTCCATGTGACTCGGGACTGTACCCAAAAACCACTATTTTGCACGTCCTCTTGAATGTGGTAAGGTGGAAATCAAAGCACAGTGGAAATCACACAAGACTCTATGACGATCTCGGGTCAACAGACTTACCTGTACCAGTGTCACCAGAGAACTGCTATCTGACGTGAGGTATAATACCATCTAGGAGTTCTCGGCGAGTCCTTCCAGTGTACCCAGTCTCCACTGAGCACCCGTATACCATCTCTGATGTCAAACACCAATGGATATGGGATCATCCATCGCCCATCTCATGGGTCGAGAAGCGTATACGCTAGTCTACTCTGGTATATCGATGCCCCGTCTCGATAAACCCACGACTAGGAACATTAAAGGATGAACTTATGGACTACCATGGCCCCACTAGTATGATCTGCATCACAATCCTGGTAATCAAGTACACATCCTAAGGGCTTTACCAACATGTAACCATAAGACAGTATAAAGAGACAAGTATACATGTTAAGATAAAGAGCAACCAGATAGCATACTATTATGTCGAGCAAGAAAGTCCTCTCTATATATGTCAAAGCATCCACTATAATATACATCATATGTACAATAATGGCCCCTAGGGCATACATACAACTAACAATCTCCCACTTGCACTAGGGCCAGCTGTTGTAGTATCGCATATCCAGCATCCCGAAGAGTCTCTCAAACTGTATCTGGGGAATGTCCTTCGTGAGTGGATCCATAGTGTTGTTCTTCATGTCAACTCTCCTGACCTCGATCTCCCGGCGATCAACTATCTCCCGGATCAGGTGATACCGCCTCAGAATATGCCTGGGTCGCTGATGGGACCTAGGTTCCTTGGACAGAGCCACCGCTCCATTGTTATCACAATACAAAGGTATTAGATACTCAATGGATGGAACCACTCCAAATTCAGTTATGAACTTCTTCATCCGATAGCCTCTTTGGAAGCATCATTAGAAGTGATGTATTCAGCCTCCATCGTCGAGTCTGCCACGGTTTCCTGCTTGGAACTCTTCCAGCATACCGCCCCTCCATTGAAGGTAAAGACAAATCCTGAGTGCGACTTAGAGTCGTCCTTATCACTCTGCAAGCTCGAATCGGTAAAGGACTCTACTTGGAGTTCTCTGTTACCATACACCAAGAGCATCTCTTTAGTCCTTCTCAAGAACTTGAGAATGCTCTTCACAGCTGTCCAGTGACTCTCTCCAGGATCTGCTTGATACCTACCCACTACACTTAGTGAGTATGCTACATCGAGTCTGGTACATAGCATCGCGTACATGATAGAGCCTACTGTCGAAGCATAGGGTATCCCTTGCATGCGAGCTCTCTCCAAATCAGTCTTGGAAGACATCTTTTTAGAAAGAGTGAGTCCTGAGATCGTGGGTAAAAACCCACGCTTGGATTCTTCCATACTAAACCTCTTTAGTATGGTGTCTATGTACCTGGATTAGGACAATCCCAGTATCCGTTTAGATCTATCTCTATAGATCTTAATCCCCATGATGTAGGAGGCATCCCCTAGATTTTTCATTGAGAATCTTTGTGATAAGAATAGCTTGACCGATTGCAGCATAGGAATGTCATTTCCTATCAAGAGTATGTCATCCACGTACAATACGTGGAAGACAACCTTACTCTCTGCCACCTTCTTGTATATACATGGTTCATCTACGTTTTCGGCGAAATCAAACTCTTTGATAACGACATCAAAACAGATGTTCCAACTCCGCGATGCTTGCTTTAACCCGTAGATGGATTTAAGCAGATTGCACACCTTTCCGCTGCTCCCACTGTCTATGAAGTGTTAGTCTACGGTAGCGCCCCGGCCGTCATTCTGACGCCAAACGCGGAACAAAAACTTTTATAACTGGCGCTATCGCATACTATAACCCGGATCTTTCCATTAACGCTAAACTAACAAACTGTAAAGAGGTAGAAAGGCTATACCGATCGATCCGAGTCCTTCGGTCTTTAGCCATCATCCCACACTCCTCGCGGCAACTTCGATCTCCTGTCTCCTCATCGAGGTGGCACCACGTCAACGGATCTTTAAACGGGCTCTCGCCTCTATACCGAGGCAACTCGGTCATCAAGTCTGCTAAAAGAGATGACCAAGATGAAGTAGAGAATGAGTAGAATACTTTGTCTCAAACACCCTAGGGTTCTCATTACATGAGAGGGTTAGGGTGGAGGTTGAAGAAGATGCTAAGGATTGGAAATGGTGAACTCAAGAAAATCAAGAGAGCAAAAGAAAACTAAGCATAATAAACTTCTCTCTTTCTTCTTCTTTTTTGTGAATAGATATATGAGGTTATATTTATCAAAAAACCAAAAAGAAAATATCTAATGAAAAATATCTCCTCAAATATCCAAACCCAAAACAAAACTCATTAATACTTAATGACTCACTAGATGACTCATTACATGAGTCATTAGTGATCATTCTAGAAGTAATGAGTCACCAAGAATGAGTCACCCTTTCCAAAACTATTAATCATTTAAACCAAAATGATTAATCCAAAAAAAAAATGCATCTTCTAAAATATTCTCGTAATGGATTACAAGAATACCCCTCACCTGTATATACACACCTGTATCCGTATTCCGACCGAATATGAATACGAGAGACTAAAATATTCCGACTCAATATAATACATGGATCCGGCTTAAACCAAAGCCCACCAGTATTATCTGTCTGAAATATGACACGTGTACAAGTGCACGTGCAATTTCGAACCCTACCATAAAACCATACGGCCTCTACAACGTTTCGCCCGAACTTGGGAAACTATCTGTGGGGAACTCTAAAGACTCGTCAGTACCCAGGCAGTGGGTTTAACCACAAGCACGTCAGCAGCACTAGCTGTGCGTAACAGCTGCCCATGTACTGACCTCAAAGGAAGCGGATGAGCGAACTCATCCTGGAACCCTACTGAGCCTATCAGTGACAATATACATACAGTCCGGTCCGTTCGTCTATGAGTATCGCATATCGAGCCTAGGGGGCTGGTAACGTCAGACCCCTAATAGCGGTATAAGTCGTGTCAGAGTGTAGCCTAGAACACCTTGAGATACTACTGGAGTACCTACCAGTAAATCTCCTACCTCGGCCGAGGGCTATGTGTAATGGCTCTCCTAGACACAGCGCGATCTCACCCCCAATACCGGGAGAGACAAGTCCCCTGCCGATCCGCTCACTTGCCTCCATGTGGCTCGGGACTGTACCCAACTAAAACCTGTTTGCACGACTCCATTGAGCAGTGGTAGGGTAGTAATCAAAGCACAGTGGGAATTCACACGAGACAAATGACGATCTCAGGTCAATGAACTAACCTGTATACATGTCACCAGGGAACTGCTATCTGACGATAGGTATAATACGAACTAGCAGGTTCCCGGCGAGTCCTGTCCGGTGTACTCATAACCCAATGAGCATCTGTATACATCTTAGGTGATTCAAATGACACCAATGGCTTGTGAGACCGGCCACCGCCCCTCGTCGGGGTCTCGACTGTATACACTAGTCTACTCCGAAGTATCGATGCCCTGTCTTGAAACTCCCATGACTGGGGACCACTTTTAAGGATGTGTTTATAGACTACCCAACTCTCACGTATATGATCGCCATCATACTGTTGGTAGTCAAGCAGGATCCTAAGGGCTCTATCAACGTGTAATAGTGATCATGTCACCTAAAGCTATACACGACTGATAAAGGCAAACCAGATAGCATACTATCATCTCGAGTAAGACTGTCCTACCGGTATAGGTCCTCCCTCAATCATTGCAATCATGTACCTGCGATCCAATAATTGACTTTGAGGGCACTACATCTGTTCAGTTGATAAAACTGCACATTTGTATTACATTTTTCCTACCATTTTCATATTAAAAAAAGGACTTTATTATAATATATTATACATATGAGGGTTTATGTGTAAAAACACCATTTTCCATGTGTTAATATATTTTAATTAGTATTTGGTAGAAAAATGTATGCAAATAAATTCATTGACCAAATCCTAGTAGAACAAAGTCTACTAAAGATTATTTGAGTTGTTGTGCAAAAGATTTCCAAGTGTGCAGAATTTTTCAAAGACTAGAATCAAGCAAATCAAGTTGTTGAAGAAGACTTGCCTAATTAAAGAAGCAAAACTTGGAGACCAAGTCTGGAAGCAACCGCGAAAAGATTTCCAAATTCTAAAGGTGCCAAGGATCGCCAAATGTCACATAGAGACAGCTCCTGAAAAATGATGGACGGCCATGATCATCAAGCCGCGGATCCGCGGCAATAGCCCCTTTATGCCGCGGATCCGCCGCAGATATAGTGAGTTGGGAGTTGAGGATTTTTGGGGAAAATCTTTTCTACATTTTACCTAATATGGAAGCAAATGATTCTGGCTTTACACTATAAAAAGGCACCGAGAGCCTCTTGGAAAATTCATCAAGCCGACGCGATCACGAAGCCCCAGACGCTCACGTATCCAGGCTGATCATCAACTGTTCATCTACCTCCTTAGGAAAGATCGAGAAGCAACTAGTTTGTAATCATTTTCTACGGAATAAAAGTGTAGATTGTTCAGTTGATTAATAAAGGTAGTTCTTTTTAATTGTTTTTGCATTTTACAATATGTTTTCCCTCTCTGTCTTTTCATCCTCTTCTCCCAACATGCGCGAGTAATTCTCCACTTGTTAGGGTTCGTAGGATTAGGGTAGGCTAATGGACGATGAACATCCCTAAACCCTTTTTAAGTCCTATAAAGTTTATGAACTTTATCAAAAGAATCATTAACATCCTAATCGGGCGCGCTAGCAATTCTTTGCTAGTTCCGACCGCGATTAAAGATTAGATTAATGATTGTTTTGGTAAAGGCTAGATAATGAACGGAGTTTCGTGTCGAGATAAGGGTTAAGAGTGGGATTACTTTTTCCCTCCAGAAAACCTAATCTACACGCATCACCGTCGTTCTAGTTCTAAATCTATTAATGGATAAAAAGGGTAACTTTTAATTAATCGTCCATAACTACTAAATCCTAACGAACCCTACAAGCCTTCTTATTATATTTACTACATCTTTAAAATAATCTAGATCTATATTTTACATTCTTGTTTAACGTAGATCTAGAAACCATTCTATAAAATTCTTTATCCCTCTCCTCTCTTTCTCAACACATCTAAAGTAAGAGTAAAAGGTTCCACGTTTCCCAGATGATGACCCGTACTCATCTCGGTCTAGCCACGTGCGACACCGTTATTGATTGCGGTTAAACTACAAACACACTTTTTCGTATCAATCAAATGGCGCCGTTGCCGGGGAAACGTGCATAATTTTTTTATTCTTACTATTTGTGTTGAATTCTTAGACGATTCATATCATTATTAAAACAAAACTGCAAATTGCATATTTAACGATTTGTGTGTAAATTTTGCGAGGGAATTTGGAGTCACGGACTTGAGGAAACAGGAGATCTAGGGTTTCACACTTCTCTGGTATCTTTCTTAACTCCTTCTCTCTCCTCTCAAATCCAATAAAATCTATCTTCTGCAGGATTCTTTGCAAAATAGCGCCGCTCAAAAATCTTTTTGCAAAAGTTTTGTGATTGATTTTTTTTTGCATATTTTAATACGGACTCTAAGGGGAAAAGACCAAATCAAGATTAGGTGGGCATTTCATCACCCTTCCTAAGCCCCACAAATCACAAACCGAGCATCTGCATCAACCCTACAATAATTTAAAAAATATCTAGACCAGACTCTAAGGACTGTCGCGCTCATTAAGGACAGAGGAAGGTCGTGGGTAATCTATCGTTTATCCGCATTACTTTTGTAGTACCTAGGCAAGTGTGTCAAAGGCTAGTGGTTTTTAATTAGGCCCACTACCGTGGTTCCTTCCCACTTACCTGGCACTTACCTGGCTACAAGGGTAGTACGGAGGCGGTAGAGGATTGATCCTGCGGCTTGTCCTTTGGAAGTTTAGGAGCGGTCTAGAGACTGGACCTAGGTGACCTTAGTTCTAGGGTTGCTTGTGCATCTTAGGGAGATTTGTCTTGAGTCCCACTTTTTCAAAACAAGCCAATTGTAAATCACACACACGCTGCCACTTGCACTAAACCCGCTTAGTGCATGCTCGGCTGGACACGGGATCCTAGTGCCCGTCTTGTCCGCGTTCCTGCTATCGACGCCGAAATCGGTACTTCTTCATCTTCTTTTCCACCACCACACACCACGACCGATATGAACGGCACTCCATCAGATTATAACACCACACTGCCACCGCCCGAAGGTGCGCAGAATCCACCGCGCATTTCTCTCCAAGAGAGATGCTATCCTATCCGTGGTCCTCTTCCCACTTGTCTATCTCTTCCACCACCTAACGGGGATAATTTTGAAATTAAACCCCACTACATCAATCTGCTGCCCAAATTTCATGGGCTTGAATCGGAAGACGCATACGTTTTCATTACCAAATTCGAAAACGTATGCGCAATGATGGGTGTTAGTGTATATGCCCTAGAGGCCATTACTATATCATACTAGTATGTATATTACTTGATGGAAGCTTGGGATATTCACAGTTGTACAGACAATTTTGCTCAATATAGTAGTATGCTACTTGGTTTGTCTCTGCTTTAATGTGTAGATGTGTGTTTATTTATTATATCACCTATACACATTAGTAGAGCCCTTAGGATCTTTGCTTGATTACCGGCGTTGTGATGGCGATCACACTCGTGGGGGCTGGGTAATCTACAAGCACATCCTTATACACGTCCCTAGTCATGGGAGTATCGAGATAGGGCATCGATACTCCGGAGTAGACTAGCGTATGCGCTTCTCATCCCAGCACGGGAGACGGTCTGTCCCACAGCCGTCGGTACATCGTACTTGAGATAGTATGCGGGTGCTCGTTGAGTTACGAGTACACTGGACAGGACTCGTCGAGAACTGATGGTTGGTATTATACCTATCGTCAGTTATCAGTTCCCAGGTGACATGAGTACAGCTTAGTCCGCTGACTTGATACTGTCACTTCGCGTCGAGTGTGTTCCCACTGTTCTTTGATTGCTACCCTACCACGGCTCTACTGAGTCGTGCAAACAGGTAGTAGTTGGGAGCAGTCCTGAAGCACTTGGAGGCAGTGACGGTTAGACAGGATTCGTCTCTCCCGGTATTGGGGGTTGACATCGCGCTGTGTCTAGGAGAGCCATTACATAAGTAGTCCCTGGCCAGGGCAAGCGAGATGTACTGGTAGGTTCCAGTGTTATCTCAGGGTGTTCTGGGCTTCACTCCGACACGACTTGTACCGCTATTAGGGGTCTGACGCTTGCCGCCCCCCTAGGCCCGACATGCGATGTATCAGACGAACAGACCGGACTGTACGGAGATTGTCACATACAGACTCAGTAGGAGTTCGGATGAGTTTACCACATCGGCCTTCTTATCGACATCTACCTGGGGACCGTTACGTACAGCTAGTGCCGCTTGCGGTCTGTGGTTAAACCCACTGCCAGCGTAGTGTCGAGTCTTTAGAGTCCCACACAGAGAGTTTCCCTGCACTGAGCGAAACGTGTAGAGGCCGTATGGTTTTACGGCAGGGCTGCGATCACTTACGTACACTTATGTGCGTGTGGTGTTCGGGCAGGCAATACTAGTGGGCTTTGGTTTAAGCCGGATCCTAGTATTGCATGGATGGATTTGTTTTGTCTTCTGCGCATCCGCATTCTACGGAATACGGATGCAGGTGTGTATGCACAGTTTTTCGGAGCGATGAAGGAGGAGGTGCCTCATTAGGGTTTTGGCAGTTGGTTTGGCCAAAACCGCTATGTGGCAGGCTCATTAGGGTTTTGACAATTGATTCGGTCAAAACCATTTTGAGGCGGACTCATTAGGGTTTCGACAGTTCGTTTGGTCAAAACCATTATGAGCCGGGGACATTATTTACTAATCCTTTCATTGATAATTTTGTTATGGCTAATTACATTGACCATTTGACCATCTTGACTTTGTTGACCATTTGACCAAAGTTGACTTGGATCTTCTTAGAAGATCTAAAGTATTCTTTGGTTTTCTTTTTCTTTGGTTATGATAATGGTCATGTCATTTGTAGCCATCACCTTTATCTTGATGGGATTAGTAATGATAATGTTTGTGCATTATTGCAACCATGGTTAGGTTTTCTTTTAGTTAAGCTTTTCATTTGCTTATTCTCATTCTCTCTCTTGAAATGAGAAGCTCCATGGTTGCAAGAAAAACTCCCTCTTCTTCCTCCTCTTGATTTCTCCTTTGATCTCATGTGTTGAGAGAAAAAGGATTTCACTTGACAAACACATCCATACATCTCCTCTACACATCCTAGGGCTTCTAGATTAGCAGTCTCCTTGCCCTAGTTACCTCGGCTTGAGGTGGAGCTCGGTGTACATCTCTCGGGTGGATCGTCTTCGACTCAAGGAGGCCGTGGAGGTGACCGAAGTCCGGATCAACCATTGAGCAAGCAAAGAGAAGAACAACAAGAAAAGAAGAACAACAAGAAGAGAAGAATAACAAAGAAGAAGGACAACAAGAAGAGAAGGAGTTCAAGTTGAGGTATAACCCCTAACCGAGTAGACACATCTCATGTTAGGTTGCTAGTGTAATGTTTAGCAAAGATCCGGCTTTTACGGTCCATGTTACAAAGTTTAGAAAAAAATTTGTTTTACCGTTTCCGCCACCCCGAAAGTACCGGGAGAGGTAACGTGGACCTAACAATGGGAACTTCACAATTGACTGTCGATGTTATGCGCTTGCGTCTTCTCCCATTCACACTGTGCGACTTGGCAGAAAAGTGGCTTTACAATACTGCCGCACACTCTATCACTAATTGGGATGAATTCGTCATAGCATTTCTTAAGAAGTTTTACCCAAACCATAAGACTGCCCGTGTTAGAAGCGAGATCAACCAGTTCACCTAGCTTCCCAATGAACCATTTTGGAAGTGCTTTGAACGTTTCAAAGATCTGCTTGTCCAATGTCCTCATCATGGAATCAATAGATGGGATTTATGTCGGATTATATATGAGGGCATTAATCCAGCGACAAAGCAGATGCTTGAAACAATGTGTCAATGCAATTTCATGTCTAAAGATGATGATGAAGCATGGAAATATCTGGAAGATCTCGCAGAAAACACTTTGCAGTGGGAAAGCGTAAGACCACCTTCATCTAGGGGAGGTATTCACCAGATCGATGTTTCCATCGCAGTGAAAGCCGAAATGGCAGCGATGCAGAAAAAACTCAATGCTATTGAGAACAAACTTTCATCTGTCTCCCTAAATCAGGTCACACTTCCTAAGACCGTCTGTGGTTGTTGTTCGGATCCTTCACACTTAACGGAAGAATTTCCTATGAATGCATCGTTTCAAGCTAATGCTGCTTTTCAGCAGCAACCTAGAAACGACCCTTATTCTTCCACGTACAATCAAGGATGGAGGAATCATCCTAATTTTTCTTGGAATCAAAACCAACAAAGCAATTATCAAAGACCTCCTCCACAGCAACCACAACCACAGAATCAGCCCCCCTTTCAGTCACAGAATTTCCAAAATCCGGCCAACATTTCTACACCACAAGTGGCCGGTACTGACAACTCACTTTCACAAACTTTGGATATGTTCATGAAACAATCCATGCAAATTTCGGCTGAGATGAGGTCTTCTATTGATACCATAACGAAAAACTCCGCCTCCCATGGTGAGAGTATTAAATCATTAGAAAACCAAATCGCACAGTTAAACGCCGCAATGAGTGCGAGAGAGAAATGGAAACTCCCATCTCAACCCCTACCGAATCCTGGCCATTCACAAAATCATAATGTGAATGCCGTTACTACGTTGAGATCGGGGAGAGAGCTGAATAACCGAGTGGGTAAGCAGTTTGATGTTAGTGACACATTTGATACCCCAGCTTCTTCTTCCTCTTCCCCTAATTCGTCTAGTCCCCCACCTTCATCCAAGACTATTCTCCGTTTTCCCCAAGGCTCGAACATTTCGCCGAATCTATCTAAGTCGATTCCCACTCCAATTTTGGGATCGAATCCATCCCCACAGTCTTCTCCACAAACGTTGGACCCAAAACTTATTGATCAAGCACCTTATCCAAACAGGTTAAGGGGCAACAGACCAAGTCCACAAATGGATAAGATTGTGGAAATTTTTAAGCAAGTTAACATAAACATTCCTCTCCTAGATGCTATTCAACAAGTTCCGTCATATGCGAAAATCCTAAAGGACTTGTGCACTAGGAAGAGAAAAGTTCAAATACCTAAAAAAGTTTTCCTTGCGAGTAATGTGAGCACAGCTTTTACACAACAACTTCCCAAGAAACGAAAGGACCCCGGAAGTCCTACAATTTCAATTTCTATTGGGGGTAAAAATATCAATCGTGCTCTACTCGATTTAGGTGCTAGTGTTAACTTGCTTCCGTATTCTGTTTATGAGCAATTAGGGATCAGAGAGTTAAAGCCGGCGCATTGCACTCTTCAGATGGTCGATCGATCTATCACCCAACCTAGGGGTGAGCTAGAGGATGTGTTAATCAAAGTCGGGGAATTCATATTTCCTGTGGACTTTATCGTTATTGATACACAACCTGTGGCAAACCCACGCAATCAAATCCCGGTGATACTCGGTCGACCCTTTTTGGCCACTTCCAACGCAGTAATCAATTGTAGAAACGGCTCTATGACCCTATCCTTTGGAAAGAAGTCAATTGAGCTTAACATTTACAGGTTGGGAAGTGAACCCTCCGAACCCTATGCTCATGTGTGTTCTGTCGAATTAATGGATGTCGACAGCAGCGAATTTGATCAACCTCATGATTCTGACTCTTTTCATATGTTGTTGTTTGACCCAACCATGTACTCTTCCACCGAGTTGTCCGGGTCAACATCTAACGCTGATGAGGAACTTTTTATAGAGTCTGACGATCACCCCATTTTTTCTGATGACATTATTCTTCGGGGTATCCATGAAAGCTTTGAGAAAATTTTCGCTGATGAACTCGCATTTTTAAAAGATACGGGTGTTGAGATAAATCAACTCCAAGATGAAGAAATTAGACCTCCACCCCTTCTTTTGGACAATCATGATAATGCGAGTAATCCATCATTACTATCACTGTGTCGTCTCTCCAAATTGAGACGCAGTCCTTCTCCATTACACCTCTTATCACCTCCCCACTTCTTCACGTCGAAAGGTGACATGTTCTTCCACCAACCTTGGTGCTTCATCGATAAAATTTTTGAATGGTTGGTGTTGACTTTTGGTCTTTGTAAGGCTTTACTTTGACCAATAACTTTACCCCCCCCCAATGATTTTAATTGCTTAACATTATTTAACTCAAGTTTGGGAGGGGATATTTTGGCTCTTGAAAGAAAATGATTTTTATAAAATTATGAGCCTAAAATAAGTTTGGGGGAGGATTTTCACTTTCATATATTCTTGCCCCCATTAATAATTTCCTCCCAAGTCTACAGGTTTTTGAGCTTAACGGATGACATTAGTGAGGACACTGCTGTAAACAGGTTTGGGGGAGATTTGTGCTTATTTACACATCAATTTGCATCATACTTTGCATAAGCATAACATTTTCAAAAATTTTAAATGTTTTCTTTATAAAAAAAGAGTAGAAAGTGAAAAATTATATATGAAAGATAGGAATAGTTTAAGAAAAACCAAGAAAATTAGAAGTTTTCTTAAACGAACTGGTAATAAGTAGTTATGAGCTGTTGTCCCAAGGGTTAGTAAGATGAAGGAAGTCACTAATCTGAGTATAAAAATAAGTCTGAAAAATAGTTTCTATTCTGGAAGCCAAACATTTGAATGTTGATACCCTACTATATACACATACACACGTCTTGAAACTCGGGATAGTAGAGGATACCTTGAAATGCTCTTTGTCTAAAAGCCAAAGTATGAAGGAAGTGAAAAAATGAAGAAAATATAAAAATGGTGAAAAGAAAAAAATGAACACTGGTTTTGTATCGTCAAGGCAGCAATAAAAAAATATAGCGAGGGTGCCTCTTCACCTAGTGCCCTAAGGCCAACTGGTCTGGGAGTCACTGCTAAGCCTTAGGTGTTGCAAGACGAGGAAAATATTCTCACATAATCAGCAAACACATGAGTAATCGGTTGGTTAGTACCTCAAGAAGTATTAACGGTCGCATGAAAATGTGTGAGCAAACCTAAGTATTCATCAAATTAAAAAGTACTACGGTAGATGGACAAGAGTATGATAGCTTGAATTGAATTCTTCGGGTGTAGGGATGTCCTATACACACACGTAGGGGTATATGATCAATGTTTGGATGAAAGATAGGAATGAAGAATAAAGACGATGTTTTGTTGAGGGATAATGTGATTTCTAACATCTTTTCATGACTATTAAGATAGGGCTCATAACAACTGAAAAGCTAGTGCAGTTGGAAACTCTTATTTTCAAAGTCTTTCTTTTATGGTTCTTATCTTTATATGTAAATTTCACCATCTCTCTTTTGTTATAGGATTTTGTGGGTGTAATCCGCTGAAAACCCTCAGGAGACAACACTCCTCCTACTAGGGACACCTAGAGGTTTAACGGCTTGTTGCACGTGCTCAGTGCAATCGTGTTGCCTACGAAAGTATGCTTAGTTTTCTCCTTTCTTTTTCTCCTCTTAAATAAACTAGTTTGCTCGGGACGATCAAAGATAAGTTTGGGGGTATTTGTTCAGTTGATAAAACTGCACATTTGTATTACATTTTTCCTACCATTTTCATATTAAAAAAAGGACTTTATTATAATATATTATACATATGAGGGTTTATGTGTAAAAACACCATTTTCCATGTGTTAATATATTTTAATTAGTATTTGGTAGAAAAATGTATGCAAATAAATTCATTGACCAAATCCTAGTAGAACAAAGTCTACTAAAGATTATTTGAGTTGTTGTGCAAAATATTTCCAAGTGTGCAGAATTTTTCAAAGACTAGAATCAAGCAAATCAAGTTGTTGAAGAAGACTTGCCTAATTAAATAAGCAAAACTTGGAGACCAAGTCTGGAAGCAACCGCGAAAAGATTTCCAAATTCTAAAGGTGCCAAGGATCGCCAAATGTCACATAGAGACAGCTCCTGAAAAATGATGGACGGCCATGATCATCAAGCCGCGGATCCGCGGCAATAGCCCCTTTATGCCGCGGATCCGCCGCAGATATAGTGAGTTGGGAGTTGAGGATTTTTGGGGAAAATCTTTTCTACATTTTACCTAATATGGAAGCAAATGATTCTGGCTTTACACTATAAAAAGGCACCGAGAGCCTCTTGGAAAATTCATCAAGCCGACGCGATCACGAAGCCCCAGACGCTCACGTATCTAGGCTGATCATCAACTGTTCATCTACCTCCTTAGGAAAGATCGAGAAGCAACTAGTTTGTAATCATTTTCTACGGAATAAAAGTGTAGATTGTTCAGTTGATTAATAAAGGTAGTTCTTTTTAATTGTTTTTGCATTTTACATTATGTTTTCCCTCTCTGTCTTTTCATCCTCTTCTCCCAACATGCGCGAGTAATTCTCCGTTTGTTAGGGTTCGTAGGATTAGGGTAGGCTAATTGACGATGAACATCCCTAAACCCTTTTTAAGTCCTATAAAGTTTATGAACTTTATCAAAAGAATCATTAACATCCTAATCGGGCGCGCTAGCAATTCTTTGCTAGTTCCGACCGCGATTAGAGATTAGATTAATGATTGTTTTGGTAAAGGCTAGATAATGAACAGAGTTCCGTGTCGAGATAAGGGTTAAGAGTGGGATTACTTTTCCCTCCAGAAACCCTAATCTACATGCATCACCGTCGTTCTGGTTCTAAATCTATTAATGGATAAAAAGGGTAACTTTTAATTAATCGTCCATAACTACTACATCCTAACGAACCCTACAAGCCTTCTTATTATATTTACTACATCTTTAAAATAATCTAGATCTATATTTTACATTCTTGTTTAACGTAGATCTAGAAACCATTCTATAAAATTCTTTATCCCTCTCCTCTCTTTCTCAACACATCTAAAGTAAGAGTAAAAGGTTCCACGTTTTCCAGAGGACGACCCGTACTCATCTCGGTCTAGCTACGTGCGACACCGTTATTGATTGCAGTTAAACTACAAACACACTTTTTTGTATCAATCAACATCCAACACGAAGCCCTCTGGCTAAGTCATGTACACGCACTCTTCCAAATCACCATTCAGAAAGGCGGTCTTAACATCCATTTGCCAGATTTCGTAGTCATGGTATGCAGCAATAGCAAGCATGATTCGGATGGATTTAAGCATAGACACTGGAGAAAAGGTTTCTTCATAATCCACACATGGTCGTTCCTTTGCAACAAGTCTAGCTTTGAAAGTCTCCACTTTCCCATCTACACCAAGTTTTTTCTTGAAGATCCACTTGCTCCCAATGGGTTTTACCCCTTCAGGAGCATTTTCCAAAGTCCATACTTTGTTGGTGTACATGGATTCCATCTCGGATCGCATTGCATCCAGCCACCTCATTGAGTCCCCACTCATGATGGCCTGCTCGAAGCTAGTTGGGTCATCATCCTCCATGATGCAATCCTCGCTTCTACTATCAATAAGAAAACCGTAATATCTATCAGTTGGATGAGGAACCTTACTAGATCGGCGGATAGGCTGAGGTTCATTGGGAACTATCGAATCCTCTGGTTCCACTAAATCTTCAGTTGTAGTTTGTTCTGCTGGAACTTCTTCTAGCTCTACCTCTTCGCCACTAATTTCTTTTGCAAGAAATTTCTTTTCTAAAAAGGTGGCATGTTGATCAACAAACATCTTTTGTTGTTCACTGTGGTAGAATAGATATCCATTTGAATGTTTAGGATATCCAACAAACTTAAAAGAACTGATCGTGCCTCGAGTTTGTCCGGATTTTGCCTTTTGACATAGGCCGGACAACCCCATATCTTAACTCGTTTAAGACATGGTCTCTTCCAACTCTATATCTCATATGGTGTGGTGGGTACAGATTTTGATGGAACCTGATTCAATAGGTATGCTGCTGCTTCAAGCGTATAACCCCAAAAGGAAATAGGTAACTCAGCGGTGCTCATCATAGAGCGCACCATATCTAATAGGGTGCGATTCCTTCGTTCCGATACACCGTTGTGCTGTGGTGTATACGGAGGAGTAAGCTGAGAGAGAATTCCATTCTTTTTTAGATAATCACGGAATTCCGTGCTCAAGTATTCTCCTCCTCGATCAGATCATAGGATTTAATACTTTTACCCATTTAGTTCTCGACTTCGGATTTATATTCTTTGACTTTCTCAAAATCTTC
Organism: Agapanthus africanus; assembly: GCA_030015575.1. Lineage (NCBI taxonomy): Eukaryota > Viridiplantae > Streptophyta > Magnoliopsida > Asparagales > Amaryllidaceae > Agapanthus > Agapanthus africanus. The sequence continues at coordinate 70,794,591 of JASDDO010000010.1, forward strand.
AGACTTGTGTTTCATCAGGAAACATGTCCGAATCTTGAGAGATCGTCAGTGAATGTAATGAAGTACGAAGAACCATTCCTGGCATGTGTAGACATAGGACCACATACATCACTATGTATCAGTCCCAAGAGTTCCGTAACTCTTTCTCCGTGTCCTGTAAACGGAGTTTTGGTCATCTTGCCTTTGAGACATGACTGGCAAATGACATATGATGAAAATTCCAATGGATTCAAATATACATCCTTATGCAACTTAGCTAGTCGTGTCGCATTGATATGATCTAGTCTACAATGCCACAAGAAGAATTCGTTCATTTCTGAACTCTTCCTCTTGTGTGTGTTTTGTACATTAAGGACTGTAGTTTGATCTAGAACATATATGCCATTATTTAACGAGCCTGATCCAATCAACTTTTGATTCAGGAAGATGTTCATAACATTATTCTGTACTATAAAATTATATCCTTCTTTACTTAATAAAGAAACTGATATAAGATTGCATATCAGGGTCGGAATGTAATATCATTCGTTCAGAATCAATGTGTTGCCACTTGGTAACACAAGGTGATATTCGCCAACTATTTTGGCTGCAACATTTGCCCCATTCCCTACTCTTACGGAATGATCACCTACTCCCAGTGCTTTACCTTTCCTTAGCCCATATAACATATTACATACGTGGGATCCTGATCTGGTATCTAATACCCAGGACGTAGAGTGAACTGAGAAACAGTTCTCAATAACTAATACACTCGAAGAAGACGCATCAATATGCTTATTCTTCGTTTGGGCGGCGTGGGAATCCGGATATTTCCCTATTCCCTGTCCAGTCTTATAACAATTATAAGAAAGAACGGAACCAACGTTCCCCGGCACAGTATAACATGCGGGTTTGGTCAATACATCCATATTATTATCTTGATTAAGACGTGACATGGTCGCTACCTGGAGAGAGAGAGAAGAAAACACTTTAGCGTATGCTCTTGCAAGATCAAATTGGTTATTATTTTATGTAATCAGGATGGCTCCCACTGTTTTTATCAAATCTTCCTTCAAACCCTAAAAGGAAAGACTGGTCGGGATTAATTACACCCTACAATTTCGCCAATCTTTCAGCCAGGTCAGTGCCAGTATTTTGAGGGAGGTTCCCTGTGCTTTCGCACGGACCTAATTAAAATAAACCTCGTTTTCCCAGAGGCATAACCGGGTTGACACCTTTCTAGACACCTAATTGATCGGCTAATTGTCTTGTGTAAAACTCTCTCAGGAATAACTCTTACTCGCAGTGGGTATCGGGATCCAACTATCTCATAGAAGATATGCAATCTCATTGCAAATTTCAACACTTGAAATTCTCGACAATATTTTGCCCCTAGCATGCTATGACCTTGACAGAGGTCAACAAATCATAGTGCACTAGTCAAGTTCAACCCGTCATTTCTGATTGAATCAAACCCACCCGCACGACCCTTGACAGAGATCAACAAGGCCATACGACTACCCTAATCCAATCGCATCACATGCTTTACAGATAATCAATAATCAGCTACCGCACACTACGCCTTGACAGAGGTCAACAAGCGCAGCACGAATACTAATCAATACTTATCTGAAATGACGGAGGGCTACGACAGGATTTTCAGAAAACCTATTGCGTAATGAACTTGATATCGTTGTAGAATCGAGTGATTTTGAAAAGGAATGTTTTTTAGGCTTTTACTAGTTTTGCTAAAGAGGTCATTCCCGGTGAAGGGATTTCGGCTCTTTCCTCATCGAATAAGGTGCGGGATATATCACATATATCACTATGCAAAGCAAGAAACTTTAAAAGCAATCAAAAGACAAACCGGGTGTTGTAGCATCTGCCAGTTATTGCTAAAGAGGTCACTCCCGGTGAAGGGATCTCGGCTCTTTCCTTATCGAATAAGGTGCGGGATATATCATATATATCACTATTCAAAGCAATAACGGTAGCTAACCTTTTTGAAAATTTGATACTACAATATCTTTTGAGTTTCTTTTTCTTTCATTAATCATATTAATGAAGTCCCATCATTTAAGCTTCCTAAGCATCACAGAAGAAACGAAACTACAACGTACGCTTATGCCATCCGCATTCGCCACAATGTCCCGTTATGCACCGTTAGGTTACTTAACTAACGGCATACCGGGACGGGACTAGCGCGGGTGCAAAACATAAGCAACGTCTACTATATATCTCATATATAATGTATATCCATTCGTCTCAGAAACCACAGTGATCACATCACAGAGCAGCAGAAGAAACATATAAAATATTGGATATACTAGGAGGTCCGTGTTTTATTTTGAGCCTTTATAAAACACGGATTTCACGGTCGCGATGAATAGCCAAACCCACCTCCCTAGACCCTACGAGAGTAGCAAGCAACCCTACCAATTCTAGAGTTTGGAGACCCGGACTCGACTCCTCGAGTTGGCCTCCCATTGGACTCTAGAACCCGGTTACTTGTGCTCCCCTCCTTGGGTCTATCCTAATGCGGAAAAGTAAATAATATACAAAATTGGTGACATCATCCTCAACCCAGAAGTGCCCCAATAAAAGAATATTACATACATTGAATTTTACATGAATGAAAATAAAAACTCTCATCTCACATAAAAAAACCCGGCTATTCAAAACACGACGATCCAATATAACATATATAGTAACACATAACATCACATGTCATCAACGTAAGTAAATATGAGTATCCCAATTGTCGTTGACATATAGCAACGAAACCGGTGATATATACTTACGGTAGCAGAAAAACTAGACGATGTTAAACATTCCGATCGAATCAACAAACACCCACAATTACCCAGAAAGCTCAACACTTGAGAGTAGTTTAAAATTATTCAGGACATGCCACAGTACCAATGGACCAGCCGTAGAAAGGTCAACCAACGCCTCACATGTGGCACCGTTGAACCACCACAAACCCGAGGGTTCAGTGGCGGTTCTGACGGTCACATAATCGAGTTAAGGTTTTGTTCTTCTAGAGGGTCTATCGCATAACTTGCATGATATTTGAATGCTTTTTAACTACGGAAAAAATCCAACACTTGAAAATTTTCCGGCAAGGGTTAAAGCGGGTATTTGATATCCGATCAAACTTTTTAACACCGTCTAAAGTAACCTGAAAACAGTTAGAATAACGACTACGAAACACTCCAAGTTGTCATTTCAGTAAGTTAATCATCACATGGAAAAAGTAGAAAAAACAAACAACACCTGAAACACCAAAACCCAGAGCACAGAACATGAAAAAAATTTAAGACCAAAATCCCTCACCGGGGCCGGCCACCTCGAAAAATCTCTTCTTCTACTCGGCCAAAATCCGAGCAGATGCCCCCAAATTTCTTCCATGTTCTTATAATCACTCAAATATGATTCTGCACTTATTTGAAAAAATTTTAGAGCTCATTTATAATTCGACAGAAACTTGGTTTTGATGCGTCAAGTTTCGGAGTTGTTTCGTTTTCGTAATCTAACATAATCCGTCTAATTCTCTATCTAGGCTCTGATACCACTGTAGGGTTCTTATGAACGACAGCAAGCTTTCGGGAGGCATCGTCCATGCCATTTTCAAATTTTTGTTGTTTTAAAGAACCCTAGACTAGAATCGATAACTAGAGAATCATACGAAACACAAAGTAAAAAACTTTACATCTAAGTGTTTGCGGAATACAACCTTTGTAGACCGGTCCTTCGCTTCTAAAGCTCCGAGTTGAAGTCCCTTCGCTGCGATCCAAGTCCCGGACTCTTGCATGGCTTCTCAAGGTGAAAAGAACGATCTTGGTTGAAGTCTTCGAGGCCGAAGATGATCTACGTCGAGGAGACACTAACTCAAGCTACTACTTCACTAATTGAGAGATTAGTGAAGCTAACACCCTATACTAAAGTGCTAATCTAGTAGAGCATGATGAAGTAGGAAGTGGGCTCACTTTAGTTTTATTTTTCTCACAATATTTTCTCTCTTTTTAAAACCCTAGCAAGCTTTAGCTCAAGGAAGAAGAAGATGAGCTCAAGAGATGAGAATGAACTAATGAGGTGAGAGAAATAACCATGGGTGAGTTTGTATCATATACTAACTCATGTAGAGACATAACCATGGCATAATTACAATGGTTAGGTTAAGAAATAATTTAAGTAAAACAAAACTAGTAGACTTAGTCAAAGCATCCACAAGCTTCTCAAAGCTTCACGCATGTGGCTAATTATCCACTAATTTGGAATTACCTTAAATATTAAAACCTTACATTATAATTAGTATAGTGTATGTCTCATACACCTATGTAGTGTGTATCAAAAACCATGATACAAAATAATGTACATTAATATATATCACATATATATCACATGCACACAAGTGAGAAAAATGAATGCTTAAGTGAGCTAATATTAGTTAATGTAATCTAGTATATCACATATACAATTATACATTAAATTATCAAATCAACACTTGATTTAATAATCTGGCTATATCGCATATAACCGACTAATATTATCTGTATCAACTTATCGAATCAACGCTTGATTCAATAACCCGGCTATATCACATATAACCGACCGATACGTATAAATCACGAGAATATAATACGGTATCACATACTCACATTATTCTTGGTCCCGCACATATCACATATGTGCTCTTACTTCGTTTTGCCTGAGCCAGTAAAACCTCTATGTAGGACTCTAAAGACTCGTTAATACTCCGGTAGTAGGTGATGATCACATCAAACACCCACAAGCCGTCAGTGGTACTAGCTGGACGTAACGGCTACCCGGGTATTGAGCGATCAGAAGATCAACAAGCAAGCCCGCTCTAGCTCCTGTAAAGCCTGTCAGTAACACTACCGTACAGTCCGGTCTCCTCGTCTGATATGTCGCATATCCATTCTATGGGTGGTAAACGTCAGACCCCAATAACCGATAAGTCATGCCGATATGAGGCTCATAACGGGTCGAGAAACTACTGATAACACTTACCAGTAAATCTCTAAATCATCCCTGGACAGGGACTTCCCTGTTATAGCCAATCGAGCACGGCGCAATATCAACCCCCAATACCGGGAGAGACGAAACCCCTCCTATCGCTCATTGCCTCCATGTGACTCAGGACTGTACCCAAAAACCACCATTTTGCACGTCCTCTTGAACGTGGTAAGGTGGAAATCAAAGCACAGTGGGAATCACACAAGACTCTATAACGATCTCGGGTCAACAGACTAACCTGTACCAGTGTCACCAGAGAACTGCTATCTGACGTGAGGTATAATACCATCTAGGAGTTCTCGGCGAGTCCGTCTTATGTACCCAATCTTCACTGAGCACCCGTATACCATCTCTGATGTCAAACACCAATGGATATGGGATCATCCATCGCCCATCTCATGAGTCGAGAAGCGTATACGCTAGTCTACTCTGGTATATCGATGCCCCGTCTCGATACACCCACGACTAGGAACATTAAAGGATGAACTTATGGACTACCATGGCCCCACTAGTATGATCTGTATCACAATCCTGGTAGTCAAGTACACATTCTAAAGGCTTTACCAACATGTAACCATAAGACAGTATAAAGAGACAGGTATAAATGTTAAGATAAAGAGCAACCAGATAGCATACTATCATGTCAAGCAAGAAAGTCATCTCTATATATGTCAAAGCATCCACTATAATATACATCATATGTACAATAATGGCCCCTAGGGCATACATATAACTAACACATGTTGCAACATGCTACATGGGTGTATGAGACTCACACTATACTTATAATAATGTAAGGTTTTATTTATTTGAAGTAAATCAAATTAGTTGGAAATTAGTCACATGGTTAGGCTTAGTGGAAGCTTGTAGAACCATTGACTTAGTTCACTAGTTTTGTTTTACATTAGATATTTATTAACCCAACCATTATCTTAAACCATGGTTATATTTCTACATAAGTTATATGAGATATTTATCACTCATGGTTGCCATTCTACACTAGACCTTTTCCACGGTTTCTTTTCTTCATCTCCTTCCTCAAGCTCTCTATCTTTTTGGGAGGTGAAGAAAATGAGTGAGAAAATAATTTCTAAAGTGAGAAAAATTCCTACCTCATCAACCTCTTTTATACTAACCATTTAGATTGGGTTGTTTCTTCACTAGTTCATCACTTAGTGAAGATGTAGCTTGAGTTAGTGTCTCCTCGACGTAGATCATCTTCGGCCTCAAAGACTTCAAGCAAGCTTGTTCATTTCACCTTGTGGAGCCTTTCTAGAGTCCAGGAGATCGCTACTTGGAGCGAAGGGACTACTACAGAGAACTATTGAAGTGAACGATCGGTATACAAAGGTTGTATTCCATATTCACTTAGATGTAAAGATATTTACATACTAGTTTCGTCTAATTCTCTAGTTAAGATTCTAGGTTAGGGTTCTTTAGTGCGCCAATTTTTTTAAAACGGCATGGTCGATGCCTTCCGAAATCTAGCGGCGACCTTAGTGAACCCAGCAGTGGTATCAGAGCCATGCTAGAGAATTAGACGATATTTATAGAATTACGAAACCGAAACAACTCTGAAACACTCGAAATAAAAACCAAGTTTCTGTCAAAATTTTTAAGGTGTCTGAAATTTTTTTAAGCAACTGCAAAATGTTGCATGAGATGTAACATGAACACCACAGAAATTTTAGCCCCTTCGCTGGATTTTGGCCGGCGACATGTCTTTAAAATCCGAGCTGGCTGGTTTTTTAGTGGGCTTCTGGCTTCAATTTTTTGTGGTGTTCCAATCTCTGGGTTTTGGTGTTTCAGGTATTGATTGTTTTTACTAGTATTGCATGTGATGTTATCTTACTGTAAAAGCAATTCGGAGTGTTTCGTAATCGTAATTCTAACATCATTTCAGGTTATCTTGACGACGTTAAAAAGTTTGAACGGATACCAATAACCTATTTTCTCCCTCGCTAGAAATTTTCCAAGAGTTGGATTTTTCCGAGTTTAAAATCTTCAGAAAATCATGCAGGTGTTTTCTATGGACCCTCGAGAAGAACGAAACCCTAACTCAATTTTATGACCGTCGGAACCGCCACCAAACCCTAGGGTTTGTGGTAGTTCCGCGGCGCCATAGGTTAGGCAAGAGTTGACCCTTCTACGGTTGGTCCATAAGTGCTATGGCATGTTCTGGGTATTTTTTAAACTCCGCTCAAGTATCGAGCTCTTTGGGAGGTTTTGGGTGTTTGTTGATTCGATCGAAAAGTTTAACATCATCTAGCTATCTGTGATTGTGATACAATATTTAGAATCCACAATATTTAGTTTTGTGAAAACTAATTTGAATTTTATAAATCTAGTAATTTAGTCTCAAGTCATCGGTTGCCACGGGATTTTGATGTGGATCAAAAGTCCGTCGCAATCACGTAGTTTGCGCGGATACTCTCCGGTAACCTTACTAGATAGCCACGCCCATAGCCCCGACCAAGTGACTGTAGGAGAACCCCGTCGCCAAAAGCATCCGTTCGGGTGCTCACGGCCGCGGTGTTCCGCCTAAGTGCACTTCGTCGACGGCATCGGGGGTGCGTCCGTCTACTAAAGTTTCCGACGAGCATTCGATCAGGTTGTCGGGAATCTTGTTGAATTAACCGACTGGTTATTGAAAAGCGTTTTAAATATCGAGACTAAAATGCAGAGTTTATAATTGTTAGGCATGCGATGTCTAAGGAATTCATTTGGTTAGGCATGAAATCCAAAGTATGTGATACATTGGGTTTATGATGTCTAAGGTGGTTGCGGATTCCAATTGTTGTAGTTTTTCACTTTCTTTTCTGCGACCGTAAGCGTAATATGTGGTGTATCACCGGTTTCGTTGCTATATGTCAACGATAATTGGGATACGTTTATTTACTTACGTTGATGACATGTGATGTTATTTGTTGCTGTGATATATTATATTGGATCGTCGTATTTGAATAGCCGGAGTTTTTATGTGAGATGAGAGTTTTTCATTTTCATTCATATAAAAACTTGTATGTAATATTCTTTTATTGGGGCATTTCCGGTTGAGGATGATGTCACCATTGATGTATATTATTTATTTTTCCGCATTAGGATAGACCCAAGGCGGGGAGCACAAGTAACCGGGTTCTAGGGTCCAGTGGAAGACCATCTCGAGGAGTCGAGACCGGGTCTCCTAAGTCTAGAATTGGTAGAGTTGCTGCCGCTCTCGTAAGGGTCTAGGGATGTGGGTTTGGCTATTCATCGCGACCGTGGAATCCGCGTTTTTTTATTGGCTTAATTAAATCACGGAATTCCTAGTATATCCAATATTTCATATGTGTTCTTCTGCTGCTGATATTCTATGATGTGATCACTTGATATTCTGAGACGAATGCTTATATTATATATATGATATATAATAAATATTGTTGCTTTCGTTTCTTCTGTGATGCTTAGGAAGCATAATTGATGGGACTTCATTAATGAGATTAATGAAATAAAAGAAACCTAAACATGTTGTAGAATCTTGTTTTAAAAACTGGTAGCTCTAGTTCTTGCTTTGCATTGAGGTGTTCCTTGTAGAATATCCAGCACCTTATTCGATAAGGAAAGAGTCGAGATCCCTACACCGGAAGTGACCTCTTTAGTGAAACTAGCAGATGCTACATCATACTCGGTTTTGTTTTTGATTGCTTCTCTAGTTCTTGTTTTGCATAGTGGTATTTATGAAATATCTAGCACCTCATTCGATGAGGAAAGAGCCGAGATCCCTTCGCCGGGAGTGACCTCTTTAGAAAAACTAGTAAAAGCCTAAAAAAACACTCATTTTCAAAATCACTCGATTCAACAACGATATCAAGTTCATTACGCAAAAGGTTTTCTTAAAAACCTGTCGTAGCCCTCCGTCATTTCAGATAAATACTACTTAGTATTCGTGCTACGTTTGTTAGTCTGCTTCAAGGCGTAGTGTGAGGTAGCTATTTAGTGCTTATCTGCTGCATATGATGCGATTAGATTCGGGTAGTCGTGCGACTTTGTTGGCCTGCGTTAAGGGTCGTGCGGATGGGTTTAATTCAATTATGAAATGTACGGGTTGAACTTGACTAGCGGACTATGGTTTGTTCTCCTGCATCAAGGTCATAGGATACTAGGGGAAAAATATTATCGGGAATTTCAAGTGTTGAAATTTGCAATGAGATTGCATACCTTCTATGAAATAGTTGGATCTCGATACCCATTACTAGTAAGAGTTACTCCTAGGAGAGTTTTGCACATTACAATTAGACGATCAAGTAGGTGTCTAGAAAGGTGTTAACGGGGTTACGCCCCTTGGAAAACGAGGTTTATTTTAATTAGGTCCGTGCGAAAGCACGGGGAACCTCCCTCAAAGTACCGACACTGGCCTGGCCGAAAAATTGGCGAACTTGTAGGGTGTAATTAATCCTGGCTAGTCTTACCTTTTAGGGTTTGAAGGAAGATTTGATAAAAATAGTGGGAGCCATCCTGATTAGACAATATAATAACCAATCTGATCTTGTAAGAGCTTACGCAGAGTGTTTTCTTCTCTCTCTCTCTCTCCTGGTAGAGACCATGTCATGCCTTAATCAAGATAATAATATGAATGCATTGACCGAACCTGCTTATTGTACTGTGCTGGGGAACGTTGGTTCCGCTCCTACTTATAATTGTTATAAGTCTAAGCAGGAAATAGAGGAATATCCGGATTTCCACGCGACCCAATTGAGGACTGAGCATGTTGATGCATATTCTTCGGGTGTGTTTATTACCGAGGGTTGTTTCTCAGTACACTCTACGTCCTAGGTATGAGATACCGGAACGGGATCCCATATATATAATTTGTTACATGGGCTACAGAAAAGTAAAGAACTGGGATTGGGTGATATGTCTCTAAGTGTTAGAGAATGGTGCAATTGTTGCAGCCAAGTAAGTTGGCAAATATCACCCTGTATTACCAAATGGTAAATACATTGATTCTGAACAAATGTTATTACATACCGAACCTGATATACAACATTATATCAGATTCTTTATTGAGTTAAAGAAGGATATAATTCTGTATTGGAGGATAATGTTGTGTACATTTTCCTGAATCAAGAGTTGATTGGATCATGCACGTTATGTAATGGCATATACGTTCTAAATCAAACCACAATTCAAAGTATGTAGGACACACACAAGAGGAGTAGTTCAGAAATGAACGAATCCTTCTTGTGGCATTGTAGACTAGGTCATATCAATGCAACACGACTAGCTAAGTTACATAAGGATGAATATGAGAATCTGTTCGAATTTTCATCTTATGTTACTTTCATGTCTTGTCTCAAAGGTAAAATGACCAATACTCTGTTTACTGGAAACAGAGTTAGAGTTACTGAACTCTTGGGACGGATACATGATGATGTATACGGTGCTATGTCTACAAATGCCAGGATTGGTTCTTCGTACTTCATTATATTCACTGATCATCCTCAAGATTCGGACATATGTTCCTGTTGAAACACAAGTCTGAGACTTTTGAGAAATTCAAGAAATATAAGCTTGAAATTAAGAACCAGACGGGTAGAAGTATTAAAATTCTTCGATGTGATCGAGAAGGCGAATACTTGGGCATGGAGTTCCTGGATTTTCTAAACAGAGAATAGAATTCTCTCTCAGCTTACTCCTCCGAGTACACCATAACACAACGGTGTATCGGGACGGAGGTAACGCGCTCCATGAGATATGGTGCGCTCTATTATGAGTACTGCTGAGTTACATGTTTCCTTTTTGGGGTTATGCACTTGAGAAGCTACATACCAATTGAATGGGATTCCATCCAAATCAATGCCTACCACTCTATATGAGATAAGGAATGGGAAGAGACCATGTCTTAAACGAGTTAAGATATGGGGTTGTCCGGCCTATGTTGAAAACAAAAACCGGACAAAATCGAGGCAAGGTCAGTTCTGTATAAGTTTGTTGGATATCCTAAACATTTGCAAGGGTATATCTTCTACCTAACTGAAAAGCAAAAGGTGTTTTGTTTCTCAGCATGCCACCTTTTTAGAAAAGGAATTTCTTATGAAGAAATTAGTGGTCATAAAGTAGAACTGGAAGGAGTTCCAGCTAGACAAACTAACAGCTGATGATTTGGTGAAACCAAAGGATTCAATAGTCTCTAACGAACCTCAGCCTCTCCGCGAATCTGGTAGGGTTCCTCATCCACCTGAGAGATACTACGGTGACGGTGGGAGCGAGGATTGCATCATAGTAGATGATGACCTAACCAGGTTTGGACAGACCATCACGAGTGGGGATTCTGTGAAGTGGTGGATGATATGCAATCAGAGATGGAATCCATGTACACCAACAAAGTATGACTTTGAATGTTGCACCTAAAGGGGTAAAACCCATCGGGAGCAAATGGATCTTGAGAATATTCTTGGTCTAAATGGAAAAGTTAAGACTTTCAAAGCTAGACTTGTAGTAAAAGGTTTTCATCAATAACCAGGTATGGTTTATGATGAAACCTTTTCTCCGGTGGCTATGCTTAAGACCATCGGGATTAAAGCACGCATCACGGAGTTGAAACATCTATTTTGATGTGGCAGTCAAAGAGTTTGACTTCTTAAAAAATGTAGATGAACCTTATATATACAAGAAGATTGTAGAGAGTAAGGTTGTCTTCTACGTATTGTACGTAGATGACATACTCTTGATAGGAAATAGTTTCCTATGCTACACTCGGTTAAGCTCCTCTTATCACAAGGATTCCCCATGGAAGATCTAGATGATACCTACTACATCTTGTGGATTATGATCTATGGTGATAGATTTAAGTGGATGTTGGGAGTGTTCCAAATCCAGGTACATTAACACCGTACTAAAGGGGTTTAGTATGGAAGATTCTAAGCGTGGTGGTTCACCCACTTACTTAGGAATCACTCTCTCCAAAAGGATGTCTTTCAAGACTGATTTGGAGAGAGCTCGCGTGCAAGGGATACCCTATGCTTCGGCAGTAGGCTCTATCATGTATGCGATGTTATGTACCAGACCAGATTTAGCTAACTTACTAGGTGTAGTGATTAGGAATCAATCGGATAGGACATTCTTAAGTACTTGAAAAGCACTAAAGAAATGTTCTTGGTGCTTGGTAACGGTGAACTCCAGTGGGAGTCCATTACCAATTCCAGCTTCCAGAGTGATAACGTCGACTGAAAGTCAGTCTCGGTCTTTGTCTTTACCCTTAGTAGAGGGACGGTATGTTGGAAGAGTTCCAAGCTAGATACCGTGTCAAACTAGACGATAAGGCTGAATACATCGCTATCAACGATGCTACCAAAGTGGATGTCTGGATATTTCTTGTTCATGAGATGAACATGGTTTCTACCATTGAGCGTCCAATAACTGTTATTGTGACAACAATGGAGTTGTGGCTTTGACCTAAGAACGCCGGTCCCATCAGCGATCCAGACATATTCTGAGGACAGTATCACCTGATCAGAGAGATGGTTGATCTCTAAGGGATCGAGATTAGGAGAGTTGACGCGAAGAATAACACGGCGGATCCACTTACAGAGGCCTTTCCCTAAAGAGACTTTTATGGGGCGTTGAGTATGAGATACTACAACAAATATCCTTAGTGCAAGTGGGAGATTGTTAGTTATATGTATACCCTAGAGACCATTATTGTACATGTGATGTATATTATAGTGGATGCTTGGACATATATTGGGAGGACTTTCTTGCTTGACATGATAGTATGCTATCTGGTTGCTCTTTATCTTAACATGTACACTTATTGTCTCTCTATTACATGTTGATAAAGCCCTTAGGATGAGTACTTGACTACTAGGATTATGATGCAAAGCATACTAGTGGGGCGGAGGTAGTCGGTAAGTACATCCTTCAAATGTTCCTAGTCGTGGGAGTATTGAAACAGGGCATTGATATTCCAGAGTAGACTAGCGTATACGCTTCTTGTCCCATATGATGGGTGATGGATGATCCTACATCCATTGGTGTTTGACATCAGAGAAGGTATACAGGTGCTCGGTGTAGACTGGGTACACTGAACGAACTCGCCGAGAACTCCTAGATGGTATTATACCTATCGTCAGATAGCAGTTCTCTGGTGACACTGGTACAGGTTAGTCCGTCGACCCGAGATCATCATAGAGTCTTATGTGATTCCCACCGTGCTTTGATTTCCATATTACCACGTTCAAGAGAAGTACAAAACGGTGGTTTTTGGGTACAGTCCCAAGTCACATCGAGGCAATGAGCGATGGGAGGGGATTTCTTCTCTCCCAGTATTGGGGGTTGATGTTGCGCTATGCTCGATTGTCTATAACAGGAAATCCCTGGCCAGGATTACTGAGATTTATTGATAAGTGTTATCAGTAGTTTCTCGAACCGTTATGAGCCTCACATCGGCATGTCTTATCAGGCTTTTGGGGTCTGACGTTTACCATCCCTAGGCTGAGATATGCGACATATTAGACGAAGAGACCAGACTGTACGGTAGTGTTACTGATTAGATTCACGGGAGTATGAGCAGGCTTGCATGTTGATCTTCTGATCGCTCAATGCCCGGGTGACCGTTACGTTAAGCAGACCGCTTATGGCCTATGGGTGGCTGATATGATCACCACCTACTGCCGGCGTATTGATGGGTCTTTAGAGTCCTACATAGAGGTTTCCTGGTTCAGGCGAAACGAAGTAGGAGCACATATATGATATGTGCGGGACCGAGATTAATACGTGTATGTGATACCGTATTCTATTCTCGCGATATGTGATATCGGTCGGTTATATGTGATATAGCCGGATTATCGAATCAAGTGTTGATTCGATAAGTTGATACATTTGATATTAGTCGGTTGTATGTGATATAGCCAGATTATTAAATAAAGTGTTGATTTAATAATTTAATGTATAATTATATATTTGATATATTGATTTACATTAACTAATATTAGCTCACTTAAGTATTTCTTTTTCTCACTTATGTGTGCACTTAATATATATGTGATATATATTATTTTGTCATGCATGTTGCAACATGTTACATGGGTGTATGAGACTCACACCATGCTTATAATAATGTAAGGTTTTATTTATTTGAAGTAAATCAAATTAGTTGGAAATTAGTCACATGGTTAATCTTAGTGGAAGCATGTAGAACCATTGATTTAGTCCACTAGTTTTGTTTTACATTAGATATTTATTAACCCAACCATTACCTTAAACCATGGTTATGTCTCTACATGAGTTATATGAGATATTTCTTATCCATGGTTGCCATTACACTAGACCTTTTCCATGGTTGCTTTTCTTCATCTCCTTCCTCAAGCTCTCTAGCTTTTTGGGAGGTGAAGAAAATGAGTGAGAAAATAATTTCTAAAGTGAGAAAAATTCCTACTTCATCAACCTCTTCTATACTAGCCATTTAGATTGGGTTGTTTCTTCACTAGTTCATCTCTTAGTGAAGAGATAGCTTGAGTTAGTGTCTTCTCGACGTAGATCATCTTCGGCCTCGATGACTTCAAGCAAGTTTGTTCATTTCACCTTGTGGAGCCTTTCTAGAGTTCGGGAGATCGCTACTTGGAGCGAAGGGACTACTACACGGAGCTATTGAAGTGAAGGACCGGTCTCCAAAGGTTGTATTCCTTATTCACTTAGATTTAAAGATGTTTACATACTAGTTTCGTCTAATTCTCTAGTTAAGATTCTAGGTTAGGGTTCTTAAGTGTGCCAAATTTTTTAAAACGGCATGGTCGATGCCTCCCGAAATCCAGCGGCGACCCTAGGGAACTCAGCATATGTATTATAGTATTATTTTTCACTATTCAATTTCTCTCTTGGCTATTCGTATTTTTATACGGTGTAACACCCTAATTCATTTATAGCAGTTCTCTTTTGAGTATTTCTTTATTTATGGTCTTTTCTTGATTTATTGTGTTGTGGGTGCGAATAGTGTATTGGTATCCGTCTTTGCATCCGACCCTACCCGCTTGCTGGAAACCCGTCTTGATTTCTGTTTATGATTTATCCCGGCTGTTTATGAGGATCCGTGCACTTTCATATTTTTTTATACTGCATACTGGCATTCTATCTGGCATCTACATTTTTTTAATATAACATTTAGAGTCGAATAAAATATTTTAAAAATATCTTGCATGACTTGCATCATACCCCTGACCCTGTGGTAGCATCCATATATCGTGTTCCCGCCCCGTTCAGTGAAACGGGCCTGTTTGGATCGCTGCGTGCACGCTACGTGCATTGGTTCTTAGGGGTATGCTTTTTCGTTACCCGGATATCCTGTTTTGGTTTTGGTTACTACGTATATTATTCGTATTTTCAAAACGTAATTTTAGACCCGACCGGGGCTTGTTTTGGACTTTTTTTTGTATTAGCCAAAATCTCAAAATTTCCCTAATATTTTATTCTTACCATTTTTTTCTGTTTCAAAATTCTTTTAGTTTTAAATTTTATTTTAAAAGATTTTTTTTAAAAACAAATTCACCGGCCTCTCACTCTTTCTCTCTCTTCGGCATATTTATATTATATTTATTTTTTTTCCCTTCCTTTCTTTATTAATACGCAGCCTCTCTCTCTCCGACTATTCATCTTCTTTTAAAAAAAATTCTCCCGCCGCCTCACCTCGCGAGCTCGAACTCACGCCCGCGACAGCCTCGCCGTCGCCGCCACCGTCGACCCCTCGCCTCCATCATCTCATCACCATCTCCCCTTCTCGACCTCCTCATCTCCTCTCTTTCCCCACGCCTCTCCCCCGCTCGAACCCTGCACACCGGGAAACCCTAATCCTAGCCTGCACCCATCACCTCACCGTCACCCTTCACTTCCGCCGACCTCCTCAACCCCCTCGGACCTCACCTTCACCACCTACGACTATTGACTCCATCACCACCATCATCAACTCCATCATCTTCTTTCCCGACTTCAAGAACCTAGCACCTCACTACCATCACATGCTTCCTCACCAGCTATAACGTTTTGAAAATCGTTTCGGTGAAATTTCGAAAAAAAGGTAAAATAAGGGGGTTTTCTGTAACAAGTCAAAATGCAAATATCTTTATTATAAAATTAAATATACATATTCTAGCTATGTAATTGCTAGTATTTGGTGTTTATTGAGCCACTGGTGAAATTTCAAATTTTCTGAAAAATTTTCCGAAATCAATTATTTTAATATTATTTTAAGCCGTCACTAATATATTTAATGAGGGAAAATTACAAATTGGAATGAGTTGAAACAAATTTTGTGCATCATAAAACATTAAATAAAATTTTATCATGTTGTTTTTTAAACGAAATCGTTTGCCAAAACGGTTTAGAAAATTATTGAAGAAAAAGGCTTAAATGGTGAAAATAAGTTAAATGGAGATTTGGGGTATTATATTTATCATTTTCCCTCACCCCACACACACACCCACACTCACACAACCCCATATTCAGCAGCCCTCTCCAAGTGTTCCTCACTTATTGATAGAAGAAAAGAAATCATGAGAAAGAAAACAAAGGAAGTGAGAAAATAGTAAAAAGAGTATAGTCTTTTGTTGACTTGGTCTTCTTTTCTCCCATTGACTTCACCCACCCCCACACCACACCTCACTCCTCTCCTCCCTTAGCCGAATCTGAACTGTTGGCAGCCCCCCCCCCCCCCATTTTTCTCCAAGTCCTCTTCTTCCTTCACCTCCAAATTCATTCAAAAATCAACCAAAATCAACAAAAATCAAAGCAAACTCAAAATCTAATCCCTACCTATTTCTCATTAGCCAAACTTGCATGGATCTAGGGAATAAGTTGGCATTTTAGAGGCTTTGATTTCCTTATTTGATCTCTTGATCATGAGGTATAATTCTAACATTTTTCTTAATTTGTTGGTTATTGCTTTAATTTAGCTTAATTAGGAAATTAATTATGGTTCTAATTGAAAGATTTGAGTTTCAAGAGAAGGATTAATTTATAGTTAGGGTTTTTTTTGTTGTGTGTTTATGGATGCATAGTGTAATTCATCATATTGTGAAATGAAAAACCTAATCTAATTGCTAGTTTGCAAATTGTTAGGTTGAAATTGTGGTAATTACACTAATTTGCAAACTAGGTTTTGGAATTTAATTGCAAATGTTAGATTAAAAATCTAAATATGTTTTTCATGACTTCATTAACATTTTAAAGTGTAGTTTAATGTTATAGATCATGCAAATCCAAGCTAGATTGTAGTTTGTGCATTTTTGCTATGAAATTATTAAAATTGGTTATGTTTGCAAACTAGATTTTTGAGATTGATATTAAGAATTAAGTTTAAAATCTAATTAACATTGGTATGACTTAATTAAGATGGTTAGTGAGCCTTATGGCCATTAGTTTTGTTAAAACATCATGTTTTGTACAAAAACGGGTAAATTTTGCTTGCTAGATTTTCGGAAAAATAGCTTTTAAAGTGAGTTTGAGGTTTTTGTGAATTGAAACCTATTTCATATTATAATTAGTGCTTGTGATTGTACAAATGAGTGTGTTTGGGTTTTTCTCGATGGTTTGGCGTTTGTACGCCGACGTCGAGGGTTTTTAAGTTGATTTGTGGAAGCAAACCATAGGTTTTGACCTATGTGGGATTCGTGAGTCGTTTTGGTCATGAGTCGGATTTTAATGCGATACGATGCGTTATGATATGTAGGTAACCCATGTAGACTTCGAGACGACAAGCAAGCGCGTGGCGACGTCGGCACCGGCGAGCGAGGAACAGGTGAATAGATTTATATCTATGGGGAGAAGTCGGGTGGATGGCGTATAGCACCCCCGCAGTCCGTGGTGGTGTATACGGATGCGTATACACACCAACAATTATTATATGTTATTTGGGATTAATAACGATGTTTAGGATGGATATTGGTGTGTTGGATTATTTTAGTGTTGCGAACCCTAAGGTAGTGTTGCACTACACATACACACCTACATACTTGCATACATTCCTATTTATATGTGCTCATGGGATTCTTTATAGTTATGTGATCACATGGGTATGGGACTATGTGTTCACATACGGACTTGAGGATGATACTTGGGATTGAGCTGAGTCGATGAGATTTGTTTTGTGGTTGTGATATCGGTGATATGGCAGGATTCGTACTTGAGGTACGTCCTGGTGTTATAGCGGATCTTGGGGCGGCGATACGGGTGAATAGTGTTATAAATAAAATGGTCGACATGTGATCGTGATATGAGGCATGATATGCTAGGATATTGATATTAGGCCATATCGGGCGATGTATACCCTTGATGATGCTATGTGCTGACGGTATCGGTTTGTACGAGATTGTCGATCTGTAGTTAGATCATGAGTATATTGAGGATATTAGTATTGTACTAGACATAGGTCAGTATCCTAGACTATGATCTTGAATAAAGAGGATACTAGAGGAATGGTGTGAGGAATATGATATTGACCCGTACCCAGATTTGGGGATGCCGTACGACGGATTTACGTACGAGCTATATCTTGATGATTGATCCGCACTCTTGACTTGGCATGTCTGATTGTAGATATGGTATCAGATATGATAATATTGAGGCGGGATCACCGACTAATATATATACAGGTATGTATATGGATCGACTCAGATGTTAGGCGGTTTCCTTACCTGTAGTCCAGCTTGTTAGCTTAGCCCTTTAGTTTAGTTTAGTTATTAGATTAGATTCGATTCTTACCTATTTCAAAAACTAACGAATCGTGGGTATTTTAAAAGACAGCCTAAGGGATCCTACGGATATTTCAAAAGACGTATCTTTTCATAAAAACACCGTAGCCCCTATTTTCAAAACCCCATGATTCGTGTTATTTCAAAAGGCACCATTTGTAGGACTTATATTAGATTAATGCAGGTTAGTTACAGTTGCGTCTAGTATTCAGCTCCCGCTTATTATTGTGGTTCGCTTCGCATCGCATACTTATGTTATAATTTCTTATTGCAATGTTGATATCTTATTGTTAGGACACCAGCACCATTACCGATGATGCGTATGTACCACGTACACTTACTTGCCGGCTCACACACATCTTCATCGGTAATTGCCATGTCACGTACACCTTAGAAAATATTATTGCTTGACTTAGCTTGTTAGTTAGTAATTTGACATGATATTAGTGTACCTGCCTTATATGCCAGCTTAACATTGTAGTTATTACTTGTCACTTCATGCATACTGTTATTCATTGGTATGCCTATATTCATGGTTTTACATGCTATTGATGATTTGGATTCGGATTTCCATGAAATTTTCTGGATTTGGGGGGAAAACCGCAAAACTTATATAAACTGATTTCTCTCTTTTTAAATAAAAAGTGCGGTTTTTCCCATGATGTATGAATCGTCCACCATGAGTTTGCTGATGGATTTCGAGACCCGATTCGAGGAGACGGATGAACCGTTTCGGGTACATGGTGGACCCGGTAAGGTACCCCGGGGCAAGAAGCGCGTGATGATGACGATGTGAGCCTGGCAGGGGAGCACTACCTACCGGTGATTTTACCCGACGCGTCGGATATCCGGAGGATACCGTCGTGGTCTTGAGATGGATGGTAGGGGCCGGTCTGGACTGACGGCGCCCTAGATATTGTGTTTGAGACATTTAGATTTCGAGATATTAAGGTACAGAGACTGTGATACAGAGATATCGAGATATTGGGATTACGTTTTGTGCCGATGCTAGGCACTGTTTTATGCTGATTTCATTATGATACCTCATTTTAAAAATACAAAGGAAATCTCACTAAATTATGAAAACAGTTCTTCATTTACATGTATTCTGTTTTCATGCATTCATACCTCATTCATATGATATATTGCTACCTGAGGCACTGACACGGGCACATGAGATTACACCCGGGTTAGATATTTACCCTAGCCTTGTTATAGGTTGCATGTTATATATATAATTGAGGATATATTATGATCATTGACCTAGGTTGCGTTATTTATGCGATTTCTTTCCGTAGATGTTTTTCTATTCATGAGTTGGCAACTCACCCCCGTTGTGCCCCAGTTTCTTGCAGGTTTGCCGTACAGGTTTCATTACGTCTTGCGGGCATAGTTTCCTTCGGGTGATTTGCTAGTAGGTGGGTTTACTTGTATCGTACCCCCATTATATATCTTGTATATTATTATTCTGTTGTATCTAGAAGTTCCATCAACCAAACATGTATTTATTTGAGATAGAGACCAGTGATGTTATTCCTTCGACCTTAGAGTCGCGCGTTATATTTCTGTGGTTTTCTTATGGTTTTGAGTTTCCTTTTGAATTTTGATCCTCGCCGCTGGCGTTGTATATTATATTGCTTGTGTGGTTGTGATCGTCGATTGACGAAGAGCTAGCTCCCGCTTGGGGATGCCTTTTTATTGATTTAGTATACTATTCATGTTGTATCCCGTTTGGGGGCCAGTATTTACAAAGGAGACTCTGCCGAAATTTTCGGGAAATATTCGATGTTTCTTTTAAAAACCGTATAATTCGGCTTATGCTATTAAAACTACTTGTTTTAAATTGGTTTTCCATCACTCTACTACTTTTCTTGGTTTGGGTTTATGGGTTTTCGGCTTACTTAGGTTACGTACGCCTCGAGACGTTCGTAGTTTAAGTGCCGGTCATATTCCGTACTTTCGGGACGTGACACCGGCGATCCCTTGCCGTCGCCTCAACACCTTCGCAACCATCTCCTCGCCTTCTCCCAAACCCCAGAGCTACACCAAACCCCAGTCTTCTCCTTCTCTTCCTTCTTCTTCTTCTTCTTCTTCTTCTTCTTCTTTCCTTATCTTTTCTTTCTTGATCTGGTTTTTCCCGGCCATCACCGGAGCTGTGCCGTCGCTGACGTTCAGAGCAACCCAGTAGACATCCTTCTCCAGCGTGGTTACCTTCATGCTTTGCCTGGACCTGTCCCGTGTGCCGTGTGTGCATTGCAACGTTTACTCGACGTCGGACGCAGCGTACGCACCCCGTCTTGTGATCCATTCAGGCAAGTTCATCTTGCTACATGCTATGTATCTTATTTTGCATCCATATGAATAAAAATATCACATGTTGATTGCACTGTACACCCATATTAATGTTTTACTGTTTTTGGAGACTCGTATGCATCCATATCATTTATTATATATGTAGCTGCATCTACAGATCATATTATTTCATGTTATTGTCGTATTAACACCCCATGCTCGATAATGTGCATCCTACATAATCATGGAGCTGTAGATGTAACCCATGATAGATATTTGTGCATCCGTATTTTATTGTGCATCCATACTATTAATTATATATCTAGTTACATACCATGTCACATTAATTCATATTAATGTTACATTAGCACCCCATGCTTGATAATATGCATCCTACGTAGTCATGGAGCTGTAGATGTGAACCCTGATAAACATTTGTGCATCCGTATTTTACCATGATTCGATACTTGCTACATTTTACTGTTGGAGACCCATTTGATACACTGTGCACCACCTGAAATGACCTGTTACACCACTGCTTGACTTGATACCTGATCCTGTTACTAATGCCGACAATCCTGACATGTTGTCCTGACGGACGTATCCTGTTGTCTACATAGACAAACCTGTACCTGCTTGATCCTGTGTTGGTATTAGCACCAGATTTATCAATACCTGACTTGAACATATAACCTTGGGGGTAAGGGGAAATCAATGATGAAACTTGACTTGTAACTCAATAGTTCGACGCTTATACTGATCAGTTATACGGGCTAGGCCAGCCCCAGGATGATGCTATTGACATCATTCATCTGTACATGTTTCCTGTTTAATGCCTAGCGGCATATCTCGGATTTCAGCCCGAGAATCTGGACCGTGGTCCCGGGCACGCGCGGGATACTATTGAGTTACATCGACGATTCATTAAATTGATTTCAAAGACTTGAGAGTAATTAACCCAGTAGCATAGATTACTCACCGCATGCACATACACTTCACCGTTCCATATTCGTGTTACTGTTATATACTCATTACTGTTTATACTCATACCTGCCTATCTTGTTACCTCCTGATTATATTTTATTGTTTGATATTATGACGCACTGACGTCTGGGTTTTGCATGGCCCAGATCCTTTATCTCTTTCGCAGGCCGACCAGGAGTACTTCAGTAGACAGGCCGAACAGTGAGGAACAGTTTGGTATTTCGTTTAGTTTAGTTTAGTTTAGTTTTCTTTCAGCATTTTCTTTTCCTGATGTGAGCTCGTATTTGGGACGTACTTTCCAGATGTTATTTGTTTAGTGGATTTATTGCTTCCGCACATTTATATTTCTTGACTCGTTTATTCTGGCATATGGACATGTACTAGATAGTTTATTTTATTTTACTGTTCTTGATATCTTATAGACGGCCATAATGTGACTGTGAAGAGATGTTTCCTAGCCACAGGTAGCATGGTTAGCTCTATCACATGCCGATCTTAGCTCACTCTGGGAAGCGGGGCATGACAGGGTTTGTTTGGTATCAGAGACATAGGTTAATCGGGTTTGATTCTTTTGTAGTTGGGCATTGGACCCAATACACGAATCAGAAATCCCGTAATTATGAACATGTCCTGCCACATTGTTATCGTGATTCGTGAATCATATCTTTCTCTTGACCCTGTCTTGACGATATGCAAACAACTTTGCATCTCGACTTGAAACCTTCTGGTTCCCTATTATTTCTTTCTATTCTGATACTAGGATTTGGGCGACTTGAACAGAGTTATGTGATTGTAATTATGAACTGCAGCATGTTTACAATGCGGTACTCTATTTAAGTAATTTGGAGTCCTAGTCTTGATTCACCTCCTTGTTTTATGGTCATTATATTACCTTGCTTCTCTCGGTTTCATTACTCACCAGTTTATGTTTTATCGCAAGTTTTAAATCTTGTTTATCATGCTGATCATCTTCGGTGTCTTGGTTTTAGGATCATGGCGGATAGAGAACTGAGATCGTACCAGGGGCGTGTTGATGACGCCGCACTGCTTGGAGTAATTCGTGGGATACTGGAGAACCAGAAGTGGAAAATCGAGCTGAACCAGCGGCAAGATGAAGCTTTTCAGGAAGGTTTGCGGACCGTCCAGCAGTCCGTAGACACTGTTGCAGCCAAACCGGTACAGCGTGTGGGTACCGTGGAGGATTTCAGGAGACTTGGTCCGTCCACTTTCACTGGTTTGGAGGAGCCATTGCCAGCAGAGCAGTGGCTAGTCGATACAGAGAATCTGCTCGTTGCAGCACAGATTCTGGAGGACCAGAGAGTGGATGTCGTATGCATCCAATTGGTGGATTATTCCCGTGAGTGGTGGCTTGTGGAAAAGACCCGTTTGCCCAAGCCGATCAGTTGGGCAACTTTCTCGCAGAGTTTCTTGGAGAAGTTCTTTCTGCAGACTGCACGGGAAGAAATGGAAGAAAGATTTATCAGTCTGAAGCAGAATGGCGGATCCATAGATGCGCATGCGGCTGAGTGGACACGGCTCAGCCGATTCGCAGGACCTTTGGTTGCCAAAGAAGCTGATAGGGCACGAAGGTTCATGCGCAGTTTGGAAGTAGAAATCCAGAAGCACATTATATCTCTGGGATTGACCACTTTCTCGCAAGTTCTTAAAGCAGAGTAGCAGAGCATATCATTCAAGACAGAGGGTGCGCAGCAGCAGGCAGTTGTGGTACGGAAGCCGGCGTTTACGCCGAACCGAGCGCCTATACGCAGAGGAATTCCGGTGAACCGATGTGGCGTGGTGCCGATGAAGAAGACCGTCGTAGCTGATCAGAGAAGGAGCGTGATTTGTGACTTTTGCTTTCTACCTGGACATCTAAAAAGAGATTGCCGAAGGATGCTTGGACTCTGTTTGGTTTGTGGATCAGCGGATCATACTATCAATGCTTGTCCGTCAAAACTTCGTTTGAAGGATGATGTTCAGAGGCCACCGCAGAAACAGATTTAGGGGCAGAAGCAGATAACTTAGGGACATAATCAAGCTCGAGCCTTTACTCTGACGGCCGAAGAGGCCAAGGCTTCAGATGAAGTTGTTTCAGGTATCCTACTTGTTCATGATTTTCCCGCATTAGCATTATTCGATTCTGGTGCATCCCATTGTTTTATGTCGTCCAAGTTTATTGCAGCACATTCGATTTCTTGAACGACCCTGTCTAGTTGTTGGGACATACACACTGGGAACGGGAAGATCATATCTAGTAGTGAGTGCAAAGATTATTCTGTTGTTATTTGCGGATGAGAGTTATTTGCAGATTTCTTGGTGATTGATACCGGCAGTTATGATGTTATCTTGGGAATGGACTTTCTCGGTACTTTCCACGCTCACATTGATTGTAGGGCAAAGAAAGTGATTTTCCATATTCCCGGACATCCGGAGTTTGTCTTTGCCGGAGGTAGCAGTTCTGTTGGGCCAGTCGAGTTTAGGGCTAAGCCGATAGGCGCCATTCTTTCGTCGATGGAAGTTGATAAGGAGGAAGCGACAGCTGTAGTTTGAGAGTTCATGGATGTGTTCGAGGACATCTCGGGTTTACCACCAAAACGAGATGTGGAGTTCACGATCGATCTTGTTCCTGCTGCAGCGCCAATCTCAAAAGCATACTATCCGATGGCACCGTTAGAGTTGGAAGAGGTAAAGAAGCAGGTTACCGAATTGCTAGAGAAGGGTTGGATTCGCAGCAGCAATTCCCCTTGGGGAGGTCCAGTTCTTCTAGTCAATAAGAAAGATGGCACAAGGAGGATGTGCATCGATTATCGAGAATTAAACCGGGTGACTATTAAGAACAAGTTCCCGATCCCTCGCATTAGCAAATTATTCGAGCAACTCAGTGGCTCGAGGGTATTCTCGAAGCTGGATTTACGATCCGGATATCATCAAGTTCGAGTTAAATCGGAGGATATTTGCAAGACCGCGTTCCAAACTCGATATGGACATTATGAGTATTTAGTGATGCCATTCGGAGTCATGAATGCACCGGCGATATTTATGGACATCATGAATCGAATCTTTTCTCCATTCTTGGACCAGTTTATTGTGGTGCTTATGGATGATATTCTAGTGTATTCAAGAAGCCAGGAAGAGCATGCCGAACACTTGAGGATCGCACTGCAGACATTGAGACATGAAAGATTGTATGCAAAGATGAGCAAGTGCGAGTTTTGGCTTGGAGAAGTGATGTTTTTGGGGTATGTCGTATCCGGAGATGGAATCGTCGTTGATCCTGAGAAGATTACAGCAGTTCAAGATTGGCCGATTCCGAAGAATGTAGCAGAGATCAGAAGTTTTCTTGGACTTGCCGGATATTACAGAAGGTTCGTGGAGAATTTTGCTTGCTTAGCTGAGCCTTTGACCAAGCTTACGCGGAAGGAGGTACCATTCGTTTGGACGGATAGTTGTACTTCAGCTTTTGAGGCATTGAAGCAAAGGCTGATAACCGCTCCTATTTTGACCGTACCAGACGGTTCCGGAGGATTGGTGATTCACAGCGACGCATCTGGGAAAGGTTTGGAATGTGTTTTGATGCAGCATGGGAAGGTTATAGCCTACGCATCAAGACGGTTGAAGACCCATGAGAAGAATTACCCAACTCATGATTTGGAGCTTGCAGCAGTGATTTTCTCTCTGAAGATTTGGAGACACTACTTACTGGGCAAAAGGGTCGAAGTATTCACCGATCATAAAAGCTTAAAGTATGTGTTCACGCAGAAAGAGCTTAATATGAGGCAGCGTAGTTGGTTGGAGCTGATGGCTGACTATGATCTTGATCTCAAGTACCATCCGGGGAAAGTTAATATAGTGCCGGATGCACTTAGTCGATTGCCAGCAATTCGGATGTTGACTGCACAGAAGGAGCTTATCGAAGATTTTCGGAGATTCGAGTTGGAGATCATGCCACCGCATTCTTCGGGACAGTTGATGCAGCTGCAAGTACAGTCGTCGGTGATCGATAATATTAAAGCAACGCAGTCGCACGATCCAAGATTGCAGAAGTTTCGAGAACAGGTTGAAGCGGGACTTCGAACGGACTTGTTGATTCATGAAGATGGTTCGTTGCGTTATGGTAGCCGTTTGTGTGTGCCGAAAGTAGACATTCGCGAAGAAATTATGAAGGAGGCACACAGTTCCGCATATTCTGTACATCCAAGAGGCACGAAGATGTATCGTGATCTACGACAGCATTTCTGGTGGGAAGGCATGAAAAGGGAGATTGCCCGTTTTGTAGCGAAGTGCTTGGTGTGTCAGCAAGTTAAGGCTAAACATCAAAAGGTAGCTGGTTTATTGCAACCACTTCCGATTCCTCAGTGGAAGTGGGAACATATAACCATGGATTTCGTGATAGCTTTACCGCAGAGTCCAAAGGGCAACAATGCAGTTTGGGTGATTGTTGATCGATTGACCAAGGCAGCTCATTTCATACCGTTTCGTGTTGGTCAGTCGACAGAAGCATTAGCAGAATGGTATATGCAGGAGATTGTGAGATTGCATGGAATACCTGTGAGCATCGTTTCCGACCGTGATACCCGATTCTTATCGCACTTCTGGAGGAGTTTAAAGGAAAGTTTGGGAACGCGATTGAAGTTTAGCACTGCTTATCATCCTCAAACAGATGGCCAGTAGGAGAGAACGATCCAAAATCTTGAAGACATGTTGAGAGCTTGCATGTTAGACTTCAAGGGCTCGTGAGAGGATCATCTACACTTGGTGGAGTTTTCTTACAATAACAGCTTTCAGGCGACTATTCAGATGGCTCCATTCGAAGTATTGTATGGTCGCAAGTGTCGCTCACCCGTTTGTTGGGACGATATTGGAGAACGAAGATTGTTGGGACCGGATTTGATCGTGCAAACAATAGAGAAGGTTAATACCATCCGAAATCACATGAAGGCGGCACAGGATCGGCAGAAGAGTTGGGCCAATAGATCGAGAAGACCTCTAGAGTTCGCTGTTGGTGATCTTGTATTCTTGAAGATATCACCGACTAAAGGAGTGATTCATTTTGGGAGTCGAGGCAAGCTTAGTCCTCGATTCGTGGGGCCTTTCGAGATTATTGAGCGTGTTGGAGAAGTGGCTTATCGATTGACTTTACCACCATCTTTGCCAAGTGTTCATGACGTGTTTCATGTATCTCAACTCCGTAAGTATGTTCGAGATGAGACGCACGTGCTGGATCATTCGGAGCTGACTGTAAGGGAGGATTTGACCTATGAAGAACGACCAATGTCGATTGTTGATCGAAGAGAAAAGGTCCTCAAGAACAAGGTTATCCCTCTCGTACTTGTTTCATGGGAAAATCGCTCGCATGGAGAATCGACTTGGGAACGAGAAGACGAGATTCGACAGAAGTTTCCAGATCTCTTCTTGTAGATTCATGTTTATTTATCCTTTCTTGTTCCGGGAATTTCGAGGACGAAATTTTTTTGTAGTTGGGTATAATGTAACACCCTAGTTCATTTATACCAGTTCTCTTTTGAGTATTTCTTTATTTATGGTCTTTTCTTGATTTACTGTGTTTTGGGTGAGAATAGTGTATTGGTATCCGTCTTTGCATCCGACCCGACCCACTTGCTGGAAACCCGTCTTCATTCCTGTTTATGATTTATCCCGGTTGTTTATGAGGATCCGTGCACTTTCATATTCTTTTTTATAATCCATACTGGCATTATATCTGGCATCTGCATTTTTTTAATATAACATTTAGAGTCGAATAAAATATTTTACAAATATCTTGCATAGGTTGCATTATACCCCTAACCCTGTGGTAGCATCCGTATATCGTGTTCCCGTCCCGTTCAGTGAAACAGACCAGTTTGGATCGTTGCGTGCACGCTACGTGCATCCGTTCTTGGGGGTACGCTTTTTCGTTACCCGGATAACCTGTTTTGGTTTTGGTTATTACGTATATTATTCGTATTTTCAAAACGTAATTTTAGACCCGACCCGGGCATGTTTTGGACTTTTTTTGTATTAGCCAAAATCTCAAAATTTCCCTAATATTTTATTCTTACCATTTTTTTCTAAAATCTTTTATTTTTAAATTTTATTTTAAAAGTTTGTTTTTAAAACAAATTCACCGGTCTCTCTCTCTCTCTCTCTCTCTCTCTCTCTCTTCTGCATATTTATATTATATTCATTTTTTTTCTTTCTTTATTAATACATAGCCTCTCTCTCCCACTATTCATCTTCTTTAAAAAAAAATCTCCCGCCTCCTCACCTCGCGAGCTCGAACCCACGCCCGCGATAGCCTCGCCGTCGCCACCACCGCCGACCCCTCGCCTCAATCATCTCATCACCATCTCCCCTTCTCGACCTCCTCATCTCCTCTCTTTCCCCACGCCTCTCCCCCGCTCGAACCCTGCATACCGAGAAACCCTAACCCTAGCTTGCACCCATCACCTCGCCGTCACCCTTCACTTCCGCCGACCTCCTCAACCCCCTCGGACCTCACCTTCACCACCTCCGACTCTTGACGCCATCACCACCATCATCAACTCCATCACCTTCTTTCCCGGCTGCAAGAACCTAGCACCTCACTGCCATCACATGCTTCCTCGCCGACGATCCCTTGTCGTCGCCTCAACACCTTCGCAACCACCTCCTCACCTTCTCCCAAAACCCCAGAGCCACACCAAACCCCAGTCTCCTCCTTCTCTTCCTTCTTCTTCTTCTTCTTCTTCTTTCCTTATCTTTTCTTTCTTGATCTGGTTTTTCCCGTCCATCACCGGAGCTGTGCCGTCGCTGACGTTCAGAGCAACCCAGTGGACATCCTTCTCCAGCGTGGTTACCTTCTTGCTTTGCCTAGACCTGTCCCGTGTGCCGTGTGTGCATTGCGACGTTTACCCGACGTCGGACGCAGCGTACGCACCCCATCGTGTGATCCATTCAGGCATGTTCATCTTGCTACATGCTATGTATCT
This sequence comes from Agapanthus africanus, assembly GCA_030015575.1. Classification (NCBI taxonomy): domain Eukaryota; kingdom Viridiplantae; phylum Streptophyta; class Magnoliopsida; order Asparagales; family Amaryllidaceae; genus Agapanthus; species Agapanthus africanus. The sequence goes on from JASDDO010000010.1 coordinate 70,823,572, forward strand.
TATTTTGCATCCATATGAATAAAATATCATATGTTGATTGCACTGTACACCCATATTAATGTTTTATTGTTTTCGGATACCCGTATGCATCCATATCATTTATTATATATGTAGCTGCATCTACAGATCATATTATTTCATGTTATTGTCGTATTAACACCCCATGCTCGATAATGTGCATCCTACGTAGTCATGGAGCTATAGATGTAACCTTAATAGATATTTTTGCATCCGTGTTTTATTGTACATCCATACCATTAATTATATATCTAGTTGCATGCCATGTCACATTAATTCACATTACTGTTACATTAACACCCCATGCTTGATAATGTGCATCCTACGTAGTCATGGAGCTGTAGATGTGAACCCTGATAAACATTTGTGCACCTGTATTTTACCATGATTTGATACTTGCTACATTTTATTGTTGGGCACCCATTTGATACACTGTGCACCACTTGATATGACCTGTTACACTACTTCTTGACTTGATACCTGATCCTGTTACTAATACCGACAATCCTGACATGTTGTCCTGACGGACGTATCCTATTGTCTACATAGACAAACCTGTACCTGCTTGATCCTGTGTTGGCATTAGCTCCAGATTTATCAATACCTGACTTGAACACATAACCTTGGAGGTAAGGAGAAATCAATGATGAAACCTGAATTGTAACTCAATAGTTCGACGCTTATACTGATCAGTTATACGGGCTAGGCCAGCCCCGGGATAATGCTGTTGACATCATTCATCTGTACATGTTTCCTGTTTAATGCCTAGCGGCATATCTCAGATTTCAGCCCGAGAATCCGGACCGTGGTCCCGGGCACGCACGGGATACTATTGAGTTACATCGACGATTCATTAAATTGATTTCAAAGACTTGAGAGTAATTAACTCAGTAGCATAGATTACTCACCGCATGCACATACACTTCACTGTTCCATATCCGTGTTACTGTTATACACTCATTACTATTTATACTCATGCCTGCCTATCTTGTTACCTCCTGATTATATTTTATTGTTTGGTATTATGACGCACTGACGTCTGCGTTTTGCATGGCCCAGATCCTTTATCTCTTTCGTAGGCCGACAAGGAGTACTTCGGTAGACAGGCCGAACAGTGAGGAGCGGTTTGGTATTTCGTTTAGTTTAGTTTAGTTTAGTTTACTTTAGCATTTTCTTTTCCTGATGTGAGCCCGTATTTGGGACGTACTTTCCAGATGTTATTTGTTTAGTGGATTTATTGCTTCCGCACATTTATATTTCTTGACTCGTTTATTCTGGCATATGGACATGTACTAGATAGTTTATTTTATTTTACTGTTCTTGATATCTTATAGACAGCCGTAATGTGACTGTGGAGGGATGTTTCCTAACCACAGGTAGCATGGTTGGCTCTATCACGTGTCGATCTTAGCGCACTCTGGGAAGCGGGGCGTGACATACGGTACGCGTATATGTATTTCGATATATATACCGGGTTGTATTCCGTATTCTACGGAATATTTTCTAGAAGATAGACACTACATTATATGATTTTCTTTTTAGAAAATCATTTGCAAATGAGGTGGTGGGTGAGGTGGTATTGAGCATGGTTGAAGACATGTAGAGACAAATGGGCTTCATTATTTTGATTAACAAATAAATTATGATATTTATTTGTATGGTTGTAAAATGAACATGAACCCATTCTCCTTTTTATTCTTCTTACTTCATTCATTCTCTCATGTTTCCTTGAGTTGCTCATGGCTATTATTCCTCACCTCCTCCTCCTTCTACACTTTCTCTCATGAGCTTAGATTTGAGAGAAAAAGATAGTGAAAAATTCCTACATCCCCACTCTCCATTCCAAGCGAGTTTGAAGCGTCGGTTGCTTCACTAGGTGAAACCGGAGCTTGGATCGGTTCTCTCGGGTGGATCATTTTGTTAGTTGTATGTATGCCCTAGAGACAATTATTGTACATGAGATGTATATTATAGTAGATGCTGGGACATATATAGGAAGGACTTTCTTGCTCGACATGATAGTACGCTATCTGGTTGCTCTATATCTTAACATGTATACTTACTGTCTCTCTGTTACATGTTGATAAAGCCCTTAGGATGTGTACTTGACTTCCAGGATTATGATGCAGATCATATTAGTGGGGCCTGGGTAGTCCATAAGTTCATCCTTCAATGTTCCTAGTCGAGGGAATATCGAGACGGGGCATCGATACTCCAGAGCAGACTAGCGTATATCTTCTCGACCCATATGATGGGCGATGGATGATCCCATATCCATTAGTGTTTGACATCAGATATGGTATACGGGTGCTTAGTGGAGACTGGGTACACTGAACGGACTCGCCGAGAACTCCAAGATGGTATTATACCTCACATCAGATAGCAGTTCTCTGGTGACACTAGTGCAGGTTAGTCTGCTGACCCGAGATCGTCATAGAGTCTTGTGTGGCTCCCACTGTGCTTTGATTTCCACTATACAACGGCTCTACTGAGTCGTGCTAACAGGTGGTTTTTGGGTACAGTCCCGAGTCACATGGACGCAATGAGCGATAGGAGGGGATTCGTCTCTCCCGGTATTGGGGGTTGATGTTGCGCTATGCTCGATTGGCCATAACTGAAATCCCTGGCCAGGGTAGATGTGATTTACTGGTAAGTGTTATCAGTAGTTTCACACACGTTATGGATCTTACATCGGCATGACTTATCAAGCTACTGGGGTCTGACGTTTACCACCCCTAGGCGAGATATGCGACATATCAGACGAACAGACCGGACTGTACGGTAGTGTTACTGGTTGGATTCGCATGAGTATGAGTAGGATTGCTTGTTGATCTTCAGATCGCTCAATACCCGGGTGGCCGTTACCCTTAGCACGCCTCTTGCGGCTTGTGGGTGTTTGATATGATCATCACCTACTGCCGGCGTATTGACGAGTCTTTAGAGTCCTACAAAGAGCTTTTCTGGCTCAGGCGAAATGAAGTAGGAGCACATATGTGATATGTGAGGGACCGAGATTGATACGAGTATGTGATACCGTATTATATTCTTGCGATTTGTGATAACGGCCGGGTATATGTGATATAGCCGGGTTATCGAATCAAGTGTTGATTCGGTAAATTGATATTACTGATATTAGTCGGTTATATGTGATATAGCTAGATCTTTAAATCAAGAGTTGATTTAATGATTTAATGTATCATTATATATTTGATATATGAATTTACATTAACAAATATTTAGCTCACTTGACCATTTCTTTTCTCACTTGTGCATGAATGATATATATATTATATCATGCTTGGTTATACATCAAGCATGGGTGTATAAGAATTATACCATATTTAAGATAATGGGGGTAATTAATTATTAAGGGTAAATACAAAATTAGGTGGAAAATCTCAAGGGTTTGGAAGCTTGGAGAAGCTTGTAGTTTCCTTGACTTAGTCCGCCAATTTTGTATTATCCTAGATTTTTTATTAACCCAACCATTCTTTTAACTCATGGTTTATTCTCTACAAGAGTTTGTGATGACAAATACTCACCCATGGTTGATTTTATAACCTCATTCTATTCTCTTGTTCATTCTCTCATGTTCATCTTCTTCTACATCTAAAAAGCTTACTAGGGTTTTTTAAAGATGAAGAATCCAAGTGAGAAAATAAAATCTAAAATGAGCCCACTTCCTACTTCATCATCCTACACACTTGCTTGGGTAGTATAGGGTGTTCTCTTTATAAAGTTCATGACCTAGTGAAGGGTTAGCTTGAGTTTGAGTCTCCTCGACGTAGATCATCTTCGGCCTCGAAGACTACGAGCAATCTTGTTCATTTCTCCGAGGGAATCCATACTAGAGTTTGGGAAATAGATGATCGCAGCGAAGGGACATCAACACGGAGCTTTAGAAGTGAAGGACTGGGTCTACAAAGGTTGTATTCTTGATCACTTCTTATGTAATGTTTGATTACATTATTATGTTACCCTAGTTTTCTAGTATGTATCCTTGGATGTTTGCTTAGCACCCCCTTAAATTTTTGTTGTGGCATGCTTGATGCTTGCAAACCCTAGGCTAGGTGTTGAGGAAATCCAAACATGGTATCAGAGACTAGCTAGAAACTTAGATGATGTTAGAAGTAATACGAAACCGAAACACATCCGTAAAACAGTTTCTAAAACCCTGCAGTTTTGCTCTCTGTCGAAATTTTAGAGGTCTGTACAAATTTTGCAAACAACTGCAAAGTGATGTATATGATACAAGGAGTACACAGGAAAAATTTGGGAGCTTTTGCTCGGAAATGACCCGAGATGACCCCCCTCTGGCCGGCCACTTTGGCTTTAAACAGTGCCAAATTTCTTCTGTGCACTGTACTGTAGATTGTTGGGTTTTAGGTATTGTTTGCTTAGTCCAAATTTTCATGTGATGTAAATTTTACTATAGGACTAAAACGGAGTATTTCATGGTCATATAATTTAGCATTGTATTGGTAACCTAGATCATGTTTAATAGTTCGAACGAATCTCAAACATCACCCCATGACCCCCTCTGAAATTTCCAAGTGTTGGAATTTTTGTATGTTAATTATATTCGATGGTCGTGCAAGTAACTCTATGGACCCTCTAGAAGAACAAAAACCTTAACTCGACTCTATGCCCTCGGAACCGCGACTTGAACCCTAGGGTTTGCCGTAGTTCCGCGGTGTCATAGGCCCTTCTACGGTTGGATCATAGGTATTGTGACACGTTTTGGATAGTTTAACTTCGCTCAAGTGTTGAGCTCAATGGGAGTTGTGGGGATTTGTTGATTCGATCGAAACGTTTAATATCGTCTAGTATATTGTGATACAATTCTATAAATCTAGCAATTTAGTATCATTTGATCGGTTGCCACAGGATTTTGATGTGATCAAAAGTCCGTCGGAATCACGTTGTGTATGCGGATACTTGCCGGGTAACATTACCAGATAGCCACGCCCCATAACCCCGACCAAGTGACTGTAGGAGAACTCCTTTGCCAAAAGCATCTGTCCGGGTACTCGCGGCCGCGGTGTTCCGCCTAAGTGCACTTCGTCGTCGGTATCGGGGGATGCAGCCGTCTACTAAAGTTTCCGACGAGCATTCGATCGGAATGTCGGGAATCTTGTTGAATTGCCCGGCTTGATATTGAAAAGTGTTTTCGAGATCGAGACTAAAATGCGGGGTTTATAATTGTTAGGCATGCGATGTCTAAGGAATTCATTTGGTTAAGCATTTGATGTCTAAGGTGGTTGCGGATTCCAACTATTGTAGTTTTCACTTTCTTTTCTGCGACCGTAAATGTAATATGTGAGGTATCGCCGGTTTCGTTGCTATATGTCAACGACAATTGGGATACGCGTATTTACTTACATTGATGACATGTGATGTTATGTGTTGCTGGATATGTTATATTGGATCGTCGTGTTTGAATAGCCGGAGGGTTTATGTGAGATGAGAGTTTTTCATTTTTATTCATGTAAAATTCATTGTATGAAACATTCTTTTATTGGGGCACTTCCGGGTTGAGGAAGATGTCACCGTTGATGTATATTATTTACTTTTCCGCATTAGGATAGACCCAAGGAGGGGAGCACAAGTAACCGGGTTCTAGAGTCCAGTGGGAGACCATCTCGAGGAGTCGAGTCGGGGTCTCCTAACTCTAGAATTGGTAGGGTTGCTTGCCGCTCTCGTAGGGGTTTAGGGATGTGGGTTTGGCTATTCATCACGATTGTGGAATCTGTGTTTTATCCAGGCTCAAAATAAAACACGGACATCCTAGTATATCCAATATTTCATATGTTGTTTTCTGCTGCGATATCTGTGATGTGATCATTCGATATGTTGAGATAGATACAATATATAGTATATATAATATATTATATAGACGTTGATTATATTTTACACCCGCGCTAGCCCTGCCCCGCTCTGCCGTTAGTTACCTAACCTAACGGTGCATGACGGGACATCGAGGCGAATGCGGATGGCATAAGCGTAGGTTGTATTTATCTGTGATGTTTAGGTAACTTAAATGATGGGAAATTCATTAATGAGATTAATGAAAGAAAAATAAACCTAAAGATGTTGTCAAATCGAATTTTCAAAAAGAGGTAGCTCTAGTTATTGCTTTGCATAGCGGTATTCCTTGCAGAATATCTAGCACCTTATTCGATAAGGAAAGAGCCGAGATCCCTTCACCGGGAGTGACCACTTTAGCAATAACTGGAAAATGCTACAACCCTCGGTTTTGTATTTGATTGCTTTTCTAGTTCTTACTTTGAATAGTGGTATTGAGAATATCCTGCACCTCATTCGACGAGGAAACAGCCGAGATCCCTTCACCGGGAGTGACCTCTTTAGCGAAACTAGCAAAAGCCTAAAAAACACTCCATTTAAAATCATTTAATTTTGCAACGATATCAAGTTCAAAGCGTTAAAGGTTTTATTAAAAACCATCCACAACCCTCCGTCATTTTAGGATGTAGAGTACTTAGTATTTGTGCTGCGTATGTTCATTATGATCAAGGAGTAGTGTATGGTAGCTAAGTGATGTCTTCCTACAAAACATATGATGCGATTAGTTAGGACAGTCATGTGATTATGTTGATCATAGTCAAGGGTCATGTGGGTGGATCTAATTAATCAAGAAATGACGGGTAGAACTTGACTAGTGCTTATGATATGTTGATCATAGTCAAGGTCATAAGTACTAGGGGTAAAAACCATTATCGGGAGTTTCAAGTGTTGAAATTTGCAATGAGATTGCATACCTTCTATAAGATAGTTGGATCCTGATACCCACTGTGAGTAATTGTTACTCCTCTTTCTTAAGTGAAAACGTCACTTTCGCGGCGCCTTCATCCGTCTACGGCGATTTTTCCTTTCACGTTCTGCTCGCGAAGCTCTGTAATTAAGAAAGTCGAAGTCCTTTGAAGCAGAAAAACAACATCATTTGCCTGCTTTCGTGAAAGCTATTGGGCTGGTCTAACTGAAACTTTATACTTAACCTTGGCTTTTCACAGCAAAGTCGACTTTCTTTGGCCCCTGATAGGATAGGTGAGGAATCACTCTTGATCTGATCTATTGGGGCCTACAACTTCGCCAAGCAAGGCTAGTCACTTTCTCTTTTCACTACTGAACTCTAGCTCAGACTAAGGGGCTTCGCTCCATTCTTGAGGATCACTTCGTGCAGTGCTTGTCGATATCTCCGTTCACTCGCGAAGGCTCCTCCGCTCTTTCACTCAGTCAAGGGTTTTTTATTCCCTCAGTCGCCGGGGGCTAGTGCCAACTGAAACAGAATTGATGACTCTTGTCGAACTACACAATCTCAACGTCGGTTTACTAGCCCTATCACGGATTCCTCTATTTACTACGTGGATATCGCGGTCCAAAGAGACCCCTAATCGAGAAGAAAGCGACAATGTGTCACCCCCACGAACGAATGCCACTGATTATTCCAAAAATACTTGTTTACCGTAATCAGAAACGGCGTCGCTTTGCAGCTAGCCGGTGAGTACGGGTCGATCCACAGAGATGGGTAATTTTCTTAATGTGCTTTTACGAGTTGATTCCAAATGTTGTTTGGATTGATTAAATCTAAAACCTAGATCTATCACTAAACTAAATTAATCTAAATTAAAGTCTTGCTAGGGTTAGGATTAGGGGAAGTTTGGAGATCAAAGGTTTCCTCACCGCATTCAATGCCTTATTTTTGATCAATTAGATGTTACGGTAATTATCAATAAAGTGGATTAGAGTCTTTCGGGAAGATGTTTCTTCCTCTAGATTCGTATCCTTCCTTTATCGATAATTACCCTAACCTCCATGGAAAACACGCGCAACCGGGCCTTTATACTACGGTGTCACCGTTACCTCGAGGGGTAGGGTGCCATAGGGAGCGGTTGTGCGTGTATGCATGGAGTTCTAATTCTTAGGTATGACATGGCATGAAAGGGATGAGAGATCTCATCTCTCAAACCTTTCCCTAAGGCTAACCCTAACAAGCGAGGAGATTACTCGCTCATTAGGGGATTAAAAGACATACTAATTAAAAGAGAATTAAAAGCGAAGAAATAAAATTAACTTACTAATTTGATGGCTCCCTCCAAGCAATAATACAGAACAGATCTGAATTTGTTTATTGAAAAGAGGCATAAGTTTTACAGATCTGTGATTACAATTTATAGGAAAACAGGAAAACTAGGGTTACAGAGTCTCGCGCATGTGCAATTACAGATATGCCCACGAAAAATCCCAACACCCGCACCGACGCACCGACACGAGAAAAATCCACCGACACGGGCTTTAAATGGCCACGGAACCGCGGCATTAGTGGGCTTGGGCCGCGGTTCCGCGGCCCTTTGGGGAGATCTCTCAGTGAAATTTCCTGGGTTGCTTCTTGTTGGCTTGGGCTTCTTATTTATATATATCTTTTTCCATTTGGGCTTCTAGGTTGGTTCCAGATCTTCAGTGAACAATTTGCAATGGATTTTTAACCGTTCGCTTTGAGTCGATGTCTTGAATCTTGCTTTGTGAATTGTTCCTTATGTAGGCTTGATCAAGATTCTCTGTTTGTTGGTTAAAGTCCACATTTTCATCGTCTTTACATCGTTTGCACTGTTTTCTGTCCAAGAACCTGTAACCTGTAACATGTAGCAGACATGCGTCAAAAGCACATGTTTATTTATAAAACGAATAAGAATTGGGGAATATAAACTGCAATATTATGATATGAACAAATACCCCCAAACTTATCTTTTGCTCGTCCTCGAGCAAACTTATTTTTATTCACTAAAATCCTAACCGCACTTTCGCAGGGAAACGCGATTGCACTGAGCACGTGCAACAAGCCGTTAAACCTCTAGGTGTCCCTAGTAGGAGGAGTGTTGTCTCCTGAGGGTTTTCAGCGGATTACACCCACAAAATCTTATCAACTCGGCCCATTGACTTTTGTTCTCCAATTAGGTTTTCTAATAAGGAATTCTATTATCTATTGACTCGCAATTTATCCACCCACATTCTTCACACATCCTTATCATTTAACTTAAGATTATATACATCCTGTGGACTTACTTAGCTTTCGACATTTCTTATGTTTTCCTTCTAGGGTTCCATCTCTACTTAGGAATTTCTATCAACTCTATTAAAGATATAAGTTCTATCCTTCATTCCTTTCTCTTATCTAAACTCTAATCACATACCCCTACGTGTGTGTATAGATCACCCCTACACTTGGAAATTCAAAACAAGCAATCGTACTCTCGTCCATTTTCCAAAGTACTTATCAGTAGGTGAATTTTTAATTGAATTTCGCTTACACATCCTTCATGCGACCGTTAATACTTCTTGAGGTACCAACAACCGATTACAAGATGCGTTAGCACTTTAAAGCGTACTTCCTAGTTTTGCAACACCCAAGGCTTTAGCAGTGACTCCCAAACCAGTTGGTCTAAGGCACTAGGTGATGAAGCACTCTCGCTAAATATTTTTCTATTTTTCACAGCCTTAAGTAATCACAAAAACCAGTGTCCATTTTTCTTTATTCACTTTTTTCTTCTTTTATTTTCATTGTACTAAGGACTTTAGACAAGAGCATTTCAAGGTCTCTTCTACTATTCCAAGTTTCAAGGTTCGTGATTGTGCAAATTGTAGGGTATACATTTTCAGAATCTAGACTTAAACTGGGAACTATTTTTCAAACTTATACTCTAATAAGAACATCAATACTCTTCCCTCATTTTGACTTAGCCCAAGAAGGGGACCCAAAATTTGCCTATTTCTAAATAAACTACAAGGCATATACTTTCTACCGTTAAACTTTAAGGAAGATTATTTTTAGGGTTTTTAATTTACTAAGTCTAAGATCTAGTTGTTCCTAGCCAGTTAACCTATCTGTCAAACTCAAATCAAATATGGCCAAAATTGAATACAATATTTTTATAATTTTTGAAATTTTTATGGTTTTTCAAATAAATATGCAAATGCAAAAATATGTACAAATGAATGCGAAGGAAGAAAACGTACCGAGCATACCCCCAAACTTGAACTTGACAGTGTCCTCACTGTCATACTAAACCAAGAGGGTCAAAATACCAGCACTTCCCTGTTTATTTATTTATAAATTTTTTTTATTGTTAAGAAAAAAAAATCCTGTTTATTTATTCAACTCTCCAACCCCTAATTGTTCGTACACGGAGTAGGGAATCAGGTTAACACTAGACCCAAGATCTAAAAGTGCTCGATTAATTTTCTTATCCCCAATTGTGATTGAAATCGTGGGACAGCCGGGGTCCTTTCGTTTTTGGGGTAAGGTTTGATGGTGGTTAATAGCATTGCTCACTGCACTAGCCACTAGCACTTTCTTGGGTACTTGAGATGCCTTTCTCTTCGAGGTGCATAAGCCCTTTAAGATTTTCGCGTATGAAGGGACTTGTTGGATTGCATCCAAGAGAGGTATATTTATGCTAACCTGCTTAAATATCTCCACAATCTTCTCCACTTGTGCAGTTGGTTTATTAGGACTCAACCTATTTGGGAATGGAGCATTTTGAAAATTCGTTGAGTCAAATGTCTGTGGAGTAGAATGTGGAGTAGAAACGGATCCCGGTGTAGATGTGTTCATGTTGTGAGAAATGGGTCCGTTCGAGCTAGAAGAAGTAGAGCCGTGTGAAGGATAGAGAATAGGCTCTAAAGAAAAAGGTGAAGAAGAAAGTGAAGAAAATGAAGAAGGGGAAGATGACGATGGAGAAAAAGAAGAAGAAGAAGAAGAAGAAGAACCACCGGCGGGGATGTCATCACTAGTTCCCACATTATTTTGCAACACTCTTCCGGATCTCAACGTGGTCACCGCATTTACATTGTGATTGGGATATGCGTTTTGTGTGTGACCGGGATTTGGCAATGGTTGAGATGGAAGCTTTCCCTTTTCTCTCTCGCTCAACGCAGCAGTTAATTATGCAATTTGTGCCTCAATAGATTTGATACTTTGATCGTGTGAGGCATTGTTATGCATCAAAGACTGAACATAATTTTCAAATCTTGCTGCGGATTCTGTAGATTGCTTGAGAAATGCATCTAGACTTTTTTCGAGCGAGATAACCTTATCATCATTTGGTTGAACCAAATTGTTCGTTTGATTTGTATAAGGTTGTTGTTGGAAAGGTTGCTGGTTTTGCGTTTGTGAAGGTGCTTGTTGTTGTTGTGGAGGAGGAGGTCTTTGAAAATTGTTATTTCCTTGGACTTGTTGATTTTGGTTCCAAGTGAAATTTGGGTGACTCCTCCACCCCGGATTGTATGTCGAAGAGTACGGATCGTTTCTTTGTCGTTGCTGAAATGCAGCATTGACTTGATCCTGTCCTTGAGTAGATGCATTATAAGGACACTCTTCGGTTAGATGCGATGGATTCAAACAACAAGCACAAACAGTTCGCGTGGGTAAAGCAGGGGCAGGAGAAGACGATGAGATTTTGGTCTCAATGGCTTCTAGCTTTTTCATAAGTGCGGCCATCTCGGCCTTCATAGCAATCGACATATCTACTTGATGTATGCCTGCCCTAGATTGACCAACAGAAGAAGATGATGTGGTCTTGGTACTCTCCCACTGAATTGTTTGCTCACTAAGATCCTCAAGAAACTGCCAAGCTTCGTCGCTAGACTTGGAGAGAAAATGACCTTGACATATGGTTTCTAACAACTGCTTCGTTGCGGAGTTCAATCCCTCGTATAATGTTTGGAAAAGTTGCCAACTTTCGATCCCCTGATGAGGGCATTGAACAAGTAGGTCTTTAAATCTCTCGAAGCACTTCCAAAATGGTTCGGAAGGAAGCTGTGAAAATTATATAATCTCGTTACGGATTCTAGCAGTTTTGTGATGAGGATAGAACTTTTTCAGAAAAGCTCTCACAAACTCGTCCCAATTTCTAATGGAATGTGATGCGGTGCTGTATAGCCACTTCTCGGCTAGGTCACATAAGGTAAAAGGAATGACCCTTAGCCTTATAGCGTCATCACTTAATTGAGTCGTTTTCATCATAGCGCACACATTTTGGAATTTATTGATAAAGATATATGCGTCTTCAGATTCCAAACCATGAAATTTTGGCAGCATATTGATGAAATGTGGTTTTATTTCAAAATTGTCCCCATTTGCCGGTGGGGGTGAAAGACATGTAGGTAAAGAAGTGCGGACGGGGTAGAAGAGATCCTGGAGCGCGACTCGTGCGGGCGCTACAACAGGCGGAAGATTCGGGTTATTCGCACCTGGCGGAGGCGGAATCATTCTCGTCGGTAAGGTATCGTTGGGGTTGAATCCCGACATACCTTCGAAAGAAGAATTTGAAGGGTGAGGTAAGAAAGTGGACGGGATGTCGACTTCGGTGTCGAAAGGTTCGTCGGTCGGTACCAACGAAACACGGACTAATCGGGCGTTAGTATTCCTAGTCCAAAGTGACATACACTAAAGGGGTAGTGCAGTCAGAAAAAAAAAGACAGAATGTGGGGGTAAGATAACGTCAATGAAGGGAAGTGAGTGGAAGTGAGTTGCAAGTTTTCTAAGCGGCAAGTTGCAAGTTTTGAAAAGATTTTTCTTTTTTCTTTTTATTTATGTGAGAGTTTTGCAAAGAGGTTTTTGAAAAGGGACTCGTGACACAAATGTATCAACCACACATGCACAATCAGGCCTAGATCTAGGGTCACCTAGGTCTGCTAGACAGCTCCTAACTAGGGCTAGAAATAGGACCTCAAACCGCCTCTTCACCGACACTTGTGGCCAGGTAAGTGCCAGGTAAGTGGGAAGGAACCACAACAGTGCGCCTAATTAATAACCACTAGCCTAGACACACTTTCCTAGACACCGCAAGGTCAGGTTAGGATAAACGGCCGATACCTATACTAGTCATTTTCCTATTGAGCTCGATGTCCTTAGGGCTGAGTCTAAAATTTTTTTTATTAATTGTGGTCAATGCAAATGCTTTAGATGTTTTCTGGGGTCCTGGGAAGGGTGATGAAATCCCCACCCAATCTGAGTTTGGTCAATTAGCCCCTTAAAGTCCAATTAAAATATGCAAAACAATAAAATTCACTTGCAATCAAATTTTTTTAGCGCGGCGCAAAGAAACCTGCAGAAAATCTGTTATTTAGAAGGGGAGAGAAGATTTTTAGCGCAAAGAAATCCTGCAGAAAGTTTTGACAGTGGATATATCGTAGGTTACAGAGGGGAGAATGAGGGATCAAACCATGCAATTTCCACGCAGAGAGGAGGTTGAACCACCGCGGTTCCGCGGCTTTATGCCCCTATTGGCCGCTGTTTCGCGCTCTGTTGATGGGATCAGCTCCTGGAAAAATTTGTACTACTCTGTTGTGATATTTTCTCTCTGTTCTGATATGATTTTTTCTAGTTTACCCTCTGTAAATTTTCAGATCCGAGAATCTTCGCTATTCCTGCAAAATTCAAAAGATACACCCTTCAAACAGATCAAATTGATAAAAAAATTTATATTTCTTTTATTTTCAGATTTTTATAATTTTTAAAAATTTATATCAACCCGAAATTACACAGAAAAAAATTTACGCCATCCCCGGCAACGGCGCCATTTGATTATTCCAAAAATACTTGTTTACCGTAATCAGAAACGGCGTCGCTTTGCAGCTAGCCGGTGAGTACGGGTCGATCCACAGAGATGGATAATTTTCTTAATGTGCTTTTACGAGTTGATTCCAAATGTTGTTTGGATTGATTAAATCTAAAACCTAGATCTATCACTAAACTAAATTAATCTAAATTAAAGTCTTGCTAGGGTTAGGATTAGGGGAAGTTTGGAGATCAAAGGTTTCCTCACCGCTTTCAATGCCTTATTTTTGATCAATTAGATGTTACGGTAATTATCAATAAAGTGGATTAGAGTCTTTCGGGAAGATGTTTCTTCCTCTAGATTCGTATCCTTCCTTTATCGATAATTACCCTAACCTCCATGGAAAACACGCGCAACCGGGCCTTTATACTACGGTGTCACCGTTACTTCGAGGGGTAGGGTGCCGTAGGGAGCGGTTGTGCGTGTATGCATGGAGTTCTAATTCTTAGGTATGACATGGCATGAAAGGGGTGAGAGATCTCATCTCTCAAACCTTTCCCTAAGGCTAACCCTAACAAGCGAGGAGATTACTCGCTCATTAGGGGATTAAAAGACATACTAATTAAAAGAGAATTAAAAGCGAAGAAATAAAATTAACTTACTAATTTGATGGCTCCCACCAAGCAATAATACAGAACAGATCTGAATTTTTTTATTGAAAAGAGGCATAAGTTTTACAGATCTGTGATTACAATTTATAGGAAAATAGGAAAACTAGGGTTACAGAGTCTCGCGCATGTACAATTACAGATATGCCCACGAAAAATCCCAACACCCGCACCGACGCACCGACACGAGAAAAATCCACCGACACGGGCTTTAAATGGCCGCGGAACCGCGGCATTAGTGGGCTTGGGCCGCGGTTCCGCTGCCCTTTGGGGAGATCTCTCAGTGAAATTTCCTGGGTTGCTTCTTGTTGGCTTGGGCTTCTTATTTATATATATCTTTTTCCATTTGGGCTTCTAGGTTGGTTCCAGATCTTCGGTGAACAATTTGCAATGGATTTTTAACCGTTCGCTTTGAGTCGATGTCTTGAATCTTGCTTTGTGAATTGTTCCTTATGTAGGCTTGATCAAGATTCTCTGTTTGTTGGTTAAAGTCCACATTTTCATCGTCTTTACATCGTTTGCACTGTTTTCTGTCCAAGAACCTGTAACCTGTAACATGTAGCAGACATGCGTCAAAAGCACCTGTTTATTTATAAAACGAATAAGAATTGGAGAATATAAACTGCAATATTATGATATGAACAGCCACTTCTATCAGTTGGACTCATTCTTCGGGCTGATATCTGCCGGTTCCATGCTGCTGTTGTTTTGCACTTTACAATTAGCCGATCAAGTAGGTGTCTAGAAAGGTGTCAATGGGGTTACGCCCCTGGGAAAATGAGGTTTATTTTAATTAGGTCCGTGCGAAAGCACGGGGAACCTTCCTCAAAGTACTGGCACTGGCCTGGCTGAAAGATCAGTGAACTTGTAGGGTGTAATTAATCCCGGCTAGTCTTTCTTTTTGGGTTTGAAGGAAGATTTGATAAAAACGGTTGTAGCCATCCTGATTAGATAAAATATATAACCAATCTAATCTTACAAGAGCGCACGCAGAGTGTTTTCTTCTCTCTTTCTCTCCAGGTAGCGACCATGTTATGCCTTAATCAAGTTAATAATATGGATGTATTGACCGAACCCACTTGTTATAATGAGCTGGGAGCGTTGGTCCCTGTCACGACCCGAAAGAGCACGTGACTGGCCCTTGAACCATATGAAGTCTATAGGACCCCATCTGATCCAAGTAAGCCAAAAGCCCAGCAATCTAAAACCATTTAAAGAGTAAATAAGGAAAACTGGTTTTTAGAAGTAAAGAAATCGTGTTTCAAAAATCCAAGTTTTTAAATAACTAAGCCGAATATGTATTTTTAAAATGTGTAACCTTTCCTGAAAATTTCGGCAGAGTTTCCTTTGTAAAAACTGGCCCCGAACGGGGTACAACAAGAATAACATATATGAAATGATAAAAGGCATCCCCAAGCGGGAGCTTGCTCTTCGTCAATCGACGGTCACAACCACGCAAGCAATGATAATATACAACGCCAAAGGGCGAGGATCAAATCCAAAAAGAAACTCAAAACAGCCAGAAAACCGTAATACTACAGGCGCGACTCTAAGGTCGGAATAATACAACACTGTTTTCTAAGTCAGAAACAATATACAAGTTTTGGGTTGATGGAATGACTAGATACAATAATAATAATACAGGAGCAATGGCGGTTCTGATACAAAAGAACCCACCTAACAACGCAAGTCACCCATATGGAAGCAGTGTGCCAGAAATGCCGCTAGGAAATCTGTACGGCAAAAACCTGCAAGAACTGGGGCACAACGGGGGTGAGTTGCCAACACGTGAATAGAAAATATCTACAAGCAGAGATCGAATGCATGACCCATCCTAGGTCAATACGATCAGATATATATAAACCTCAATATGAATAAAGCTGAAGCATGCTAAACTGGCAATGTAACCTCTACATGAGTGTAATGACAAGTGCTCGTGCCAGTGCCTCAGGTAATAGCATATCATAAATGTGAGGTACAATCAATGAAAACAATCTGCATGTACGTGGATCCCGTCCACTCGTCACCCAATGACAATAACCATCATGCATGTAAATATCATCAGCATATGCATGGAAATATGAGGATATAAACCACCTGTGTCCCTCGCGACACGTCAAAATCATGGAACCGGAGTGCCCAGCATCGGCACTCGAAAACATCATGAAAACTGTGCCCAGCATCGGCACGTAAATCCTCATTTATCGGGCTCCGTCAGTCCGGATCGGCCCACAGGCTCTGTCTGCGGTATCGGCCCTCGGCCCCGGCAGTACGCCATATCCAACTATCGACTCCGGTCGGTATCCTCCGGATAACCGCCAGGTCCAACAAAATCACCGGTAGGTACTCGCCCGCCTCCAGGCTCAATCGGCAAAGCTCATCGATCATCTTGCCGAGGGGAACCATACCGGGTCCACCATGTACCCGCAATCGGCTCGTCCACTCCTCGATTCGGGTTACACATGTCGCTCTCAGCACCGAGAAAACACATGGTGGACGCACTGAAATATCATATCAAGGGTAACCGGGTTTTCAAAACAATTACATATCCTCTTTGAAAACACCCACGGTTCCCAAAAACCAGAAATATCATGGAAACAGCATATCTCAATGCGTATAATCAGAAAGCAACATGTATGCGACATATAAGGGAAGGTATGCACATCATCATGTCATGCAAGGATCATATACTGAATGCAATAGCACTACAGTGTAGTGATATGGCAATTATCGATGATGAGTGTGTGAGCCGGCAACAAGTGTACGTGGAACGTATGCATCATCGATAATGGTGCTGGTGTCCTAGCAGCATGACTGAAATATAACCACAGTACAAGCGATGCAATGCAAATAGCATGAATATGCGGAATCGAATAATCAACGCAAAAGTAAAGAATCTACACCAATCTGTACATGTCATGCAGTGGTGCCATTTGAAATAAGACGAATCAGGGCTTTTGGTAAAACAAGGGCTACGGTGTTTTAAGAAAAGCTACATCATTTGAAAATATCCGTATAAACCCTTCTGCCTAACTTTAAAATATCCCCGATTCGTTAGTTTTGAAATAGGTATGACTCGGGTCTAGTCTAACGCCTACTATGCGAACTACGAACCCACAGTCAAGTCAAAAGAGAGGGGAATGGAAACCACCTAAATCTGAGTCGATATCACACTATCTCATCACATGACAGGCATCACTACCATCATATCACATCTCCAATACGAACTCTGTCATGTCGCCAAATCTCACGGCCTCAATCGAATCTCATCGACTCAACTCAATCCCACGTATCATCCTCAAAACTCGTATATGAACACACAGTCCCATACCCATGTGTAGATATACCCACCATCATATGCGTACAGATATATGTAAGAATGTATGCAAGTATGTGTGTATGTGTGAGTGTGGGTGCAACCACTACACTAGGGTTTCGCACTACTCAACCAATACATCCTTATCACCAATAATCCATTATTACCATCAATAACCCTAAACAACACATAATAAATATATGTGTGTATACGTATTCGTATACATCACCACGGACTGCGGGGGTGCTATACGCCATCCACCCGACTTCTCCCCGTAGATATAAATCTACTCACCTTGCTTCTCATGTGTCGGTGCCGATGTCGCCATCTTCATCTTCTTTGCCTCAACATCTCGTAGTATACCTACAAGTATATCACAATGCTAAAGTACATGAAAATCATATCGGAAACCAAAATAGCACACGCTACCCGCATAGGTAAAAACCTATCGACTCGCATGTAAACACAATCAATATCCACTTGTCGTTGACGTCCAAACGCCACCCGACAGCAATGAATCACCAAACACCAAAATCCATGCTAAATCAAGTCGTAAACCATGCACCAACATAGGAAAATCAACCCAGATTTCACCCTAGATGGAATCAGTCAAAACTAGAAGTACCCAGGGTCAATACTAGAGGAAATAGGGGCATGCACAGAAAACGAGGCAGATCCACCCTGCTCTGGCCGCAAATTGCGGCCAGAATGGGATAATTGGCGGCCTCACTTTGGAGTGGGGAGCTAGGGTTTGGTGTGGTGGTTCTATGGTGCCTGCACATCTCACTGTCAACTCAGTTTTATTTTTGGGGTCTCGGGGTAATAGCAGATTACACAAAACAGTGACAGATTTCCAGTTTTTCCGATATCGGTTCCGTAATTCCGTATTCTGGTTTCAAGTTCAGGTTTGGGTTCAAATTAGCATCACACAAGGGGTTCTAAGGTCACCACGATCCTTAATTTCATCTTAAGTTTCAGTTTTACCCTAAACCCTAACTTGAATTCTCTAAAATCCACAAACATCACAATATCGATACAAAACTAGTATGGATGCACAAGGAATTGAAATACTACTCTATAGGTGCAGAAATTACCTCCTTTGGCAACTCAAGAAAATTCTTGAGTTGCTCAAAGTCCACCAAATCCAATCTTGCTAGGTTCAATGTGTAGCTAGTGAGCTCGGGAACACTTTTTGTGAAGTGGGAATGAGGTTTTGGCTTTGATTTCATGATGGATCTAGAGTTTTAGTGAAGAGGGAGAGAGTGAGGGAGAGGGAGCAGCAGCTCATCAAGGGAGAGGGGAGAGAGAAATGAGATGGGAGAATGATGAAGGGAAGGGTCAAAGTCAATGCAACCTACTCTCTCTCTCTCTCATCACTTACTTTATCTTTTCTTTTCTTTTCTTTTCTAAACTCTTCTCACTTGAATAGTGAACCCAAAAGAAAGATCATGGCAAAAGAAATGTAACACAAGTGTAACAAGTGTGGAAAATGATATGTGCACATTTTTGCACAAAAATGCTAAAAATCCAATTAGCAAATCTTAATCGCGATTAGCACTAAATTAGCATATAACTAATCTTAAAAACTTTAAAATGGCATAATTCCTTAAAATACCTTATTTTAGAATTTTCCATAATTTTTCCCCATTTATTTGTATTTAATTATACCAGAATATTAAAATATTCATTAAAATAATATTAAATTATAAAATTTCCCAAAAATCATATTTTATTATTTTGAAGACGTTACAATCTACCCCCCTTAAAGAAATTCGGTCCCCGAATTTAAATTTAAATTCCCAAATGCTAAAATATTTCAATACAAATTCCAAGTTATCGGGGCTCCGAAATCAGCAATACATAAAACATCATAGCGCAATGCATGCGCATGAGTACTGAGCAGATAACTCAAAAACAACACTCCATCAAGCATCCGCAATCATCGGAGTCATGGTAAAGACACAAATGTCAAATCCAATACAAAATCAATATGATATGGATCAGAACTACACATGTAGACATCCAATCTGTACATGTGAATAGCTGATGAAAATGCATGCCCAATCTTTTAAGTCGATGTGCGATGCGCGTAACACTGCACAGTGGCGGACGTTTTTCACAAGAAATAACTATATACGTGTATATATATATATATCCTTTGCTTAATAGGTACGTTCCGCCGTTTTGAAAACAATTTAGAAAGGTTTCCTTGTTTTTAAAACGTTCCGTGTCATATCGGACACGTAGGTATATATACACCGAGACTATAGCTCGCTCTTTGGAAATCCCTTCGAACTATCAATGCATGCAAAATATATCCAGGTACTGTCCTCTGACTAGTCCTGCTCAGTATGAAAACAAATATCCAACATCATAAAAAGTACTGCTCCAAAGAGAATAAATCTCAGAAATGCACATAACACCACCCTGTGCGTCTGGCGCGCACGGAAATCAAAATCCATATATGTGCTAAACATGTGTACAAAACAACATCTAGGTGCAACAGGTGTGCACGAAGCATCTGTCATAGGCAACGGGTGTGCCTGACAGCCAGAAATCCGGTGCATCTGACATGCATGAAGAATCTCGATTTAGTGCATCGGGTGTGCACCAAAATCGTATCTCAAAGCCTGCGCCCAATATGCGCGAAAATCCAAATCGGTGCATCCATCGTGCACAAATGAAAATCTAGACCCTGCGCACTCAATATGCGCGGAATCACAAAAATCCAATAGCAACGCCGAATATGCGTAAGTCCAGTCAAAAGCACGGAGTGCAAGAATCCACCTCAATATCACAATCAAAATCGACATACCGAAAGGCATCAAATCGAAGTCAGGTGCAATCGCAATGCACAATATATAAATCCGGTGCAACAAAGGCACGAAATATAAATCTGATGCGATAAACGCAAGAAACACAAAACTGGTGCGACAAACGCACGAAGTATAGAACTTGTGCATCCTATGCACAAATACCAAGCAATAACTCAAATACGTAAGCAGCAACACCAAGTGTACCCAGATATGAAGAAAATCATAAACGTGTGCAGCTGCGTGCACAAAACACATATCGATGCACTACAAGCACATATAAGCTATACCGAGTGCAAAATCGAAACACTAAAAGTACATGAAACTCTGCTGGAAGCGTAAATCAAATCACCGGCATAAAATAGGCATGAAATCGCAATCAACACCTCAAGAGTAATAACTATGTACAAGGTATAAATACCCAGTAGGTGCAACCATGGTGCACAAAATCAAATATCATGAAACTCAGTCGTCAAGACTAAATCATGCGAATAGATCGCCCAAAATACCGAAATCCAAAGCAACGGATACGTGATAATCAAATCACAAATCATAAATACTGTCGTCGGTATATCCTTCTTCAGGGTCGAGAAGGTACCGGTACATCCGATGCTAGCGGCGCAAGATATCTACTTGCCTCTTGCTCGCGGCTGGCGTCCTCTGTTTCTGGTTCCTGATCTTTCCTGTAGATTACCAATCTCGCAATCCATCGGCTCATCGGCCCGGTCAGGTGTGCTGACAGGAACGATTCCGTTCTGGCACTTTCCTGGTCATCTCTCGGTCAATCCTCACGACCGCTCGTAAAGCAGCGCATCTCTGGCGCCGACCTAGGGTCCTCTGAATGCACATCACACATCGATCCTGGGTGCAACTCTTATTGCAGCAGTGTACTGGAAGGAATCCTACTCAAGGTCTCTTCTGATCTTGCCTAAGCCAAACTGTAAGGAGGCTGGTACTCTGGCGTAATCTTTTCTCGCTCTCTGGACCTCTGCACCCTTAGTACAACATCTCCTCGGAAGCTGGTCGCATCTCTGCGCCTCTTGTATGCATGTCCGGCCTTTAATCTCAATGGGGTGTAGTAATGACAGCTCATCAGCGTCTCGTACGAACCTCTTGTCCCGCTTGTCTGTATTATCGACCATTCGACGTCGCGTCTTATCTGCGCACTGCAATGTCCTCGGCTACGGTCTATCTGAAGTCTCTAACACGGACTCGAAATCACGAACTCGGTATCTTCATCACTCAGTAGAAGATATCTAGCCGAACACGTCCTCAGCGTGCATATCGCATCTCTGGTGTCAGCGGAGTGAAACGTCATCTCGTCGAAATCTCGTGCGAACTCTTTACTCCACCTTGCTCCAATATCGACTGATTCGGACTCATCTCATCGTGGCTACACGGACTGCGCTCCGATGGCTATGCTCGTATCTGGAGTCTCCCAAGCAGTGTCCCATCACATGATATCCGAATGATGTCGAATCACCCGATCGACTCGTCAGAACCTCACAATCCCCCAAGAGCTCAACATCTCGGGTACAATTTAATAGTATCGAGTACATACCACAGCATCGGTGGTCCAGCCGTAGAAGGGCAAACCCAAGCCTCACTAATGGCGCCGAGGAACTGCCGCAAACCCTAAGATTCAAAGGCTTTCACACGGTCATTAAGTCGAGTTAGGGTTTCATTCTTCTAGAGGGTCCATAGAATCGCCTGCATGTCTTTCCGTATACTTTAAACTTGGAAAATGGGTTCCTGACATTCGATCGTCTCAATCGACTCTCAACGAACCTGCGTGAAGTCGCCTCTATCTGGAAACAATCTATCTGATGACCTCGCATCGGGGTAAGCGAACGAACCACATGTCCTAATCATTCATCCTCGGTGGCTAGCGACTCACCATCATATCTCTAAGAATATGCTCATGCTGCAGTAGCTCCAATCATCTGGGCGATATCTCATCATTCGTAGCAACAACTGGCTCATTCGTCGGTACGCTAAGCAGCGCCTCAACCATCATGAATAAGCGATATATCAACAGTCATCACATCCTGGCTGGCCTCTATCAGTAGCTCAATCCTCTGGTGCCGATCAGCACACCCGGGAAATCTCGCAACAGCGATCTGTCAAACGCTCAAAGTGCGGAAACACAAAATACGAAGCCTCAATGCAACCGTATGTCTCTGGAATCATGCCCCGGTCAGCCCTCGTCCCTGACGAGCTCATGCTGACACAACTCGAGCCGTAGCTCACTCTGCCCGTGCAATCGCGGCAGCAAAACCACAACCAGTATCGATGAAGGTAGATCATAGAAAGGAATATAATACGGTGCAAGGAAATGTACAACCTAAGGTTTCTTAAGCGGAGTGGCGTGTCGTAAGTATGCCGCGGAACATACCAACGGTACGTCACTCTACTTTAGTCACCTATTCCATCAACCAAGGGTTATCCTACACGACGAAAGTTCGGGTTTAATACCTCCTCAACTAAGTCTAAGTTCTGTAAGGTCAAGCCTAAGTTCCGTATATAAATAACGCCCTAGGCTCCACATAGTCAAACTCAGACTCGAACCAAGGTCAACCTAGCGCTCTGATACCAACTTTGTCACGACCCGAAAGAGCACGTGACTGGCCCTTGAACCATATGAAGTCTATAGGACCCCATCTGATCCAAGTAAGCCAAAAGCCCAGCAATCTAAAACCATTTAAAGAGTAAATAAGGAAAACTGGTTTTTAGAAGTAAAGAAATCGTGTTTCAAAAATCCAAGTTTTTAAATAACTAAGCCGAATATGTATTTTTAAAATGTGTAACCTTTCCTGAAAATTTCGGCAGAGTTTCCTTTGTAAAAACTAGCCCCGAACGGGGTACAACAAGAATAACATATATGAAATGATAAAAGGCATCCCCAAGCGGGAGCTTGCTCTTCGTCAATCGACGGTCACAACCACGCAAGCAATGATAATATACAACGCCAAAGGGCGAGGATCAAATCCAAAAAGAAACTCAAAACAGCCAGAAAACCGTAATACTACAAGCGCGACTCTAAGGTCGGAATAATACAACACTGTTTTCTAAGTCTGAAACAATATACAAGTTTTGGGTTGATGGAATGACTAGATACAATAATAATAATACAGGAGCAATGGCGGTTCTTATACAAAAGAACCCACCTAACAACGCAAGTCACCCATATGGAAGCAGTGTGCCAGAAATGCCGCTAGGAAATCTGTACGGTAAAAACCTGCAAGAACTGGGGCACAACGGGGGTGAGTTGCCAACACGTGAATAGAAAATATCTACAAGCAGAGATCGAATACATGACCCATCCTAGGTCAATACGATCAGATATATATAAACCTCAATATGAATAAAGCTGAAGCGTGCTAAACTGGCAATGTAACCTCTACATGAGTGTAATGACAAGTGCTCGTGCCAGTGCCTCAGATAATAGCATATCATAAATGTGAGGTACAATCAATGAAAACAATCTGCATGTACGTGGATCCCGTCCACTCGTCACCCAATGACAATAACCATCATGCATGTAAATATCATCAGCATATGCATGGAAATATGAGGATATAAACCACCTGTGTCCCTCGCGACACGTCAAAATCATGGAACCGGAGTGCCCAGCATCGGCACTCGAAAACATCATGAAAACTGTGCCCAGCATCGGCACGTAAATCCTCATATATCGGGCTCCGTCAGTCCGGATCGGCCCACAGGCTCTGTCTGCGGTATCGGCCCTCGGCCCCGGCAGTACGCCATATCCAACTATCGACTCCGGTCGGTATCCTCCGGATAACCGCCAGGTCCAACAAAATCACCGGTAGGTACTCGCCCGCCTCCAGGCTCAATCGGCAAAGCTCATCGATCATCTTGCCAAGGGGAACCATACCGGGTCCACCATGTACCCGCAATCGGCTCGTCCACTCCTCGATTCGGGTTACACATGTCGCTCTCAGCACCGAGAAAACACATGGTGGACGCACTGAAATATCATATCAAGGGTAACCGGGTTTTCAAAACAATTACATATCCTCTTTGAAAACACCCACGGTTCCCAAAAACCAGAAATATCATGGAAACAGCATATCTCAATGCGTATAATCAGAAAGCAACATGTATGCGACATATAAGGGAAGGTATGCACATCATCATGTCATGCAAGGATCATATACTGAATGCAATAGCACTACAGTGTAGTGACATGGCAATTATCGATGATGAGTGTGTGAGCCGGCAACAAGTGTACGTGGAACGTATGCATCATCGATAATGGTGCTGGTGTCCTAGCAGCATGACTGAAATATAACCACAGTACAAGCGATGCAATGCAAATAGCATGAATATGCGGAATCGAATAATCAACGCAAAAGTAAAGCATCTACACCAATCTGTACATGTCATGCAATGGTGCCATTTGAAATAAGACGAATCAGGGCTTTTGGTAAAACAAGGGCTACGGTGTTTTAAGAAAAGCTACATCATTTGAAAATACCCGTATAAACCCTTCTGCCTAACTTTAAAATATCCCCGATTCGTTAGTTTTGAAATAGGTATGACTCGGGTCTAGTCTAACGCCTACTATGCGAACTACGAACCCACAGTCAAGTCAAAAGAGAGGGGAATGGAAACCACCTAAATCTGAGTCGATATCACACTATCTCATCACATGACAGGCATCACTACCATCATATCACATCTCCAATACGAACTCTGTCATGTCGCCAAATCTCACGGCCTCAATCGAATCTCATCGACTCAACTCAATCCCACGTATCATCCTCAAAACTCGTATATGAACACACAGTCCCATACCCATGTGTAGATATACCCACCATCATATGCGTACAGATATATGTAAGAATGTATGCAAGTATGTGTGTATGTGTGAGTGTGGGTGCAACCACTACACTAGGGTTTCGCACTACTCAACCAATACATCCTTATCACCAATAATCCATTATTACCATCAATAACCCTAAACAACACATAATAAATATATGTGTGTATACGTATTCGTATACATCACCACGGACTGCGGGGGTGCTATACGCCATCCACCCGACTTCTCCCCGTAGATATAAATCTACTCACCTTGCTTCTCATGTGTCGGTGCCGATGTCGCCATCTTCATCTTCTTTGCCTCAACATCTCGTAGTGTACCTACAAGTATATCACAATGCTAAAGTACATGAAAATCATATCGGAAACCAAAACAGCACACGCTACCCGCATAGGTAAAAACCTATCGACTCGCATGTAAACACAATCAATATCCACTTGTCGTTGACGTCCAAACGCCACCCGACAGCAATGAATCACCAAACACCAAAATCCATGCTAAATCAAGTCGTAAACCATGCACCAACATAGGAAAATCAACCCAGATTTCACCCTAGATGGAATCAGTCAAAACTAGAAGTACCCAGGGTCAATACTAGAGGAAATAGGGGCATGCACAGAAAACGAGGCAGATCCACCCTGCTCTGGCCGCAAATTGCGGCCAGAATGGGATAATTGGCGGCCTCACTTTGGAGTGGGGAGCTAGGGTTTGGTGTGGTGGTTCTATGGTGCCTGCACATCTCACTGTCAACTCAGTTTTATTTTTGGGGTCTCGGGGTAATAGCAGATTACACAAAACAGTGACAGATTTCCAGTTTTTCCGATATCGGTTCCGTAATTCCGTATTCTGGTTTCAAGTTCAGGTTTGGGTTCAAATTAGCATCACACAAGGGGTTCTAAGGTCACCACGATCCTTAATTTCATCTTAAGTTTCAGTTTTACCCTAAACCCTAACTTGAATTCTCTAAAATCCACAAACATCACAATATCGATACAAAACTAGTATGGATGCACAAGGAATTGAAATACTACTCTATAGGTGCAGAAATTACCTCCTTTGGCAACTCAAGAAAATTCTTGAGTTGCTCAAAGTCCACCAAATCCAATCTTGCTAGGTTCAATGTGTAGCTAGTGAGCTCGGGAACACTTTTTGTGAAGTGGGAATGAGGTTTTGGCTTTGATTTCATGATGGATCTAGAGTTTTAGTGAAGAGGGAGAGAGTGAGGGAGAGGGAGCAGCAGCTCATCAAGGGAGAGGGGAGAGAGAAATGAGATGGGAGAATGATGAAGGGAAGGGTCAAAGTCAATGCAACCTACTCTCTCTCTCTCATCACTTACTTTATCTTTTCTTTTCTTTTCTAAACTCTTCTCACTTGAATAGTGAACCCAAAAGAAAGACCATGGCAAAAGAAATGTAACACAAGTGTAACAAGTGTGGAAAATGATATGTGCACATTTTTGCACAAAAATGCTAAAAATCCAATTAGCGATTCTTAATCGCGATTAGCACTAAATTAGCATATAACTAATCTTAAAAACTTTAAAATGGCATAATTCCTTAAAATACCTTATTTTAGAATTTTCCATAATTTTTCCCCATTTATTTGTATTTAATTATACCAGAATATTAAAATATTCATTAAAATAATATTAAATTATAAAATTTCCCAAAAATCATATTTTATTATTTTGAAGACGTTACAGTCCCGCTCTAACTTATAATTGTTATAAGACCGAGCAGGAAATAGGGGAATACCAGGATTCCCATGCCGCCCAAACGAAGAAAGTGCATGCTGATGCATCTACTTCAGGTGTGTTCGTTACAGAGAACTGTTTCTCAGTATCCTCTACGTCCTTGGTATGTGATACCGGATCAGGATCCCGCATATGTAATCTGTTACATGGGCTATAGATAGGTAAAGAATTGGGAATGAGTAATATGTCTCTAAGTGTAGAGAATAGTGCAATTGTTGCAGCAAAGGTGTTGGCAGTTATAACCCTGTATTACCAAATACATTGATTCTGAACGAATATTATTAGATACCGAACCTGATATACAACATCATACAGTCTCTTTATTTAGTAAAGAAGGATATAATTTTGTATTGTTGGATAATGTTTTGAACATTTCCTATATCAAGAGTTGATCGGTTCAGGAACGTTATCTAATAGCATATACGTTCTAAATCAAACCATAGTTCTTAATGTACATAACATACACAAGAGGAAGAGTTCAGAAATGAACGAATCCTTCTTGAGGCATTGTAGACTAGGTCATATCAATGCGACCCGACTTGCTAAGTTACATTTAGATGCATATTTAAATCAGTTTGAATTTACATCTTGTGAAATTTGTCAATCATGTCACAAAGATAAAATGACTATAGCTCCGTTTACTGGAAACAGAGAAAGAGTTAGTAAACTCTTAGGACTGATACATAGAGATGTATATGGTCCCCTGTCTACACATGCCAGGACTGGTTCTTTGTACTTCCTTATATTCATTGATGATCTCCTAAGATTCGAACATGTGTTCCTGTTGAAACACAAGTCTGAAGCTTTTGAGAAATTCATAGAATATAAGTCAGAAGTCGAGAACCAAAACCGGGTATAAGTATTATGTCCTATGATGTAATCAGGGAGGAGAATACTTGTGCATGGAATTCCTGGACTATTCTAAAAGAGGATGAGATTCTATCTCAGCATTACTCCTCCGTATACACCACAACACGTCGGTGTATCGGGGCGGAGCAATCGCACCCTATAAGATATGGCTACTGAGTTACCTATTTTCTTTTGGGGGTTATGCACTTGGGGAAGCGGCATACCTATTGAATTGGGTTCCAATCAAATCAGTGTCTACCACTCCATATGTGATATGGTATGGGAAGAGCCCATGTCTTAAGCAAGTTAAGATTTGGGTTTTCCGGCCTATGTCTAAAAGCAAAATCCGGACAAGCTCGAGGCAGTTTCAGTTCTGTAGAACTGGAAGGAGTTCCAGCTATACAAACTACAGCTGATGATTTGGTAGAACCGGTGGATTCAATAGTTCCCAACGAACCTCAGTCTCTCCGCCGATCTGGTAGGGTTCCTCATCCACCTGAGAGATACTTAGGTTTCTCGATGACAGTGGGAGCGAGGATTGCATCATGAGATGATGACCCAACTAGTATTGAGCAGGCCATCAAGAGTGGGGACTTTATAAGAATGGCTGGATGCTAAGCGATCTGAGATGGAATCTATATACACCAACAAAGTATGGACTTTGGTTGCTATATCTGAAAGGTTAAATCCCCATCAGGAGCAAGTATATCTTGAGAAAATTACTTGGTGTAGATGGAAAAGTTGAGACTTTCAAAGCTAGGCTTGTTAAAGGTTCTCGTCATCGACCAGGCGTGGATAATGATGAAACATTTTCTCCAGTGGCTATGCTTAAGTCCATCCGGATCCTACTTGCCATTGCTACATACCATGACTACGATATATGGTGGTTGGGTGTCATGACTGCTTTTTCTAAATAATGATTTAGAAAAGAGCGTCTATAAGTACACAGCCAGAGGGCTTCGTTGACAGTGGGAGCAGCGGAAACGTGTGCAAGTTGCTTTATGCGTTAAAGCAGGCATCGCGGAGTTGAAACATTTGTTTTGATGTGGTAATCAAAGTGTTTGACTTCATCAAAATGGTAGATGAACCTTGTATATACAAAAGGGTAGTAGAGAGTAAGGTGGTCTTCCTCATAAAGTACGTGGATTTATACTCTTGATAGGGAAGGAGTTTCCTATGCTACACTCGGTCAATCTCCTCTTATCATATTGATTCTCTATATAGGATCAAGGAGATACCTCCTAAATCCTAGGTTTTGGATCTATGAGATAGATCTAAGTGGATGTTAGGATTCACACTAGGTGTAGTGAGATGATATCAATCGATCCTGGGGAGAATCACTGGATAGCTTCCAGGGTGGTAAGGTCGAATGAATGTCAGTCACAGGCATTGTCTTTACCCTCAGTGGAGGGACGGTATGTTGGAAGAGTTCCAAGCTAGATACCGTGACAAACTAGACGATAAAGGCTGGATACATCGCTACCAAAGATACTACCAAAGAGGCAGTCTGGGTGTATATTTGTTCATAAGATGAACTAGATTCCTTCCATTGTATGACAATGGAGGTGTGGTTTTGGCCTAGGAACCCCGATCCCATCAGTGACCCAGACATATTCTAAAGCAGTATCACCTGATCATGGAGATGGTTGATCTCCAAGAGATCAAGGTTAGGAGAGTAAACTCAGAGGTTAACACGGCGGATCCACTCACAAAGGCCTTTCCTGCGAGAGACTTTTATAGGGTGTTGGGTATGCTGTACTACAACAACTGGCCTTAGTGCAAGTGGGAGATTGTTAGTTGTATGTATGCCCTAGAGGCCATTATTGTACATGAGATGTATATTATAGTGGATGCTGGGACATATATAGGGAGGACTTTCTTGCTCGACATGATAGTACGCTATCTATTTGCTCTTTATCATAACATTTATACTTACTGTCTTTCTGTTACATGTTGATAAAGCCCATAAGATGTGTACTTGACTTCCAGGATTATGATGCAGATCATACTAGTGGGGCCTAGGTAGTCCATAAGTTCATCCTTCAATATTCCTAGTCGAGAGAATATCGAGACGGGACATCGATATTCCAGAGTAGACTAGCGTATATCTTCTCGATCCATGTGATGGGCGATGGATGATCCCATATCCATTGGTGTTTGACATCAGAGATGGTATACGGGTGCTCAGTGTGTAAGTCCACGGTAGCGCTCCGGCCGTCTGACAGACGCTAAATACGGAACAAAAACTTTTTACAACTGGCGCTATCGCGTACTATAACCCGGATCTGTCATTAAAGCTAAACTAACAAACTACAAAGTGGGTAGAAATGTTATACCGAACGATCTGAGTCCTTCGGTCTTCAACCATCATCCCACGCTTTGTTGCGGCTGCTCCGATCTCCTGAATCTCCGGTCTTCTCGTCCAGGTGGCACCACGTCGATGGATCTTTAAACGGGCTCCCGCCTCTGAACCGAGGCAACTCGATTATCAAGTTTGCTAAAAGAGATGACCAAGATTGATATAGAGAATGAGTAGAACACTTTGTCTCGTTACGTCCAAGGGTATGGACGAACGGTTAATGAAGTTGCCTTTTGAATCGGGGAAATGAGAAATGGGCATATGAAATTTCCATGAAACAAATTCCTAATCTTTTTTCCAAATGAACAAACATTCCTCTTTCAAGAGAGGGGCCGGCCTATTTGAAGAGGGGAGAGGTGAGTGTAAGAGGGGGGAGAGTGACCATAAGATCAATGAAGAGGATGAGTCACATAACACCTTGTATGAACACATTTAATGAAACAATGAATCATAACCCTTAGTCATCAAAACCATTAATGCAATAATAAATGCACTAATGACTCACCATCCTAGTCACCTTCTAGAAGCTTCCACACTCATCTCAAGAAAAGATAAATCCGCATTTAACCGAATGTTAAATACGGCTGATAGAAAACTGGAAACTGGCAACTTCCAAAAGCGATCCCGAAACGGATTTCAGGATAACCCCATATCAGTATAAACATACCCGCATTTGTATTACAACCGAATACAAATGCAACTGAGACAAAGATATTATATCTACACAGCATAATACTCGGATCCAGCTTAAACCAAAGCCGACCAATATTATCTGCCTGAAATATGACACGTACGTAAACGGACGTGCATATTCCGAACCCTGCCATAAAACCATACGGCATCTACAACGTTTCGCCCGAACTTGGGAAAGTGTCTGTGGGGGACTCAAATGACTCATCAACACACTGGCACTGGGTATAACCACTAGCACGTCAGAGGTACTAGATGTACGTAATGGTTGCCTATGTATTGATTGGAAGGGAAGCTGACGAGCGAACTCATCCATAAATCCTACTGAGCCTAACAGTGACAATATACATACAGTCCGGTCCGTTCGTCTATGAGTATCGCATATCGGCCTAGGGGCTGGTAACGTCAGACCTCCAATAGCGGTATGTCATGTCATAGAGTGGCCCAGAACACCCTGAGATACTACTGGAGTACCTACCAGTAAATCTCCTGCCTCGGCCGAGGGCTTTGTGTAATGGCTCTTCTCGACACAGCACGATCTCACCCCCAATACCGGGAGAGACGAATCCCCTGCCGATCCGCTCACTTGCCTCCATGTGGCTCGGGACTGTACCCAAAAAAGACATGTTTGCACGACTCCTTTGAGCCGTGGTAGGGTAGAAATCAAAGCACAGCGGGAATTCACATGAGACAAATGACGACCTCAGGTCGATGAACTAACCTGTACACATGTCACCAAGGAACTGCTATCTGACGATATGTATAATACCAACTAGCATGTTCCTGGCGAGTCATGTCCGGTGTACTCATAACCTAATGAGCACCTATATACATCTCTGGTGATCCTACTGACACCAGTGGCTTGTGAGACCGGCCACCGCCCCTCGTCGGGGTCTCGACTGTATACACTAGTCTACTCTGGAGTATCGATGCCCTGTCTCGAAACTCCCACGACTAGGGACTCTTTAAGGATGTGCTTACATACCCCAGCTCCCACGTATATGATCGCCATCATACTGCTGGCAGTCAAGCAAGAATCCTATGGGCTCTATCATCATGCAATAGTGAACTGAAGCATGTATACGATGATAAAGACAAACCAGATAGCATACTATCATCTCGATCAAGACTGTCATATCGGTATAGGTCCTGCCTCAATCATTGCAATCACGTACCTGCGATCCAATAATTGACTTTGAGGGCACTATCTCCAACAATCTCCCACTTGCACTTAAGGCTAATTATTGCGATGTCGTATACTCACAGCCCGTGTGATACCGAACATCCAACTCCTCTACTAATCAGTTTCACAAAACTAGTTTGTAAAACTCTTGTGTTCGAGAAATAGCCTCAGTGAGTGGATCCGCCCTGATGTTTCTTTCTATGTCTCTCTTAATCTCAAGTTCGCGGAGAAAGCCATCTCCCGAATCGAGTAATTCCTGTCTTAGAATATGTCTGAATATCTGATGGGACCTAGTTCATAAATAAACTCCAAATCCAAACTTCTTAGACTGTATCGATAACTGAACCTAATCAGTATCCAGCACCATGCCTCCCACGGTATCCTCTTGAACCACCTGTCCATAATACTGTCCCTCATCATAGGAAAAACTATAACTCTGACAATCACTCTGTCATCCATGTCACCTTTGAAGCCTGGAATGATAACCGTCTCCCGAAGGAGGCTGCCATCATCAAATCCGTAGAACATGCACTTATGTTCTAAAATTGCTTCCTTATGTTTCTTCAAGATTGGATTAATATAAACTTATCGCAACTAGTGCAAAAACAACATCTGGTGTGGTACTTGACATCTCATGATCGACTCAATTGCCTAAGCAAGTGATCTGCCAATCATGCACTTCCCTCTCTCTTTTAGTCTCTAAGACACCTTTAGAGAGGGTGACTCCATCACCTGCAGGTACACCACCATGCCAGGAGTCATCTATTCTCAAATACTATTAGAATATTGTCAAAGTACCCATATTGGGAAACTACCCAAATCTAGATCTACAACCATAGATCTAGTAACCAGAATGTCAGATATTATATCCATATCCTTTGTGGAGAAACAACTGTGTGACGACCAAAGTACAACCGATCGTAGTATAGGAATTTTACTTCCTACTCTGTGTATGTCATCCAAATACCAGGACATCACACCCTACTACCTTCTCAACAGATCCATCCCCTATTCTGACGAAGTCAAACCCATGACTGTCACATCAAAAATAGATGATCTATCTCCGCTATATCTGCTCAAATCTATAAATAGACATAAGCTACTTGCCCACTATGCTTCCGCTGCTCCCACTGACCACAACAACCCTCTGGCAGATAATATATATGTGTACGTCTAAAACTAGTTTAGAACGATGCTATACATATCCTCCTGCCGGGTCTCATAGTCTGGAACAACAGTAGTGTCAAGTCTGGGTAATCAAGAACCTCCCTGTCACCATACTTGAGGGTACCGGAGTACCTCTCTGGTGTCTGAGGTTACCCACCATATCTGCGGAGTGGCTATTGGAATGTTAAACCTGATTGAATATATAGGTCCTATTAAATTTTCTGTAATCGTTTGCGGTTCTGGAATCACTTCCAGTTCTACCATACTCCCACTACTGTTTTCTGAAAAAATCCATTTTTACTAAAACTGTGGTGAGTCAAGAACAATATCACTATTGATCTTCCAGATGGTAGAAAATCAACCCTCGTCAAAGCCAGGGTCAACCCACAAACTGTCATTACAGAAACGTGCCTTGAGTTATCCAGTGTCTGGTTTTAAGCATAAGCTGGACAACTCCCCGTATCTTAACATCGTTAAGATATGAACCATTCTATATATAATATAGAAATAGAGGCACTAATTTAATTGGAACCAGATTCAAATCATGCAGCTGTCTCCAGTGCACATCAACTTAATGAAGAGAGGCTAATCAGTATTACTCAACTTAGGAATCATCCAATTATGAGTAACCTGTAAGAGAAACAAGTTTCTCAAAACCATTACTATCATCTGAATACCAATCACAAGAATCTACATCTTCGATCTCTTTGAAGAATCCCGATACTTGCGACACCTGGTTCTCTACTTTATTCTTATACCCACAATTTCTCAAAACTTAGACATTGTATTTCTACGAAACACTTGTCTAAAAACCAGACAAGTTACAAGTAAATAGAACAGAGTACGAGGACCTACCCCTTTGTCCAGATAGACACTGGACAACATACAATACTCTGTATAAGTCCGCTGAGTTAAATAACTCAAAACCTGTGCGTCGTAGGTTGAAAACTGTACCCAGGTGATTTCCTCAAATATCACCAATTACAACGAATTTCGATATAATGAGGATGATCACCTAACTCCCAATAACTTACTCCCACTCATCATCTGTAAAACCATACAGATATGAGAATGAAACCTGGTAAATACATACCTTGGAGTAAGTATTTAATTGGGAAATCAGTTTTCCATTAACAATGCACTGAAACATGAAAATGTTTCGTAGGGGTATCCTGGTATTCTTAGTAATGCCTCTTCCATAATCCAATTCATGACTATAACCGTATATTTCTTTGCCTTCTCTCTAAATCCCTTTATTTGTCTTTAGTCGTTACCTTCTGTACACCATCGTTAGGCTAAATGGTTTTCTTCCTTCCCTACCGTTCGGCACCAGCCTATGGTTTGGAAGAAGACTTTCCAGTAAGCATAATAGGTGTACTCTCCTAATCCTAGGAGTACTCGCAACCTGAAAGAAGGTGATGATAAAGACTACTGAATAATACCTTATTCTATTAAAGGTGAAATAGGAGTGACGATGAAGTACGCGGTTTGGTCGTAAATGATAACAGTCGCAATTTACTTTGCCCTCTTTCTAATCCCTTTATTTTGTATTTAGTTATTACCTTCTGCACACCTTCCTTAGGCTGATTGGTTTTCTTCATTCTCTACCTTTCGGCACCTTCCTATGGTTTGGAAGAAGACTATCCAATAAGCGTAATAGGTGTACTCTCCTAAACCAAGGAGCCCTCGTAACCTGAGAGAAGGTGATAATAAAAGACAACTGAATAAACCAATTCTATTTCTCCTGAACCCGGATCCATCCTTGAAGAAGTCCCTTCGAGTTCGTATATAACCATACGATGGATCTATCCAATGGAAGTGGATATCCGTAGTAATACGGGGTGTTCTGAGAAATGCAAAGGGTAAAAGAAGGAGCGACAATGACTTATGCAACTTGGACAATCCAAAAGCCAGTATATTAAGAAGGTTCGGTCAACTTGGTCATTGAGTAATAGTCTAGGGATGGTCAAAGGTCGCTGCCAAAGAGAGAGAGAAAAGAAACACTCTGTGTGCACTCTAACCTAGATCAGAATGGTTATCACTTTATCTAATCAGGAAACCTCCCACTGTAATCTCAAATTCTCCTCCAAACCTGAAAGAAGAATTAGTCGGGATCACCCGAAGAGTAAACTAACTCATCAGGGAGAATCGAGATCCAACTATCATCGCATGATAACTTGATGGAAGCCACTCAAGTTATCACACTCCAGAAGGTATGCGCATGCCTGGCAAGTTTCATGTATGTTTGAAACTCCCGATATGATTTTTGCCCCATGCTCTTATGACCTTGGCGTTAGTCAAAATATCATAAATCACATGCCAAGTTCTACCCGTCACTATCCAGGTCAATTTGAACCCACCCGCACATGCCCTTGACGTTGGCCAAAATGGCAGAACGACTGTCCCAAACCAACTCATCTATCTATGCAACAGATGAATACCCAGCAGCTACCAAATACTATGCCTTGGCGTTGGTCAAAATACATAGCTTGAATACCACTGAATATCCATAAGAAATGACGGAGGGCTACGGCTGGTTTTTGGCGAAAAACCTTTAACATAATGAACTTGATCTCGTTGAAGGAACCTGATAGCTTTTTATAAAAATATAGTGATGAAAAACCTTTTGCTAAAGAGGTCACTCCCGGTGAAGGGATCTCGGCTCTTTCCTCGTGGAATGAGGTGCAGGATATTCCAACCGAATATCACTATGCAAAGCAACTTGTAATCGACTATAGTAAAGTTATTACCCTGACGCAAACTTCTGCCCAAGGGGTCACTCCCGGTGAAGGGATCTCGGCCCTTGCCTCGTCGAATGAGGTGCAGGATATTCTAAACCGAATATCACTATTCAAAACAAAAAGAAACGTCTTTGTAATAACACTTTTAAAATTTGTTCCAACAACATCAAATATAGGTTTGTTTTACTTTGCATTGATCAGAATCAACGCAGTCCCATCAATCAATCACACCAGAAAAGAACGAAAATAAAATGTACGTATATGCCATCCGCATTCGTCACTGGGTCCCGTCATCACCCGTTAGGTTACTTAACTAACGACAGAGCGGGGGCTGGACTAGCGCGGGTGTAAAACATATACAACATCTAATAGTATATATACCAATATACAATAATCGCTCCAGGCGTGATAATATGCAACATTACAGAAAAGTAATAAGCATCACAGAATAATACAGATAATCTGGGATCCCTGGGTTTCACAGAGTCGCTACTGAAATCCGACGTTCCCCTGGTCGTGTGGATAGCCTGTGCAATGAAACCTAGACCCCTATGGGTGCGGCAAGTTACCCGCCAAAACCTGAAGCGAGGTAGTCCCCACAACATAGTGAATGGAACACCCGGCACTTCACGGAATCCGGTAAATTGAGCACCCCTCCTTGGGTCAACCTGTACCCCCTACGAGTGCGGCGAATAGTCTGCCAATTCTAGAGTGAGGTCCCTTTGCCTCTCAAAGCCATGAGATACGGACCCGTTTCCCTCCAGAACCCGGCTATCCGTGCACTCCGTCGCGGGGTAAACCTAGTACAGAAATGAAAAATACACAACGGGTACATCGACCTCATCCCGGTCGTGCCCCAAAAGAATATTATACAAACAGGCAGTGACGGCAGTCCACATGTTGGACGCTCGCCCCGCAATATCTACAAATAAATCCAAAACAGCACTATCATTGCATACTGCTATCCACCACGACAAATCCGCAACATCACAGCACAACACAGAACATCAACGCGAATGTCACGTTCGCAAACCCGTCTAAAAGGAATATAGCAATTAGACACGGTTTACCGCTCAAATGACATTCTCGGTCGGAGATATAAAGTAAGTACTGCATACTAACAAGTTTAAAATTTCGATCGACAAAACTTCCCGAAGTGGGCCCCACGTACATCTGTTGTACAGTAACAAAAACTGGGCCCAAAAGAATAGTACTAAAAACCACAATTTCAAAAATAAAGCTCTCTGGAAAAAGTTGGAGCACTATTCCCACAAAGGCGTCGCGGTTCCGCGGTCAAACCCTAGGTTTGACCGCGGATCCGCGGTGGTCTTGTGGGATCACGTGCCCAAATTTTTCCAGAATG
Source organism: Agapanthus africanus (assembly GCA_030015575.1). NCBI lineage: Eukaryota > Viridiplantae > Streptophyta > Magnoliopsida > Asparagales > Amaryllidaceae > Agapanthus > Agapanthus africanus. The sequence goes on from JASDDO010000010.1 coordinate 70,860,918, forward strand.
CTTAGAAAAGCCTGCTTAGTTTTCTGCGATATGTAAAATAATTTTTAGACCCTTTTAAAAAATCGATAGAAACTTTTGTGCTGAAAATTGCGATTTCGGAAATTCCGTTCGATCAATATTTTAAACGTGTTAGCACAAGTTAGTATAGCTTAATGGTGAGGCTCTGATACCACTATAAGTCCACGGTAGCGCCCCGGCCGTCTGACAGACGCCAAATGCGGAACAAAAACTTTTTACAACTGGCGCTATCACGTACTATAACCCGGATCTGCCATTAAAGCTAAACTAACAAACTACAAAGTGGATAGAAATGGTATACCGAACGATCCGAGTCCTTCGGTCTTCAACCATCATCCCACGCTTTGTTGCGGCTGCTCCGATCTCCTGAATCTCCGGTCATCTCGTCCAGGTGGCACCACGTCGACGGATCTTTAAAGGGGCTCCCGCCTCTGAACCTAGGTAACTCGATTATCAAGTTTGCTAAAAGAGATGACCAAGATTGATGTAGAGAATGAGTAGAACACTTTGTCTCGTTACGTCCAAGGCTATGGACGAACGGTTAATGAAGTTGCCTTTTGAATCGGGGAAATGAGAAATGGGCATATGAAATTTCCATGAAACAAATTCCTAATCTTTTTTCCAAATGAACAAACATTCCTCTTTCAAGAGAGGGGCCGGCCTAGTTGAAGAGGGGAGAGGTGAGTGTAGGAGGGGGGAGTGACCATAAGATCAATGAAGAGGATGAGTCACATAACACCTTGTATGAACACATTTAATGAAACAATGAATCATAACCTTTAGTCATCAAAACCATTAATGCAATAATCAATGCACTAATGACTCACAATCCTAGTCACCATCCTAGTCACCTTCTAGAAGCTTCCACACTCATCTCAAGAAAAGATAAATCCGCATTTAACCGAATGTTAAATACGGCTGATAGAAAACTGGAAACTTCCAAAAGCGACCCCGAAACGGATTTCAGGATAACCCCGTATCAGTAAACATACCCGCATTTGTATTACAACCGAATACAAATGAAACTGAGACAAAGATATTATATCTACACAGCATAATACTCGGATCCGGCTTAAACCAAAGCCGACCAGTATTATCTGCCCGAAATATGACACGTGCGTAAACGCACGTGCATATTCCGAACCCTGCCATAAAACCATACGGCCTCTACAACCTTTTGCCCGAACTTAGGAAAGTGTCTGTGGGGGACTCAAATGACTCATCAATACACTGGCACTGGGTATAACCACTAGCACGTCAGAGGTACTAGATGTACGTAATGGTTGCCTATGTATTGATTGGAAGGGAAGCTGACGAGCGAACTCATCCATAAATCCTACTGAGCCTAACAGTGACAATATATATACAGTCCGGTCCGTTCGTCTATGAGTATCGCATATCGGCCTAGGGGCTGGTAACGTCAGACCCCCAATAGCCGTATAAGTCGTGTCAGAGAGTGGCCCAGAACACCCTGAGATACTACTGGAGTACCTACCAGTAAATCTTCTGCCTCGGCCGAGGGCTTTGTGTAATGGCTCTCCTAGACACAGCGCGATCTCACCCCTAATACTGGGAGAGACGAATCCCCTGCCGATCCGCTCACTTGCCTCCATGTGGCTCGGGACTGTACCCAAAAAAGACCTGTTTGCACGACTCCTTTGAGCCGTGGTAGGGTAGAAAACAAAGCACAGTGGGAACTTACACGAGACAAATGACGACCTCAGGTCGATGAACTAACCTGTACACATGTCACCAAGGAACTTCTATCTGACGATATGTATAATACCAACTAGCATGTTCCTGGCGAGTCCTGTCCGGTGTACTCATAACCTAATGAGCACCTGTATACATCTTAGGTGATCCTACTAACACCAGTGGCTTGTGAGAACGGCCACCGCCCCTCATCGGGGTCTCGACTGTATACACTAGTCTACTCTGGAGTATCGATGCCCTGTCTCGAAACTCCCACGACTAGGGACTCTTTAAGGATGTGCTTACAGACCCCAGCTTCCATGTATATGATCGCCATCATACTGCTGGTAGTCAAACAAGAATCTTATGGGCTCTATCATCATGCAATAGTGAACTGAAGCATGTATACGATGATAAAGACAAACCAGATAGCATACTATCATCTCGAGCAAGACTGTCATATCGGTTTAGGTCCTGCCTCAATCATTGCAATCACGTACCTGCGATCCAATAATTGACTTTGAGGGCACTATCTCCAACACAGTGGAGACTGAGTACACTGAACGGACTCGCCGAGAACTCCTAGATGGTATTATACCTCACGTCAGATAGCAGTTCTTTGATGACACTAGTGCAGGTTAGTCTGCTGACCCGAGATCGTCATAGAGTCTTGTGTGGCTCCCACTGTGCTTTGATTTCCACCCTACCACGGCTCTACTGAGTCGTGTAAACAGGTGGTTTTTGGGTACAGTCCCGAGTCACATGGAGGCAATGAGCGATAGGAGAGGATTCGTCTCTCCCGGTATTGGGGGTTGATGTTGCGCTATGCTCGATTGGCCATAACTGAAATCCCTGGCCAGGGTAGATGTGATTTACTGGTAAGTGTTATCAGTAGTTTCAAGCACGTTATGGACCTTATATCGGTAGGACTTATCAAGCTACTGGGGTCTAGCGTTTACCACCCCTAGGCGAGATATGCGACATATCAGACGAACAGACCGGACTGTACGGTAATGTTACTGGTTGGATTCGCAGGAGTATGAGCAGGCTTGCTTGTTGATCTTCTGATCGCTCAATACCCGGGCGGCCGTTACGCTTAGCACGCCTCTTGCGGCTTGTGGGTGTTTGATATGATCATCATCTACTACCGGCGTATTGACGAGTCTTTAGAGTCCTACACAGAGCTTTCCTGGCTCAAGCGAAATGAAGTAGGAGCACGTATGTGATATGTACGGGACCGAGATTGATACGAGTATGTGATACCGTATTATATTCTTCCGATTTGTGATATCGGCCGGGTATATGTGATATAGCCGGGTTATCGAATCAAGTGTTGATTCGGTAAATTGATATTACTGATATTAGTTGGTTATATGTGATATAGCTGGATCATTAAATCAAGTGTTGATTTAATGATTTAATGTATAATTATATATTTGATATATGAATTTACATTAACTAATATTTAGCTCACTTGACCATTTCTTTTCTCACTTGTGCATGAATGATATATATATTATATCATGCTTGGTTATACATCAAACATGGGTGTATAAGAATTATACCATATTTAAGATAATGGGGATAATTAATTATTAAGGGTAAATGCAAAATTAGGTGGAAAATCTCAAGGGTTTGGAAACTTGGAGAAGCTTGTAGTTTCTTTGACTTAGTCCACCAATTTTGTATTATCCTAGATTTTTTATTAACCCAACCATTCTCTTAACTCATGGTTTATTCTCTACAAGAGTTTGTGATGACAAACACTCACCCATGGTTGATTTTCTAACCTCATTCTATTCTCTTGTTCATTTTCTCATGTTCATCTTCTCTTTCATCTAAAAAGCTTACTAGGGTTTTTTAATGATGAAGAATCCAAGTGAGAAAATAAAATCTAAAGTGAGCCAACTTCCTACTTCATCATCCTACACACTTGCTTGGGTAGTATAGTGTGTTCTCTTCACAAAGTTCATGACCTAGTGAAGGGTTAGCTTGAGTTTGAGTCTTTTCGACGTAGATCATCTTTGGCCTCGAAGACTACGAGCAATCTTGTTCATTTCTCCAAGAAAATCCATACTAGAGTTCGGGAAATAGATGATCGCAGCGAAGGGACGTCAACAAGGAGCTTTAGAAGTGAAGGACCGGGTCTACAAAGGTTGTATTCTTGATCACTTCTTATGTAATGTTTGATTACATTATGTTACCCTAGTTTTCTAGTATGTATCCTTGGATATTTGCTTAGCACCCCCCTTAAATTTTTGTTGTGGCATGCTTGATGCTTGCAAACCCTAGGTTTGGTGCTGAGGAAATCCCAACACATCTTCGGCGAAGGAGAATCGGCTTGCAAAAGCGACCCGGAGCTCTTGAGAGCATGCAAGAGTCTAACCAAATTGAAACAAATAAAAACGCTAAAAAGGTTGTGATTTCTATCTTGTGTCGTTTCTAGTTTAGGTATTTGGTTTGATTCTTGAGTTTCAGTTTCTAGTGCCACAAAAAATTTTGTTTTTGAATTCCACATTGGCCGCGAGTTAGCAGCGGGGGCACTAGGAACCAACACATTTTATATCAACAGGGTGGCGAAAAACACTCTACAAAGGGTATCTTGAATACGTTGGCATTGGGTAACTATTATATGGCATGAGTCCTAACATGGTAACTAGCGAACATGTTCAAGCATAAGTACATGTAATAAACAAGCACTAGCATTAACAAGAATATCATGATCAAGAAATGCAATAACAAATCAATATCACTATTCCACCTGTTCATGATAACAAGATAACATGGATACATGAAACAATCTGTACTCTAGCATGTCAGGAATAACATCAATTGGAATATATACAACATAATTATAATACATGTCAGGTAGCGTGTTTCGCATGTGTAACATGATCTAACATGTCGTATAATATATCAGGTTCAATATCAGTTGCATACCAGTTTGAGACGGCTCATCAATGGATGAGATGGCTCATGTGTGTGTGTGAGATAGCTCACAATGAGATTGAGATGGATCACAAGCGTTTCAGAAATGTTATATGTTCTCTGGTTAAATGAGACGGCTCGTGATAGTTTTGTGTTGGCTCGTAATCTATCTTGAGCCAGCTCAATATGATTTGAGACGGCTCGTTTTATATTTAGAACATCATATTTTCTCTCTGGTTGTATGAGACGGCTCGAGGAATGTGGAGCCGGCTTGTGGTTATTTTGTAATACGATCAGATTTGTTTTCAGGGTTTCTATTTAAATTCCATGCATAACTAAGATTAATTTCTCTAAGTTCCAATAAACGAATTAAACAACATAAAAGGTAATAACTTTAGGGTTCCACATTAGGTATTATGACTAGATCAATTCATTGACATATCTTGATTCAGATATCGATATATCGTTAACTATGGTTTCATATAAACGTAGACATACAATTGACTAACAACAAATATGTTACGCTAGATCTGATTTCGCCATAACCAGCATGTAACGAGTATCGAGAGATACTTGCCTCGATGACGAACGGAGACGACGAGACTTTGAAGCCGAAAGCATGATCTTGACTTTGGATCTGCGGCCAAGTAGATGAGACCGTGGCAAAGATACCATCACAACAACAAGAAGGAGAAGGAAACAACGACGACGTTGACAACGACTGGATCTCGGTCTGGATCATGCTTGGTTCTGTAGCTGAAGCAACCAGAGAACAAGAGATGATGATGGCGACGTTGATGATGATCGGCGATAAGGGTTTAGGGTTTGGGTTTGATAAGAGGAAGAGGCTAGGGTCTTTAGAACGAGAGGAACAATAATAGAGAATATGGTTTGCATACATTTCATCATAGGGTTTAAATAGGATACAAAAATAATGGGCTGAATAATGCATGAGTCTAATACTTGAGACGACTCAAAAATGCTTGAGCCAGCTCACGAGTCTTTCTTAACAATCATTTCTTCTCCGTCTCCATGAGACGGTTCAGGGCATTTCTGAACCGGCTCGAAATTTCTCCCAAGAAACAATAAATAGAATAGAATAAAATACCCCTCAATAGTTTATTTGAGCAAATACCATACACATGTTCTAGGGTGTTACAGATACGGATATATAAAGACTATTGTACAAATTATATTCATACATAATATAAAAAGAAGGCTATTGAATCGAATATGGATACAGAAGGAATACTTGTGTTACCATATCAGTATCCAGTTATCTTTGACGGATACAAATACGTATACAAATAATCATCGGAAATGAAAACCTAGTTGATAAAGATCGAATACGAATACGGATTCCATTCGGATTAACCGTATCAGTTTACATCCTTATCAAAAAGAGTTGTTGGGAGTTGATTTTTTGACCAATCTATCTCCTACTACATTTCTCAAAATACTTGTAAGTTGAGTTATCAAGGGACTTGAGAAAAATGATCAAATATTTGAATTCTGGTTGCTGTTGCATATACCAATACGTCATTAAAGCCCATAAAAATAGGCCCTGCAATTAGGCAGCCTAGATGAAATGGGCCACATCCACCATTCAAATAGGGGTAATTCTTCGGCTCTTCCCATCTATGAAAAATATAGGTAGTACGGAATTAATCCGGACCGTCCGATCTTGAAGAAACCGGCTCATCCGGTTTTCCTTTGAAGAGAACAGCTTCACGTTGTTCGTGATAGGTGATGGATGATGCGACCCCTGCAGCTTCATTATTTTTTGTTCTCTTTTTTAAACGTTCCCAACACATTAGCCTCCTTTAACTCATTATTTTATTTGTCAAAAAGAAGCTTTTTCTTCTTCTTTTGGAGAGATAACTTATGGTGATATCTTATGGTTTGGTGGTGGTGCTGAAGATAACTTATGGTGATATCATGAGTTAAGCGCTCTTTCTCCCTCTCCTTGTGCGTGTGTGAGAAGGCTTGGTGGTGGTGGTGGCTGGAGAGGATGAAGGCGAAGATGATAGGGACAGAGAGGAGACGACACGATACGTGGTAGGCTGCGGTGCAAGCGTGGCGGCCGCGGTCCAGTGGTGGCGCGGGTCCTGTGATGGAGTCGTGTGCTGGTGGCTAGGTGCTGGAGCTCCGGCGACCTCGACGACTCCGGCGACCTCGACGACTGGGACGCAATATCCGGGGGTGGGTGCAGGGATCGCGGGGTGCCGTTGGGTGGTGGCTCCGTCATGCCTCGTGCAGGAAAAGAGGAGGAGGAAGGAAGGAAGGGGGAAGTTGGGCTGGGCCTAAAGGCTAACTGTAAAAAATAGGAAAAGAAAATTGAAAGTGATCAAGGGTTTGTGAACCGGCCTAGCGCCAGGAAAATAAATTGGAAAAGAATAGGGGAAAATAGAAAAAAATTTGGGAAAATTTTTGGAAAAGAATTTTTTTTGAAATACGGGATATTACATACAAAAGAGACCAGTTAATACAACCTGTCATGTAGATAATGAAAAAGGATTTAGCGTTGGTTGCGATACAAAGCGGATATATGCGCTATATATTATTTACAACCTGAGTCGTCTGGAAGAGGGGTTTATATAATGGTCGCATGGAGCTAACCGGTGCGGGATTGTCGCTGTCCGTTACGCTCGCGCCGATGGCGGGATTCGCCCATTGACGACGGGATACGCCCATTAATGATGGAACGTGCCTGCATGGGATGCGGAACGTGGGGCGGCGGTTATCTCGCGTTGTATATTTGGGAAAAATTTTGATGTAAGAAGAAAATAGGTGTTTCATTTAAATATATGTTCAGCTCTTTTTTATTTGAAATTGATTTAGAAGGGGTTTTCTTTTGAAAGTTTTTGTGTTGATCATAGGCACATGGAAAATATGAGACTATAACTCTTTATAAAACCCTCTTCAATATATATCGATATATGAAAATACTATTGAGGTACTGTCTTATAGACCGGTCCAATCCGGCTACTATATATACAATATACAATATCTCATCAATGCAGGGCATCTATCTCGATCCCTCACATATATATCCGTAAAATTATCCTGTGTTAACTACCCTCAATCTCTTATGGATTGATCAAAAATATATCCGTAGAGACATCCTGTGTCAACTACTCTCAATCTCTCATGGATGATCACAAATATATATATCTCATGGATCCCCGGTTGTATCCACCGTGTCCGAATCATAATCATTTTTTCTAATATTCTTTTCATACACACACACACACACTCAATCTCTTAAAATTGATATCATATCCTCATACCCTTTTGACCTGTATAAACTAGTCATAGCACAGACAGGTAGAGTATAACTGCATCAGTGGATATAATAATAATAACACGAATGATAATTTAAGCGTAGCATATTGGATAAAATGAATAACGGATAAGCGAATAACATGTACGGTAAGCGTAACGTAAATGAACAGTAAATGGATATATATTGCAAATAACCCCATATATACATTTATAAAATATAACGAAACGTTGGTTGTAAATAAGGAGGCTGCGGTGTTTTAAAATATGTAAATGCAATTTTTAAATCCAACAGCACATCTTTATTATCTCTTTTGAAAATATGAAACGAACCGTTATTGTGAAATTGGGGTTTACACTCCGAATATTATAATTTCCCTATCAGGATAAAATAAGACTCCACGAATCAAAACCAATAAAACCGTATTCGGCAAATGCTCATCATCTTGTCATCTAGTACGGAAATCTCGTCTCGTATGATGACCATTAGATATATCATTATATGATAATAATGATATATCTAATTTATGTACCCAACACACTACAATAGTAGTGCGGACATCAAGTCTACGCACACCTCACAACTCGTACAGGCCTCAAGTCTACATACGCACACAACGACCAATGCGGACATCTCATCAACGCACCCGCACAACGATCGGTACGTACATCTCATGTCACGTACACACACGGTGATTAGTACGGAGCTACAGCTGCGTACTCGCACGACAATAAGTACAGACACATAGGCTTGTACGCGCACCCAATATAACTCGTATAATAACATAAGCCTATTATAACGTAAATTCTGCTATGATATGTAAGTAGGGCAGTTCTACGTGGTATGGCAGTACTAATGATATGTGGTGTAACATGCGAGTATGTGATTGTGTACATAGCAATCATTAGTATTTGTGTTTGTGTTATACTAAGTGTTTCTATCATAAGTCTACTACACGATGCTAACGGAATACGCTACATATCGGACCAATCTAAACGTACACTGCATGTATCTTAAACAAACTCAATGATAATATAAATAGTATGTTTTATGGGGGTGCTATATATCATCCACCCGATTTTCCCCACTCGTAGATATAATCTACTCACTGTTTGTGATCGCGCTAGTCGTATCCAACAATCGCCTTGTGCATCTGTACCATCTTGGAGATCTCCGCAACGAAACCTAGCATTCATACAATCACGTAACGCTCATAAGAAACCATATCGGAACCGATATATCAAACAAAGATCCATAGGTTAGAACTTATGACCAACAAAATCTAGACGAGTGCTAACAATAAGGAATTACCCTTCCGGCATCGCAATTCAACCAAATCCTTTAAAACCAAAATTATAAATACGAAAACAAAAGTTTTAAAAACGTTAAAATATTGCCAAAATCACACTAAAACACTCGCAGATTTTGACTCAGAAAACCTGTGGGAAAACAAAGTATAAAAGAGGTTTATACTACTTATAAGCAAGTCTCAGACTAAGACCCACATCCTAACTCAAAAATTGGACCGTCAAAATATTCAATATGGCCGCAATTTGCGGTTTTGTCTTAAGAGTCAGAGGTTCTTGCTTCTGTAGGTGTCTTATGGTGATCGTATTATGCCAATTTTATACTCAGAATATTTTATAACGGTCTTAGTTCATCTCAAAATTGATTTGAACACTAAAAACCTTACACAAATCTTATTTTTCTGATATCTATCAAGAAATCTGAAACTTTAACACTTTAATAATCTGAAGAAGATCGATTTTTACCTATTTGGATGGAGCACAAAGGATATTCAGCTCTTGAGATGTCTACTTGAGCCTTTATGAAGTGGTTTTGGCCTAGCTTGAACTCTTGAACAATTTAGATAAAGTTGATGCCAGCTTCATGGTATTTTGAGTGAAGGAAACTAAAGTATTTTGAGTGAAGTTTGAGGGAAGTTTTTGTTCAGTTTGGAAGAGAGATTATCATATGAATTAGTAGAAGAAGGAGGAGGTGTTGAGAAAGGGTGTAGGGTAAGGAGGAGGTGGAACCCTTGATAGTGTATGGTATGTTAAGATATGTGTGAAGGCAACATACACCTAACATATACCAATACTCTCTCATTAACAATTAAAAAACCTTTTACAATAATACAACTTTTACAAATAAATATCTCCTACAATAAAATACCATAATCTTAATAAAACATTTTTATCATTATTTACAATTCTAAAATAATATTTTAAATTTTTTCTGAAAAATTACAGAATCTCACTCTCTCCAGGAAGGGAAGTGCACATACCAACTGAGACACTGCTGATATTTTCTATTTTTTAAGTTAACAGTTAATTATTCTCCACGTACCCTAGCTCCGTTCTGTCTTTATCCACACAGCACGGACACGAAACAGGAGCCCGACCATCTCGCACAGAGTCACGCGTCCAACTTACAGCGACTCGCCACGTGTTTTCCCCGTACGCGTCCTCAACGCTGTACGCTGTCCTGCGCCGCGCTCTCGCGATCCTAGCCCAATGGTCACGTACTCGTGCGGATCACGTGATCGGCTCCAACGGTCGAATTTTCGCCCAGATTAAAAAAGAAAAAGAAAAAACCCTCAACGTTCACCTTGTCCCCTTCCCTCCACTGTCGGATCCCAAATCAACGACCGATGTAAATTTTATTAAAAAACCCCCCTCATATTTTTTTCTCCCTCACTTTTCCCCCTTTTTTCACTGAGTTCGCTGTGAAGTTCTAGTGAGTGAGGGAGAGAAAGAGTGAGAGAGAGAGGGAGCCATGGAAACAGAGGCAGCAGCAGCAGCTGAAGGGGGAAGAAGAAGAAACACATGAAAAATAATTTCTCCATTTCTTTCATTTTTAACAATTTATTTGTTCATTCCATTCATTTTGTACAAAAAGAAAGAAAACCCATTTCTTAAAGCCCAGGATCTTGTTGGGAAATTCATTGTTGAGAGTACTAATTGCATTTTTTTCATCTCCTTTTTTTTTTGTAGGTACTGTGATTCAATGAAGCTGCTGAAGATTCCTGCTAAAGATTCAATCTTGGACTGCAATGGATTCAGGGCTTCAACAAATTTGTAAGTTTCTTACTTACTTAAAATCACATCTTTGAATTTAAAAATGAAGAATGAAATATGGGTTTTTGATTTGGATGCAATTCATGTCCTCAGCGCAAAAGGAGAGAGATGAAAATGGATGCTTTGATTTGTAAATGAGAAGGAGTTGGGCACAACTGAAGCAGAGACAATAATGTTAGGATACAGAGTTCATCAAGCCTTTCACCCAAGCTTCAAACAGATGGTAACAAAAGAGAGAGGAGGATCAGGACCAGTCTTCACTACTTCCCAGCTGATTCAACCCAATGAAGAGCCCCGCCGGTCCGTCCTCGAGGACGAGGATCTCATCGAGGAGAAGGACTCCGGCACGAGCGATGAGGGACCGAGCAGTTACTCGAACGAGGAGCTGACCTTTTTCCGGAATCCGACTTGGGTTAGAGCCGGGTCGGAGAGCCAGAGCCATGAACTTGTGAATTTGCTCACATTGTGCGCTGAGTCGATCAGCGACAAGAATTACGCGGCTGTAGGCTGCTGCCTTTCGAGGTTAGGGGATCTCGCCTCGCCGTTCGGGGCTCCGGTCCAGCGTGTCGCGGCTTATTTCGCCGAAGCATTGGCTTTACGGGCTTTCAAGCTGTTCCCACAGAATTTCTCCATGTCCCCGCCGAGAGAGATAAGCGATCAGATCGATTACGAGGACGACGGCATCGCCTTCAGGCTCCTTAACCAAGTGAGCCCGATCCCCAGGTTTCTCCATTTCACATTGAATGAGAGGTTGGTGAGAGCATTTGAAGGAAAGGAGAAGGTTCACATTGTAGATTTTGATATCAAAGAAGGGCTCCAATGGCCGGGCTTGCTTCAAAGCTTAGCTTCTAGGCCTAACCCCCCTACGCACGTGCGCGTCACAGGGATCGGTGATTCGAGACAGGGTCTTCTAGAAACAGGGGCCAGGCTCAAGTGGGTAGCAGAAGAATTGAACTTCCGATTCGAGTTCCATCCGGTCGTCGATCGATTAGAGGATGTGAGGCTTTGGATGCTTCATGTGAAAGAAGGGGAATGTGTTGCAATGAACTGTGTATCCCAGTTGCATAAAGCTCAAGGGGGTTTAATGAACTTATTAGAATTGATCCGTAGCACGAATCCGATGGTAGTCCTATTAGCCGAGGAAGAAGCCGAACACAATGACCCAAGATGGGAGATGAGGTTCGCAAACTCATTGAGGTATTACTCTGCAGTTTTCGATTCAATAGACTCGACTCTCCTGCCGGAAGACAGCGCCGCGAGGATTAAGATCGAAGAGATGTTTGCACGAAGAATTCGAAACATAATTGGTTCTGAATCGATGGAGAGGATGGAGAGGATCGAGAGGCACGAGAGTTTCGAGAAATGGAGCGAGATCATGAACAGTGGCGGGTTCCGAAGCCTGGATTTTGGCGAAAGAGAGGAGATCCAAAGCAAATTGATCTTGAAAATGTACTCGTCGGGCGAAAATTATGGTGTCGAGAGGAGGAAAGGAGCGAGTTTCGACGGTCTTATGCTAAAATGGATGGATCAAGGTTTATATACGGTTTCGGCTTGGGCGCCAACGAGTTTCGAAGGCAGTCCTTCTACATCTCTGCAAGGTTGATGGAAAATACTATACAGATTCTTTTCATATAGCTAACTGCAAAGGTCAGGTTTTTATCTCTTTTTGGGATCTTTAGCAAATTCTTTGATTCTTGACAATTCTTTCATATATACACAGTCATACTAGAATTGGTTGTTATTCTTTGATTTATATTTATATTTTTTGGTTCTCTCTCATTGTATTTGGGAGAGGATGAGTCAATTTTTTTTTGTAATAGCATTCTATTTACTGATGCAAAAAGAAAGATACCATGTTACAAACTTGAAAGTTACCAATGAAGATTATACTTTTTACTTTTCATCATGAGGTTTGTTGTTATTTTTTTCAATTATTTTTCTGTCATTATGGATCATTGGGATGTTTCAGAAGCAGAAATAATTGTGTTCATGCAGATTGAGAAAAGCAAATTAATCATTGCCAATTCACTTAAGTTGGTTGGATACTCTCAAATAGACACCAAAACTATGGAGATATAGATGATTCTTCGTTCTTTATAGAAAGAAGTAAATATGAGGAAATCGGGCTCCAGGGGCACTCCATGTCCATAACTGCAGTGTCCAGATTGCAAGGCTCATGGAACCCAGAGGCTTTTTTACACATAGTCCCCTGGATCACATGGGGGCTACAGTCCGGACACTACAGTTGTGGGCCTGCAGTGCCCTTCAGATCCCTTATAGCCAATAAATATATAGAGAAACATATGTACACAAATTTAGCATTGTTAAACAGTACGAGGAAAGTCCCTACAAAATCCCAATTTGAAGAAAAAACATAGAAGTTGTTTATTCACCATCCGTGTATCACAAGCAGGTTATCCATCATCATTGATGTGTTGCACGAACATTTGAGATTGAAAAGAAAAACCAACTTCTATTTTTACGGCTATTATTTTTTTTTCTTTCAATGTTAATTGTCCATGTATCGCACCACGGATGGTGGATAAGCTATTTCTACATTTTTTTTTTCTTTAAAGGAGGATTTTACTGGAACTTTATCTGATCCTACGAAGGGTTCACTGGGAACAAGCGAATCCACCAAATTTTGAATAAAATAAAATAAAAATAGAATATTAATACCGGTTGCAAGCAAATGTTGCATTTTAGAATAGGCCAAAACGGGGTTGTGATTCTATGACCCCTGCACACAGACATGACCTCCCGATGTCTCCCTTCGCAACTTAACGCAACTCTCCCTCTCCATTGATTATGTATAGAAGATGCTCGGTGTACATTGGTTTTAAGTTATATGAATCAACATGAACAATGTCAACCCTTGGTCTAAAACATTTAAGGCTGAACTTTCTAGGAGGAAATTTTCTCCCAGGACAGTTAACCCTCATTTTCCTCTGATATGAGAAATGGAGCAACAGATACACAGTACAAGAATATTTCTCATACAGAAGCAAAAAAAGAAATAAACTTTACAAACTAAAGAAAGGTGGATTATGAGCGGGCCCCATCCCGGCTTTGGGCATGCTTTCATTAGGCTCCGGACCGGATCTACAGAGGTTCGCAGGTTTAGTTTTCTCTCTACACTACACGCGTGCGAGAGTGCGCGCGCACACACATATACATGTTTGTGTGGGCACGCACGCGTGTGCACGGCCACACACACATACATAAATATGAGCTGAATAACCTTTAGCCAGACTAAACCATGAGAGAGACAATTGACATAATATATTGTGTCATGTAGCATCATACATGCCAACACATCATTAATTGATCAATGTCTTTATACCTTTTCTCATTTTTTTGTAATTAATGTTTCTAATTGCAAAATAAACATTCTATGTTGGATGTCTTTTTATCATTTCTCATTCTTACTTTTGAACTTATTTTAACCAAAAATTTTAATAACTTTAATACTAGTTGTTGCAGTTGTAATGTAAAATATTTCCAAACAACATAATAAACATATACTATTTAGGTTTTGTTAATCAACTTGAATGGAACAAATCTTCGATAAGAGCATCCCATAAAAAAATTCATAAATTTGATAAAAACATGCATCCATCCTAATGGATGCAATCGTGTGTTGTGTGGAGAGAGAGAGAGAGAGAGAGAAAGAGAAAAGTGACATTGTAGAAATTTCCTATATCGGCAAAACATACTATTTGTTGATTTATGTGTTAGTGTATTATGTAAATACCAAAAATCATTAATATTAGTGTGGGAAATGATAAAGAAATATGGATCAATAAATAGTATTTCACCGTGTGTCCCATGTGTGGCTGTGCGTGTGTGTAGTGTAAGGACCTTATAGACCAGCGCCTAAACTAAGCAATTCATGCCATCTTTTGTAAAACACAAAATTCTAGTATGGTTTAGAACATAGTTACACTAAAATTCGCAATCCGAAGCCATTATATATAGGTGTGTGTGGGAGCGGAACAATATACATCGTTGGATAAATTAATTTATCCAACAAATCTGAATCGTTTATTTTAAATGCAACTTTAAGTAGCGGTTAAAATAAACGGTTCAGATTTAACTGTTACTTCAAATATAGGTTAAAATATTTAATCGCCACATCAGTTTCAGCCGTTTAGGATTTTGAGATCGAAATTGGTTGATTTTTCTTATGATTTGAACTGCGATTCTTGCTGGATATTCTCTTGATTATTGGATCGACTTCATAAAGTAAATTAATTACTTTAATTAGTATAGAATTTGTTATTTTTTGGGGGATTTTTGTTAAGGTTTTCAGATGTAAATTGAGAATTTTTTCCTGTGATTTGAATTGCGATTGTTGTTGGGTATTTTCATGTTTCTTGGATCGATTTTACAACATAAATCAATGAGTTCAATTGTTTCTTCGTCGGTTTCCACTGTTACTCCTTCTTCTTCTTTTTTCATCAAATGTTGATATTAACCGCTATTTTAAGTAGCAGTTCTGATTTGTTGGATTCTTTTTTCATCCAATGTTGATATTAACTGCTACTTTAAGTAGCGGTTCGGATTTGTTGGATTCTCTTTTTTAACCGCTAATTTAAGTATATGCTAAATATAAACCCTTAGATTTAACCGCTACTTAAAATAGCGGTTAAATCTAACAGTTTTGATTTGATGTATAATTTTTTAGCTAATGTTGAAGTTAACTACTACTTAAAGTAGCGGTTAACATCAACGTTGGATGAAAAAAGAATCCAACAAATTATAACCGCTGCTTTAAGTAGCGGTTAAAATAAAAAAAAGAATTACACAAATCAGAACAGCTACTTAAAATAGCGGTTAATATCAATGCTGGATGAAACAAGAAGAAGAAAAAGGAATAGCAATGGAAACAGACGAAAAAACAATAGAACTCATTAACTTATGTTATAAAATCGATCCAAGAAACATGAGAATACCCAGCAACAATCGCAATTCAAATCACAGAAAAAAAATTCTCAATTGACATCTGAAAACCATAAAAAAATCCTCTAGAAAATAACAAAACCTATACAAATTAAAGTAATTAATTTACTTTATGAAATCAATCCAAGAATTAAGAGGATTCACAGCAAGAATCGCAGTTCAAATCATAACAAAAAGCTCCAAATTTCGATCTCAAAATGCTAAACCGCTGAAACTGTTGGGGTGGTTTTCTCTTTTATATAATATGAACCGCTGGTTTAAGTAGCAGTTAAATATTTTAACCTATCTTTTAAGTAGCAGTTGAATCTGAACCGTTTATTTTAACCGCTAAGCAGCGGTTAAAATAAACGGTTCAGATTTGTTGGATAAATTAATTTATCCAACGTTGTACCTGGGACGGACCATATATATATATATATATATATATATATATATATATATATATATATATATATGGTCCGGCCTCATTTCTTATTTTGACGTCCACTTTTCAAATACACAATACATCATTTTTTTCACCGATCATTGCGATCTACACATGTCAGATATGATATGTATCAAATTTTACATGATTTGGAAAGCTCTAACCAATCCATCAAATCGACTAAAAATTCAATTGCTTTATGATGCATGAAAACAATATCGCTTGATGGATGTTCTAAAGGTCTCCAAATCTAATGAAACGCAAATCTATTTTTCAGAGTGTCCGACAAAACTTAATATATAACCTATCAAATATAAATAGATCAAAATGACCGGTACAGATAGGTGAAAAACATGGGGGTTGTGTATTTAAAAGTTTGGCCTCAAAATAAGAAATGAGAACCGACCTCGTTGTTGGTGAATGTTGCATGCTCCCACAACTCTTGTGAGGCGGCGGAAGCGATAAACGAAATTTTTGTGTGCATACAACACGCACTTTTCAAAAGATCTTGTCTAAACCATAACTAGAAAACCCTAACTAGAGATCTTATCTACTATGTTAGGGATTATACCTTGATGATACGGTCCTTCGGGTCTTCTCTTTGGTGCAACTCCTTTACTCCTTGTCTTCTCTTTTGATGAACTCCTTAGCTACTTTGAATGTTGCCGATGTCCTCGATCTCCGGCCACCTCAAGACCTAGATGATCCACGCGAGAGCTATCATGCAAGCTACAAACTCTTCATAAGAGTTAAACCTAGAGATCAAGTTTGCCAGAAGAGATCACTAGGATGATGTAGAGATTAGTGTATTGGATTATCTTTGATCCTTGGCATTTGATTCACATCTCATATGAGTGTTAAAGTAAGGAAGAAGAAGGAGGAGAGAAGAAGGAGAGAGAAAGTGTTTTTGATAATGAGAAGAAAAATCAAGCATGATGAAGGATATGGCACAAATGAAATAATTGAAGCATGCATTATAAAATTAGCACCATACTTCAATAGTAACTCCAAAACAATAAAATATAATACAAGCCATTCTTACAATCATGCTTAGACTTTCTTAATTTCCACCTCATTTATTTATTTTCATAAAATAAATAATGTATTATGAGGTGGCATCTTCTAGAAAGTATTCTTGTAACAATTACAAGAATACCCCTCCTTCGTATACCGTATCCCCTGTACCGTATACCCGTATCCGAATTCCGAAAAATACGAATACCAATAATCCAATAATATAATACCGGTATCCGGCTTAAACCAAACCCTACCAGTATTACCGTTTCGATTATCATTCCTGTAACTATTACACGAACATAATCGAAACCTTGCCGCAACACCTTACGGCTGCCGTAACAACTAACGGCCTCTATATCTTTCGCCTGAACGAGGGAACCCTCTGTGTGGGACTCTAAAGACTTGACAGTACGCTGGCAGTAGGTTTAACCACAAGCACGTCAGCGGCACTAGCTGTGCGTAACGGCTACCTAGGTACATGACGAAAAGGCGGCCGACGAGCGAACTCATCACAACCCCAACGAGCCTGCAAGCAACACTTACCGTACAGTCCGG
Source organism: Agapanthus africanus (assembly GCA_030015575.1). NCBI lineage: Eukaryota > Viridiplantae > Streptophyta > Magnoliopsida > Asparagales > Amaryllidaceae > Agapanthus > Agapanthus africanus. Next base: position 70,878,877 of record JASDDO010000010.1, read on the forward strand.
TCTCTTCGTCTGATACGTCGCATATGAAGTCTAGGGGTGGAATATGTCAGACCCCAGTAACTTTATAAGTCATGCCGATTTGAGGCTCATAACAGGTCGAGAAACTACTGATAACACTTATCAGTAGATCTCCATATCAGCCCTGGCCAGGGACTTCCAGTTATTGCCAATCGAGCATAGCGCAACATCAACCCCCAATACCGGGAGAGACGAAACCCCTCCTATCGCTCATTACCTCCATACGATTCGGGACTGTACCCAAAATCCACCTGTTTGCACGACTCTTCTTGAGCGTGGTAGGGAGGAAATCAAAGCACAGTGGGAGTCACATAAGACTTTATGATGATCTCGGGTCTACAGACTAACCTGTACCAGTGTCACTAGAGGACTGCTATCTGATGATAGGTATACTACCACATAGGAGTCCTCGGTGAGTCCTGTTCAGTGTACCCAGTCTCCACTGAGCACCCGTATACCATCTCTGATGTCAAACACCAATGGATGTGGGATCATCCATCGCCCATCATATGGGTCAAGAGGCGTATACGCTAGTCTACTCTGGAATATCGATGTCCTGTCTCGATATTCCCTCGACTAGGAACAATTGAAGGATGTACTTGTGAACTACCCTGGCCCCACTAGTATGATCTGCATTATATTCCTGGTAGTCAAGTACATATCCTAAGGGCTTTATCAATACGTGAGATAAAGGTAACCAGATAGCATACTATCATATCGAGCAAGAAAGTCTTCTCTGTATATAAATATCCAAGTATCCACTATAATATACATCATATGTACAATAATGGCCTCTAGGGCATACACATAACTAACAATCTCCCTCTTGCACTAAGGCCATGTGTTGTAGTATCTCATACCCAACATCCCAAAAGTCTTTCAAATTGCGTCTGGGGGAGGGCCTTCGTGAGTGGATCCGCTACGTTGTCCTTCGTGTCAACTCTCTTAACCTCGATCTCCCGGCGATCTACTATCTCCCGGATCAGGTGATACCGCCTCAGAATATGTCTGGATTTCTGATGGGACCGGGGTTCCTTGGCTAAAGCCACCACTCCATTGTTATCACAATACACAGGTATTGGATGCTCAATGGATGGAACCACACCAAGCTCAGCAATGAACTTCTTCATCCAAACAGCTTCTTTGGCAGTATCGTTGGCAGCGATGTATTCAGCCTCCATCGTCGAGTCTGCAACGGTGTCTTGCTTGGAACTCTTCCAACACACCGCCCTTCCGTTAAGGGTAAAGACAAAACCCGAGACCGACTAACTATCGTCCTTATCACTTTGGAAGCTCGAGTCGGTAAAGGACTCCACTTGGAGTTCACCGTTACCGTACACCAAGAACATCTCCTTAGTCCTTCTCAAGTACTTGAGAATGTTCTTTACAGCTGTCCAGTGATTCTCTCCTGGATCTGCTTGATACCTACTCACTACACTTAGTGAGTACGCTACATCGGGTCTGGTACATAACATTGCATACATGATAGAGCCTACCGCCGAAGCATAGGGTATCCCTTGCATGCGAGTTCTCTTCAAATGAGTCTTGGGAGACATCTCTTTGGAGAGAGTGAGTCCAGAGATCGTGGGTACATTCCCACGCTTGGACTCTTCCATACTAAACCTCTTTAATATGGTGTCTATATACCTGGATTGGGACAATCCCAGTATCCATTTCGATCTATCTCTATAGATCTTAATCCCTAAGATGTAGGAGGCATCACCTAGATCTTTCATTGAGAATCTATGTGATAAGAAGAGCTTGACCGAGTGCAGCATAGGAACATCATTTCCTATCAAGAGTATGTCATCCACGTACAATATGAGGAAGACGACCTTACTCTCTGCAACCTTCTTGTATATATAAGGTTCATCTATATTTTTGATGAATTCAAACTCCTTGACTACCTCATCAAAACAGATGTTCCAACTCCGCGATGCCTGCTTTAACCCGTAGATGGATTTAAACAGCTTGCACACCTTTCCACTGCTCCTACTTTCTATGAAGCCCTCCGGCTAAGTCATGTATACGCTCTCTTCTAAATCATCATTTAGAAAGGCGGTCTTAACATCCATTTGCCAGATTTCGTAGTCATGGTATGCAGTGATGGCAAGAAGGATCCGGATGGACTTAAGCTTAGCTACTGGAGAAAAGGTTTCATCATAATTTACACCTGGTCGTTGACGAAAACCTTTTGCAACAAGTGTAGCTTTGAAAGTCTCAACCTTTCCATCTACACCAAGCTTCTTCTTAAAGATCCATTTACTCCCAATGGGTTTTACCCCTTCAGGAGCAACTTCCAAAGTCCACACTTTGTTGGTGTACATGGATTCCATCTTAGATCTCATCGCATCCAGCCATTTCACAGAGTCCCCACTCGTGATGGCCTGCTCGAAACTAGTTGGGTCATCATCTTCCATGATGCAATCCTCGCTCCCACCATCAACGAGAAAACCGTAGTATCTCTCAGGTGGATGAGGAACTCTACTAGAACGGCGGAGAGGCTGGGTTTCGTCGGGAACTACTGAATCCTCTGGCTCCACCAAATCTTCTGTTGCAGTTTGTGCAGCTGGAACTTCTTCCAGTTCTACCTCCTTACCACTAATTTCTTTTGCAAGAAATTCCTTTTCTAAAAAGGTGGCATGCTGAGAAATAAACACCTTTTGTTCTTCGGTGTGGTAGAAGATATACCCTTGTAAATTTTTGGAATATCCTACAAACTTATATAGAATAGACCTTGCCTCGAGCTTGTCCGGATTGCGCCTTTTGACATAGGCCGGACAACCCCATATCTTCACATAGTTAAGATGTGGTCTCTTCTCCTTCCATATCTCATATGGAGTGGTAGGCACTGATTTGGTAGGAACCATATTCAATAGATGTATGGCTGTCTCAAGCGCATACCCCCAAAAGGAAACAGGTAACTCAGCGGTGCTCATCATAGAGCGCACCATATCTAATAGGGTGCGATTCTTCCGCTCCGATACACCGTTGTGCTGTGGTGTATATGGAGGAGTAAGCTGAGAGAGAATCCCATTCTCTTTCAGATATTCAAGGAATTCTGTGCTCAAGTATTCTCCTCCCCGATCTGATCGAAGGATTTTAATACTTCTACCCGTTTGGTTCTCGACTTCGGATTTATATTCCTTGAATTTCTCAAAAGCTTCAGATTTGTATTTCAACAGGAACACATGTCCGTATCTTGAGAGATCGTCAGTGAATGTAATGAAGTATGAGGACCTATTCCTGGCATGTGTAGACATGGGACCACATACATCACTATGTATCAGTCCCAGGAGTTCCGTAACTCTTTCTCCATGTCCACTAAACAGAGTTTTGGTCATTTTGCCTTTGAGACATGACTGACAAGTGTCATAAGATGAAAACTCGAACGGATTCAAATATCCATCTTTATGTAACTTAGCTAGTCGTGTCACATTGATATGACCTAGTCTACAATGCCACAAGAAGGATTCGTTCATTTCTGAACTCTTCCTCTTGTGTGTGTTTTGTACGTTAAGAACCGTGTTTTGATTTAGAACGTACAATCCGTTACATAACGCACCAAACCCAATCAACACTTGATTTAGGTAAATGTTCATAACATTATTCTCTACTACAAAGTTATATCCTTCTTTATCTAATAAAGAGATTGATATTAAATTGCATATCATAGAGGGTACGTAGTAACAGTCGTTCAGGATCAATGTATTCCCTTTTGGTAATATAAGGTGATATTCACCAACTGCTTTGGCTGCAACATTTGCACAATTTCCTACTTTTAGGGAATGATCACCTTTTCCCAGTTCTCTGCCTTTCCTTAGCCCATGCAATATATTGCATATGTGGGATCCCAATCCGGTATCTAATACCCAGGATGTAGATTGTACTGAGAAACAGTTCTCTGTAACTAACACACCTGAAGAAGTTGCATCAACATGTTTATTCTTCGTTTGAGTGGCGTGGGAATCTGTATATGTTCTTAACTTCTGCTCGGACTTATAACACTTATAAGTTGGAGCGGGAATAACGTTCCCCTGCTCAGTATAACAAGCGGGTCCGGTCAATACATCCATATTATTATCTTGATTAAGGCGTAACATTGGTTGCTGCCTGGAGAAAGATGGAAGGAAACATGTTAGCGTGCGCTCTTTGCAAGATTAGATTGGTTATTATCTTATCTAATCAAGACGTCTCCTACCGTTTTTATCAAATCTTCCTTCAAACCGTAAATGGTAAGATTAGCCGGGATTAATTACACCTTACAAGTTCGCCAATCTTTTAGCCAGGCCAGTATTGGTACTTTGAGGGAGGTTCCATGTGCTTTCGCACGGATCTAATTAAAGTAAATCTCGGTTTCCCAGGGGCGTAACCCCGTTAACACCTTTCTAGACACCTACTTGATTGGCTAATTGTTATGTGTAAAATTCTTTCAGGAGTAACTCTTACTCGCAGTGGGTATCGGGATCCAACTATCTCATAGAAGGTATGCAATCTCATTGCAAATTTCAACACTTGAAATTCCCGATAATACTTTTACCCCCAACATCCTATGACCTTGACGAAAGCCAACAAACCAAAGGACGCTAGTCAAGCTCAACCCGTTACATTTCTTGATTGAATTAAACCCACCCGTACGACCCTTGATGAAAGCCAACAAAGTCGTACGACTACCCTAATCCAATCGCATCTCATGCTTTAGTAGATAAGCACTAATTAGCTACTGCACACTACGCCTTGACGAAAGCCAACAAACGTAGCACGAATACTAAATAGTACCTATCTGAAATGATGGAGGGCTACGCCGGTTTTTCAGAAAAACCATGAGCGTAATGAACTTGATATCGTTGTAGAAACTAGTGATTTTAAAAAGGAGTGTTTTTGAGGCTTTTCTAGTTTCGCTAAGGTGGTCACTCCCGGTGAAGGGATCTCGGCTCTTTCCTTATCGATAAGGTGCTAGATATTCTACAAGGAATACCGCTATGCAAAGCAAGAACTATAGAAGCAATCAAAAACTAAACCGAGTGATTTGTAGCATTTGCTAGTTTTGCTAAAGAGGTCACTCCCGGTGAAGGGATCTCGGCTCTTTCCTTATCGAATAAGGTGCTGGATATTCTACAAGGAATACCGCTATGCAAAGCAAAAACTAGAGCTATCCTTTTTTGAAAATTTGATTCTACAAGATCTTTAGGTTTCTTTTTCTTGACATTAATCACATTAATGCTGTCCCATCATTTACGTTTCCTAAACATCACAAAAAAGGAACGAAAATAAAACGTACGCTTATACCATCTGCATTCGCCACGGGGTCCCGTCATTCACCGTTAGATTACTTAACTAACGGCAGAGCGGGGCTGGACTAGCGCGGGTGCAAAACATAAGCAACGTTTATTATATATCTCATATATAAATATAGCCATTACAGATCACAGATGAATACATTGGATATACTAGGAATTCCGCATTTCATTCAAGCCTTAATGAAAGACGAGTTCCACAGTCATGATGAATAGCCAAAACCCCACCCTAGACCCCTACGGGTGCGGCAAACTGTAAGTGCACAGCAGCGCCCCGGCCGTCTTTCCGAGGCCAAAATGCGGAAACCAAAACTTTTCTATAAACTAGAACCTGCGCTACCGCGGACTTTAAAACCCGGATCGGGCCATTAACCTACTCCTAGCTAACTAGAGAAAGGGGTAGAGAGATATACTGAGCGATCCGTGTCCTTCGGTCTTCTCGTCGTCGTCCCGATCTCCCCGTGGAATCTCCGGTCTTCATCTCCTCGTCAGAAGGGCACCACATCGCCGGGTTCTTTTACGGGCTCCCACCTCTGGACCGAGGCAACTCGGGCACGAAGTTGGAGAGTCGACGTGTCCAAGAATGCTGTAGGTTAGTGCAGAATGGTTTTGTCTCATGGGGTTATTGAGGTTGCCATTTGGAAGTGGAGAAAAGAGATGTGAACTTTTGTGATGAACTTAGGAATTTTTCCAAGCCAAATGAGAACAAAATCCCTCACATCAATTTTGGACAGCCCCCCACCTCAAGAAATGGCCGGCCAAAACTTGATGGAGAGTGAGAGAGGGAGTGGATCAATAATGCAAGGAGGAATGATGAGTGATGATCACAACCAAGTCCATCAACCAATGAAAGTCAAAGTCAAGGGATGGTAGAACCATCATTAAAACCATCACGTCCCACAAAAAGTCTTCTCCATTATAAATTGCACAATTGCAAATAACCCCATCCACCAAATTTCAGCCGAGGAAAGAAACAAAGGAAAATGGCCGAAACGGAATGCAAACTGGCAACTTCAAAAAACTAATCCCGTAATAAATTACAGGATAACCCCGCGACTGTATATACATACCCGCATTTGTATTCCGACCGAATACAAATGCAATGAGACAAAATTTACACTGTACAATACTAGTATCTGGCTTAAACCAAAGCCCGCTAGTATTAACCGTCCGATCATGATCCGTGCAATACCGCACGTACATGATCGAACCCTGCCATATATCCATACGGCCTCTACAGCGTTTCGCCCAAAACTTGAGAAACTGTCTATAGGGGACTCTAAAGACTCGTCAATACTTTGGCTGTGGATTTAACCACTAGCACGTCAGAGGTATTAACCATACGTAACGGGCTACCGGGTATTGTCCAAAAGGGACGTCGATGAGCGAGCTCATCCTGACACCCTACTGAGCCTGTCAGTGACAATATCCGTACAGTCCGGTCCGTTCGTCTATGAGCATCGCATGGCGGGCCTAAGGGGTTGGTAAAAGTCAGACCCCCAAAAGCGGTACAAGTCGTGTCGGAGTGTAGCTCAGAACACCCTGAGATACTACTGGAATACCTACCAGTAAATCTCCTGCCTTGGCCAAGGACTTCGTGTAATGGCTCTCCTAGACACAGCGCGACCTCACCCCCAATACCGGGAGAGACGAACCCCTGCAGATCTGCTCACTGCCTCCATGTGGCTCGGGACTGTACCCAACTAAAACCTGTTTACACGACTCCTTTGAGCCGTGGTAGGGTAGTAATCAAAGTACAGTGGGAACTCACACGAGACAAATGACGATCTCAGGTCGATGAACTAACCTGTACACATGTCACCAGGGAACTGCTATCTGACGTCTGGTATAAGACCAACTAGCATGTTCCCGGCGAGTCCTGTCCAGTGTACTCATAACCCAATGAGCACCTGTATACATCTTAGGTGAACCAACTGACACCAGTGACTTGTGAGACCGGCCACCGCCCCTCGTCGGGGTATCGACTGTATACACTAGTCTACTCTGGAGTATCGATGCCCTGTTTCGAAAACTCCCACGACTAGGGACCTTCTAAGGATGTGCTTATAGACCCCAGCTCCCACATATATAATCGCCATCATACTGCTGGCCGTCAAGCAAGAATCCTAAGGACTCTATCAATGTGCAATAGTGACTTGTAAGGTCACCTAAACCAGTACACGATGATAAAGATAAACCAGATAGCATACTATCATCTTGAGTAAGACTGTCCTACTGGTATAGGTCCTCCCTCAATCATTGCAATCACGTACCTGTGATCCAATAATTGACTCTGAGGGCACTATCTCCAACAATCTCCCACTTGCACTCAAGGCTAATTATTGCGATGTCGCATACTCACAGCCAGTGTCATGCCGAACACCCAACTCCTCTACTAATCAGTCTCACAAAACCTGTTTGCGAAACTAATGCGTTCGAGGAATAGCCTCAGTGAGTGGATCCGCCCTGATGTTTCTTTCTATGTCTCTCTTTATCTCAAGTTCGCGGAGAAAGCCATCTCCCGAAATGAGCAATACCTGTCTTAGAATATGTCTGGATATCTGATGGGACCTAGCTCATAAATGAACTCCAAATCCAAACTTCTTAAACTGTATCGTTAACTGAACTTAATCAGTATCCTGTGTCATGCCTCCCTCAGTGTCCCCTTGGATCACCTGTCCAAAACACTGCCCCTCGTCAGAGGGAAAACTACAACTCTGACAGCCACTCTGTCATCTAGATCACCTTGGAAGCCTGGAATGATAACTGTCTCCCGAATGAGGCTGTCGTTATCATATCCCTAGAACATCCCCTTATGTTCTAAAACTGCTCCCGAATGTTCCTCCAGGATTGGATCAATATCAACTTATTGCATCTTCTGCAAAAACAACATCTGGTGTGGTACTTGACATCTCATGACTCAATTGCCTAAGCAAGTGATCTGTCAATCATGCACATCTCTCTCCCCTTTAGTCAGTAAGACACCTTTAGAGAGGGTGACTCCATCACCTGCAGGTACACCACCATGCCAGGAGTCGTCCATTCTAAAATACCTGTAGAATGCTGTCTAAGTACCCAGATTGGGAAACTACCCAAATCTAGATCTAAAACCATAGATCTAGTAACCAGAATGTCTGATATTATATCTATATCCTTATGTGGAGAAACCACTGTGTGACAACCAAAGCATAACCGATTGTAGTATAGGAATTTCACTTCCTAGTCTGTGTATGTCATCCAAATACCAGGACATCACACCCTACTACCTTCTTAACAGATCCATCCCCTATTCTGATGAAGTCAAACCTATGACTGTCACATCAGAAATAGATGATCTATCTCCGCTATATCTGCTTAAGTCTATGAATAGACACAAGTCACTTGTCCACTATGCTTCCGCTGCTCTCACTGACTACGACAACCCTTTGGCAGAGTCATATAGACGTACACTTCTAAAGCTAATTTAGAACGATGCTATATTCATCCTCCTGCCGGGTCTCACAGTATGGAACAACAACAATGGAAAGTCTGGGTAAACAAGAACCTCCCTGTCATCGTCCTTGAGGCTACCGGAGTACCTCTCGGGTGCCTGAGGTTACCCACCATATCTGCGGAGTGGCCAATGGAATGTCAAATCAGATTGAATCTTTAGGTTCTTATCAAATTTTCAGTAATCGTTTGCGGTTCTGGAATCACTTCCAGTTCTACCATACTCCCACTACTGTTTTCTGAAAAAAATCCATTTCTTTTAAAACTGTGGCGAGTCAAGAACAATATCACTTTTGATCTTCCAGATGGTAGAAAGTCATCCCTCGTCATAGCCTGGGTCAACCCACAAACAGCCATTATGGAAACGTGCCTTGAGTTATCCGGAGTCTGGTTTTAAGCATAAGCCGGACAACTTCCGTACCTTAACATCGTTAAGATATGAACCGTTCTATATCCAATATAGAAACAGAGTCACTGATTTAATTGGAACCAGATTCAAATCATGCATCTGTCTCCAGTGCATGTCAACTAAATGGAATGAGGCCGATCAACGTTACTCAACTTAGGAATGCTTCCAATTATGAGTAACCTGAAAGAGAAGCAAGTTCTCTTAAACATTACTATCATCTGAATACCATACACAAGAATCTACATCTTCGATCATCTTGAAGAATCCTGATACTTGCAACACCTAGTTCTCTACTTTATCCACATACCTATAACTTCTCAAAACTTAGACCCTGTGTTTCTACGAAACACCTGTCTAAAAACTAGAGAAGTCATAAGTAAACTGAATATAGTACGAGAACCAACCCCTCTGTCCTCATGAACACTGGACAACATACAATACTCTGTATAAGTCCCCTGAGTCTAATAACTCATTCCCTGTGCGTTGTAGGTTGAAAACTGTACTTATGGTTAAGAAGAATTACACCGCTGTTTAATGCTCCTTACCTAACCATCCACTGATATAGGTAAATGTCATGAACATAATTTCAAAAAGGTATATCTCACTCTATAAAAATAGACGTACATATATATCAATTTGAAATTGGTGCATTACAACGGATATTCAAAACCAAATACTTGCCGTCTGGCAAACAACCCAGGCGATTTCCTCAAATATCACCAATTACAAGGAATCCCGATATAATGAGGATAATCACCCAATTCCCAATAACTTACTCCCACTCATCATCTGTAAAACCATACAGATATGAGAAACAAACCTGGTAAATACATACCCTGGAGCAAGGACTAACTGGGAAATCAGTTTTCTTTTAACAGCACACAGTGAAACTGAAACATGGAAATGTTTCGATGGGGTATCTGGGTATTCCTAGTAATGCCTCTTCCATTATCAGATTCACAACTGTAACCGTATACTTCTTTGCCATCTCTCCAAATCCCTTCATATGTCTTTAGTCATTACCTTCTGTACACCCTCTTAGGCTAAATGGTTTTCTTCCTTCCCTACCGTTCAGCACCAGCCTATGGTTTGGAAGAAGACTATCCAATAAGCATAATGGGTGTACTGTCCTAATCCTAGGAGCACTCGCAACCCGAGAGAAGGTAAAGATAAAAGACACCTGAATAAACCTTATTCCTATTTCTCCTGAACCAGAATCCATCCCCGAACTGGAACAAGTTCCTTTCGAGTTCGTATATAACCATACGATGGAGTATCCAATAAACTGTGGATCTTCGTAGTGATACGGAGTGTTCTGGATAAATACAAAGGTGATGTAGGATTGGCGAAGAAATACTTGGTTTGGTCGTGAATAGCAGTCGCAGTTTACTTTGCCCTCTTACTAATCCTTTTATTTGTCTTTACATAATACCTTATGTACACCATCGTTAGGCTAATTGGTTTTCCTCATTCCCTACCGGTCGGCACCTGCCTATGGTTTGGAAGAAGACTATCCAATTTGCGTAATAGGTGTACTGTCCCCTAATCCAAGAAGCACTCGCAACCTGAGAGAAGGTAAAAGGAAAAGACAACTGAATAGTCCTATTCGTTTTCTCCAGAACAGGAAACCATCCTCGAATAAATTCCTTCGAGTTCGTATATAACCATACGATGGTTTTATCCAATGGAAGTGGACATTCGTAATAATACGGGGTGTCCTGGAGAAAAAAGGTAAAAGTAAGAGTGGCAATGAGGTATGCAACTCAGACAATCCAAAAGCCTGTGTTTTAAGAAGGTTCGGTTAACTTGGTCACTGAGTCATAGTCAAGGGTCGGGCCATGGTCGCTGCCAAAGAGAGAGAGAAAAGAAACACTCAGCGTGCACTCTAACCTACATCAGAATGGTTATCACTTTATCTAATCAGGAAACCTCCCACTGTAACGTCAAATTCTCCTCCAAACCTGAAAGAAGAATTAGTCGGGATCACCCGAGGAGTAAACCAACTCATCAGTGGGAATCGGGATCCAACTATCATCGCATGCTAACGTGATGGAATCCACTCACGCTATCACACTCCAGAAGGTATGCGCATATCTAGCAAGTTTCGGTTTCTTTAGAAACTCCCGATGTGATTTTTGCCCCATGCTCTTATGACCTTGACTAAGGCCAACAAATCATAAGTCACATGTCAAGTTCTACCCGTCATTCTCCAGGTTGATTTGAACCTACCCGTACCTACCCTTGACTTTGGCCAATAAGGCAGTACGACTGTCCCAAACCAACGCATCTATCTATGCTGCATATGAATATCCAATAGCTACCAATCACTGTGCCTTGACTTTGGCTAACAAACACAGCTTGAATACTATTGACTATCCATATGAAATGACGGAGGGCTACGAATGGTTTTTGGCAAAAAACCTTTAACGTAATGAACTTAATATCGTTGAAGAAACCGGATAGCTTTTATAAAAATATAGTGGCGAAAACCTTTACTAAAGAGGTCACTCCCGGTGAAGGGATCTCGGCTCTTTCCCCGTAGAATGAGGTACAGGATATTCCAACTGAATACAACGATGCAAAGCAAAAGTAATCGACTATAGTGAAGTTATTGCCCTGACGCAAACTTCTGTCCAAGGGGTCACTCCCGGTGAAGAGATCTCGGCCCTTGCCTCGTCGACTGAGGTGCTGGATATTCATAACCGAATACCACTGTGCAAAACAAAAATGAACGTCCTTGCAATAACAGCTTTTTGAAAAATGTTCCAACAACATTAGAATAGGTTTGTTTTAGCTTGTATTGTTCCGAATCAATGCAGTCCCATCAATTGATCACACCACAAAGAACGAAAACAATGATGTACGTATATGCCATCCGCATTCGCCACTGGGTCCCGTCATCACCCGTTAGGTT